>OX359264.1:58787201-59987201 GCA_947179155.2 Hedera helix | reverse complement strand
GGCTGTCGTTATCACTCCAAAATTATTCCTTACTTTCAATCTATCAATATAAAATTGGTATAATGGCAAGCAAGAGTCGAACCCACGGGAAGTGTATTTTATGATTTATCCGAATGTTTCTAATAGTAAATAACAAGTAATAAATAAAGAGGGGATTTTTGTAACTATGATTCTACTAGAAAACAAGAAATACTAATTAAGATTATCCAATGATTTGCAGACTTCAGTTCTTCAGTTCAGTATCGTCTTTTCATAAATATGATATAATTAAGTCAGTTAATATCTTTCCTTCAATGAAATTAACAACCCTAGGTAACCACGGTCCGCGTTACCCGAAACTCCCCTTAGGTTTTAAATCTAATGTGACAATCGCCCCACTAGACCCTAATTATCATACAACCTAGAACTATCAGTCTAGATTTAATATGACAATAGCATTAAGAATTAGGGAATTAGGTCATTCCAAGCAATAATCGTACAATCGCAGACTATTTAACCTGTCTTCTTGATATCATAGCAATATTCAAAAGCTTGACCACAATCAAATACCACTATTCGCTACTTATGATCAGATATAACATCGTTTGCTTAATATTATACCTTAATCTAGCATATGATAATAATCGAATCAATTCAATGGGCCCTTATCAAATTAATCAAACCAATTATCATTGAGCAATTCAAATAGATCATCAAGAACAAACTCCACAAACGAAGGAAGAAATACTAATAACTCAATTAATTCATAAATAATAAATAAGATTTAACATCCCTTAGAACTGAAATTAAAGAACTTAGCCTGACATATTTGAAAACGCAAATTAAATCTTCAATCCTTGCACCAATGAATTTTTCCTTCCAAAAGTTTATTACAATAATGAAATTCTATCTATTTATATCCCTCTAAACTATCCTAGAAACCTTCTCACGTTGCACCTTTAAAATCCTTCTCCAAATCAATTTCCGAAAATCTGATAAAAAGTCGTTCCGCGTCATTCTGCCAACAAGGGCCCCGGCCCTTGTTTTACACTGAGAAAGAGGGCCCCGGCCCTACTTTGCCTGAAATTACGAAAATGCCATTTTCGCTCATTTTTCCAATTTTGTCCATTCGACGCCGTTTTCTGCAATGTCAACATAAAAACAAGTAAAATGCTCACAAGAATAACAAAACTTAAGTCCGAAAACACATAATTCATAGGTATAAAACCCACTCATCAAATTCCCCCAAACTTAAGCGTTTGCTTGTCCTCATGCAAAACAAAATTAAATAACATAAAATAAACAACTAATCCTAACTTCCTACTACCATGGAGACTAAATTAAGACACAACTCATCATTGCCTCAGTATAATAAATTTCCAGCCTCAGGAATGCATCATAGATATCTCAAGCAAAATTTCATAGTCATGTTTCATCTGCATCTTAACTTATCATTAACACCATATCACTTTCAACCCCTTACGTGTGTGTGTGAATTCAATGCACTGAATCAATAAAAAGCCGGAGAAATTGATAATTTTCAATACCATTAAAGATTACAATAATCATCCATACGATTACTCACATACATATATTTAAGCATTAAACATTTTTTTTCTCTTTTCTTAGTATGTGCAATGTCCATCTTTCTTAGGCTTTTCAAAGTTACCCGTGTAGCGAACTTTCCACCAATGACTCCCAAACCTATCGGCTTTAGGGCACTAAGCGTAAAGACACTCCTAAGGCTTACTCGTTCAAGTAACAGAGGCCACAAAGACAGACTAACCAAGACTGCTCATATCCGTTGTACTTACTTATTTTACTTCAATCAACTACTTCGCTTCATCTTCATATTTTATTATTTCTTTTCTTCTTCAAGTGTTTTTCCAACGGACATCGAAGCAGTTAAAATCATATATATATTTTTCATGTATTCAGAGAATTTAAGTAATCGATAGACTTTCCTTTCTCCTTAAATGACACTTCACTCTATCAACCTACCCTAAACTTCAATGAATTCAATGCATCAAATAGTGCACAAAAAATATCCAGGGGTTTCAAGCAATATTAATACCAATAATAGTCAAAATTTAGACTAACATAACCATCCATTTTCCTAGAGTTATACAACGACCCACCATATTATCCTCATAGGCTATCCTTTTATCACTGAAACTGAAATGAGTGCTCAATTTAGACATGCATGATCCTAGAATGCACTAATTTTCCTATATTTTTGTTTTGTTTTTTTTCTTTTCTATTTTTTTTCATTTTTCAGTGTGTTTTTTTTTTCTTTTTTTTTTTTTTATATATATGCAACTGACTAACATCCTAATATGACATGCGCCTAATCCCTTAATGAAAGAAAAGAAAAACTGAATACTATGCAGATACCCCCAAACTTAATTCAGACAATGTCCTCATTGAAATGAAAAGACAGAAAACCAAAACAGAAAACTTCCCTGGTAAACTAATCAGCACGATCCTCCCCCACTTCATCGTCAGTGTCTAATGTGTCCTCGCTGACTTCGGAATCACTAGCAGGATCAGGATAGGTAGGTAATACTGGCACATCCGGAAGCTGAATATCCGCAATGGAAGGATCCATCCGCGCTAGACATCGAACCAACGCATTGTCGAACTTAAAATTGTACAGATGCATTTCATTTTGACGTTGAGCAAGACGATGGAGTTGGCGATCTGTCTGGTATTTGCGTTGATCAGCGCGACGACTCTCGCGATTCATTCGACGCTGTATCGTCCGAAGTTGGTCACTAATAGTACGGAGAGAAGGACCCTCAGAGCTGGATGGCGCAAACTCTGGTTGAGGTGGTTCCTCCTCATCAGGCGGGCGTAGGATGAAACCTAATCCACGAGGATGAGACACACCACCTTCCCAAACATGGTATCGCTGAATTAGACTGTGATCAAGTAGGGTCGTTGGCGGCTGTAACAATTCTGATGCTCCTCACTTGACACCTGCGTGTGCGCACAAGCCAGTAATAAGGGAAGGATGGGGCAAACCACCCGAAGTACCCCCTCCTATAAACCGCTTGATCGAGGCTTCAATTACTCGTCCCACATCAATATTCAAGCCCGTGACAATAGCATACAACAGAGCTGCTCGCTCCCGTCGCACATCACTTACATGAGTGCATGGCATGAGTTTAGCACAGATGAAAGCATACCAGATTTTCCCATATCTACTCAAAGTCTTGAAAGGGAAAAACTTCACATGACCATTAGAGGCATTTCTCGTCCATTCTGTCCCAGGTTGACACAATGCCTGGATAATGACATCATAGTCAGGCTGAAAACTTGCAAACTGGCAGTTGTCGTAGCTTGGTAAATCGTAATATGCATTGATAGCCGTCCGACTAAACATTACCTTCCTCCCCCGCACCATGACTTCACAATCCGACGCCTCTTGGGCATTTGCATAAAATTCTTTGACTATGGAGGTAACGGCCGGATCCGGATGATTCGTCAATGTCTCCCAATGCTTCTCTCGGATCATAACTGCCATAGCACCGTCATGAAGCTCATCTGGTTGGAGTCCCCTCTCAGGAACCAAAGCTCTGCCGGCAAGCACTAAATCAAATTTATCGGCCGCCTAGGCGTTAAGAAACCTCTTCTTGTCGAAAGCCCGTGATGAAGAGGAAGAAGAACCTTCTCCTCTTTGACGTTTTGGACCCATGGCACCCTCGGTAGACAACACAAAACAATACCACACTGGAACACCACCGAAATTTGTTTTCTAGCGTGCAAAGAGCCAAAACCCTCTTTCAGACAATCTATCGAACACTTGGTGTGCACCCCCAAACTTAGGTTGGCAATGGCATTAAACGACCAAGAAAAACAAGAAATCCAACACCCCGAAACCACCAAAAACCCCCAAACTCCTCCAATTGGCCAACACAAACCAATCGGGAACCAAGCAATTGATAGCACAAGGAGTAAATAAAGCAAACGACTATAATATGTGATAAGGAAACCGTGACAAGTTACCGAAATCAAAGAGTGTCGACCGTGGTAATGTTAGAGAATTACCCGAGTGATTGTGTCGTGTGGTCGTCAAAATCCAACGCACGATGAAGAATGGATGAGCAGATCGGAAGAAAAGGCATGGAAGTAAGATGTGGCCTAGGAATTGAGGGCGAATTGAAACTGGATGTGGTGTGGGTAGCGGGAATGGGGAAAAGAAAAACCGAACTGTGGGAGGAGAAGAAAGTGATTTGGAGAGGGTATCGGCAATTAGAATTTGAATGGAGGTCGGAGAAGAGAGTGCCGTGGAGAGTCCCGAACGCAGGTGTTTGTGTTTGTTGTATATTTTTTTTTTTCTGAACCGAGGGTCTAGGGCCGGGGCCCTTGGAATTGGCTAGGAAAGGGGGGCCGGGGCGCTCTCTCGCAGAACCCTCTCTGTGAGACGAGGGCCGGGGCGCTCTGTTCGGTCGTGGAATCGGGGCCGGGGCGCTGGTGCTGAAAGAATCAAGGGCCGGGGCGCTCTAATATGGCGTTAAATCTGGGCCGGGGCGCTTAGTCACAGAAAACATTCTGTGAGTCAAGGGTCGGGGCGCTGCTTTTTACCGAGAGATGAAGGGCCGGGGCGCTTGAATTATTCCTACGAAATCAAATATTCCTGCAAGGTGCAAAATAAACTATATTCCATAAGCTATCCTAAAAAATTAATAGATTGAAACTAAAAATAAAATAAAATAAAATAATGCCAATAAAAATGCATAAAGAGAAAAACTAATATTGGGTTGCCTCCCAACAAGCGCGTTTATTTAATGTCGTTCGCTCGACATCTCTCTGTTCAAACTGGATAAATTGGGTTCGTCAATGCCACGAGCTCGATGTCCTCTACTTGATATCCGTCATAAAACGGTTTAAGCCGATGACCATTTACTTTAAATACTCTTCCTGTGCGTGGGTCACTAATCTCTATCGCACCATGAGAAGAAATATGAACAATCACAAATGGCCCTTCCCACCGAGAACGCAGCTTTCCTGGAAACAGTTTCAAGCGGGAATTGTACAAAAGGACTTTCTGACCAAGTACAAACGTTTTTCTCAAAATCTGCTTATCGTGAAACGCTTTTGTCTTTTCCTTGTACAATTTGGAGCTTTCATAAGCCTCATGGCGTAGTTCTTCCAACTCTTGTAATTGCAGTTTTCGATGTTCGCCAGCTGCCGTCATGCTCCAGTTGCATTGTTTAATAGCCCAAAAAGCCTTGTGTTCTAGCTCGACTGGTAGATGACATGGCTTGCCGAAGACAATCCGATATGGTGACATTCCGATAGGAGTCTTGTAGGCAGTGCGATAAGCCCATAATGCATCTTCTAGTTTCAGACTCCAATCTTTGCGGTTAGGCTGCACTACTTTCTCTAGAACGGACTTGACCTCACGGTTTGAGACCTCTGCTTGGCCATTGCTCTGCGGATGGTAAGCCGTTGAAACTTTGTGCATCACGTTGTATTTCTTGAACAGTGCTGCTAGTGTCCTATTGCAAAAATGTGTTCCTTTATCGCTGAGGATAGCCCTTGGAGTTCCAAACCTGACAAATATGTTAGATTTGACAAAATCTGCAACAACTTTAGAATCGTCAGTCTTGGTGGCTTTAGCCTCCACCCATTTGGAAACATAGTCAACAGCCAACAGAATGTAAACATTGCCATAAGAGACAGGAAATGGCCCCATGAAATCAATGCCCCAAACATCGAAAATTTCAATAACCAAAATGGGTGTTTGTGGCATTTGATTCCTACTGGATATGTTTCCGGTCTTTTGACAATTAGCACATGATTTACAAAATAGATAGGAGTCTTTAAAAATAATAGGCCAGAAGAAACCGCATTCTAAAATTTTACGAGCTGTTCGTTTTGGTCCAAAATGACCCCCACAAGCGTAAGAATGACAGAAAGTTAAAATGGATGAAAACTCAGAGTTAGGGACACATCTTCTAACTACCTGGTCAGCACAGAATTTCCATAAATAGGGGTCATCCCAGACATACCGTTTCACATCGCTCTTAAGCTTCTCTTTCTGCATTTTGGAGAACTCACTAGGAATATAAGCGCTGACTAAATAATTAACGATGTTTGCGTACCAGGGTGCAGCCTTATCCACAGAGAATAAATGCTCATCTGGAAATGAGTCTTGCAGTGGAAGTGCTTCTTCATCTTTAAGCAACCTGCTCAAGTGATCTGCCACTAAATTGTCTGCTCCTTTCTTGTCCTTTATTTGCAAGTCAAATTCTTGGAGCAGCAGGATCCATCGTATGATCCTTGGTTTGGAATCCTTCTTTGTAAGCAGATACCTGAGAGCAGCATGGTCAGAGTAAACTATGACTTTAGTACCGAGAAGATAAGATCTAAATTTGTCTAAAGCAAAAACAACAGATAATAATTCTTTTTCTGTTGTGGAATAGTTAATCTGAGCAGCATTCAATGTCCGAGAAACATAATAGATGGCATGTGCAGCTTTGTCAACTCGTTGGCCCAAAACCGCCCCTACTGCATAGTTGCTGGCGTCACACATGATTTCGAAGGGTAAATTCCAATTCGGTGGTTGTATCACCGGTGTGGAGGTCAATAGGGTCTTTAATTTATCAAACGCCCCTTTGCATTCATCGTCAAACTGGAATTCGACCTCTTTTTGCAGCAACTTACACAATGGCATAGCTATTTTGGAGAAGTCCTTGATGAATCTTCGATAAAAACCTGCATGACCAAGAAAAGAACGAATCTCCCGCACGCTTGCGGGGTAAGGTAAAGCAGCAACAATTTCTATCTTAGCTTTATCCACTTCTATTCCCTTAGCTGAAACTACATGACCTAGGACGATACCCTGTTCTACCATAAAATGACATTTTTCCCAATTAAGAACAAGGTTAGTCTCTAAGCATCTATCCAACACACGAGTTAAATTATCTAAGCATGCATCCAACGAATCACCATGAATTGTGAAATCATCCATAAATACTTCGATGCAATGTTCAAGAAGATCGGAAAATATACTTATCATGCAACGTTGGAATGTACTGGGTGCATTACAAAGTCCGAAGGACATCCTACGGTATGCAAATGTACCGAATGGGCATGTGAAAGTGGTATTTTCTTGATCTTCAGGTGCAATCACAATTTGGTTATAACCCGAAAAACCATCTAAAAAGCAATAATAAGAATGGCCTGCTAATCTTTCTAACATTTGGTCAATAAAAGGGATAGGGAAATGATCTTTTCTAGTTACGGCATTCAACTTCCTATAATCAATACACACTCTCCATCCTGTTTGCAAGCGAGTAGGCACTAACTCATTATTATCATTTTTAACGACAGTTATGCCAGCTTTCTTAGGAACTACTTGAACTGGACTGACCCATTGACTATCTGAAATAGGATAAATAATACCTGCATCGAGCAATTTCAGAACCTCTTTTTTCACAACTTCCATCATGGGTGGATTCAGTCTGCGTTGAGCATCTCGCTTTGGGGCGGCTCCTTCTTCCAAAAGAATGCGATGCATACACACAGCTGGGCTTATACCTTTGATATCTGCAATTGTCCAACCAAAGACTTGTACGTGGTCTCTCAAAACTCGAAGCAACTTTTCTTCTTGGACTTTGGTTAGATTATTAGCAATTATCACTGGCAGTGTTTCCTCTTGCCCTAGATATGCATATTTCAAATGGATTGGTAAAGGCTTTAATTCCAACCTCGGAGCCTGCACAACAGAAGGTAACAACCTTTCATGAGTCACCGGTAATTGAATGGATGAAACGGCATACTTATCTGAAATTTTCGGTAACGAGTGTAATGCGGCTATAGTATCCTTTAATTCCGCATGTTGTTCAATCTCGTCTTCCTCTTCCAGCTCCAAACTATTCGTGATAGCATCCTCCAAGGTTTCCATGTGTAAGTGGTCGAAAGATTTCTGCACCAAGGAATCAAGGACATTAATTGAAAACACGGAATTGACATCACTAGGGTACCTCATGGCCTCGTAAATGTTGAATTGAATCTTTTCGCCGTCAAACTCCATGGTCAGTGTCCCATTGTGCACATCAATCATCGTTCTTGCTGTTTTCAAGAATGGCCTCCCTAACAAGATATGAACAGGATTCGGAGATGTATCGTCGTCCATGTCCACAATATAAAAATCTGCAGGAAATATTAGTTCATTCACCTGCACCAAGACATCCTCAATTACCCCTTCGGGGTATGTGTTAGTACGATCAGCTAATTGGATAATGACACCAGTGTTTTTCAAGGGACCTAGATGCAGAGAAGCATAAATAGATAGTGGCATAACATTAATTGATGCTCCTAGATCTAGCATAGCTCTCTCAAACCTGGTATTACCTATCTTGCAGGGAATGGTAAACATACCCGGATCTTTACATTTTGGAGGCATTTTTCTTTGCAGAACAGCAGATACATTTTCTCCAACAGTTATCTTTTCATTGTCTTGTAATTTCCTTTTATTAGTGCATAATTCCTTCAAAAATTTTGCATACCTGGGAACTTGCTTGATTGCATCTAATAAAGGAATGTTCACCTCTACCTTTCTAAAAGTCTCCAGAATCTCTTTCTCTTGCTCGTCCTTCTTTGAAGTTCTAAGATTCCTAGGAAGAAAAGGTAAAGGGTTAGACTTAAGCTGAATAGGAGATTTAGGAATTACCTTTGAGATCTCTGCCTCATCCTTAGCTTTATCCTCATCAAATTCAACCGTAGCCCTTGGTGTGTCCATTTGTTTTCCACTCCTTAAAGTAATCGCACTTGCGTTTTCCCTCGGATTGATCATCGTTTGAGAGGGCAACTTCCCAGAGCCTTGAGAATCCAATCGTTCAACTGTGGTAGCTAATTGGCTCATTTGATTTTCTAAGCTATGAATGGAAGCCTTTGTATCTTGTTGGAACTGTTGGGTCTGATTCATGAACTGTTGAGTATGATTCATGAAGGTTTTAAACATGTCTTCCAAAGACGCTTCAGATTTTGTAGGTGTTGCTTGTCGAGGTGGATACTGCTGTTGAGCTTGTTGAAACCCTTGTTGTCGATTCGGAAAAGCATTCGACATTGGTGGCCTGTTTCCTCCATAGCTCAGATTAGGATGATCCCTCCATCCTGGATTGTAAGTATTAGAGTAAGGATCATATCTTCTCTGAGGTTGTCCTTGAAAATTTCCCGCTACATTGGCTTGTTCTATGGTGCCATCTTCTTGCAGTGTAGGACAAATATCTGTCGAATGATCCGATGACAAGCATATTCCACAAGTTCTTGTAACTTGCCCGTTCCCCACAGAAAGTTGACGAACCATAGCAGCTAACTCCGAGAGTTGTTGTTCAATGTTGCTCGAGCCAACCTCATTCACCCTTTTCGGTGCATGGTCCATCCGAGTTCCGTATTGCTGTGAATTAGCCGCCATGTTAGCAATTAAGTTCCGTGCGGCGTCTGGAGTTTTATCGACCAATGCTCCTCCACTTGCAGCATCGATCATACTCCTATCCATCGGTAGCAATCCCTCGTAGAAGTACTGAATTTGGTGTTGATCGTCAATTTGATGTGGACAACACGAACACAGCTTCTTGAACCTTTCCCAATACTCGTGAAGAGTTTCACCACTAAACTGTCTGATGGCACATATCTCCTTCCTTATGTTGGCAACCCGTGAAGGAGGAAAATACTTCTCCACGAATAGCCTCTTCATATCATCCCATGATTGGATCGAACCGGAGGGAAGATAGTACAACCAATCTTTTGCCAAATCTGCTAAGGAGAATGGAAAAGCCCTAAGCTTTATGTGTTCTTCCGATACTCCATGTGGCCTCATTGTGGAACAAACCACGTGGAATTCCTTCAGATGCTTATACGGATCTTCACCTGTAAGACCACGAAAAGTAGGCAAAAGGTGAATTAAGCCAGATTTCAATTCAAAAGCAGCATCTAAAGCAGGATATTCTATGCATAATGGTTGTTGGCGTAAATTAGGAGTAGCCAACTCCCTCATAGTCCTATTATTTGGTGTAGCCATTTCTTCTTCTGAATCGCTGGAAGAAGTCAGTAATGCGAGCGCAACGTTTAAGCCTGGTGATGTAGTAAAATCGTCTTCGAACTCCGAAGTTATGTTTCGTGCTCGACGAGTCTCCTTCCTTATTCTTTTTGCAGTTTTCTCTATCTCTGGATCAAATTTTAAATCAGGAGAGTGAGAGGATCGAGTCATAAACTGAAAGAAAACAAAGAAAATATATAAAAACAATCACTTCCCCGGCAACGGCGCCAAAATTTGGTGGCTGTCGTTATCACTCCAAAATTATTCCTTACTTTCAATCTATCAATATAAAATTGGTATAATGGCAAACAAGAGTCGAACCCACGGGAAGTGTATTTTATGATTTATCCGAATGTTTCTAACAGTAAATAACAAGTAATAAATAAAGAGGGGATTTTTGTAACTATGATTCTACTAGAAAACAAGAAATACTAATTAAGATTATCCAATGATTTGCAGACTTCAGTTCTTCAGTTCAGTATCGTCTTTTCATAAATATGATATAATTAAGTCAGTTAATATCTTTCCTTCAATGAAATTAACAACCCTAGGTAACCACGGTCCGCGTTACCCGAAACTCCCCTTAGGTTTTAAATCTAATGTGACAATCGCCCCACTAGACCCTAATTATCATACAACCTAGAACTATCAGTCTAGATTTAATATGACAATGACATTAAGAATTAGGGAATTAGGTCATTCCAAGCAATAATCGTACAATCGCAGACTATTTAACCTGTCTTCTTGATATCATAGCAATATTCAAAAGCTTGACCACAATCAAATACCACTATTCGCTACTTATGATCAGATATAACATCGTTTGCTTAATATTATACCTTAATCTAGCATATGATAATAATCGAATCAATTCAATGGACCCTTATCAAATTAATCAAACCAATTATCATTGAGCAATTCAAATAGATCATCAAGAACAAACTCCACAAACGAAGGAAGAAATACTAATAACTCAATTAATTCATAAATAATAAATAAGATTCAACATCCCTAGAACTGAAATTAAAGAACTTAGCCTGACATATTTGAAAACGCAAATTAAATCTTCAATCCTTGCACCAATGAATTTTTCCTTCCAAAAGTTTATTACAATAATGAAATTCTATCTATTTATATCCCTCTAAACTATCCTAGAAACCTTCTCACGTTGCACCTTTAAAATCCTTCTCCAAATCAATTTCCGAAAATCTGATAAAAAGTCGTTCCGCGCCATTCTGCCAACAAGGGCCCCGGCCCTTGTTTTACACTGAGAAAGAGGGCCCCGGCCCTACTTTGCCTGAAATTACGAAAATGCCATTTTCGCTCATTTTTCCAATTTTGTCCATTCGACGCCGTTTTCTACAATGTCAACATAAAAACAAGTAAAATGCTCACAAGAATAACAAAACTTAAGTCCGAAAACACATAATTCATAGGTATAAAACCCACTCATCAACCATCGAGCCTGCCATTGCCGAGTCGCTGCCGAGGCCGCTGCTGAACCAACACCAACTGCCGACGAGCTGCGGCACCGAGCAACCACCGAGCCCCCGTCGGGCCGCCCAGGTACGGCCGAACACCACTGAGCCGTCGCCGAGCAGAGCTGGGTGCCGATCCCGAAACAACCGATGAGCCTAACACCCTCCAAGCTGCCGACTCAGCTTCCGACAAAGTCACGCTCCTGGGAGTAATAAATAGGAGCAAAGAGAAAATAGACCCAAGTATTTTTCTCTTTCAAGTAAAAGTTTGTCAGTGGAACATATAATATTTAACGTTGACATCATACATGTAAGAAACATGAGCACAACATTGTAATAAACATCATAATATTCAATGAAAGGAAATGACTTAGCTTCGGATGTAATATATTCCTTCAATCAGATAACTGAACCGTCATAAAATTATTTTAGAAATAATTTGGTGATTTGAAGCTACTGCGACTGTCACCGCCCCCCTCCTTCTAGCGCCAATGTTAACGCCAAATTTTGGACCTGACAAAGTCACCAAAAGAACAAGCCAAAAAATGCGCCAATACGTGCTGGAAATATAATTTATAATGTAAAGAAAGAATCAATAAATATAAGAACACAAGATTTAACGTGGAAACCCAAATCGGGGGAAAACCACGGGTGATATGCCAGAAATCCACTAGAATGATGTTGAATGTGTTATATGACTGGTGCCTGTTGTACACGCTGTATATTACAATAAATATGAATATATCGGTGTGCCGGAGTAAGAACAAGATGAAGTATTTCGGTTCCATCTTTGGTGTGTTGGAGAAGACGACCTTTCTATTTCCTTTTCGGTGTTGCCGGCTTCAAGTGTGAATAATCCTCTCTCCTCCTTCCTCTTCGTGATATGTATCTCTGTAGATAATAGTGTGTCATTTTACTTTCCTGGTTCCCCCTCCCTTTTTCTCTCTGAAGTGACCGCTTCCCTCCATCTAATATCTAACTATTACAAATATCTAAAGGGTGAGTCACCACCCACCCCTCCACGTCTGCCTTGCTGACTATATGCATGACCAACTTTGCTTTATCAAATATTTACAGGATGACACGTGGCTCAAATATTTACACCCCAACAGTACCAATTACATCACCTTCATTCCAAGAGAGACCATTTGTGGAAAAATTTGGAAGAGCATAATATATAACGAGACATGGGTTGGTACGATTTAGGCAGGTGACTGATCTTGCCTCGCCTCATGACATATGCACAATCTACCCTTTTTGCCCCACTTAGTTAACAATAATGGTGAAAAAAAATGTACGAAAGAGCAATTTTAAAAATGATTATGATGGTTTTAATCAATTTTTAACTCAATAACATAAACCTTTTAATCTTTTACATGTGTAGAAGTGTAATTGTGAACCATGTAGGTACCGATACAAATTGAAATGATATAATTTTAAATTGAATAAATGAGATTACTAAATGACAAATTTATCATTATCAACATATTCAAATGAATAATAATATACATGTCAATAAATATATCTTAAAATTGAATTACGACGAACGTGAGAGTTTATAAATACGATAAGATAGAGTAAAATAGGATAAAGTCATTCTTAATTTTTAATTATCTCATACACACATACGTCATAATTATAATTCGGTTAAAAATTGTCGTAAGGAACTATTCAAAACTATATTATTCTTCCACAAAAAAGCACTAAAATCACTTTTGAACATGAGTACGTACTCATAAGAAAAACTATTCAAAATCAAAATTGATATTTTCAAATTTATCACGACTCATCTCCTTGTAGTGTATTTTGAAAATTTATAGTCAAAATGACATAGAAAACTCTTAGCATCCTGTAAAACTAATTGCAAGTTTAATAAGATCAATGACTCACCAAAGTCATAAATGTTAATCACTTTCCACATAATCAATTAGGCATCAATCCGTCGAGCTCATAGCATGACATTTTATGTAGAAAATTTGCTTTAAGGGAGTAAACCACTTAAATGTGGTTAAGGAGTTGGTCATTTGTTCTTCCTATTTTCCACCGCCAACTTCTGCACTCGTAGAAGAGAATCTACATGGGGGGTTTTAATTTGTGAGACTTACGTGTATACATGTGTGTGTGTGTATATATATATATATATATATATATATATATATATATATATATATATATATAAGTATTACACTATAATAAAATTAAGTGCCTAATATACAATTTATGATAAAGTAAAGTGGGAACGAATGAAATATGATATGTGTGTATTAATTCATAAACAAATTTAATATCTAAACAGTTCGAAAATGATAGCCTAATGTTAAATGCTTGTTTTTTTTACCGTGTAAAGTTATATATTTAAATATTTAAACAACAAGCAAATATATTTTTGGAATTAAATTGTAAGAGATCAAGGAGGTCATAGTAATCCATCAAAGAAATCGTGACAATGTCTTTTTCAGGCCTTTTGTACCAAATAAAGGATAAACAAAAGTTATTGGTCACTAGCCAAATTTATTTGGTCTACAAGCCTTTCTATTTGGCGAATAACTTCCATATATATCCTACCTCCTCCATTGTGACGCAAACTATGTAATGACTATATATTTCCAATATCGGTTCACTCAATTTTTTATTTATACATACAAGTTTAGCGTGTGCGAGGTACGAGTTAATTTATATTATTTTTTTTATAAATATTTGATAATTTTTTATCGATATATTTATCATTTTTTATTGACATAATACATATATAATGTTGAAGATAATTATATATATTTTACGATATACGAAAAGTTTATATATTGACCACAACTCATGCATATATATGTGTGTGTGTGTGTGTGTGTGTGTGTATATATATATATATATATATATATATATATATATTTTACGGTATACGAAAAGTTTATACTATATTGTATCAAAAATATAGAATTTTGAATGATTGACTGGATATCGACTCATTCTTAACTCAGTATTAATCCATGATCAATTAAAATGACTAGATAAAATTATAAAATTATTGATTAAAATCTCTTAATGTCTTGTTATATATAATTATTTCTCTTTTTTTCTTTTCTTTTACCGGCACCCTTCTGCACTTTGTGGTCCTTGTTTACGGAATTATTTTAAACTTTAAGATCATGTTTGTTTATAACAATTATATTATAGGGACTATATATTCTCATGGATTATAATTTCACAATTATAATCCTAATCGCATGTTTATTTAGAATAAAATTATTCATGTGATAACTTAAAATAATCTCATGTTATGTTTATTTTCTTCAGAATTATTTAAAAGATTGGATAAAAACTTATTATTTGAACTATTATACCCTTACCTGTAATAATAAAGTAATCGTATTCTCAATAATGTGAGTATAAATGAACGAAATAATTTACAATGGTCCTTTTTTAAAAAGGGTAAAGGTTATTTTGTTCACAAAATTTTAATCCCAAATTGTGGGGATTATAATATATAATTAGACATAGTATTAAATAGTCTACCATTTTAAGTTTTTTTTGTTATCCCTAAATTAATAGTCCCAAATTTAATTTTTAAAACAAATAAGAAACTTATAATTAATAATCTAATTAATCTCAAGAGTTATCTTTGCAAAACAAACACGACCCAAATTCTCACTTATCCTGGCTTGCAAAGGAATAACATATATGAATGCATGCAGTATGCATTGTATATAAATAATGATGTACTTGGTGAGTCCAAAATGTGAGTGGTTTTCCATTTTTTGGGTTGGAGAGTTGGCAAGCAATCGTTATGCTTGTCGTGCTGCTGGCTAGCTCATTTAATTTCAGATTTCAGTGAGTAATGAAATCGAGCCTTTAATTTAAAGGAATTGTGAGGCTTGTTGACAATATACGTTCAATGAAACTAGTTGACAAATTTCGTTCCCAAGGTCAAGAACATAGTTCATCTTCCTTATAATAATCGACCTCCACTTTCTAAAATCAATATCATAGTTTGTTTTCTCTGATTGATAAAGTCCTACTTAACTTAGCATTAAGTTAATTCATTTAAAGAGCAAAGAAGTAATGCGATATTTCTTTCTAAAGTTTCAAATCAAAAGTAATAAGATATTGCCATCCACAAACAAAATAATAAAATTTTAATGGTGAAACTTTTTTTGCAATACCAATTATAAAAGAATGACATCTATTTGGATTTTTGACCTAGGACCTGATTACTAGTACGTAAAACAATACAGTTTTGTGCTTACGAGGAGTAAACTCGAACTTATGACTTTCTTCAATTGACTTTCACTTTTGGTCTAAAAATTTATATTTAGGGGTTGTTTGATAAAATTAAATGAAACAATTCTAAATGATTGAATGAATTGAATGACTGAATGAACTGATTGAAATTGAATACTAAATGAAAAAAATTGTTTGTTAACTGATTCGACTGAAATAACTAAATGACAATATTTTTCATTTTAACCTTTTGAATTGTCTAAAAAGAGAAATTTTTGAGACACTTTTTAAGACAAAAAAAAACTAAAAAATTAGCAATTAATGCATATATATAACAATATTTATACAATCTTTATAATTATATATATATATATATATATATATATATATATATATATATATAGGAGGAGGAGGAGGAGGAGGAGGAGGAGGAGTGAGGATCAAAGGCATGTGACGATATGAATTTCTTAAATATATATAATCTCTTCATAAAAAACAATAACTATTTAGCTAAAACAAAAACATAAATACGTAATGCATATAGAAGCCCTAATTTTCTATCTCCAAAATGGGTAATCCACAGCAATTTTAACCAGTCAAATCCATAGTCGATCAATTTCTAACTCTGATCTCCATCAACTCTTTTTTAATAGTTTCAAAAACACTGAGTTGGCCTCCTTCGGCAAAGACATTGAACGTCAACCCATGACTTTGATCAAGAAACTCCGCAAGGCGGTATGAATTTCTCCATTCTGATTGAGTTTTCTTGTTAACTTCTCTATCTTTTTCTTGATGTTGTTGTTTTTCATATTCTTATGATTTGAGGGGGTTGCGCATCATGATCTTGTTTGGTTGTTAGAGTTGTGGTTTTGGGATAACGATTTGAGTTTGGATAAAGAGGGAAATATGCGTAAAAATTTATTCAGCCAATTTGCTTAGCTATTCAGCTATAAAATTTTGGCTTTTCGGTCAGTAGAAATTTAACCATTCAGATATTCAAAAATGATAACCAAACAGTTTGAATGACTGAATTGTTTAGATTCAAAGTCATTTAAGTTGTGTTTGATTGCATCTTAATGCATCTTAACAGCCAACCTCTTAATGGATTTTAACAGCCCATATTTTTATATTAAGAAGTCTTCTAAATATTTAAGATACAAATATGAGTCTAAACCATTCAGATGACCTCTTAATACAAAATTATGAGTTATTAAGATGTATTAAGAGGTAAGTTGTTAAGATCCATTAAGAGGTAATCAAACAACACCTTAGTCTTATTCAGACAGAAACAAACATGACCTTAGTCTAGTTAATTTCAGACCAATTTCAGAACAAAATGTACAAAACAATTACCTTTCTTTCCATAATTTTGCACCCAATTACTTCAATGTACGCCCCTCTACCCATAAATAAGAATTTTGTTAGACATATAACAAATATCTCGAATTATTAAATCTAACCATTTTTCTTAGTCATTTTTAATTGCTCATGTACTAATAATATGCAGCGTTGGAAGATATGGGACGACTATGGTCAAATATTTCAACTCCACTTTCAAATTTCTCGTCAAGTCTATTTATGATAACATTTTAATATCCTATCCATGGAAATGTTTACAGCTAATGGCAAGCGAACATGCTTTTGAAGGGCGTCAAGATGCATTACCAACCGAAAGTTTTGACTTAAAGTAAGAGACCAAGAGAGAGAGAGAGAGACTTAATTATGCTAAGCTTGCAAATTCTCTCTCTTTATTTAATTATTTTTTGTTATACATGATATATAATTGTAAATGCAATTTATTATAAATTAAAAGTGAGACTATAAACTACCATACAACTCCTTCTAACCAGGACATATGACGATACTCAGACATTGATCAAGGAAAAAATAAAATTTAATTATTTTGCCCCCTAACAATTTTTTTTTAAATAATAGCAAAAGGTACTTGTATGCACAATTAAGTTGATAGATCAATTACCGATGACCACTTAATTTATTAGTATAATTTATTTTATTAATATAAAAATTGATCGAGAATTTGAATATTGTTAAAATTATATTATTATAAAGGCATCTCCAAAAGTTAGAAGGCGACACCATACCCCAAGCTAAGCCCATTTGCCTAAATTAGGCTAAATTATTATAATAAATTATGACATTAAAAAAAAAGTTGAGAGATCAAATGAAACGTCTGACCAACTCCACCACGACTTAGACCGATCTCTCTCTCTCTCTCTCTCTCTCTCTCTCTCTCTCTCTCTCTCTCTATATATATATATATATATATATATATATATATTCTCTCTTTTAAATTATATGATTATCATTATTATTTGATCATTATTATTTTTTAAAAGTTAATTTAAAATATTTTTAAATTTAAAATTGAAAAAATTTATTAAAAATTAAAAAATAATATAACTAACAATGAATAGTATTTTTTAGATAATTTATAATATTCAGTATTATATTAATTAAAATTAATTTTTTTTTATATAAATTTAAAGTTTAAAAAAATTTAAATTAATTTTAAAAAATAATAATAATTAAATAATATGAAATATAATGATTATATAATTGTAATGCTTGTAGGAGAAAGTAGTTGCCTAAAATAATTTTATAGTACATCTCTCTCATCTCATAGGAGGTTAGTCATAATTTGCACATGGTGCAAAATATAATAAATTACTACCGTCACATGGCGCAAAACAAAATAAAGTACTACCGTCAGATATCATAGACGCCAAGAGCGAAGATAGGAAAATTATCAAATCCTTTTCAGATTGGATGAGTTTACGGACATAAATTTAAATATAAATTTTATTTATATTATTAAAAAATAGAGTTTAATATAAATTTTTGTGCACTTAAATTTATTCTTATAAATTTAGATGTTACAAAAAATTTTTGCTTTCTTTAAGTTTTTAAAAAATAAAATATTCAAAAAAAATAAAAGTTTCGCAAAAAAAGAGTTATAGTTATAAAATTTATAAATTATACATAATTAATTTTAGTTCTATATATTTAGTCTTATACTTTCTCCGTTGTAAGATTATTATTGATTTTTAAAAGTTAGATAAAAAAAATTTGATTTAAAATTGAGATGATTTATTAAATTTTACAAAATAATAAATCTTACCATGAGTAGTACTTTTTATATATTTTATGTCAATTTTGAGTTTAAAATATCTTAAATTATTTTAAAAATTCAATAATAATTTTATATTTTAGAATGGAGAGAGTATTTATTAAGTGTTGTATTTAGTTCATGACACATAAATTTATTAATAATAATGAAATTGTTATATCAAATTTGAGTAAATTGAATCATTTATACTATCAAAAAAATAAAAAATTAACATTCTTATATTTATAGAATAAAAACTTATATAGCAAATGAGATTATTATTTTCTTGGAACATAAGGAATATTATGAAAAAATGGCAAACAAAGTTCTATTTTTTTTGTAGCACGGAGGGAGGGAGGGAGGGAAGGAGAGAGTGTTATGAAATTTTGGAGGTGTTTGATAAAAATTGAATGAAATAGTTTTGAATATTTAAGTAATCTAAATGAGCTGAATGAAGCAGAATTTTGAATACTGAATGAAAAAAGTTGTTTGATAATTGACATGTCTAAAACATCTGAATAACAGATTTTTACTATTTTACCCCTCTGAAAAAATTCAAAGTTATTTAATATTACTTAATAACATAGTTAATTTTATTTATTTTTTTTTACTTCATTCAGCTGAGACTTATTCATTCAACCAAAAAAAATTAGACTCAGTTATTCAGCCCAAAAATTTGACCGATTCAGTCATTCAACCCAAAACAAACGCACTGAATGGCTGACCGATTCAACCATTCAACTCTATTAAGTGCTAATTAAACAGCCCATTTGTTAATAATATATCAGTGTCAGTATTTAGTGCATCTCGACTGTATTAATCTCTCACTCTATATATAATATAATCCCCTTATTATCTACGAGTTAAAAGCAAATTAAGAAATCTAATTAAGCTTTAGTACTCTAACATTCAATATTATCTCTTTAGCAACACAACTGAAATTAAAACTAGAAAAGAAGAGATGGATATGATGAGGAAAGGTCCATGGACTCAAGAAGAAGACTCCAAGCTTAGAAATTACGTTGCTATCCATGGTGAAGGACACTGGAGCTCTCTTTCTCGTTCCGCTGGTAAACATGATTTAATTCTGTAAACTAATATTAATTACCTCTATTACTCTTAATTCCGCTTGGGAGATTTATTTTATTTTTATTTATTCATTTGTTCTTCATGCATGTTTATTATATTCGATCTTAATTAAGTCCTTTTCATTTTTTGCATGTTAATTTTATGGTAACAACAAGCTTGATTAGGGTTTAATTTTTATTTTTTATATTTTTTTCTTCTTGATGATGAAAAATGAAACCCTAGGATTGAAGAGAAGTGGTAAGAGCTGCAGATTAAGATGGTTAAACTATCTCAAACCAGACGTTCGACGTGGAAACATCACCCTCCAAGAACAGCTCCTTATCCTTGAACTCAATTTGAGTATGGGAAACAGTTATATATCTCTCTAACTCTCACACATGTTACCGCTATCATTTTGTTTCGTTTTAAACTCCATCCATTCCAAAAAAGAGAGTAGAATTTATATAATTTACAAATATTATAATGTAATCTTGTTTCATATTTAATTTAGAAGGGATATATGATGATAATGAAATTATGGTAACAAACCTAATAACAATATTTGTGCGATTTTATACTACTAGCTATCAAATAAGAAGATGACACTTTTTATGGAGTTTTTATGATATCTCCCCCCTTCAAATGAGAACTACACCCCTCCCTTTCTCAATAAATTCTAAATCTTTTAAACTTATTTTTGTTGGTTTAACATTTTTCAGTATAATGTAATATAATATGAAGCTAGTTTTATATACAAACTAACTGGTTACACATTATTTCGAAAATAAATTAATTAATGGTAAAGGTGGTCAAAGATTGCTGAGCATTTACCAGGACGAACAGATAATGAAATAAAAAATTACTGGAGAACCAAAGTTAAAAAGCAAGCCAAGCAATTAAGGTGCGATGTTAGCAGCCAAAAATTTAAAGACACATTGCGATACGTATGGATGCCCAGATTGGCGGAACAAATCCAACTAGCCTCCTCCTCCTCCTCCTCCAAAGCTACCGCAGCCCCAACAATAACCACCGTGGATCATAGCACCAATATCACTACGGGCCACCACCCCATGACTGAGCTCAGCCGTGGTCCAGTTGACCCTCCGATCATAAGTCCGGATCAGGTACCACCAGCAGCCAAATTGTTAGCGGAGGCCCAAGAATCCGCCGTTTGGGCCCAGACCGGTTGCTATGATCTGGTTAGAAATTACGGATCCTACTATAATAGTAATTTCCGTGATGGGAATTTTTACAGCTTGGAATCAGAGGCTGCCGCTAACAATAGCAACTTTTGTGGTTCAGGGGAGGGACAGGGCAGCAATACGTTGTTAAGTAGTGGGGAAGAGTCGTTAGAGATTTTCCCACAATTTGATGATTTTTGGGACTTGCCGCAGCAGCTTTATTGTGACCAAACTTGCTTATATTGAATTTGCATATGAGACATATATATATATATATATATATATATATATATATATATATATATATATATTATGATAAGAATAATAAGAGTTTAATGCTATAGTACGTGCGTACTGCGCGTAAATGTGGAAATAATATCGTCCGTTAGTTGTAAAATCAAAGACTCATTTAATTTTAATTTTCTTTAAATGCTTAGCTAATAATATCCTGCAGACTTTAGCATATTGTAATTTCTTTGGATAATGTTTTTTTTTTCCTTATAAAAATTTGGGAAAAACCTGAGCACTAGTCTTAGGGTTTATAAGTAAAAAATATGTTTGTCACCCATAATTTGGTTAATTTTGTGAATTGCCAAGTTCTTATTCCGCTGCTATGTACGACGTATGTACAGTTCTCTAGCTAGCAAAACTGTTAGGATTAATATAGCGTCGTACATTGGAGAACTTAAAAATAAAATGTACCTCTATAATATTAGAATGGAGGGAGTACGTGAGTACGTATATAAAGAAGAGGGCTGGTAGCTAGTTCTTCTGCTAGCTGCTGGCACCGTGGCACGTACAATTCTCAAGGAAAACTATTAGAGATCATATATATAAAGTCCAACAGTTGTACAACTAATTAAGGCCCAGTGATCCAAAATACAAGCAAGTAATGCATGCATGTGGGGGTACTATCTATCTACTGATCATTTTCAATTGGTTTTGGGAGGGATGTTTCAACATGCATGGTAGACAATTAATTAAAGCCTAGCTAGTAATCCTAAACAAAACAGCAAGCAAGCATGTTTGCTAGCTTGATTGATCCAATATCATCAATAGTTGATCAGCTGCATGTCCCATTAAGCCTAGCTAATAAATTAATTAATGCTGACCCTTGCTGATCGATGAATTGACTTTCTAGATCTTTGAACGTCCTTAATTTATCCGCAGTGTAGAGGACACGGCTTTTTTCCACGGTTTCAGAACAATGTATATGGCCAGCTTAATTTCATCTTTGAACCAAAGAAGACCACTGGTGGTGGCATGCATGAATTAATATTTCTACAGCGAGAATTTTAATTAGTGGAATAATAACTAAGTAATATCCATAGTCAGAAAAAATCATGGATATAATTCTACAAACTGAAATTTCTAATGGGAGATATGTAGTTTTGTACGTATTAAGAATCTCGGATAGGGCAACAAGGACGATGAAAGGAATTTTCGAATTTATAACTACTTTTGTTCTAAAAAAATGCAACAACTCTCTCTCTCTCTCTCTCTCTCTCTCTCCAGAAAATTCTTCTTAATTTGTGCACCTTTCTAAGTGCGGAAATTCTTCTATTTTTAATAGGTGTCTAAAAGCATCGTTAAGCTTCAATGAATAGTTAGATACTATCAAGCCTCTTTGGTACAATGATTAAATTTTTTTAGTCTTGGAATCCAATCTTGACAAAGTTAATATTGTTAAATTTCGCTCAATATAACAAAGAAAAAAGAAAAAAAAAAGGTTAGATACTGTATTATATACTATGTTCTTAATAAATATTTACCTTTCACATAGAGGTTTTGGCTTTCTGAGAGGTTTTGTCTTTCTGAATCTCACCTACATGTCTTTGCTCTTTACCTCTCGACCTCTCGCATTTTTTTTATAAAATTATTTATCGTGATCAAATATATATATATATATATATATATATATATATATATATATATATATATATATATATATATATATATATATATATATATATATATATATATATATATATTTGACTTTGACTACAGACCATTAATTGGACTGAATTAACATCAAGATAGGGCAAAAGTCTCCCTCAGGAGTGACTCAAGATAATTTGGGGCCTAAAACAATATTTCTAAATGAGATCTTCTATGTTTGGTATTAATATTTTTTATTACCTACTTGTTCATTTTCAAATTTTTTATCTAAATTTTTGTTACATTATTTTTGTTACTAGTAACAAATTTATCAAGAGATCCTTTTTGAGATTCTATTAATTGATCTATTTTTTATTTTTTCGTATCCACTTGGTTGTCTTCTAGGAGCCATATCATAACTATATAACAACCAAACAAACACAAAGTCACAAATAAACACAATATATAGTATAGTTAAAATATATAACAAAAATTTTTTAAATTATGAAACAATAGAACCTGAAATGATCTCAAATGTTGGCTTTTAGTTATGAAGAATCTGAACCATGTCCCTCATGTTGCAATGAATTATGAAAACTCTAGTTGATGATGGAGGATGGAGAACATTGTGTGTGTGAGAGACAGAGAAAAAAAAAAGAGTTTTTTTTTGTTTTAGTTTAATGAGAGGGTTTACGGAGAGAGAGAGAGAGAGAGAGAGAGAGAGAGAGAGAGAGAGAGTTAAAAAGTCATGTAACTTAATGTTTGGTAATTTTATAAATTGAAACTTGTAATTTTTAAAACTAAGATTAGGTTTACAAGAGAATAAGAGAGAGAGAGAGAGAGAGAGTTATTTGGTAGGCCATGATATGCATTGATACTCTAAAAAATTTGGGACCTTTTTTAAAATATGAGGCCTAAAGCCTAGGCTTTTTTAACAAAGCTATTGGGCCAACCCTGGTCTCCCTAAATCTCACCCACATATCTTTGCTTTTTACCTCTCGCATTTTTTTAATGAAATTATCTATCGTGACCAAAAATACATATATATCTATTTGACTACAGACCACTAATTTGAGTGAATTAACATCAAGACAGTGCAGAAGTCATATATTCGTTGGTGTTTTTAAAATTAATATTGAATAAAAAGTGACCATATAATTAATCTAAATTTTTTATACTGAGTTGTTTAGTTTATTGTTTAATCTTTTTTATTGGATGAGTAAGACATTTCATAAGTTTTCTAGGTGATCAAATCATACTAATATTTAGAATTAATTTCTACATAATTAATCAAAATTTACCATAATTTACTTAAATATATATTTGAAACATGTAATTGACTCAAAAATCTACCCGAATTGTGTTTAATAGGAAATGAACATATAGTTTATCTATAAATTTTATACTTAATGCAAATGAATTATCAGTTAATTTATTATTCAAACCTTTTTATTGAACGTTTAATATATTTTATAAATATTTTTTATGAGTGATAATATTAAAATACTATCTAGAGTTTTTACATAATTAATCAAAATGTACCAATATATAATAAATCACTAAACTAAATGCTTATATAACAATGAATTGTGTCAAGAATTACGTGGTTAACAATTAACCAAAATAATACTAACTAACGAGATTATAATTTATTTGAAGTATTCATCATATGTGTTCTTTTTTCTCTTTGGTGTAACAAGAATAATATTTATTTTGATTAATGATAATTAAAATAACAAATAAATTAACTGTAACAAACATATCTAAATTAACGTCGTTATTGATACACTAAATTAACTATTCATAATTCAAATAATTAAAGTTTAAAAATACTTTATTTTTTAAATAAAATTGAAAAAACAAATAAAAATATAAGGATGAAAACATCTAATAGTTGACACCCTCATAATT
The DNA here is from genome assembly GCA_947179155.2 of Hedera helix. Lineage (NCBI taxonomy): Eukaryota > Viridiplantae > Streptophyta > Magnoliopsida > Apiales > Araliaceae > Hedera > Hedera helix. Next base: position 59,962,313 of record OX359264.1, on the reverse strand, counting down.
AAAAATGTACTTAGACTTATTTATATATATTTAGGTATATACAAAATTTAAATATAGGTATAGCGTAATATGAATTTTTTCTAACAATTAGTTTAGAATAATTAACAGGAGGAAGAGGTTGTACACATGAGCTAATTAACAATTAATAAAAGCTGCAAGATATATTAGAAGTATACAAAAGTCTTGGCAAAAAGTCTATAAAAGTCTGTCACTTATTTTATCGAGTCTTTAAAAGTCATCAAAAGTCATTTTTAAAAATATTTAAAAGTCATCAAAATTCACGAATTTTACAAAAGTCTGTCACTTAAAAAAAGTCTTTAAAAGTATTTAAAAGTCTTAATTGAATACATCCCCCTTAGGTTTCTTGGAAATATCATATCTACCCAACAAAAAAAAATCAAACATACTGGATTTTGCTAGACACCCCAGAAATAACTAAAGGCGGGTAACGATTAATTTGTGTCAAATATAAAGTTACCAAAAATCCTTAAAATCCTTATGGCACCATGTTAAACGAGGATAAATAATAATTTGACAAAAAATAATACTAGCATTAAAAACCTAGAACTTGTTCAATTACAAGTTTATCATTCTTTGCTTTTTACAGATATCCCAATAGTAGTTAAAACACTTGATTGAAATATCAATGTTTGTCTTTCAATTTATCATTTGACATAAATTAATGCTAATTACCCACTCCCTTCTTTGGAGTGGTTAACAAAACGTGTATATTATTGACTCAATGATTGAGAACAATAATATATATATATATATATATATATATATATATATATATATATATATATATATATATATATATATATATATAAATTTGATTGTTTTGTATTTTTGTGACAAAATATTTCACCATCTTAGAGCATGATCATTACAATAAAAAAAAAGGTTATCTATGGCTGTTACTAGGGATTGATATTGGTTGTTGATAGGCATTGACGACACTGGTCATAGTTTATTTGGTCGCGAAATGGACCCTATCGACCGATTCATAAGCAACCGACATCAGCGACAGACATTGTCGTTAATCTGATTTAGCTTTCCAAGTGACATGGTACCACGTGTCAGCGACCATCATCAATGATCGAGGCGGTCGCTGACATTGTCGGTCGCTAATATTATCAGCGACGAACATCTGTTGTTAATAGTGTCGTTGTTGAGAGGTAGTAGCAACCGGATGTGGTCGCTAATTAATAATAATAAAAAATTGTCTGTTATAAGGATTTTTCAATCAAATTTTGTACCTGCATTATATTCCAACACACAACAGTTCATATATATAAAGTAACTCCAACCCAAATATTAATATCAGCTTTTTCAATATAAATGAAAAATATGTACAACACATCTGAACTGAAATATACATAAACGGCCAAAGTAAAATGTATACACAATGTCATCAAAACAAAAATCCATGCATACATTCGTTTAAAAAAGAAGAATAATAGGAGAATACTAAGATGTCTTCTCACGCATCATCACTCAAATGTTTCTATAACGAAAAAAGAAAACATGCATGTTTAATATAGTACTATATATATATTGAGCGATTAATTTGATTGTACCAAGTAGTAAAATTATTTCGTCGTCATCCTGCTGTTGTGCTGTTGTCGCCACTGCATCTACTAACTCATCAGGAGACATAGACTGTAGATGAACACATAGTGTACGAAGAAGATCACAATCTCGATATATCGCTCTCACACAGTCAACAATATTATGCGGCATCGACTGACATGATGATTGAGTAAACTAGCTACCAAAGCTGCCCGTGCCACTAATAGCAGGTCGTCGTCATTGTCTTTGGCCTTTCACATAGTTCTTCTTTACAACTGACGCACTCTCCCAAAATTCTTGTTCTATTGGTGGTCATGGGCTACCAACAAGTTAAAAATTAAATAGGCTATAAATAAATAATTAAGCTTAAGAATGAAAGTTGTTAAAAATTATAAATAACATATCTAAGATATAAAAACTTACATCTATTTGGGGAGCCTCAGGCAAACAATCACGGGCAGCCACGTACACTTTTAGCCAATTAATAGGTTGACCTTGGGACCTAACCTCCTACAAATATGACCCAGGATCTATATATATATCAATCACATACATATAATAACATGACTATAAACATAAAAAATTAAAACTTTACAATTAAGTACTCTGCAACAACATGTTGCGACTGTGATATACTGAAGCCCCTATAGGTGGCTTTTGCATTATCGCCTTTAGGTGTACCTGAGGCTTTGTTCGTGGCGGCAGTCCTCCATCTTTTCACCCAGTCATCAACCATTCACTACTGATACATCTCAGCCCATATGGGTAGCGAACACCACTAGTTGGTTGTACTCGTGCATGTACTTCTCAGCCTGCCAAAGATAGTCGTCATTAACATTGTGCAGGGCTTTTTGTCGTTCCTTGTTCATATTATCCTTCGTCCGCACATCGTACTTTTGCTAGAAAAGTGTTTGTATTACTTATGTTCGTGCGTCGTCCCATCTATACCTTTTTTGCAAATAAAAATACAATAATAATATTAAAACAGTGATAATATAATACAACACTACTAAACAGTATTAATTCATTATATTATCTGACTGAATTAAAAAAAATACCTAAAACTCTTCCCAAACTACATCCTTGTGGGCGAGAGGTGTGCTCGCCCACGTAATCTCCAGCGTAGGACAGTTCTGTAAACTCAATTGTGAAATGCACTTCACAACCTAGCTTGATATCTGTGAAATCACTAAAATATACAATAATTTACATTAAAGATAGTTATTTTATTTTAATATCTAGCGTAATTTACATTAGTATCTACAACACTGATAGATAACTTACATGCTCTGGGATGAGGTCGAACCTCAATCAGAATCCTTTCCTCCGGATTAGCCGAGACCTTTTGGATCAAATTAGGTCCCCAACCCAATCCGCGCTTTCTTGGTGTTGTTGAAGAAGACATCTATGTAAAACATTCACTTATTATTATAACTTATATGATATGTGGAGCGTATGGTGGCAACGGTGGATATAGTGGTGGTGTTGGCAATTACAGAGTAGGTGACGGTTGAAACGATTGTTACAAGCAGTGTTCTCAGACCTGGACCAGTCATCGAACTAAAAAAGTTACCTGGTGGACATGTCACTGGTTCAACCAGTGGTCGGACCGTTATTGAACCAATGACGTCATTAATATGTAATAAATAATAAATAATTAAATATATTAATTAATATCATATATATATATATATATATATATATATATATATATATATATATATATATATATATATATATATATATATTTAGTAAATATGTAAAATTAATCAATTTATTTACACAAAAAAAAAATTAAACCTATTTGTATAATGTTTATTTCGTACAATTCAATTAAATACTAAATTTATATATATAAAAAAAGATATTAAATCATGATCATAACTCAAAATTCAAGATTCAAGAATGATAAAATCAAACACAAATGAACATAAACATTTCTAGGATGCATTCAATCAAATTCGGTAAAAAAAATTAATCTATTTGTACAATGTTTACTTTAGACAATTCAAATAAATACTAAATCTATATGAAAAGAAAGATATTAAATCATGATCATAACTCAAAACTAAATCAAGGATACATTTAATCAAGTTCAAATGCTTAAATTAAAATTAAAAAAAGAAAAAAAAAAAAGAGGTAGGTAACTGGTAAAACCAGTGACTGGGTCACTGGGCTCGGTCCAACCGCCGGGTTACTGGTTTTTGAGCAAATTTGATTTTTTTGACTTGAACCGGACCGGAGAGACGACTGATTCCTGTTTTTTTCGGTCGAACTGGTGGTCTGGTCCAAGTTTGACAGCCATGGTTACAAGTATTTTGAGACTAGGGCATATGGTAAATGAATGTTACTAGGGCGGTTGTGGCGGTGGTGGCGGTGGAAGGTATAGTGATGACGGTGGAGGTGGTTGCTTCAACTGTAAGAAAGAGGGGCACTTCGCTTGAGATTGCCCGAGCTCAAAGTATTAGAATGAAATGAGGTGTCTCCACTGTCGCCACCATACCCTCCATGAAAAAGAAGCCAGATTAGTGGATTAAGATAAAACTGAATTTATTGAAAGAATTTTAACATGAAAAATAATTTGGGAGACACCTGTACATAGTATCTCCAACCCACAATGTATCATTTTGCAAAGTTACACAAACTAGACCATAGACGACAACCATTTCATATTTAGAACAAGTGTATTTCTTTCTATTGTGCTGAATATGAGACTGTTGCAGCATGTGGTCTAGTTCGTTTAACTTTGCAAAACAATAAATTGCAGGTTGAAGATACTATATACAGGCGTCTCGCTAATTGCACTTCATGTGAAAATGTTTCCAATAAATTTAGTTCTCTCTTAATCCACTAATCTAGCTTCCTTATCATATAGATATGAAATTAAATTAAATTAAATTAAATTATATTTATTTTAAATTATATCATATTATATTATTTGTATTATTTATTTATTTATTCATTTTATTTTATTATATTATATTATTGTATATATTATAATATGATATGTAAAATTAAATTAGCTTGTATTATTTTATTTTATTTTAAATTATATTATTTTATTTTATTTTAAATTATATCATATTATATTATTTAAAATTTTTTCTTTCACTTTGATTTTATTATATTATATTAGTATATATAATATAATATGATTTTTTAAATTAAATTATTTTATTTTATTTTAAATATTATTATATTATTTTACATTAAAGTATATTAATTTTATTTATTTTAAATTATTTCATAGTATATTATTTGTAATTTATTTATTTTTTCTTTCATTTTAATTTTATTAGTGTATATAATATAATATGATATTTAAAATTAAATTAGATTACATTATTTTATTTTAAATTATATTATTTTATTTTATTTTTCTACATTACTTTATATATATATATATATATATATATATATATATATATATATATACATATATGCACACACAAATTACTGACATTGCTAACTCGTGTACCCAAGTTCTGATCACTTGCAACATATCATATCATAAACAAAAGACATCCAATGAAGTCTAAACAAATCAGAACAAAGAAATACCAGCCTTTTTGACAATTTCAAAGGTTAATTTAAACATAAGTATCCCTTATGTTTAACTTTAAACCAACACCATCAAAGATATATAATAAAGAGCTTGACCACTAAATTAAAGCATAAATAGAAAGCACAAATCCATCTAACCATTAACACTTAAAAATAGAAAAAGAAGCAATATAACATTAGGGAGTATGACTAGTACAATAAACAAGCATGAATAACAACATAACAAGCATGTTGTCAAGTATGCATACAATAAACTGACTGGTACAAAACAAGCATGTTTGTCCAGTAAAGCACCCACCCAATATTGAGTTAAAGGCAATAAACTATTCTATTATCACCAGGAATTCAACAACTGAATATCAAATCAAGAATAACAACATAAAAATAACTCTGAAAAAGGTAATTATTTGTCTAAGGACAGAGGTAAGGGCATCAAAGGTAAGTGGGCGGGGAGCGAAGGAATCTAGTGGCGGCGAGCCGGCGGCGGGTCTCCTCCTTTTCCCTCTCCCTCTCCTCCTTTCTCTTTTTCTCTCTTCTTTCCTTTCTTTCTTTTTTGGCGAGCGTTCTGCAGCATTTAAATACATCAGTGATCGAATTCGGTTGCTAAAACTGTTGAACTACTCTCATTAGCGACTAAATTCTGTCGCTGATACAGTTAATGTGACAATGTTAACGACCGATATATGGTCGATGATAAGATTTAGTCACAGAAAATAGGCGCTAATATCGTGCTAAAATTTTAATTAGGCGACAAATACAAAACCGCGGTCATCAATACTAATAACAACCAAATTAACTTATGATTAGCGATAGATATTGATGGTGGTTAATAGCTAATTTTCTTGTTGTGGGTGGAGAACCACCTTGGAACTGTCGGTACACAATTCTTAGCTGTAAGATCGAATATTGATTGATATTGCGTCAAAGACGGAATATTTACTTTCTCCCGTTCTTTTTTTACCGTGCTGCTGAGGTCAACGAGGGAATATTAACTTTCTCCCGTTCTTTCTTTATACCCTGCTTCTGATTTTTGTTCTGCTAACTCTTTAAAACTTAGAAGTAAAAAGAATTTAGGAAATACATTAATTGATTGGTCGTCCTGAATCAAATTAATAATGGCATAGTGAAATTAATTTGTGTGATCTCTATGCTTTTCAGAACAAATCTTGTAGTACGATATATATATATATATATATATACAATGGCAGAGCCAGCAATTACTCTTAGACTGGGCTGACCAAAGCTATGTAAGGCAAAGCAAAGCAGGGACCACCATGGTTCATTTTTCTTGTCACCATTTCCTTGCTTTTGTCCTTGTTTGGGGCCAGGCTACAGCCCACCAAGCCAACTGCTGGCTCCGCCCCTATATATATATATATATACACACACACACACACACATACATATATATATAATTTTAACTTCAGCAAGATTGGGATTATAAGAATCCATCAAAGGCTTAATAATACGAATGTTCTTTCCAATGCCTTTTTTGACCAAATAAAGGCAGAAAATTAAAGTGCTTTTTGCGAGTAACCAGATTTATCGTGGACTTCATTCCCAAGTCTTCTTACATTATAGTTTTCTATTGTCCAGAGAAGAACTCCTATTATATAAACCACTTCCTTTCTCACAAAATAATAAAAATAAATAAATAAATTGTTTCATTTACAAAATTTGTAAAAATTAATGATGTATTTTAATTCTAAGTTTATCCAATAAAATTAAATTGTTGACTCAGTTTAATAGTGGATAAAAAAATTGTTATGATAAATTAGATAACACTGTTTCGTTATATACTACTACTCTACTATCAATAAAAAAAGAGAGGATATTTTCTGTGAAAAAACAAAAAATAATACTAGTAAATAGAACTATCATCTTCTTCTTCTTCTTTTTTCCTATAAAACGTAGCCAATATTTCGAAATCTCCAAATCCTACCTCATCAATTGACGACCATGGGTACGCAAGCTAGTATTGTTCTAGGTTTGTAGCTATGATAATGCTATAATATCCAACACTAATTAATATTGTATTATTAACCAAACAATTATTTGTGGAATATTTTTTAGAACTTTGCTATGTCCAATGATTTTGTCAATGACCTTTACAAAAAATGGTGGACCCGTCACTTACATGGTAGGTCCCATCATTTTTTACAAAAAGTCATTGCATAAATCATTACAAAACATCATTACTTATATCTTTTTCTTATTTTTTACCCACTAATTAATATTCCTGGGCATGCTAAGAATAACAAAACAAATTAATGGATTTTAGAATCAAGATGCTAATGCGCGACCAACTGGAAAAATTCATTAACTATTTGATTTCTTTTTTCGCTTTTGGATAAGGATCATTAGACTAGGATTATACAAAAATATGAGTATTATCGTTATTTTGTTTCAATTCAATTTTTTTTATTTAAATCTTTTCGTTTTTATTGATATTCGCACCCAAAATATTTGAAATTTGAACACTAAATATTGTTCATAGTCATGATATTTTATTGCAGAACATTGGGACTTTTAACATGCAATTTTGGAAATAAGAAATGGGATAGTCGGATCGGATGGCACATATTTTCTCAAAGCAGAACCGGAAACACCAATGTGCGGTATGATGAGACATATGGAAGAAAAGTAAACCCAAAGAATCTAAAAATTCCGAATCTTAGAGAGGACCACAAAGAAAAATAGGGACAACTAATTTTGATGAGATATTTCTGTACGTATTTTCCTATTAAACCTAACTAGCCTCTAACTATAATTCACAATTGGATTTTGAAATTTTAATATAGTGAAAATACTCTAGTCAATATCATTGGAAGTACTGCTCATTTTTTTTCTTAGTACTAATATTAAAGGAACTCATATTAATTTTAACTAATATTTATCATTGTATTATTATATTGACTAATATTAAAGGAATTCATATCAATTTTGAGTTTGAAAATATTTTAAGTTATTTTAAAAAGTCAATAATAATCTTATATATTGGAATGGAGAGAGTATTTATTAAGTGTTGTATTTAGTTTATGATACATAAATTTATTAGTAATAATGAAATTGTTATATCAAATTTGAGTAACTTGAATAATTTTATACCATCAAAAAAAATAAAAAAATCAACATTCTGCTTTTTTCTAGAATAAAAAACTTATATAGCAAATGAGACTATTATTATTATTTTTTGGACAGAAGGAATATTATGAAAAAATGGCTAACAAATATGAGTATAATGAAACTTCGTCAATAATATATCAGTGTCAGTGTCAGTGTCAGTGTTTAGTGCATCTCAACTAATCTCTCACTCTATAAGTCTATATATAATATAATCCCCTTACTATCTACTCACTACTTAAACGCAAATAAAGAAATCTAATTAAGCTGTAGTACTCTAACATTCAATATTATCTCTTTAGCAACACAACTGAAATTAAAGCTAGAAAAGAAGCTATGGATATGATGAGGAAAGGTCCATGGAACCAAGAAGAAGACACCAAGCTTAGAAATTATGTTGCTATCCATGGTGAAGGACAGTGGAGCTCTCTTTCTCGTTCCGCTGGTAAACATGATTTAATTCTGTAAACTAATCTTAATTACCTCTCTCACTCTTAATTACGCCTGCAAGATTTATTTTATTTTTATTTAACCGTGTGTTCTTCATGCATGTTTATTATATTCGATCTTAATTAAGTCTTTTTCATTTTCTGTTTTATGGTAACAACATGCATGATTAGGGTTTAATTTAATTTCCCCCCCCCCCCCCCTCTTGATGATGAAAAATGAAACCCTAGATTTGAATAGAAGCGGTAAAAGCTGTAGATTAAGATGGCTAAACTATCTCAAACCAGACGTTCGACGTGGTAATATCACCCTCGAAGAACAGCTTCTAATCCTTGAACTTAATTTGCGCATGGGAAACAGGTATACATCTCTAACTCTTTCACACATACTACTACTATCATTTTGATTCGTTTTAAACTACATCTGTTCCACACAAAAAAAGAGTAAAATTTATATAATTTTCAAATATTATAGATGTAATCTTGTTTCATGTTTAATTTAGAAGGGATGATGCTAATGAAATTATAATAACAAACCTAATAACAATATTGTGCGGTTTTATACTACTAGTTATCAAATAAGAAGATGACACTTTTTATGGAACATTTTTTTTCATGATGTCTTCCCCCCTCAAATGAGAACTCTCCCTCCTCCCTTCTCAATAAATTCTAAATCTTTTAAATTGGTGTAACATTTTTCAGTAGAATGTAATATGAAGCTAGTTCTATATACAAACTAACTGGTTACACATTATTTCGGAAAAAAATTAATTAATGGTGAAGGTGGTCAAAGATTGCCAAGTATTTACCTGGACGGACAGATAATGAAATAAAAAACTATTGGAGAACCAAAGTTAAAATGCAAGCCAAGCAATTAAGGTGCGATGTTAGCAGCCAAAAATTTAAAGACACATTGCGATACGTATGGATGCCCAGATTGGCGGAACAAATCCAACTAGCCTCCTCCTCCAAAGCTACCGCAGCCCCAACAATCACCACCGTGGACCATAGCACCATGACTGAGCTCAGCCGTGGTCCAGTTGACCCTCTGATCATAAGTCCGGATCAGGTACCACCAGCAGCCAAATTGTTAGCGGAGGCCCAAGAATCCGCCGTTTGGGCCCAGACCGGTTGCTATGATCTGGTTAGAAATTACGGATCCTACTATAATAGTAATTTCCAAGATGGGAATTTTTACTGCTTGGAATCAGAGGCTGCCGCTAACTGTAGCAACTCTTTTGGTTCAGGGGAGGGACAAACAATTAAGGGCAGCAATACGCTGTTAAGTGGGGAAGACTCGTTAGAGATTTTTCCACAATTTGATGATTTTTGGGACTTGCCGCAGAAGCTTTTATTGTGACCAAACTTATATTGAATTTGCATATGAGATGCGTTTTATATAAACAATATATATATATATATATATATATATAAATAAGAATAATAAGCTTGTAATGCTATAGTACGTACTGTGCATAAATGTGGAAATAATATCGTCCCTTTGTTGTAAAATCAAAGTCTCGTTCAATTTTAATTTTAACCTTCTTTAAATGCTTAGCTAATAATATCCTGCACACTTTAGCATATTGTAATTTGTCTGGATAATGTTTTTTTTTTTTTTCCTTATAAAAATTTGGGAAAAACCTGAGCACTAGCTTGCATAACATAGTTTTAGGGTTTATAAGTAAAAAATATTTGTCACCCATTATTTGGGAAAAACCTGAGCACTAGCTTGCATATCCCTCGTTATTCCGCTGCTATGTACGACGTATGTACAGTTCTCTAGCTTGGAAAACTGTTAAGAGGATTAATATAGGGTTGTACATTTAAGAACTTAAAAATAAAATGTATCTCTATAATAGTAGAATGGAGGGAGTAAATATATAAAGAAGAGGGCGTGGTGGCTGGTAGTTGGTTCTTCTTCTGCTAGCGAGATCATATATATAAAGTCCAACATTTGTACAACTAATTAAGGCCTAGTGATCCAAAATACAAGCAAGTAATGCATGTGGGGTACTATCTATCTACTGATCATTCTCAATTGGTTTTGTTTTAACATGCATGGCAGGTAGACAATTAATTAAAGCCTAGCTTGTAATCCTAAACAAAACAGCAAGCATGCATGTTTGCTCGCTAGATTGATCCAATATCATCAATAGTTGATCCCTAGCTAATAAATTATTAATGTTGACCCTTGCAGATCGTTGAATTGACTTTCTAGATCTTTGAATATCCTTTATTTATTCGCAGTCGACAGTTTCAGAACAATGTATATGGCCCACTTAATTTCATCTTTGAACCAAAGAGGACCAAAGAGGAATGGATGAATTAATATTTCTACAGAAATTTTTTTAATTAGTGGAATAATAACTAATTAATATCCATAGTCAGAAAGAATCATGGATACAATTCTACAAACAGAAACTTCTAATGGGAGATATAAAGTTTTGTACGTATTAAGAATCTCGGATAGGGCAACAAGGATGATGAAAGGAATTTTCGAATTTATAACTACTTTTGTTGTAAAAAATTTAACAACTCTCTCTCTCTCTAGAAAATTCTTCTTAATTTGTGCACCTTTCTAAGACGGCGGGAATTCTTCTATTTTTACTAGGTGTCTATAAACATCGTTAAGCTTCAATGAATAGTTAGATACTGTATTATACTATTTTCTTAATAAATATTTTCTTGGATAAGGGGTGTAATTATACACCTCACTCGTAGGTTACAATAATTCAATTCTTAAGGCAGAGTACTCTTAGGCTATGTTTGTTTGCAAAATGCATACTTGGAATTGGACTATTTACATTAATTTAAAGCTATTTCCGACTTTTTGATCTCATGATGAGGGATTAATAGTTCTTTAAATAGTCCTTGGACTATTTTTTATCATTCTTAAGATTATTTATGAGGGATTATATAATTCCACGATGAATTTGGGATTAATAGTCCCTCTCATTTTAAGCTATTAAATGATTTTATGGGACTAATATTTCAAAATAAAGAGATTAATAATCCCTCATCATGAGATAAAAAAGTCGAAAATAGTTTTAAATTAATATATATTTTATAAACAAACATAGCCCTAGTTTCTTGGAGATATCATATCTACCCAAAAGAAAGTCAAACATACTGGATTCTGCTAGACACCCCAGAAATAAGTAAGGCGGGTAACGATTAATTTGTGTCAAATATAAAATTGCCAAAAATCCCCAAAATCCTTATGGCACCATGTTAGTCGACGATAAATAATACTAGCATTAAAAAACTAGAACTTGTTCGGTTACAAGTTTATCTTTCTTTGCTTTTTACAAATATCCCAATAATAGTTCAAACAGTTGATTGAAATATCAATATTTGTCTTTCAATTTATCATTTGACACAAATTAATGCTAATTACCTACTCCCTTCTTTGGAGCAGTTAACAAAGCGTACATATTATTGACTCAATGACGGCAAACAATAATATATATATATATATATATATATATATATATATATATATATATATATATATATATATATATATATATATAAAGAAATAATCCATAACAAGTATTTGTTGTGGTAAAAAAAAATTATATCCGCTATCTTAGATAGCAGAGTGCATGAAATGATTATTTTTTTTATAACCATTCCGCTACCTTAGATAGCGGAGTGTTAAGATTTTATTTTTTTATACAATTCTGCTACCTAAAGTAGCGGAGTGCTAATTTTTTTTTTTTTTTGTTTTTTACCATTCTGGCTCTTTAATTAGCGGATGGGAGGAAAATAAAAATTAGCAATCTGCTACGGATGAAAAAATAAATCAATACTAAATACTTATGCATCTTAGGTGAAAAAAGTTGGAATATATGCATAAAAGTTGGAATATTTGCACTTATGCAAATATATGCATAAAAGTTGGAATATATATGCATAAAAGTTGGAATATTTGCACTTATGCATATATTTGTACTTATATATTTGTACTTATGCATGTTATGCATGTTAGGCGGATTGCTATTTATTTATTTTTCTCCTCTCATCCATTAACTAAAGAGCCGGAATGTTAAATAAAAATAAAATAAAATTAGCACTCCGTTATCTTAGGTAACGAAATGATATATAAAAAAAATTGTTTGTCACTCCGCTACCTTACATAGAGGAATAGTTATAAAAAAAAATTAAAAAATTATTTTATGCACTCTGCTATCTAAGGTAGTGGATGGAAAAAAGAATTTGTCACAGCAAATAGGGGTGTCCATCGGTTTTTTACCGAACCGGAACCGAAAAAATCGAACCGAAACCGAACTCGAATTAACGAAAAACCAAGAACCGGTACCGGTACCGAATTACCGGTTTCGGTACCGGTTCGGTACAAATTCGGTTCGATTTTTTCGATTCGGTTTTCGGTTTTTACCGATTCGTAATATATATAATTATAATTTATAAATAATAATTATATATTAATTTATTTATATATTATAATAATATATATAATTAAATATATTATTTTATATATAATTATTAGAATTATTATAATAATTAATAAAAATTTAATATTATATTATTTATTTCGGTTCTTTCGGTATACCGGTATTTACCGAAATGCAAAATTGTCCGTACCGGTACCGGTACCGAAAAATATAAAAAAACCGAAAAATCGAAACCGAAAAAATCGAAACCGAAAAAAACCGGTACCGCCCGAACCGGTACCGATCGGTTCGGTAAAAAACCGAAAAAACCGGTACCGTTGAACACCCCTAACAGCAAACACTTGTTATGAATCATCTCTCATATATATATATATATATATATATATATATATATATATATATATATATATATATATATATAGATTATTTGTATTTTTGTAACAAAAAAAATTCACCATCTTAGAGCACGGTGGAGAACCACCTTGAAACAGTCGGTACATAGTTCTTAGCTATTAAGATCGAATATTGATTGATATTGGATCAACGAGGGAATATTAATCCATCAAAGGCTTAATAATACGAGTGTTCTTTCCAATGCCTTTTTTGACCAAATAAAGGCAGAAAATTAAAGTGCTTTTTGGGAGTAACCAGATTTATCATGGATTTCATTCCCAAGTCTTCTTACCTTATAGTTTTCTATTGTCCAGAGAAGAACTCCTATTATATAAACCACTTCCTTTCTCACAAAATAATAAATAAATAAATTGTTTCATTTACTAAATTTGTAAAAATTAATGATGTATTTTAATTCTATGTTTATCCAATAAAATTAAATTGTTGACTCAGTTTAATAGTGGATAAAAAAATTGTTATGATAAATTAGATAACAATGTTTCGTTATACACTACTACTCTACTATCAATAAAAAAAAGGATATTTTCTGTGAAAAACAAAAAATAATACTAGTAAATAGAACTATCATCTTCTTCTTCTTCTTTTCCTATAAAACTTGGCCAATATTTCGAAATCTGCAAATCCTACCTCAACACTTGACGACCATGGGTACGCAAGCTAGTATTGTTCTAGGTTGGTAGCTATGATAATGCTATAATATCCAACACTAATTAATACTGTATTATTAACAAAACACTTATTTGTGGAATATTGTTTATCCACCAATTAATATTCCTGGGCATGCTAAGAATAACAAAACAAATTAATGAATTTTAGAATCAAGATGCTAACGCGCGACCAACTGAAAAAATTCATTAACTATTTGATTCCTTTTTTCGCTTTTGGATAAGGATCATTAGACTAGGATTATGCGAAAATATTATCGTTATTTTGTTTCAATTTATTTTAAAATAAATTCTTTTCGTTTTTATTGATATTCGCACCCAAAATATATGAAATTTGAACACTAAATATTATTCATAGTCATGATATTTTATTGCAGAACTTTGGGACTTTTAACATGCAATTTTTGAAATAAGAAATGGGATAGTCGGATGGCACATATTTTCTAGCTTCAGATCTTCTTTAACAAAATTTTCATGTATTTCTGTTGCGAGGGTTATAGCGACGATTTTTAGGATCTATGGCGATAATTTGTCCCGTTGCCATAGAGTAGGCGATGGAATAAACTGTCGTTATAGACCCTAAAAACTATCGCTATAACCATCGTAACAGAGATACAAAAATATTTTATTACAAAAAATTTGGTCCCATATTTTCTCAAAGCAGAACCGAAAACATCAATGTGCGGTATGATGAGACATATCTGATAGATTATATGTAATTATTCTTATTATTATTGTAAATATTTTATATTTAAATTAGGAGATTATTCTGTTGTAAAATAAATCTGTTTCTTTATTCTTAGCCTAACTTGTAGGCATCATATTTGTCTAGACTCTGTATATATTACCAATAGAATAATTTCCTAATTTAAATATAAAATATTTACAATAATTATAAGAATAATTACATATAATCTATCAATATCGAAGAAAAGTAAACCCAAAGAATCTAAAAATTCCAAATCTTAGAGTGGACCACAAAGAAAAATAGGGACAACTAATATAATCCGATTTTTTATTAAGGGTTCAGGGATATTAATGTTTGATAAGGCAAGTTTAAACAATATTTTTTTAGTGATCATCGATGTTAAGCTTTAAAAACTAGCTGCAACTGATAAATAAATAAATATTATTAAAAACTATGTCTAGATGTGTTCGAGATACACTTTAAATGTATCAATTCTCTTAAGAAACATTTAGTTTCGATGCACAAGTTATAATATTAATACTTTTTAAGTAATTTATGATATTAATTATTTTATTATTAAATTGATATTAAATTTAAAGTTTAGAATTTAATAAGTTGTGGAATAAAAGAAAATAGGACTCTTTTTATATAAGGACCGACTAAATTGCAGAAATATTACATTTAGCGATATTTTTAACGATATAATTATTTGTGACAAATTTTATATTATCGTTAAATATAATATTTATGTTATTAAATATATATTATAAAATTTTAGAAGATAAGTGTAATGGATGGATTTAAGTTTAATACCAAGCATATAAGCCTTGTCGGCTCAACGGATTTGCATCACATAGTAGGGTATAGGCATGGGTATGTCAATATTTCTGCGTGATGCAAAAAGTATTAAAGTGAATGAAAATTTAAAATGGTTGTATAAATTGATCAATTCTAGTCAAATGCAAAAAAAGCAACATAGGCAAATCAAGATTCTTGATATTGTAATAACAAAAACAATAGTATTAATTAGAATATATAATATATTTAATAATATTTTTTAAATTATTTTAAATATCCTTAATACTTTAAATGACACTTGTTATTTTGACAATTTTGGTTGCCCAAATCAATGAAAAACTTTATTACTCTCAAACTTGCATAGGTATCAAATTTATCAATCACAAACTACACTAATAATACTCCTATAAACACGTTTGCATTATTATTCTAACAAACTCATCAACTCCGTGCAAAAGCACAGGCGGTGTGAATAATAATTTATTATTATTGAATAGATAAATATTAATTAAGATTTTTAGAAGATAATTGTAGTTATTAGATTATTAAATATTTATTTAAATAACATTTATTGAATTATATATTATAGGTTACTTCAATTAATTATTAAGTTAAGCATTTGAATGGAGTGTATATTTATTTAATTATGATTATGAGAACATAATTATTTAAATTTGTAATGGAATTCTATATTTGTGTTTATATTGACAAAATTTATTTGAAATTTTAATCCGAATAGAAGTATTAAACTCAAACTCTAACAAGTTTTATTTTAATTATGACAATAAGTTAGTAATGAATTTACTATAATTTTTCAACTAATTTTAAAATTATTATGTTTTAAGAAAATTCATATGCATTATTAATCAGGTGATTAGGTATAATTTCAAGTTTTAATAAATTTGGGTAATATATAGGATAATGTATTATATTGTCTTAATTAATTACATAGAATTATAATTAAATTGGTAAAATAAAAATAAAAATAAAAATTCTTTTAGAAGTTACTTTTTGTTATTAGATAGTGGTTGGAGTTTTTTTGAATACTTTACAAATTTGGATAATATAATTACTAAAAATTTGTATAATAATTATACTAATTTAAATAGAAAAGTACGAGATTTTACTTTTTTCTATTTATATTAGAGATATAAATATTTTTAAATTTGAATAATATTTAATTGATATAAATTTGGATAGTACTTATGCTAATATGAATATAAAATGTGAACCAAAAATTTATAAAACTAAATCAAATTTGTGTTTTTAATTAAATAGTTGATTACCCAACTTTTTGCCTTTTCCCGTGTCCGTACGAGGGAGGTGGATTAGTAAAAAAGTTAATGATACTAATTAAAGTTAAGAATAGAATTGTTAATCGGTGGATTAGTAAAAAAGTTAATGATACTAATTAAAGTTAACAATAGAATTGATATGTTAATTAGTAGTTTGTTTAATACCACTGCAATAAAGAATACTATTCTAATCTTTCACTAACTCTATAAAACCCCCTTCTTAATTATCTATTCAGATCCAAATTAAGAGCCTTTTCTACTCTAATCCATTTTCTCTATCCCCGCTCTTAATTTCTGTCTCTTCACAAACACAAATACAGAAACATATGGAGACGAAGAAAGGTTCATGGACTCAAGAAGAGGACTTGAAACTCAGAGAGCACGTTACCATCCACGGCGAAGGACAATGGACCTCCCTCGCTCAATCCGCAGGTAAACCCTAATGAACACTCGTACGAATATACATGCATACATAGTTTAAATTACTATATAAGAAGAAGATTATAATTTATATTTCATGCAAGCACGAATATAATCTTCTCATTTAGTAAAACTGTGTATGCAAATATATATGAATCACATGACTATATATTAAGACTTTTTATTTTGTTTTGGTCAAGAACTGCTCAACTCGATCATGTTCTCTCTATGAAAAATATTAATAAAAAAAATGAAAGTGTAGGTTTGAAGAGAAGTGGTAAAAGCTGTAGATTAAGATGGCTAAACTATTTAAAACCAGATGTTCGACGTGGAAATATCACCCTCCAAGAACAGCTTCTCATACTCCAACTCCACTTGCGCTTCGGAAATAGGTATATGCATGTATAGATTTATACTCGTCTCGTATATACATACATACACAGAATTTAATATATATATACTTTGCTCTAATTTCCTTAATTTATTGAACAAATGATGAATTAATTAATGTAGGTGGTCAAAGATCGCTAAGTATTTACCATGACGAACAGATAATGAGATTAAAAACTACTGGAGAACCCGAGTTCAAAAGCAAGCCAAGCATTTGAATTGTGATGTCAACAGCCAAAAATTTAGACACACTTTGCGTTACTTATGGCTTCCCAGATTGGTTGAACAGATTGAAGCCGCCATGGAGGACCACAATTACATGCAGACCACAATTAACACGGCGGGGCTCAGGTCTGCTCCGGCAGACACAATTAAGGTATCGCCACACAATTTATTGGACTCATTTACGACTCGAGAATCCTCCGTTTCGGCCCTGACCGATTGTTATGATTATTTCCAAGATGGGCTGGTTTACGGCTGCTTTGAGAGTTCTTCAGTAAACAAGCAAACAATTGAGGATGGCAATACCTTGCTAATTAGTGATGATTTCTCCTTAGACCTTTTTCAAGAGTGCCATGATATTTGGGACATATTACATCATCAGCTTTAGCTAGGACGAGGTTTATTAGTGAAATAAATGTGCTTATGTTTAATCACACATATAATTCAGGACTTTTATGCAGTAATTAATAGCAGTAGCTAGCATATTTAGTATGGACTTGTATGAATATTATATTAATGATTCATACCCTATGAACTCAATAGTTTCGCGACATCTTGAAGAAAGTATTATTTGTTTATCTTGATTTCAGATGTCTCTTAGGATTACGAATTAATGATAGCTTTGGTTAGACTGAAACTGATAACAAATATTTCACTGGGGTACAATTAATCTTGATTTCATGTCTTGATATGAATATTAAATGTTTGGAAGTATAATAAAACATCAGTGCTACCATGATCTAAGCTACTTAATTAGTCGGATTAATATAACATTAGAAAATATGAATTGTGCCTCTTTGGTTCAACTTTAAATGATTGCTAAGATATACTTTATTATGAGTGAGTGATGAAATGATCATTGAAGGTCGTTTTGTATAATTAGTTGAAAATAGTTGTTGAATCTTAAAAAAAATTCCCTGCTTAAAAATATGCAACAAAAAAAATATCAAATTAGTATTTAGGGTAATCAAATTTCATCCTGCATAGTTAAGAGGAATTTGCTTCATGGAAAAATTTTAAATCTTTGTTTTCCTACAAACTTTAAGTATAAGAAAGTAAATTTATTTTTTTCTCTTTTCATTTACCTAATTTATTTTAATTTTCATGAGAATCATTTTCTTGTTCAACATTCTTGGTCCATGATCGATCCTAAATTAAATCTAATGTTTGAAAAAAGTGCGGCTGATGATTATGTTAAAACTGATATGTTAAGCACTAGGTATATATCCTGCAATTAAACTCTGTGAATATGTATCCTAAAATTTACAAACTTACTTTACTAGCATGCAGCCTTGTGCATGGCTGCATTAATATATATAAGATAATGAGATCGATCTATGCTTGCGTCATTTTTCTCATCACATCTGTTATTTAATCTTGTTAGTTTGAATAAATCCTCTAATTAAAAATATTAATTAAATAATTAAATTTTGAGCCTGTATAATTGGATTCAGATTAAAATCCCCTCTATTACACGTGTTCTATAATTTCTCTTAATATAGCAACACAAATGTTAGACTTGACAATAGTATTAGCGACACAATTATTGTGACGAATTTAATTGCATGTGTCGCTAATTATTTATAATGAATTTTATTACGTTACTATTTATTCACGATAAGTTTTATTTTATTATTAAATATAATATTTATATTGTTAAATATGTATTAAAAAAATAAAACTTAGGTGAAATTCTATTGTATACGCTTAGCTGAGTAGTTTATAAGCTCATGCTATTGCTTCTTAATTGGGCTGGGACCCTCAACTTCAAATGCGGTGACTGTATACAAAGAATAGGATCCGTATATTACATACATGCGGTGATTGAAAATATATAAAATACTTAATAGTAGATTTTTTTTTCCCTTTTTTTTTATACTGTTTGTACATAATTTTTTCTATATAATTTGTGTCTTTGACATTACTCATAAATTATTTATTTATTCAAAAAACAAGAAACTCTCTTTGAGAATTTAAGTAAAAAGTATATGGTTATGGATAATTTTTTTTTTTTTTTTTTTTTTTTGTAGAACCTATACCATTACAATTCATCCTAGGTGCCTATATATTGGGGAATCTAGTTATTGGAAGGTTACAAAGCTTTGGTTATTTTTTGAATTTCATTTCCCCTTTTGTTCTTTATGTTTTTCAAGTTCCAAACATATCCTTAAAAATCCATGTATCATCTAGATCTCTGATCCCAATGAAGAACATTCCATTAAAGAGTTGCATGTGTACCACCCACCCTATTAGGAATATTGCATGCCCACCCGTATCCCACACTATGCACATACATCATATATACATGCGTGAAACATGACTAGCTAGCTAGTATCTTAAATTAATACTATATATGAATATGCCGAACTGTGAATTGAAGTCAATAGCCAAGAAAGTGGCCTCCCTCACAGCTCAAAAGCAGAATAATTCGACGTCAAGGATAGTAAGGTAACAGGGATTGAGCAGAGCATGGGGTGATTATATGAGCCCAAAATCTAACCCAAGGCCTTCAACTTAAAGCCCAATCATCAAAACCCATGACAGGCCCGTGCCCACTCCTTCAGCAGGCCTGTGCCCTCTCACTTTATGTGTGTGTATGTATATATGAGAAATTATTTCATGTCCCAAATGAACAGTATGCCCCCCTCTCACATGACGGTGAGAGCCACACGTTAGGCACGGATTCTAACACGCGTGGCCCCCACCCTCATGTGAGAGAGTGGCATACTATTCACCATGCCCCAGAAGTATGGTATAATTTTTCATGTATACATACATACTACTTTATTTTTAAAAGTTAAATAAATCATGATAATTTTAAATTAAAAATATCTTAAATTAATTTTAAATATATTAGAACAAAGTTTTAAGGGGAGGCAAGTGATCATCTATCTAACTTGCGTCCATGAATAGGTAGGAAGCTCTAATTTAGTAGAGTTAGCAAATGGCCACATCTATCAATCTGATTTTCGGTTGTTTACTCTTTGCCAATGATACTCCCTCGCTCCTAAACTAATAGTCATGATTTGATTTTGAATTTTTTTTACTATTTATTCAATATTCTCTACAATGACACACTTTAATTTTATTATTTTTAAATATTTTCCTTTATTATTGAATTTTCAGACTGTTTATTTTTTATTTTTGAAAATAATATTATATTTCAGAGGTACATATCTTATGTACATAAACCTTAGTATATCAAGATAAAAATCATAGTTAATTAATTAATTAAATGTGACATTATTCTTAAAACAGATTGATATATTACGAGAAAATGGTTTCTTATGTACCATGTCTTACACATTTTTGTCCGCATGTATGTGAGTATGTCCTATTTGAAATGTACCATCAATCGATCGACAAGTGCGGTGATGATGCATTGAAAAATAACCATGAAAAATAAGATTTTTATATATTTTATTATTTATGAAATTTTAGTTTATTTAATATTTTTTAATTATTATTTTAAAAAAATCTAAGAGAATTTAAATTTACTATTTTTACTTTAATAGCTTTCAACAAATCGTAGAAAAGTTAATTAATAATTTTATTATCTTTTTTAAAGTAGATGTAAAAAAGTTATCATTTTTAGAGTAAATGTAAGAAAATACTTAAGTCTATATATAAATATAGGTTGTCTTTAGACTTATTATGTAATCAATCAATACAATTCAATTTATAATAATATTATGTTTTTTTCTTTGAAAATTCTTTACTTTTTCTTGTACACAAAAATTTATTTACGTTTGTGTTAGAGCGTTACAATCTAACCTCATTATTCTGTCGTGACAAGTGATTGCCAAACTAAAATATAATTCCTCTCAATTTTAAAATATAAGATTATTATTGACTTTTTGAAATTAGTTTTTTTTTTCAAAAAAAAAAATTAACTCAGAATTGACATGATTTCTTTAAGTTTTGTTGATAATATTGTGAACTATTTAAAAAATACTACTCGCTGTAAAGTATTATTGTTTCATATTTTTTAATAAATTATTTTAATTTTAAACTTAAAAATATTATATTTTAATTTTTAAAAATTAATAATAATTTTATAATTTAAAACGAATGGAGTCGGAATCAGTGCGCATCACCTTTATATATACATTCACCAAATATGAGAACAATTTAGGAAAGCTACACCTACCCAAATAACCTAAACAAGCAATTAAGCGTCTTAGTTAATATACATGTGTGCATGTGTTAAAATATTGTTCTTAATTGACAATCAATTTGAGAGATCAATGCATAATTAACAGGCATTTTAATTAAGCCCATACCTACCGCTATTTCAGATCATTGGTCACAATCTTGCATGTTGATATAACAACCAGGACCACCTTACTTTCATTTAATGGTTATCAAATCAAATCATGAACTTTTTACCGCAGACGAAAGGCGACAAGAAAGATGTTCTAACAAAACCGGACGTGCATATCTGGCTTTTTAATATAGGGTTTATATTATGTTTGATTTCGATCTGTAAATTAATTAAGTTGGTGCATGCTAGCTTGATATAGAGTTAGAGTTGCACATAAAGCCTGAGGCCCGATGCCCGGCCTTGATCCGGCCTGAGCCCGACCAGGCCTGGCCCAGCCTGCAGATCTTAAAAAGGCCGCATTTTGAACACAAAAATCCGGCCTGGCCCGGCCTGGCAAAAAGCCTGGCCTGGACCGGCCTGATACATACCTCGGCCCGGACTGGCCTTTAGTCCAACTTTAGATTAATAATTGTATGAGACATATATAACTAGAGCAGGAGAAAGAAAAACCAGCGATGTGGGACTAAACTCGAAAGGCCAACTCCATTTCTTCCCTGTTATGCGAAAAAGATGGTCATGTAAGCTTTCATTCTTCACCAAATCACACACAATTATCCTCCGGCGATCTGACCATCTAGGACTAAACTCTGTTTTGAGCTTCAAGTCTCTTCTCTACATATCCTAATTATTTTTCTTAGCCCCCAACTTTTCTTTCCATTTTACTTGCTTTCTCTCTCCTCAATTTATAACTTTGAGTTACTATGCAGATTATTTCCATGAATGAAAGTTATTTCAATTTATAACTTTGAGTTACAATTTCTCAGCCCCCAATTTGAATGAAAGTTACTATGCAGATTATTTCCATGAATGACTTCTGAATATGTCGAAGGAATTAACAAATTGGTATCAGTTTCTGCCTTTGAGATCTGAAGCTTGAAAAATGAAAATTGGTATCAGTTTCTGCCTTTGCCAAAGGTGAACACGCACACACAAGACACGCATCTTAGTTCGGTAAAGAAAATATGATATGCACTCAGGCACATATACAACAATGTCCACAATCAATAAGAATTAGGAATAGGAAAAGGAATTGCCAAACCAAAATATACATGGTGCAAGTACATTTGGGGAAAAACAAATAAGGAATGTTTGGCAGCATAATTGAGCCATGTTTCAGAAAAAGCGAGGGCGAAGCCTCCATAGCAGAAAGAACAAGGAACCAAAAAGTATCAGCTAGAAATTAGTTTTTCCATATGAAGCGACAATTAAAAATAGAATATTTATACATTTGTTCCGCCAAATGAGAACCGATTCACTCTTGGACCCTTTTATAGCACCTATAGCTTCAGAACTAATAATGGTGGTAGTCATAATTGTTCTGTATCATAGTAAGTTATATAATAGAAAATGTTGGAGAAATAACTTTGAGTTTTCTGGAGAGGAGTTTGAAACAGCTTTATATGAAGGTAAGGAATACTCAAGAAATCTGGGAAAGAAACTTCAGCACTAAATCTGGGAAAGGTAGACGAAGAAGCCGGAAGAAGGAATAAGGAATTACTCACAATAGTCCCATATCGCTTGAAGAACAAAAACAATATCCTCTTGAGACTATAAATAAGGCCTTAGAGGCTGGTTTCAGTAGTGGGTAATATTACTTAGACCCATGGCTTTTGGGCTTTGTTGGTGTCTACTTTTTCATTTTGAAGAGGTAGTCAACTAAGTTTGGCTAAAGGCCTGGCCTGGCCTGGCTCGCGGGCCTTAGCAGGCCTAAATTTTATGAACTAAGTTTGGCCTGGCCTGGCCTGGTCAACGGTCAAAGCCTGGTAGGCCTGGGCCGGACCGGGCCAGGCAGGCCCGCTGTGCACGCCTATATAGAGTCCGTACTTCCTGCAAGTCAATATACATTCACTCAAACAATAATTAATTGGTTAAATTAGTAAGTTACATATATATATATATATATATATATATATATATATATATATATATATATATACAGGGCTGATGTTTTAAAATTCGGTCGGGTCTGACCGATTGAACTGAGAATATGTTCACTTTTTAGTTTGATTTAAACTAATTCAATTAATTTGGTCAAAAATTAGTTAATTCGGTTGATCACTAGTTCGACCGATGGTTCAATCGGTTAATTGGCTCAGTTGAACATGTTTGAATTCTTTTATTTTTTTTTTATCAATATTATAACATTATTTCATCCGGTATCATTTTTTCCAACATATTTTTACTTTTGAGTCATCGTTTTTACCTTCTTTTGAATTTTTTTTCCTTCAACATATATTATGTTTTTGTCTAGGAGACAAATTATATCAATAACTATCCACCCTTATATATATAAACACGTAATGCGATTCCAACGAACGGAGTTGACTTACATTAATTGAGTTAACTCAATTCGAGTTGATTCATATCAACTGATTCATATTCTTTTTCTTTTTCATTCATTTTTTTTTAACTATTTTAATTAAAAAAATTAAACTCAGACACAACTTTATCACTACAAAATTAGTTTGAACTCTCATCGAGCCGTTTGATAATGATTCATCCAATGAGTCCTTCTCATTGTTTGAAATTTTTTTTACTCATGGAATTACTTAAATATAATGCATACAAGTATAGTATTTTGTTAGTATTCTTCTCAACTATTAACTTGTGTATACAGTACTTAAGTCACTACCATTTAAGTTTTTTTGCCTCTATGTCTCGTGTAATTAAGAAAAATAAACAAATAGATAGTTAGGGTACAAATAACGCCATCGTATTAAACTTTAAATTCTCATCTTTAACTTTTTTGGTTCATTAAAAACACGTTTATAACTTTTTGCAAATTAGCCCGTCCAAGCTTGTATCTCTATATATAATATGTAACGCCCCCAAATTTGGGTTTACATAGTTCAATTTAAGACTCCAAAAATACACTATAATTATTATAAAACAGTGCATAGTACAAAAATACGAAGTTCAATAATACACAATTAAGTTTTCACTATTATTACTATATTATTTTACAACATGTGAATACTACCACATCTATCACTCAGACCTGCACTCTATCCCCCGGCTATATCCAATTACTCTTTCATTTTTTGAAGAACAATGAAACAAACGAAATGGTGAGCTTAAATAACCCAGTAAAAAAATATTATGACTAAGATAACAATGACTAAATTATCATTAGTTTTCAACGTAACAGTTGAGTTATTGATTAAATATAATAAACAACAAGTTTTAGATCAATAATAACAGCGAAATGAGTAATCCATTAGAAGAATCATGTAGACTATGATATCCGCTAACTTCTCTTTTTTAGGAAAATATCATCAACTTTTATCATCTAAAACACCACTGGTTATGATTATACTAACAATAATTATTCTTTGCCCATGGCCAAAGAAAACATTTACCACGTGCCCTAAAAGACACACCACAATTATATCGCCCTCATCATATCATCTGTACTCCAGCCCACATATATTCACAACAACTTGATTCTTAATAATTAGAATAACAATAGAGATACAAATGATGAAAAAAATAGCAGGATACTTTGTCCTGAGTCAAATAATGTCTAAATTGTCAATAAGATGTGGACTCAAATTCAAGAATGATATTCAAGATTCATATTTCAAACTAACAGTTAAAGTTCAATAGAAAGGTTCAAGTAAATAAGAAGGGTAATGTGACACCCCCAAATTTAGGCCCACACAGCCCAAACTTGAGTTGTCAAAAGACTATAACAAAATTATTACAAAGTAGAGCAACGTTCAACATTACAACGTATAATAATACATAACTAAGTCTTCACTATTATTGACACACTATTTTACAACACGTGAAGACTATGGTAGCTATCCCTCGGACTCTCACTCCATTCACCGGCTAGACCCAACTACATTCTCATCTCCTGTTGAAAAACAATGGAACCAAAGAAAGAGTGAGCTCAAATAGCCTAGTAAGAAATATCATGACTAAGATAATAACGAATAAATTATCATTAACCTTCAACAGTTGAGTTCTTGATAGAATACAATAGACTACAAGGTTTATATCAAAAACTGCAGTTAAATTCTTGAATAATGTTCAGATCAATAATAGCAGCGGAATGAGCAATCTATTAGAAGAATAATACAGACTATAATGTCTACTCGCTTCTCTTTTTAGTAAAAACATTATCAACTTTTATCATCTGAAATACCATTAGTCATGATAATAAAAATTCACAGTTCCTGGTCATAATCATATAAATCAATAGTTCATCTTTGCACTACGAGCTAAATATATTCAATATAGCATCAGCGGTCATGATTATACCAGATTCAGCCTTTGGTCATAATCATACCAAACAACAGTTCATCTTTGCACTACGGGCCAAAGAGAACATTCACCACGTGCCATAAAAGACACCGAACAGTGACTAAATTATCATTAGTTTTCAACAGTTGAGTTCTTGATTAAATATAATAAACAACAAGTTTTAGATCAATAATAACAACGAAATGAGTAATCCATTAGAAGAATCATGTAGACTATGATATCCGCTAACTTCTCTTTTTCAGGAAAATATCATCAACTTTTATCATCTAAAACACCACTGGTTATGATTATACTAACAATAATTATTCTTTGCCCATGGCCAAAGAAAACATTTACCACGTGCCCTAAAAGACACACCACAATTATATCGCCCTCATCATATCATCTGTACTCCAGCCCACATATATTCACAACAACTTGATTCTTAATAATTAGAATAACAATAGAGATACAAATGATGAAAAAAATAGCAGGATACTTTGTCCTGAGTCAAATAATGTCTAAATTGTCAATAAGATGTGGACTCAAATTCAAGAATGATATTTAAGATTCACATTTCAAACTAACAGTTAAAGTTCAATAGAAAGGTTCAAGTAAATAAGAAGGGTAATGTGACACCCCCAAATTTAGGCCCACACAGCCCAAACTTGAGTTGTCAAAAGACTATAACAAAATTATTACAAAGTAGAGCAACGTTCAACATTACAACGTATAATAATACATAACTAAGTCTTCACTATTATTGACACACTATTTTACAACACGTGAAGACTATGGTAGCTATCTCTCGGACTCTCACTCCATTCCCCGGCTAGACCCAGCTACATTCTCATCTCCTGTTGAAAAACAATGGAACCAAACAAAAGGGTGAGCTTAAATAGCTCAGTAAGAAATATCATGACTAAGATAATGACGAATAAATTATCATTAGCCTTCAACAGTTGAGTTCTTGATAGAATACAATAGACTACAAGGTTTATATCAAAAACTGCAGTTAAATTCTTGAACAATGTTCAGATCAATAATAGTAGCGGAATGAGCAATCTATTAGAAGAATAATGCAGACTATAATGTCTACTCGCTTCTCTTTTTAGTAAAAACATTATCAACTTTTATCATCTGAAATACCATTAGTCATGATAATAAAAATTCACAGTTCCTGGTCATAATCATACAAATCAACAGTTCATCTTTACACTACGGGCTAAAGATATTCAATATAGCACCGGCGGTCATGATTATACCAGATTCAGCCTTTGGTCATAATCATACCAAACAACAGTTCATCTTTGCTGTGACGCCCCCAAATCTGGGCCCACACAGCCCAAACTTGAGTCGTCAAAATACTACAACAAAATTATTACAACAAAGCACAACGTACAACAATACAGTGTATAATAATACACAACTAAGTCTTCACTATTATTGCCACACTATTTTACAAAACGTGAAAACTATGATAACTATTCCTCGGACCCTCACTCCATTCCCCGGCTAGACCCTGTTATGTTTTCATCTCCTGTTGAAAAACAATGGAACAAAAGAAAGGGTGAGCTCAAATAGCCCAGTAAAGAATATCATGACTAAGATAATGACGAATAAATTATCATTAGTCTTCAACAGTTGAGTTCTTGATAGAATACAATAGACTACAAGGTTTATATCAAAAACTGCAGTTAAATTCTTAAACAACGTTCAGATCAATAATAGCAGCGGAATGAGTAATCTATTAGAAGAATAATGCAGACTATAATGTCCACTCGGTTCTCTTTTTAGGAAAAACATCATCAACTTTTATCATCTGAAATATCATTAGTCAAGATAATACAAATTCACAGTTCCTGATCATAATCATGCACATCAACAGTTCATCTTTGTACTACGGGCCAAAGATATTCAATATAGCACCAACGGTCATGATTATACCAGATTCAGCCTTTGTTCATAATCATACCAAACAACAGTTCATCTTTGCACTACGGGCCAAAGAGAACATTCACCACGTGCCATAAAAGACACCGAACAGATGTATCGCCTTTAACCTATTATATCGCCTTTAACCTATCATCTGTTGAACAAATATATCACATCTGTGCCCCCGGCCACAGATATTCACAACAGCTTGATTTTTGGATGATTAGAATGATATAAATGATGAACAGAAGAAATAGGATAACAATAAGTATCGGAAGTTTACTTTGTACAGATTCAAATAATGTCCAAATTGTCAACATGATGTGGAGTGAAATTTAAAAATGATATTCAAGATCCACAGTTCAGAATAACGGTTACAATTCAATAGAAAGGTTCACGTAAATAGGAAGGTTCAGTTGAAATAATGAAGTTCAACTATTATGGAACATATAATATTTTCAGGAATTATAGAAGCAATAGTTCCATAATAAATTTCGATTTAGGAGTATGAAAGAAAATAATATCCCTTACCGTAGCAGGTTTGATTAACAAAAGGTGAAGGAAATTAATACAAAGGGTTATTCACCAACAGGCGGCAATCCGCTCCGTAAGGTTATTCCCACAATTTAATAGAATTTGAGTATAAAGAGTTATTCACCAAACAGGCGGCAATCCGCTCCGTAAGGTTATTCCCACAATTTAATAGAATTTGAGTACAAAGAGTTATTCACCAAACAGGCGGCAATCCGCTCCGTAAGGTTATTCTCAGAGATTAATAATGAATGAATACGAAAGGTTATTCACCAACAGGCGGCAATCCGCTCCGTAAGGTTATTCCCACAATTTAATACATGGAAATAAAAGGCACGTCTTATGAGTAAGGAAGAAACAATATTATTATCGAGAATCAAATAATGATAATCCCTTACCATAGTGTGACGCCCCCAAATCTAGGCCCACACAGCCCAAACTTGAGTCGTCAAAAGACTACAACAAAATTATTACAATGAAATACAACGTACAACAATACAGTGGATAATACAACACAACTAAGTCTTCATTATTATTGCCACACTATTTTATAACACGTGAAGACTATGATAGCTATCCCCGCACTCTCACTCCATTCCCCGGCTAGACCCCGTTACGTTCTCATCTCCTGTTGAAAAACAATGGAACGAAAAGAAAGGGTGAGCTCAAATAGCCCAGTAAGAAATATCATGACTAAGATAATGACGAATAATTTATCATTAGCCTTCAACAGTTGAGTTCTTGATAGAATACAATAGACTACAAGGTTTATATCAAAAACTGCAGTTAAATTCTTAAACAACGTTCAGATCAATAATAGCAGCGGAATGAGCAATCTATTAGAAGAATAATGCAGACTATAATGTCCACTCGCTTCTCTTTTTAGTAAAAATATCATCAACTTTTATCATCTGAAATACCATTAGTCAAGATAATACAACTTCACAGTTCCTGGTCATAATCATGCATATCAACAGTTCGTCTTTGCACTACGGGCCAAAGACATTCAATATAACACCAACGGTCATGATTATAC
Source organism: Hedera helix (assembly GCA_947179155.2). NCBI lineage: Eukaryota > Viridiplantae > Streptophyta > Magnoliopsida > Apiales > Araliaceae > Hedera > Hedera helix. Next base: position 59,932,224 of record OX359264.1, on the reverse strand, counting down.
CAGATTCAGCCTTTGGTCATAATCATACCAACCAACAGTTCATCTTTGCACTACGGGCCAAAGAGAACATTCACTACGTGTCATAAAAGACACCGAACATATGTATCGCCTTTAACCTAGTATATCGCCTTTAACCTATCATCTGTTCAACAATTATATCACATCTGTGCCCCCGGCCACAGATATTCACAACAGCTTGATTCTTGATGATTAATACAAATAACAGTGATACAACTGATGAACAGAAGAACAGGATAAACAATAAGTATCGGAAGTTTACTTTGTGCAGATTCAAATAATGTCCAAATTGCCAACATGATGTGGAGTGAAATTTAAAAATGATATTCAAGATCCACAGTTCAGAATAACGATTACAGTTCAATAGAAATGTTCAGAAAATAGGAAGGTTCAGTTGAACTAATGAAATTCAACTATTATGGAACATATAATATTTTCAGGAATTATAGAAGCAATAGTTCCATAATAAGTTTCGATTTAGGTGTATGGAAGAAAATAATATCACTTACCGTAGCAGGTTTGATTAACAAAAGGTGAAGGGAATTAATATCCCTTACCATAGTAAGTTTGAATAATGGAAGATGAAAAAGATGGTATCCCTTATGAGTATAAAGGAAAATGATATCACTTACGAATATGGAATAAAAGTGTCATGTGATAATTCGTGTAGACAAATTATTTCCACACGAGACAAATAAAAAGGGTTATTCACCAACAGGCGATAATCCGCACCGTAAGGTTATTCCCATCAATTTGAATACGAATAGTTATTCACCAAACAGGCGTAATCCGCACCGTAAGGTTATTCCCACAATTTAATAGAATTTGAACACGAAGAGTTATTCACCAAACAGGCGTAATCCGCACCGTAAGGTTATTCCCACAATTTAATAGAATTTGAACACGAAGAGTTATTCACCAAACAGGCGATAATCCGCACCGTAAGGTTATTCTCAAAGATTAATAAGGAATGAATACAAAAGGTTATTCACCAACAGGCGGTAAACCGCGCCGTAAGGTTATTCCCACAATTTAATACATGGAAATAAATGGCACAAGAAAGAAACGATATTATTTTCGAGAATCAAAGAATGATAATCCCTTCAAGTAAGAAAGAAAATAATATCCATTTATGATGATGAAAAGAGTGATACCCCTTACCTTAACACGTGACTGGATATTGATTTAAATGAGATTGATCAACCTATATATTTTTAATATAATTAGTAATTACCACATATAAATTTCAAAGTATATGATAACTCGTATATTATGAACTATCAAAATTATATATATTTAACATAATTTTTGTAGTATAATATAACAACTTTAAAATAGTTTTTAAAATAATATTCCAAAATAAATCTTCCAAAGAAAGCTTTTAAAAATGAATCTTCTCAAAGAAGAGTCTTCTAAAGGAAGATTTGTGAATACCGTGAAAAATAGGAATTTATGAGATTACTACTCTTTAATAAAACACTTACTTGAAAAATTCCTGCACTCCTTTTGGCTTTCAAACTCTCAAAATAACCTTACTATTCTCAGAGAAAACTCATAAAATTCTTATAGAAAAATTTTATGCTTTAGGTGTGATTTTTCTATTCAGCTGAGCAAGCTATTTATAGGAGAAAATAAGTTACTATGCGTGGTAGGTGAACAGAAAAAAATTCAGCAGAGGCTGCTGCGCAGCCTCCACCAACTCTTCAGCAAATTCTCACATTTCTCACATTTCATGTGGGCCCCACAATGGGTCCCACATATTTCTTACTATTCACGTACTATTCACGTCACTATTCACGTTACTATTTCAAATAGTAAAATTAATTATTTTATTTTTTATTTATTTATTTATTTATTCTTCCTGTGAGTCCAACATATAAAATAATGTTACCACAATAATGTAAGAAACACGTTACATATTTTTATTAATTTAATAATATAAATTATAGTGTATTTGCTACTGTGACAATTATTAGATTCAATAATTTTAAACTACAGTGCACCAACAATTATTGACTCGATGATATGAAATACAGTGTAATGACAATTATTGAATCAATAATGCAAAATACTGTGTAGCAACAATAATTGAATTGATAATATAAAATATTATGCAGTGACAATTATTGATGAAATGATGCGTAACAATTACGGTGTCAATTATCAGACCAATAATATGAGACACTGTGCAATACCGTGTGCTACTGTAGAGTACCGTGTGCTACAGAAAATACCATAAATTACCGTATGCTACTATTCTTTTATCACCGGTATTTTAACAGTTAACACCGTTGACTATTTTTATTTAAAAAGGTTACTTCTGTCGTTTTCTATATCCGACAAATATTCCGTTGTGGGGTCCACAAATAATTTGTTATTTCGGCGCCGTCGTACGGCCCGAATATTCCCCGACAAAACGAATATTCCCCGACAAAAAGAATATTGTCCGACAAAATAAAATTTGCACATAACATCCTTAACTTTAAACTTTATCGATTTAACCACTTACTGTTTCAGGAAAAATATATACGAAGAAAAATTAAATTTTATATTTCATAAAATTCGGGGTCTTACACATAGTATGTTTGAATAATGGAAGATGAAAAAGATGGTATCCCTTACCTCAACACGTGACTGGATATTGATTTAAATGAGGTGGATTAACTTGAACAGTACACGTATACTTATAGATCTTCACAAATACTCAAGATGACTTAAGCACACTTAGAGAGAACTTTCACAAGAAGTATTTAGAGAGAGAAAGAAAGAACAAGTAAGGAAGTTTATGAAAAATCCTTAAGTTAAGGCTTCTATTTATAGCCAAAAATCTTATCATTCATTTAATCTAAACCATTCATTTAAAGATCATCTTTTAATCTACACCATCCATTTCAAATATTATATTATCTTTAATCTACACCATTCATTTCATATCACCTAATAATCACCTAACTTTATATTATAAACAAATCAATTTAATTATTCAACAATAATTCACACTTTAATCTACACCATTCATTTCATATCACCTAATAATCACCTAACTTTATATTATAAACAAATCAATTCAATTATTCAACAATAATTCACACTTTAATCTACACCATTCATTTCATATCACCTAATAATCACCTAACTTTATATTATAAACAAATAACTTTATCAATTCAATTATTATGACTAATTGTTATAAATACAGTATAGTTAGTTCTTAGATATCAAGTCAATAAATTAATGAAATACAACTGTTTAAATAACATCATAATAGAGATAACAATAATGTAAAATAAAGCATACGTTACTGTGTAATGACAATTATTGATTCAATAATGTGAATTACTGTGCATATGTTACTGTGACAATTATTAGGTTCAATAATTTTAAAAACAGTGCAACAACAATTATTGACTCAATGATATAAAATACAGTGTAATGACAATTATTAAATCAATAATGCAAAATACTGTGTAACAACAATTATTGAATTGATAATATAAAATATTATGCAGTGACAATTATCGATGAAATGATGCGTAACAGTTACGGTGTCAATTATCAGATCAATAATATGAGATACTATGCAATACCGTGTGTTACTGTAGAGTACCGAGTGTTACAGAAAATACCAATAACTACCGTATGCTACTATTCTTTTATCACCGGTATTTTAATAGTTCCGTTGACTATTTTTATTTAAAAAGGTTATTTCTGTCGTTTTCTATATCCGACAAATATTCCGTTGTGGGGTCCACCAATAATTTGTTATTTCGGCGCCGTCGGACCAAACGAATATTCCCTGACCAAACGAATATTCCCCGACAAAGCGAATATTGTCCGACAAAATAAAATTTGCACATAACATCCTTAACTTTTAACTTTATCGATTTAACCACTTACTGTTTCAAAAAAATATATATATGAAGAAAAATTAAATTTTGTATTTCATAAAATTCGGGGTCTTACAACCTCCCCTCCTTATGAAATTTCGTCCCCGAAATTGACGTACCTGACATATCGAAGAGGTAAGGATACTTAGATTTCATCTCAGATTCTAGCTCCCAGGTCATTTCCTCAGTATCTTGGTTCCTCCATAAAACCTTAACTTGAGGTATAACCTTTGAGCGTAGGATCTGCTCCTTCTTATCCAGGATCTTAACAGGTACCTCCTCGTATGTTAAATCCTCTGCTATAACGTCTGGTTCTAACTCAATGACGTGGTTTGGGTCCTTCACATATTTACGTAACATAGTTATGTGAAAAACGTTATGGATGCGAGACATACTTGGTGGTAGGGCTAGTCTGTAGGCTACGGTTCCTATTCGATCGAGGATTTCAAATGGGCCAATAAATCGAGGGTTGAGCTTTCCTCTCTTTCCGAATCTCGTAACCCCTTTCCATGGAGAAACACGTAAGAATACATGATCTCCGACGTTGAAACTTTCGTCTCTCCGATGAAGATCAGCATAACTCTTTTGTCGTTTTTGTGCGGTCTGTATTCGTTGTCGGATCATTTGGATCTTTTCGGTCGTCAAGCGTACCAACTCGGGTCCCAACAATTTTGCTTCTCCTACCTCATTCCAACATACTAGAGAGCGGCACTTCCTTCCATACAAAACCTCGAATAGAGTCATGCCTATGCTTGCTTGATAACTGTTGTTGTAAGAAAATTCCACCAATGGCAAGTACTTATCCCAACTTCCTTTGAAGTATAATACACAAAGTCTCAAAAGATCTTCGAGGATCTGGATCGTCCTTTCCGATTGTCCGTCCGTTTGAGGATGGTATGCAGAACTAAAACGTAGTTCAGTGCCTATAGCTTTTTGTAGACTGATCCAAAAGCGTTAAGTGAATCTGGGATCTCGATCAGAAACTATGAAAACTGGCATGCCATGCAATCTCACGATCTCATTTATGTACATACCGGCAAGACGTTCAAGTGAAAAGTTTTCTCGTATAGGCAAGAAATGAGCGGATTTGGTCAATCTATCTACGATGACCCAAATTGCATCTAAGCCTTGAGAAACCTTGGGAAGACCCGTCACGAAATCCATATTGATATATTCCCACTTCCATTCAGGAACTTCAAGTGGTTGTAATGGACCCTTAGGTACTTGATGCTCTGCCTTGACACGTTGACAAGTTAGGCACCTTGAGATAAACTCTGCAATTTCCATTTTTATATTGTTCCACCAAAATGTATGTCGAAGATCACGATACATCTTGGTACCTCCTGGGTGGATTGCAAACGGCGTGTTGTGTGCCTCCATCATGATTTTATGCTTCAATTCAGGATCGTTAGGAATACAGAGTCGAGAGTTGACTCGAAGTATTCCTTTCTCGTCGATTATTGCCTCAGGAATAGCACCTTCTTGTACTTTCTTCATCATATTCATCAACTCCGGATCGGTAGCTTGAACAACTTTAATTTTATCGATTAAAGCTGGTTCTACTCGTACGTGCGCAATCTTCAAGTGGGTCATTGGTGTTTTTAGCTCTATCACTATCTTTTGCAAGTCGTACAAAGTACGCTTTTGTGTTGTCAGCAGTGCACTTGTACTCACATAATATCTTCTGCTCAAAGCGTCAGCTACAACGTTCGCCTTTCCCGGGTGATACTGGATTGTGTGGTCATAATCCTTCAACAGCTCAAGCCAACGTCGTTGTCGCATGTTGAGTTCCTTCTGGGTGAAGAAATACTTGAGACTTTTATGATCCGTATAGATATCCACTTTTTCTCCGTACAAGTAGTGTCTCCAGATCTTTAACGCGAAAACGACTGCTGCCAACTCTAGATCATGAGTAGGATAATTTTTCTTATAATCTTTGAGTTGTCGAGAGCCATAGGCTATAACCTTTCCATGTTGCATAAGGACACAGCCTAGACCTTTGCCAGAAGCATCGCTGTAGATAACAAATTCTCCTGATCCTGATGGTATGGTCAGAACAGGAGCTGAAACAAGTCTCCTCTTGAGTTCTTGGAAACTCTTCTTGCATTCCTCGCTCGATATAAGTTTTGTACTAGAACGAATGATACCGATATCTAATAATTAAACTTTTAACTCTTGGCGTTCTATGAGAGTCATTCGGTATGGGGCTTTGGAAATGGGCTTGGTACCGAGTTCAAGATCAATACAAAATTCATTTTCACGGTTTGGGGTAAGCTAGGAAGTTCTTCAGGAAAAACGTCAGGAAACTCATTAACAATGGGAATATCATTCAAGTTTGACGTATTTTTGTTCAAATCAGTGACATGAGCTAAAAAGGCTTGACATCCGTTTTTCAATAAACGAATGACTTTATGGCTAGAAATAACAGTTATAGATTTCAATGGTTTAGTTGCTTGAACTTGCATGACAGGTTGATTAGGAATATGAAAACTAATAATCTTATGAAAACAATCAATTTTTTTGCATGATGGGTAGTCAACCAATCAATTCCTAAAATCACATCAAATTCATGCATCTCCAAAGAAATAAGGTCAACAGGTAATGTGAGGTTGTTGATTTGAACTAGGCAAGATTTATAGATAGTAGATGTGATAGATATTTCTCCCAATGAGTTTCAACTGATAAGTCAAAGTAAAAGTTTTCAGAAGTCAAATTTAAACGTTGAGCACACGTATGTGAGATAAAAGAATGGGTAGAGCAAGTATCTAACATGGCATAAACTTCACAAGAATTTATAAATAGCTTACCGGTTATCACCTCATTCGGTTTCTTGACTGTTATCGTCAAATCGAATCCCGAATACTTCATTCGGATCTTCATGTATTTCAACCATGGGAATACCACTGAATAATTTTCTAGCAAACTGTTTCTCGGGTTCATCAACTTCATCAGTAGTAAGGTACCAATGATTTCCATTAAAATAGTATTTTCGATAGACTGCAGTTTCCACGATAGTGACTAACTTAACCTGAATTCCTCTAAATTGTAACGCCCAAAAGTATAGAAACATCATTTTTAAATAATCTTGAAAATCATAGCTGGAACACCATAAATCCCAAAGACTAATATGAAAAGTCCAAATATTCTGATCCTTTGTTATAGAGCATAACCAGGTGATATCACTCTCCCAATTAGTGAGTAAATTAAAGGCAATAATTTCCGCAAGTTCGTTACTTCCTTTAATTGCTTCTAAGAATGGATCTGGAACGACTGTAGCAGAGCTTTCACCTTCATCCTTACTGGATAGAACACGCATAATTTTTGCCTTAGGCAAATGATTCAACTCTGAGTTTGTAAGAAGATTATTCGTCGCCTCTTGTTTTGCAGCTACATTTGTTTCGGTAATTTCATAGTTAACCTCCTGATTTCCAGATGCCATAATTAACTGTGGTCACAAAATAAATGTTAGTTCAAATAAACTGACTCATCACTTCATGTTCCTACATTCAAATCGACTCATTAGATAATAAAATCTATTTTAGGTAGGACACACTAGTGACTGATTCTATTCGTCTCTCCCCTCCTAGTTCTAACCCCAGATCTCCATTAAAGACCATATCCCTAAGCTCTGATGCCAACTGTGACGCCCCCAAATCTAGGCCCACAAAGCCCAAACTTGAGTCGTCAAAAGACTACAACAAAATTATTACAATGAAATACAACGTACAACAATACAGTGGATAATACAACACAACTAAGTCTTCATTATTATTGCCACACTATTTTATAACACGTGAAGACTATGATAGCTATCCCCGCACTCTCACTCCATTCCCCGGCTAGACCCCGTTACGTTCTCATCTCCTGTTGAAAAACAATGGAACGAAAAGAAAGGGTGAGCTCAAATAGCCCAGTAAGAAATATCATGACTAAGATAATGACGAATAATTTATCATTAGCCTTCAACAGTTGAGTTCTTGATAGAATACAATAGACTACAAGGTTTATATCAAAAACTGCAGTTAAATTCTTAAACAACGTTCAGATCAATAATAGCAGCGGAATGAGCAATCTATTAGAAGAATAATGCAGACTATAATGTCCACTCGCTTCTCTTTTTAGTAAAAATATCATCAACTTTTATCATCTGAAATACCATTAGTCAAGATAATACAACTTCACAGTTCCTGGTCATAATCATGCAGATCAACAGTTCGTCTTTGCACTACGGGCCAAAGACATTCAATATAACACCAACGGTCATGATTATACCAGATTCAGCCTTTGGTCATAATCATACCAACCAACAGTTCATCTTTGCACTACGGGCCAAAGAGAACATTCACTACGTGTCATAAAAGACACCGAACATATGTATCGCCTTTAACCTAGTATATCGCCTTTAACCTATCATCTGTTCAACAATTATATCACATCTGTGCCCCCGGCCACAGATATTCACAACAGCTTGATTCTTGATGATTAATACAAATAACAGTGATACAACTGATGAACAGAAGAACAGGATAAACAATAAGTATCGGAAGTTTACTTTGTGCAGATTCAAATAATGTCCAAATTGCCAACATGATGTGGAGTGAAATTTAAAAATGATATTCAAGATCCACAGTTCAGAATAACGATTACAGTTCAATAGAAATGTTCAGAAAATAGGAAGGTTCAGTTGAACTAATGAAATTCAACTATTATGGAACATATAATATTTTCAGGAATTATAGAAGCAATAGTTCCATAATAAGTTTCGATTTAGGTGTATGGAAGAAAATAATATCACTTACCGTAGCAGGTTTGATTAACAAAAGGTGAAGGGAATTAATATCCCTTACCATAGTAAGTTTGAATAATGGAAGATGAAAAAGATGGTATCCCTTATGAGTATAAAGGAAAATGATATCACTTACGAATATGGAATAAAAGTGTCATGTGATAATTCGTGTAGACAAATTATTTCCACACGAGACAAATAAAAAGGGTTATTCACCAACAGGCGATAATCCGCACCGTAAGGTTATTCCCATCAATTTGAATACGAATAGTTATTCACCAAACAGGCGTAATCCGCACCGTAAGGTTATTCCCACAATTTAATAGAATTTGAACACGAAGAGTTATTCACCAAACAGGCGTAATCCGCACCGTAAGGTTATTCCCACAATTTAATAGAATTTGAACACGAAGAGTTATTCACCAAACAGGCGATAATCCGCACCGTAAGGTTATTCTCAAAGATTAATAAGGAATGAATACAAAAGGTTATTCACCAACAGGCGGTAAACCGCGCCGTAAGGTTATTCCCACAATTTAATACATGGAAATAAATGGCACAAGAAAGAAACGATATTATTTTCGAGAATCAAAGAATGATAATCCCTTCAAGTAAGAAAGAAAATAATATCCATTTATGATGATGAAAAGAGTGATACCCCTTACCTTAACACGTGACTGGATATTGATTTAAATGAGATTGATCAACCTATATATTTTTAATATAATTAGTAATTACCACATATAAATTTCAAAGTATATGATAACTCGTATATTATGAACTATCAAAATTATATATATTTAACATAATTTTTGTAGTATAATATAACAACTTTAAAATAGTTTTTAAAATAATATTCCAAAATAAATCTTCCAAAGAAAGCTTTTAAAAATGAATATTCTCAAAGAAGAGTCTTCTAAAGGAAGATTTGTGAATACCGTGAAAAATAGGAATTTATGAAATTACTACTCTTTAATAAAACACTTACTTGAAAAATTCCTGCACTCCTTTTGGCTTTCAAACTCTCAAAATAACCTTACTATTCTCAGAGAAAACTCATAAAATTCTTATAGAAAAATTTTATGCTTTAGGTGTGATTTTTCTATTCAGCTGAGCAAGCTATTTATAGGAGAAAATAAGTTACTATGCGTGGTAGGTGAACAGAAAAAAATTCAGCAGAGGCTGCTGCGCAGCCTCCACCAACTCTTCAGCAAATTCTCACATTTCTCACATTTCATGTGGGCCCCACAATGGGTCCCACATGTTTCTTACTATTCACGTCACTATTCACGTCACTATTCACGTTACTATTTCAAATAGTAAAATTAATTATTTTATTTTTTATTTATTTATTTATTTATTCTTCCTGTGAGTCCAACATATAAAATAATGTTACCACAATAATGTAAGAAACACGTTACATATTTTTATTAATTTAATAATATAAATTATAGTGTATTTGCTACTGTGACAATTATTAGATTCAATAATTTTAAACTACAGTGCACCAACAATTATTGACTCGATGATATGAAATACAGTGTAATGACAATTATTGAATCAATAATGCAAAATACTGTGTAGCAACAATAATTGAATTGATAATATAAAATATTATGCAGTGACAATTATTGATGAAATGATGCGTAACAATTACGGTGTCAATTATCAGACCAATAATATGAGACACTGTGCAATACCGTGTGCTACTGTAGAGTACCGTGTGCTACAGAAAATACCATAAATTACCGTATGCTACTATTCTTTTATCACCGGTATTTTAACAGTTAACACCGTTGACTATTTTTATTTAAAAAGGTTACTTCTGTCGTTTTCTATATCCGACAAATATTCCGTTGTGGGGTCCACAAATAATTTGTTATTTCGGCGCCGTCGTACGGCCCGAATATTCCCCGACAAAACGAATATTCCCCGACAAAAAGAATATTGTCCGACAAAATAAAATTTGCACATAACATCCTTAACTTTCAATTTTGTCAATTTAACCATTTACTGTTTCAGGAAAAATATATATGAAGAAAAATTAAATTTTGTATTTCATAAATTCGGGGTCTTACAACCTCCCCTCCTTATGAAATTTCGTCCCCGAAATTGACGTACCTGGCATTTCGAAGAGGTATGGATACCTAGACTTCATCTCAGATTCTAGCTCCCAGGTCATTTCCTCAATATCTTGGTTCCTCCATAAAACCTTAACTTGAGGTATAACCTTTGAGCGTAAGATCTGTTCCTTCTTATCTAGGATCTTAACAGGTACTTCCTCATACGTTAAATCTTCTGCTATAACGTCTGGTTCTAACTCAATGACGTGGTTTGGGTCCTTCACATATTTACGTAACATAGATATGTGAAAAACGTTATGGATGCGAGATATACTTGGTGGTAAGGCTAGTCTGTAAGTTACAGTTCCCACCCGATCGAGGATTTCAAATGGGCCAATAAATCGAGGGTTGAGTTTTCCTCTCTTTCCGAATCTCGTAACCCCTTTCCATGGAGAAACACGTAAGAATACATGATCTCCGACGTTGAATCTCTCATCTCTCCGATGAAGATCGGCATAACTCTTTTGTCGTTCTTGTGCTGTCTGTATTCGTTGTCGGATCATTTGGATCTTTTCGGTCGTCAAGCGTACCAACTCGGGTCCCAACAGTTTTGCTTCTCCTACCTCATTCCAACATACTGGAGAGCGACATTTGCGTCCATATAAAGCCTCGAATGGAGCCATACCTATACTTGCTTGGTAACTGTTGTTGTAGGAAAATTCCACCAATGGCAAGTACTTATCCCAACTTCGTTTGAAATCTAGTACGCAAAGTCTCAAAAGATCTTCGAGGGTCTGGATCGTCCTTTCCGATTGTCCGTCCGTTTGAGGATGGTATGCAGAACTAAAACGTAGTTCAGTGCCCATAGCTTTTTGTAGACTGATCCAAAAGCGTGAAGTGAATCTAGGATCTCGATCAGAAACTATGGAAACTGGCATGCCATGCAGTCTCACGATTTCATTTATGTACATACCGGCAAGACGTTCAAGTGAAAAGTTTTCTCGTATAGGCAAGAAATGAGCGGATTTGGTCAATCTATCTACGATGACCCAAATTGCATCTAAGCCTTGAGAAACTTTGGGAAGACCCGTCACGAAATCCATATTGATGTGTTCCCACTTCCATTCGGGAACCTCAAGTGGTTGTAAAGGACCCTTAGGTACTTGATGCTCTGCCTTGACACGTTGACAAGTTAAGCACCTTGAGATAAACTCTGCAATCTCCCTTTTCATATTGTTCCACCAAAATGTATGTCGAAGATCTCGATACATCTTGGTACCTCCAGGGTGGATTGCAAATGGCGTGTTGTGTGCCTCCATCATGATTTTATGCTTTAATTCAGGATCGTTAGGAACACAGAGTCGAGAGTTGACTCGAAGTATTCCTTTCTCGTCGATTCTTGCTTCGGGAATGGTACCTTCTTGTACTTTCTTTATCATGTTTATCAGTTCCGGATCGGTAGCTTTAGCAGCTTTAATTTTATCGATTAAAGCTGGTTCTACTTGCACGTGAGCAATCTTCGAGTGGGTCCCTGGTGTCTTTAGCTCCATCTCCATCTTTTGCAAGTCGTACAAAATACGCTTTTGTGTTGTCAGCAGTGCACTTGTACTCGCATAAGATTTTCTGCTCAAAGCGTCAGCTACAACGTTCGCCTTTCCCGGGTGATACTGGATTGTGTGATCATAATCCTTCAACAGCTCAAGCCAACGTCGTTGTCGCATGTTGAGTTCCTTCTGGGTGAAGAAATACTTGAGACTTTTATGATCCGTATAGATATCCACTTTCTCTCCGTACAAGTAGTGTCTCCAGATCTTCAACGCGAAAACGACTGCTGCCAACTCTAGATCATGAGTAGGGTAATTTTTCTCATAATCTTTGAGTTGTCGAGAGGCATAGGCTATAACCTTTCCATGTTGCATAAGGACACAACCTAGACCTTTGCCTGAAGCATCGCTGTATATGACAAATTCTCCCGATCCTGATGGAATGGTCAGAACAGGAGCTGAAACAAGTCTCCTCTTAAGCTCTTGAAAACTTTTCTCGCATTGCTCGCTCCATATGAATTTTATGCTTTTCCGAGTAAGCTGAGTTAATGGAGTGGCGATTCGAGAAAATCCTTCTACGAATCTCCGATAATAACCAGCTAGGCCCAGAAAACTTCGGACTTCGGTTACTGTCTTGGATTGTTCCCAATTTAGTACCGTTTCAATCTTCGCAGGATCGACTGATATTCCTTGACTAGAAATCACATGCCCAAGAAACGTGACCTCCTCAAGCCAGAACTCACATTTCTTCAACTTGGCATATAATTTGTTCTCACGGAGCTTCTGGAGTATCAATCTCAGGTGTTGTTCATGATCCTCACGACTTTTGGAGTATATGAGGATGTCATCAATAAAGACAACCACAAAATGATCCAAATATTCCTTGAATATTCGGTTCATCATGTCCATGAAAGCTGTAGGAGCATTGGTTAGTCCAAAAGGCATGACTAAAAACTCATAATGCCCATAACGAGTTCTGAAAGCAGTCTTTGGAATGTCCTCAGCTTTAACCTTTAACTGATGATATCCAGAACGAAGATCAATCTTTGAGAAATGTTGAGCACCTTGTAATTGATCAAACATGTCATCAATTCGAGGTAACGGATACCTGTTTTTGATGGTGACATGGTTCAATTCTCGGTAGTCAATGCACAATCTCATACTCCCGTCTTTCTTCTTCACAAATAGAACAGGAGCACCCCAAGGTGATGCACTCGGACGAATGAAACCAGTATCCAACAATTCCTGTAGTTGGACTTTTAACTCTTGAAGTTCAATGGGAGCCATTCGGTATGGAGTTTTGGAAATGAGCTTGGTACCAGGTTCAAGATCAATACAAAATTCAATTTCACGGTTTGGGGGTAAACCAGGAAGTTCCTCCGGAAAAACGTCAGGAAACTCATTAACAATGGGAATATCATTCAAGTTTGACGTATTTTTGTTCAAATCAGTGACATGAGCTAAAAAAGGCTTGACATCCGTTTTTCAATAAACGAATGGCTTTATGGCTAGAAATAACAGTTATAGATTTCAATGGTTTAGTTGCTTGAATTTGCATGACAGGTTGATTAGGAATATGAAAACTAATAATCTTATGAAAACAATCAATTTTAGCATGATGGGTAGTCAACCAATCAATTCCTAAAATCACATCAAATTCATGCATCTCCAAAGAAATAAGGTCAACAGGTAATGTGAGGTTGTTGATTTGAACTAGGCAAGATTTATAGACAGTAGATGTAATGGTCATTTCTCCTAATGGGGTTTCAACTGATAAGTCAAAGTCCAAATTTTCAGGAGCTAAGTTTAAACGCTGAGCACATGCAGGTGAGATAAAAGAATGGGTAGAACCAGTATCTAACAAAGCGTAGACTTCACGAGAATTTATGAATAGCTTACCGGTTATCACCTCGTTCGAGTTTCGTGCCATTTGGGATGTCACAACAAAAGCTCTCCCTTGAACTACAGATTTTCCCTTATCTGCGCTAGCTTTTGGTATCATCACTGCAGCTGGACTTGATTTTGTGGCAGGACAAAATCGCGCAAGATGACCCTCTTTCCCACAACTGTAGCACTTTTTGGACTGCAGTGTACAGTTTGGGCTGATGTGACCTTCCTGACCACACCTATAGCATCTCACTGGTGGTCGATCTTCTCCCCTTGAAACTGGGGTCGGTGCTGGTGCTGGTACTGGTGCCCTTCCATAATTATTATGGAATCTCTTTCTTTTGAAATTGTTCCCACTGGATTCTCCTCTTCTGTTATTTGATGTGGAATTACCACCGAAGTGTTGGTTACCTCCTCGATGGTTCTCGTTCCTGTGGTTGTTATCATTTCTCTGATCATTGACTCTTGGCTGTAATTTTTCATCTGTTTGCTCCACCCTTTGAGCCCTATCAACAACATCTGAATACAAATTAAATTTATGAGAGCTAAGTTGTTGACGGATTTCGAATCTTAGACCACGTAAGAACATCCGACTCATCCGTGCTTCGTCATCTACTAGATGAGTCGCAAAACGAGACAGTTCAGCAAACGTAGCTTCATAGTGAGAAACTGTCATATTTCCCTGCTCCAGCTTAATGAATTCCACTTCCTTCATATGGCGGATGCTTTCTGGGAAGTACTTTTCATTAAATAGCTCTTGGAATTCTGTCCAAGACATCTCAAGTGCTGAAGGGTGGATACGTTTTACCGCTTCCCACCAGTGATCCGCCTCACCTCGAAACATAAAGGTAGCAAAGGGCACCTTCTGATCATCAGCGCATTGTAGGACATCAAGTATTTTTGTCGTCTGCTTCAGCCATGCCTCCGCTTTGAGTGGGTCAGGCTTCCCGTGGAATTCAGGTGGTCCCAATTCTTTAAATTGCTTGACAGTGATCATCCTCAAATTACCAGCGTTTCTACCATTATTGTTAACTGGATTTCCTCTTGCCTGATTCTGCTTGAACTGCATGAAATTCCTAAAGAATCCATCATTCATCATGTTATCAGGAATATTATTTCCTGAGTTGGCAGGAGGATTGTTTGTGGCTTCTTGATTTTCGGCTACATTCGCTTCGGGTATTTCGTAGTTAACCTCTTGATTTCCAGATGCCATACTAAACTGTGGTCACAAAATAAATGTTAGTTCAAATAAACTGACTCATCACTTCATGTCCCTATATTCAAATCGACTCATTAGATAATAAAATCTAATTTAGGTAGGACACACTAGTGACTGATTCTATTCGTCTCTCCCCTCCTAGTTCTAACCCCAGATCTCCATTAAAGACCATATCCCTAAGCTCTGATGCCAACTGTGACGCCCCCAAATCTAGGCCCATACAGCCCAAACTTGAGTCGTCAAAAGACTACAACAAAATTATTACAATGAAATATAACGTACAGCAATACAGTGGATAATACAACACAACTAAGTCTTCATTATTATTGCCACACTATTTTATAACACGTGAAGACTATGATAGCTATCCCCGCACTCTCACTCCATTCCCCGGCTAGACCCCGTTACGTTCTCATCTCCTGTTGAAAAACAATGGAACGAAAAGAAAGGGTGAGCTCAAATAGCCCAGTAAGAAATATCATTACTAAGATAATGACGAATAATTTATCATTAGCCTTCAACAGTTGAGTTCTTGATAGAATACAATAGACTACAAGGTTTATATCAAAAACTGTAGTTAAATTCTTAAACAACGTTCAGATCAATAATAGCAGCGGAATGAGCAATCTATTAGAAGAATAATGCAGACTATAATGTCCACTCGCTTCTCTTTTTAGTAAAAATATCATCAACTTTTATCATCTGAAATACCATTAGTCAAGATAATACAACTTCACAGTTCCTGGTCATAATCATGCAGATCAACAGTTCGTCTTTGCACTACGGGCCAAAGACATTCAATATAACACCAACGGTCATGATTATACCAGATTCAGCCTTTGGTCATAATCATACCAACCAACAGTTCATCTTTGCACTACGGGCCAAAGAGAACATTCACCACGTGTCATAAAAGACACCGAACAGATGTATCGCCTTTAACCTAGTATATCGCCTTTAACCTATCATCTGTTCAACAATTATATCACATCTGTGCCCCCGGCCACAGATATTCACAACAGCTTGATTCTTGATGATTAATACAAATAACAGTGATACAAATGATGAACAGAAGAACAGGATAAACAATAAGTATCGGAAGTTTACTTTGTGCAGATTCAAATAATGTCCAAATTGCCAACATGATGTGGAGTGAAATTTAAAAATGATATTCAAGATCCACAGTTCAGAATAACGATTACAGTTCAATAGAAATGTTCAGAAAATAGGAAGGTTCAGTTGAACTAATGAAATTCAACTATTATGGAACATATAATATTTTCAGGAATTATAGAAGCAATAGTTCCATAATAATTTTCGATTTAGGTGTATGGAAGAAAATAATATCCCTTACCGTAGCAGGTTTGATTAACAAAAGGTGAAGGGAATTAATATCCCTTACCATAGTAAGTTTGAATAATGGAAGATGAAAAAGATGGTATCCCTTATGAGTATAAAGGAAAATGATATCACTTACGAATATGGAATAAAAGTGTCATGTGATAATTCGTGTAGACAAATTATTTCCACACGAGACAAATAAAAAGGGTTATTCACCAACAGGCGATAATCCGCACCGTAAGGTTATTCCCATCAATTTGAATACGAATAGTTATTCACCAAACAGGCGTAATCCGCACCGTAAGGTTATTCCCACAATTTAATAGAATTTGAACACGAAGAGTTATTCACCAAACAGGCGTAATCCGCACCGTAAGGTTATTCCCACAATTTAATAGAATTTGAACACGAAGAGTTATTCACCAAACAGGCGATAATCCGCACCGTAAGGTTATTCTCAAAGATTAATAAGGAATGAATACAAAAGGTTATTCACCAACAGGCGGTAAACCGCGCCGTAAGGTTATTCCCACAATTTAATACATGGAAATAAATGGCGCAAGAAAGAAACGATATTATTTTCGAGAATCAAAGAATGATAATCCCTTCAAGTAAGAAAGAAAATAATATCCATTTATGATGATGAAAAGAGTGATACCCCTTACCTTAACACGTGACTGGATATTGATTTAAATGAGATTGATCAACCTATATATTTTTAATATAATTAGTAATTACCACATATAAATTTCAAAGTATATGATAACTCGTATATTATGAACTATCAAAATTATATATATTTAACATAATTTTTGTAGTATAATATAACAACTTTAAAATAGTTTTTAAAATAATATTCCAAAATAAATCTTCCAAAGAAAGCTTTTAAAAATGAATCTTCTCAAAGAAGAGTCTTCTAAAGGAAGATTTGTGAATACCGTGAAAAATAGGAATTTATGAGATTACTACTCTTTAATAAAACACTTACTTGAAAAATTCCTGCACTCCTTTTGGCTTTCAAACTCTCAAAATAACCTTACTATTCTCAGAGAAAACTCATAAAATTCTTATAGAAAAATTTTATGCTTTAGGTGTGATTTTTCTATTCAGCTGAGCAAGCTATTTATAGGAGAAAATAAGTTACTATGCGTGGTAGGTGAACAGAAAAAAATTCAGCAGAGGCTGCAGCGCAGCCTCCACCAACTTTTCAGCAAATTCTCACATTTCTCACATTTCATGTGGGCCCCACAATGGGTCCCACATGTTTCTTACTATTCACGTACTATTCACGTCACTATTCACGTTACTATTTCAAATAGTAAAATTAATTATTTTATTTTTTATTTATTTATTTATTTATTCTTCCTGTGAGTCCAACATATAAAATAATGTTACCACAATAATGTAAGAAACACGTTACATATTTTTATTAATTTAATAATATAAATTATAGTGTATTTGCTACTGTGACAATTATTAGATTCAATAATTTTAAACTACAGTGCACCAACAATTATTGACTCGATGATATGAAATACAGTGTAATGACAATTATTGAATCAATAATGCAAAATACTGTGTAGCAACAATAATTGAATTGATAATATAAAATATTATGCAGTGACAATTATTGATGAAATGATGCGTAACAATTACGGTGTCAATTATCAGACCAATAATATGAGACACTGTGCAATACCGTGTGCTACTGTAGAGTACCGTGTGCTACAGAAAATACCATAAATTACCGTATGCTACTATTCTTTTATCACCGGTATTTTAACAGTTAACACCGTTGACTATTTTTATTTAAAAAGGTTACTTCTGTCGTTTTCTATATCCGACAAATATTCCGTTGTGGGGTCCACAAATAATTTGTTATTTCGGCGCCGTCGTACGGCCCGAATATTCCCCGACAAAACGAATATTCCCCGACAAAAAGAATATTGTCCGACAAAATAAAATTTGCACATAACATCCTTAACTTTAAACTTTATCGATTTAACCACTTACTGTTTCAGGAAAAATATATACGAAGAAAAATTAAATTTTATATTTCATAAAATTCGGGGTCTTACACATAGTATGTTTGAATAATGGAAGATGAAAAAGATGGTATCCCTTACCTCAACACGTGACTGGATATTGATTTAAATGAGGTGGATTAACTTGAACAGTACACGTATACTTATAGATCTTCACAAATACTCAAGATGACTTAAGCACACTTAGAGAGAACTTTCACAAGAAGTATTTAGAGAGAGAAAGAAAGAACAAGTAAGGAAGTTTATGAAAAATCCTTAAGTTAAGGCTTCTATTTATAGCCAAAAATCTTATCATTCATTTAATCTAAACCATTCATTTAAAGATCATCTTTTAATCTACACCATCCATTTCAAATATTATATTATCTTTAATCTACACCATTCATTTCATATCACCTAATAATCACCTAACTTTATATTATAAACAAATCAATTTAATTATTCAACAATAATTCACACTTTAATCTACACCATTCATTTCATATCACCTAATAATCACCTAACTTTATATTATAAACAAATCAATTCAATTATTCAACAATAATTCACACTTTAATCTACACCATTCATTTCATATCACCTAATAATCACCTAACTTTATATTATAAACAAATAACTTTATCAATTCAATTATTATGACTAATTGTTATAAATACAGTATAGTTAGTTCTTAGATATCAAGTCAATAAATTAATGAAATACAACTGTTTAAATAACATCATAATAGAGATAACAATAATGTAAAATAAAGCATACGTTACTGTGTAATGACAATTATTGATTCAATAATGTGAATTACTGTGCATATGTTACTGTGACAATTATTAGGTTCAATAATTTTAAAAACAGTGCAACAACAATTATTGACTCAATGATATAAAATACAGTGTAATGACAATTATTAAATCAATAATGCAAAATACTGTGTAACAACAATTATTGAATTGATAATATAAAATATTATGCAGTGACAATTATCGATGAAATGATGCGTAACAGTTACGGTGTCAATTATCAGATCAATAATATGAGATACTATGCAATACCGTGTGTTACTGTAGAGTACCGAGTGCTACAGAAAATACCAATAACTACCGTATGCTACTATTCTTTTATCACCGGTATTTTAATAGTTCCGTTGATTATTTTTATTTAAAAATGTTATTTCTGTCGTTTTCTATATCCGACAAATATTCCGTTGTGGGGTCCACCAATAATTTGTTATTTCGGCGCCGTCGGACCAAACGAATATTCCCTGACCAAACGAATATTCCCCGACAAAGCGAATATTGTCCGACAAAATAAAATTTGCACATAACATCCTTAACTTTTAACTTTATCGATTTAACCACTTACTGTTTCAAAAAAATATATATATGAAGAAAAATTAAATTTTGTATTTCATAAAATTCGGGGTCTTACATTTGCACTACGGGCCAAAGAGAACATTCACCACGTGCCATAAAAGACACCGAACAGATGTATCGCCTTTAACCTAGTATATCGCCTTTAACCTATCATCTGTTCAACAATTATATCACATATGTGCCCCCGGCCACAGATATTCACAACAGCTTGATTCTTGATGATTAATACAAATAACAGTGATACAAATGATGAACAGAAGAACAGGATAAACAATAAGTATCGGAAGTTTACTTTGTGCAGATTCAAACAATGTCCAAATTGCCAACATGATGTGGAGTGAAATTTAAAAATGATATTCAAGATCCACAGTTCAGAATAACGATTATAGTTCAATAGAAAGTTTCAGAAAATAGGAAGGTTCAGTTGAAATAATGAAGTTCAACTATTATGGAACATATAATATTTTTAGGAATTATAGAAGCAATAGTTTCATAATAAGTTTCGATTTAGGTGTATGAAAGAAAATAATATCCCTTACCGTAGCAGGTTTGATTAACAAAAGGTGAAGGAAATTAATATCCCTTACCATAGTAAGTTTGAATAATGGAAGATGAAAAAGATGGTATCCCTTATGAGTATAAAGGAAAATAATATCACTTACGAATATGAAAGAAAATGATATTACAAACGAATATCGAATAAAAGTGTCATGTGATAATTCGTGTAGACAAATTATTTCCACACGAGACAAATAAAAAGGGCTATTCACCAACAGGCGGTAATCCGCGCCGTAAGGTTATTCCCACAATTTAATAGAATTTGAATACGAATAGTTATTCACCAAACAGGCGGTAATCCGCGCCGTAAGGTTATTCTCAGAGATTAATAAGGAATGAATACGATAGGTTATTCACCAACAGGCGGTAATCCGTGCCGTAAGGTTATTCCCACAATTTAATACATAAAAATAAATGGCACATCTTATAAGTAAGAAAGAAACGATATTATATTTAAGAATCAAAGAATGATAATCCCTTCCAGTAAGAAAGAAAATAATATTCATTTATGGCGATGAAAAGAATGATACCCCTTACCTTAACACGTGACTGGATCTTGATTTAAATGAGGTTGATCAACTTGAAAAATTCCTGCACTCCTTTTGACTTACAAACTCTCAAAATAATTTTACAATGCCCAAAAAAAATACCCACAATATAGTAGTAGAAGAAAAGAAAGGTGTAAAGAATTCGTTTGGCAGAGGCTCCCTTTTATAGGCGAATCATTCACCTACCGAGTTTACTGTTCTGCCTAACTTTTATTTAACAATTCCCTAACCTGCTTATTTTTCTTCCCTCTCATTTAACACGTTCTCCCACCATCCTTTTTCCTGACTTTTCTTTCCTTATTTTTCCTTCTTCCGTGCTTTCCTTTTTCTTTCTTTTCTTTTTTCACTCTTCCTTTTCTTCACTGGCCCCCACCTTAAAAGAAATGTTCAGCAACAAATTTCCAACAATCATACTTTCCTCTCATCATTTCTCACTATCTCATATAAAAGAAAACACATGCTCCTACTAAAACATATAATATAATAAATAAAACACTCATCAATAATAATAAAAATGCTACAACAGTGGTAACAATAATTCAAAAATAATGCAATAAATAATGTGTCAATTATTGGTTCAATAATGCAACATGTCGTGTAGTACAATAATGCAAAATACTGTGTAGAAACAATTATTGAATTGATAACATAAAATATTATGCAGTGACAATTATTGATGAAATGATGCGCAACAGTTACGGTGTCAATTATCATAATAATACGAGACAATGTGCAACACCGTGTGCTACTGTAGAGTACCGTGTGCTACAGAAAATACCATAAATTACCGTATGCTACTATTCTTTTATCACCGGTATTTTAACAGTTAGCACCGTTGACTATTTTTATTTAAAAAGGTTACTTCTGTCGTTTTCTATATCCGACAAATATTCCGTTATGGAGTCCACCAATAATTTGTTATTTCGGCGCCGTCGTACCAAACGAATATTCCCCGACCAAACGAATATTCCCCGACAAAGCGAATATTGTCCGACAAAATAAAATTTACACATAACATCCTTAACTTTTAACTTTATCGATTTAACCACTTACTGTTTCAGAAAAATATATATAAAGAAAAATTAAATTTTATATTTTATAAAATTCGGGGTCTTACAGGTAATTAACATGAAATGATATTAAATGAAGCGTAAACTATTAAGGAACATATAATCATTTCAGAAAGTTTTACCGAACAATACTTACCAAAGTTTAAGAGTATGAAATAAAATTATATCTTTTACCTTAGTACGTGACTGGATATTGATTTAAATGAAGTTGATCAACTTGAACAATACTTGCACTCTTACTGATCTTCACAAATACTCATGACAGTTTAAACACACTAAGAGAGAACTTACACGAAATAATATTTAAAGAGTGAAAGAAAGAATAAGTAAGAAAATTATGAATTTTTTTTAAATTAAAGCATTTATTTATAGCAAAAAAAATTATCATAATCTAAGATTTTCTAATTTAATCTGAATCGTACATTTCATAATAATGTTTAATCTGCACCATACATTTCATCTTTTAAGATTTCTTTAATTTAAACAATTCATTCAAATTTCTTTTAATAAAACAACTAACTTTATATATAAAATAATTAACTTTATATAAAGTATATAAAATAAATAACTTTATAAATTCAAATATTCAATAATAATTCACCAATTATTCATTATTATAACCAATTGTTATAAGTGTAGTGTAGTTGACTTTCTGAGTTAGAGACTCAAAATACTAGTAGAAAAAACAACTAATAATGTAATACATCAGTTTAATCAACATCATAATAGGGATAACAATAATGTAAATAATAAATAAAAGACAGAGCACATTATTGTGTAATGATAATTATTGATTCAGTAATATGAATTACTGTGCATATGCTACTATGATAATTATCAGTTCAATAATATGAATTATTATACATGTGACGATAATTATTGGTTCAATAAAGTTAATATTGTATAATAGCCACTTTATTAGTTCAATAATATGAAACATTGTGCAATACCGTGTGCTACTGTGCAATACCGTATGTTACTGTGCAATACCGTGTTCTACTATTCCTTTACCACCGGGTATTTTAACAGCTAAAAGTAATAATAATTTTGACCATTTTTATTTAAAAGTGTTACTTATGTCATTTTCTATATCCGATAATATTTCGTTGCACCAATGATTGGTTATTTCGGCACCATCTTATGAATCGAATATTTCCCGATAAAACGAATATTCTCCGACAAGATAAAATTTGCACAAAATATTTTTAACTTTGACTTTAGTCAATTTATCTACTTAACGTTTCAGAAATATACATATATATATATGTATGGAAAAAAATTAAATTGTATTTTATAAAAGTCGGGGTCTTATATAATAAGTCAAAATGCTATTTAATTTTTCATTAAATTAAGTTAATTTAGTTGATTGAGTTTATTCAAATAAGTTGACTCAAATTAAGTTAATAAATTATTATTTCTTCTGTTACAAAATAAAAGTTTTTATCACTATTTTGGATAGTTCCAAGTTAAATGTTCACTTACCTCAAGTAATATATTTTTTACAAAAGAAAATTCTATAATACCCTTCGTATTAATTGTTCTATATTTATATTCTCTTTGCACATTTATGGAGTATTATTTATTATGTACAAAAAATTATATTGCAATTAAATGAAAAATTATAACGACTTTTTGAAGGAATTTAAATACTTAGAGTTAAAAGTAGTATTAAATGTTTTAATAGAATTGCTTCCAATAAAAAAATTTTAGATAACTTTAATTTTAAATATAAACAATTTTATTATTTTATTTATACAAAAAATCAACCGACACTTTTATCGGATGGAAGAAGTACTATCCATTGAACTTGCATTAATGAATTATTCATTTAACTTTCATTTTCCATTTCATTTACTTCCATTCTTACTACCGTTTTAATTCTCTCTCTTCCTTTTTGCTTCCTTATTTAGGTAGTAACACCCAAAATTCTAACATCTTTCTTCTTCATCAGTATATACCTTTACAACTTTAATAATATACACTTGAGAAAAGAAATATAATCATTCACATTAATTTTCAAATTCATATTAGTGCATAACTTCCTCTGCACTATTTATATAAATTCTTTCACTATCCTTAATTCCTTTCTTTTCGTACAACTAATTTGGCATTGCAACTTGGCTTGGGGTGGTGCTTAATTAGTATGTATCTAATGGAATGCTACAAAAAGAACTAATATGGATACCTCACTTCTTTTATAAATTTTCTAATACTTTTGAATTTGGGTTCAGCAATTTTTGAGAAATGCAGTTGTTATATTAACCTATAAGATTTACAAAAGTGCCTCTAAAATTTTAACATTTGATAGAAGCTTATTAGCTTAATAGGCTGGAGTACAAGTTTGTGTAATAATACATACGTATAATTCAAAAGATTAACGTGACATATATGTCATTCGGTTGAATTTTTTATTTTATTTTTTTGTCAGTGTATATAGGCATCATCAATCTTCTAAATTTGGAGAAGAAAAACTTCAATTTATAGTGCTGCACAGCACTGCATATTCCATCTCCTTGTACCAGGAGAGTTTTTTCTCTGGAAAAACCGAAAAAGCGTCTTTTATGGACTATAGTATATAGGGAGAAATCATAATGGAAGACTAAGTGGTTAATTACTAGTTCAATCCTGTTTGTTACTGGCGTAGACCAGATATTTTCTCACCTATCTTAATTGGCTGGTTTAACTATAGCTGGCTTGCCATTTGTTCTCAAACCTAGTTTGGTTAAGGGTAAGAGTCAATGTCTGGTAGGAAAGGCTATCATAGTTTAAAAGCAAACTGCTAAAATCAAGAAATAACTTGGTAATGGGACAATTTCTCTTAATAATGGAATCGGAAATCTACCTCAACTATATTATTGAAACTCAGTCTTACCTATTCTACAAAAAATAACCTACCACATAACACTATGCAACATCTATATATACATATACAAAAGTACTTTTTCATTCACCTCATGTCAACATACAACTCCTAATTTTGTAATAACAGATTTCAAGTGAGCTAGCTAGCTAGGAGCAACAAATTTTTATTTATTTTGTCTTAGTTAACCAGTCCCATTTTTATCGATCGGATTATGGTACTTGAAAAAATCAAGACGCCGATCTCCTAAACGCAGAGAATATGCAGCCTTCTTGTGTTCGCCCCATGTAAAGGGCTTGTAGAGACTGGGACTGAGGGGTGAGACCATTTGTGGTAAAGGAGAGAGCCATGCATCGAGTGATGGAGCCCCGAAGTACATCATTGACATTCTTGGCTTGGTGGAGTTAATTGCCACCACTCTATGTCTCACGCTCATAAACCTTTCATTAGTCAAAGCCTTCACAAAAATTAAACAAAACAAAAAAAGACTATGTTAGCATAAACAAAAAATCTATTAAAAAAAGGTAGAAAGGAAAGTAATGGCTGTCGATGTTTTTTCCTTCAACCGTCATGCATTGCAAGTTATACCCCATGCAATGCAGGATTTACATGACTACTGATAGAAAATTACCGTAAACACTCATTGATATACCTGCAAGGCATCACCAACAAATACACAAAACTCGGCTGGATTCGGAGGGACCGGAATCCAAAGTCCATCCGGGGAACAGCTTTGAAGGCCGCCCACATCGTTGGATCTCAAGATGGTCAAGATCTGAGGAATGCTCTCCGAATCCAACCCGACAACTGTTTGCACTATTATTATTTTTAGGTCTTTGATTAAGCACCTTAGATGTTGGATTCCAAATCTTCTCGTTATTAATATCAAAGGAAGGGTAATGATTCACCCGAATGCAAGTATCAGCGTCCTTGTCTTTGATGAGCGCACTTAATGCTAATTTTTCCGCAAGCCATAAGCCTTCAGCCACAAGATCAAGAATCTCACAAGTGAGGTCCCTTACAGCTTGTACGTAATCATTCACAACACAACTGCGTTAATTATGCCACAGGAGAAAAATATTGCAAAAGATGAGATACTTGAAATGATATCCCAATTATTTTACTCATAATTTCTAGTAATGGAGACTGGAGTACATGTTTTTTGATCTTCATTTGATTAGACAAGTCCTTAACTTGTCCCCTAAATTCCGAAAAATTATTCAATGAACCAAAAGCTCACATAACAATGTAGTCTACAAGGGTCCTACCACTTGTGGACCACACTGTTATGTGAACGGGGAACATACTATTTATTTATTTCTGAGACACTAAATAATTTCTCCTAATTTCGGCAAATGGACACATGGTGGGTTTTTAAATATTATTCTTTTGAGTTGATTAGACTTTCAATTTATCATTGATTTGTTTGTCATTTTGCTAATTTAAGTAATACTTACATATATATATATATATATATATATATATATATATATATATATATATATATATATTACCCAATTAATTGCCACTACCGCCAGTGCCTAACAGCCACAATTTCTACTAGTAAGAGTAAACCTCGTAATTAATAAAGAAGAAAGTATACATAAGAGAAGGGGAAAAGGACTAGATTTCATTGTCATTCACATAATTAATTAAACTCATCTTTAGCTACAAATTAAGTTCATTGTCATTCGCATAAAGAGGCTTGTGATATGTCACTAGATTTTCAATAGTTTCAATACCACTTTTAAAAATAATATCGCAAAACCAAAATTCACCTACCCCCATAGTGTGCTCATCATAATGAGCGAGAGGACGGTAAAATTAAAAGTGCTGACAAATATTTAGGTCACATGCATGGGTGAGAGAGCAAAGAAATATGTTATAAGATGTTTCTAGGTTTTAAAAAGGCATAAAAAGTTTAAATATATATATATTTTACATATTAGATTAAAAATAGTAACAATTTTGCTATTTGATGGATGGTAAAGTTATGGTTAATAAGTCACATACTCGACTAACATGAGATTCTCTAGCTTCTAATTTGTTTTGTTGTACTGATTATAACAAATGTTACGTTTGTGTTGTTCAATAAACATAACGTTATAGTTAAAATATAATATTTTTCTATAATAAATATAGTAAAAATTTATAAAACTTTTTAATGATATAATGTGACTACTTCACTTTAACGGGCTCAAATCTATTTAATATATAAATGGAATACTATGCGAGTTTTAAGACATTCATAAGCCGTTTCTTACATAAAATATTAATATAAACTTTACTTTTATTTATTTATGCAGGAGGGTAAATTGTTTTTACCAAAGCAATGGGTCGGCAAAACCACTAATCTCAAGAATGCTGAAGAAAGCAACAAAAAATGGATAAGAGTTGAATAACGCGGTTACTAGCTGTGCCTTGGGATGAAGCATGAAGATAATTCCGATGCTAATTAAGCATAAAATTATAATATGTACTTAATTTCGTAGGAAGATAGTACTACTACAAGTAGTAACTCGCAACAGGCTCTGAACTTGATTACATAGAATTTCCTCTCTCTAAGGAAAATATAATGTCACTGTCTATGAGGCTTGGCAATAGCAACCTTCCACCGGTTCATCCGCCAGAACTACACTTGTCTATTGACCAACTGTAAACTTAAATAACACATCATAAATTTATGGATTATGTGGAACAAGTTTGACTTAATCAAGTTCACAAAGAAATGTTGAAATAGTTGGTCCCTAAGAAATATTCTCCTGTCAATATTTTTATTTTAACAATCAACATTACATGTTTTTTTTTCTTTCTTGTTAAATCATCATTACATGTTGTACCTTGTGTATTATATAACTTATATTGAAACTCAAGTTACAACACATATTGCATGCATGGTGTACAAAATGTAAATGTTCAATGTTTACAGCTGAAATAAATAATGGGCAGTATGGTATATACCTTTCTCAAATTATCGAAATTCAGCAAAACTAAAACAGAAAGAATTCATCTTGTTTTTAACAATTTTGTAAGAACGTTTTCATTATTTCATCACATTGTTGCATGTCATCATAAATGTGCGTGTGTGTGTATCATATCATATAAAAAACCGCAAAAAATTGAAAGTTCACCTGAAATTTGTTGGGTCGGTGGAGATGGTTTTTGACCGGTCGGAAATGGAGAAAGGATTAGCTTCAAGGAGGAGATATTCAAGTTCACCCATATCACCATTGAAGCCAATAGTTTTGCAGCCATAACCAAATGGAGTCGGTGGGCCAGCTTCTTGCTTTTTGGAAGCCGGCTTTGAGAAGAAATCATGACTCTCCTTTTCAATTCTTGAGATAACATGTCTAGGGACTCCATGGTTAATAAGCTTGAAGAAACCATATCCTTCACAAGCTCTAACAATCAGTTTGGAGACTAAAGACCTCTCAAGCAAGGGCGGAGGGACTCAGGGGCTCGGGTGGACGGTAGCCCGGGTGAAGGAAGAGGGGGTGTGAGGAGGAAAGGGGCTGTGAGGAAAGGGGCTGTGAGGAGGAAAGGGTAGCACTGCACAGGAGGAGGGGCTGTGAGGAGGAAAGGGGCTGTGAGGAGGAAAGGGTGGCACTGCACAGGAGTAGGGGCTGTGAAGAGGAAAGGGGGTGTAAGGAAATGGGCTGTTGAAAGCTGTAGCCCGGGTGAAGGAGGATTAGCCCGGGTGAAGGAAGATTCCTGACTCCGCCCTTCCTCTCAAGAGAAAGATCAATGGTTGGAATTGTCTTTTTGATACGTAAAAGGTATGGAGAAGGCACAACCATCCTTAATTTGATCGAATGAACATCAAGTACTAAGTTTTGGAAGTAGATTACGTGGGGAAGAATTGTTTGACTATATATAAGTTTGCAATTGGAATGGATCGATATATGATCATGGTTGTGGTCGTCCACTTAAATAGACAAGATAGATGCTTTAACTTACTCATCCGTCCCACAAAAATAATTTTATTTTTTATTTTTTATTTTTTAACAAGTCTTCTATGATACTATTATAGTATGACATAATATTATTAATTTTGACATTATAATCTATAATCATGTCGTCATTATTATATTGATATTATGTTTAAAAATTAATATGAAATAAAAATATATTTTTAATATTTATAAATTCTATAAATGGACTCGATAGACGGGGGTATTAAGAGACCACGTTTAGATTGTGGAAGACTTTAGTTGTACCCGCGTAACCCGCCAATGATTTTCAATTACATCAAGCCATGTTAACATACATGTAGGTGGGAAATCATACTTTAACAAGAGAGTGAAGAATGAAGGAGGGAGAGAGAGAGATAAAAACTTGATATGGTAATAGAAAATGAAATTAAAGAAAAAAATCATATTATTAAGAATAAGTATAAATACACAATAATTAAATATTACATCAAACACTAAATTTATTTATACCATTAAAAAATAAAATATGATATTGAAATCCGTATCATACCCCCACTTTTTAATGATGTAGATGAATGTAGTGTTTGATTGTTATGTGTGCAAACTTGTCATATTCTTAATTAAGATATAGTTGAGGATCGACCCAATTATTGATAACTTAGTATTTAGGGGACGCTACATATTGTATGTAAATTTTCTTTAATTTATTTTAATTTTCTTACGACTTTTTCCTTAATTCTCCTTAGTTTAGGTTCTTGGAAAAAAAAAATTATATTGATGAAGGGCTTAATTATCTAGAGTTATTAATATTATCAGACTACATGCATGATTAGACCTGACAAAAGTGGTCTGGATCCGCGGACTGGGCCGACCAACCCTTTTTGGGCGGACTTTGGGCTTCCAAAAAATAGCCCGCAGAAAGTTGGGCTTTTTTGGCCCTACCCGTTTTGGTAAGGTTCGCAGGCTAAATTTTTTTATATTATTGACAAAAAAAATGTTAACTTAAAAAATGAATCAAGTAGAGAATTATGAAAAATATAAGAGTAAATTCTAACATGTGATCTTAAATAATAATGCAAAAAAATATTATAAATATAATATATATTAATATACTTTAGTCTTTTTTTTTACTCTCTTAGTCTCTTATCTTTAATATTAATATTATATACATTTATCAATTAATTAGTCATAAGATTAGTTACATTTTAATATATATGACTATAAAATTATTTATTGTTTTATTTACTAATATTATTAAATGATTATGTATAAATTATGTATTATAATTCTAAATAATTAGAGTTAGTATTTATTTCAAATTATGTATTATAGTTGTAAATATATATATATATATATATATATATATATATATATATATATATATATATATTTAAAAATTAATTAGCTGCTGATCAATTCCACTTGTTCTATGTTCGGAGCATGTTATGTTAATAAATACTAATATAGTCCAACTGTAGGCGAACAAGAAGCTGATGATGTGCAAAACTTTGTTGGAAGGAAAACTTATGATTCAACAAGAGCTACATAGTTTATTACAACAACAACAAAAAAAGCTTTGTTAATTTGGGCCTAATTATATGGCGATTGTCACCTCATGCCATGGCCGGCTATCGTTAAACACGGAGTCGAAGCATGTGGGATTATATTTTATAGTATATGAAATTAGCTAGCTAGGTTAATTAACTTTCAATTCAGGTGAATATTAGCCAAGGAGGGTTGCTTTGGGTTTCCTTCAAATTATCCGGTGACAAAGCAGCGGTGGAAGTGGTGAAATGGAACAATTATTTAACCCTTATTTAAAATATATTAATGGATTGATCATTGCTACATGTAACATGGGAACCAAAACGGTCCATCACACGATAGTTTTGCTGTTTTTTCACAATTTATTTTCATTTTTATTGTTTATGCTTAAACTGAGTTTCTAGTTAGAACTCAATTATATATTTATTATTGATAAAATCAATCTGATCCCATTTTAATTTTAAGGATGATTGTAAAGTTGTCTAAAAAGTGTAAAAAAAAATTTATTATTAATATCGGGATCTTATTATATACAAAATTCTGAAATAATAAAACTGATTTTCCACGACGGTCCATGGAATAGACCGACCCTAAAGACATGAGATATAAAGTGGCCGGTCTACTTAATTACCAAAATTGTATTAAGACATTCTATCAAGTTCAAGCACATAAGAATCCTTTACAACAATACTTCAATAAAATTGCACCTGCGTGGAATATTTTTTTACTGAGATCTTTGTCTCCTCCTTTCCTCGTTTACAGCTACACTGGTTTATTTAATTATAGGAAACTGATATTTTCGCAGGATTTTTTGTTATTTCAACAAGTAGCAGCAGTTTTAAAATAGTTGCTATAGACCTTTGGTGATACTTTTCACATGTAAAGTGTCGCAATAAATATATAGTGATTATTTTACATGTAAAGTGTAGTTATAAATATATAGCAACAGTTTTAAAATCATCGCTATAGATAGAAAAAATGGGTCCATCTGCATAAATAACAAAAAACCATGTAAAATTAAATAACAGTTCCTAGTTATATTTTGTGCATTCTTAGCAGTCTGGCAATTAGCTTATTAGATAAAAATATATTCTGCTGTTAGTTACTAGTTGGTGAATATTTGCAAGTGGATCCCTTTATTCTAAATTTCTAATCTTGGGAACTTGTATGAAACCTTTTTTCTTATGTGTTTTAGAGGATGGATGAGGTGAAATAGAGAACCCTTTGGTTACTTAATTTTCTACCAAGTGTGACTTTGTAAAATATTTCATTCGTTTTAAATTATATAATTAATATTAATTTTTTTAAAATTAATTTTAAATATTTAAAATTAAGATAAATTTATTTTTGTTTATGTCAATATAATTATAAATATCATAAATTATATAAAAATTAAAATACTAATAATTATAACATTTTTTATTTTAAGACTTAAATGAATCATGTCAATTTTAAATTTAAAAATGTCTCAAATTAATTTTTAAAAAATCAATAGTGATTTTATAATTCAAAACGAAAAAAATATATATATAGTATTTCAATATATATTTTTTTATCAAATGACGAATTAAAAGTTATGTCGTCGATCAAATTTCGTAGAGAAGATTTGTGCATTACTGACAATTAATATTCGGGAAAATTAATGCAACGTATTATAGGGACATGTGAGTTAGTACGAATACAACATTGATAAGTTTTTAGAATTTTTTGGTTTAGTGATCGTGATTAATTCACCCTAATTAAAACCTTTTTTTATGGAGCCGTACAATGAATTAAAACACTTTTAATTTTAGAATAAGTAGAGTATCTCTAACAGATTTTTCAATTACTTTGAAATATTTAAATAAGTGAGTTACATCAGAAAAATTATTTCCAATAGCCTTTTCAACCTTAGTCATCAAATCTGCAACCTCATTCTCTCTTTTCAGAATTGGTAAGTTGACTTTGCCTCTTCAAAATATTTATTTTGTTTTGGGAGAATCAAAATCATATGAAAAAAGGTTAAAAATATTTATTTTGTTTGATGAGTTTGATGTACAACTCATTTTAAAATTTAATATTATTTCTTTTTATTTATTTTACCTTAATTAAATTGAAAAGACTGATGAAATGTAAAATATTAAAATAACAAATAATACTCTTTAAATTGCCACGTAGGTCAACAAACTTCAATTTGAAGAGTTTTTTTTCTGCTACTGTTAGAGATACTCTAAGTATACAACATCCAAACATTACATTCATCTTAACTATTAAAAATTGGGGCATAACATTGAAATCCGTATCATACCCTATTTTTTTTATAATTAAAATAGATGTAGTATTTAATTTTATATTTAAATTTTGTATCCCTAAACTTATCCTTAATTTTAACCTTAAATTTTTTACTCCGTGTTTATTGATCATCTTAACACATAGTATTAGTAAGTAGAAACTTTTTTAGTTTTAAAACACTGCACCTTCCATTCTATTATATTAGTCATATTAGGATTTATTTATTTTTCTGTTTAAATCTATTAGTCGTTCTCTTTTATCTATAATAAAAAATTATCTACATTTTTATGATACTTTTAATTTTTTTCCCCTTTTCAAGAATATTTATTCTCATAAAACACTACTATTCTCTTTTCTCTCTTTTTTTTAACGTTTTCCAATAAAAACACGAAGGGATAAATATAAAAATTGAGACCTATATTAATTATGAAGTAATAATATTCTAAATATGTGTGTTTTATGTTGTAATGACTAATAAATTGGAATGGAAAGAGTATTGACAAAGTAAAAATTTTGTGCTCTTGAAACTGTAGTGGCGCCAAATATTATGAATATTTCACATATATACAAGTTTGTCTATAAAAACTTTTGAATAAAATTCAAAGCTTCTAATGCACATCTGGCTTTAAGTTTTTTCCTACATCTTTTTTATTAAATGCACTTTTGCGATTATATAGCCTACGCCTAACACTATTCAACGTCCTTCTTTAACACTTCTATGTAATAAAAATTTAATTATTAAAAGTAATTTATCTCATCGTACCACACTGATTGACCAAACAAATACTGAGACCTCATAATTAACTTAATTTTTTTCGTCAAAGTTGAATTGTGTATTACTCTCTTCGCAATAAATTAAATGTTCAATCTTGATTTTTTAAAGTTAAATTAATTATTTTTTAAATTAAAAATTAAAGATATATAAATAATTTTTAAAATTATAAAAAATGAGATTAGTAGTAAATTGTATATACTTTCTTTCAGTTATAATCTCTTCACTTATATTTTTTTTAAAATGATACAAAAATTAATTTTAAAAATAATTATTTGATTTTAAAAAGTCAAAACGACACGTTTAATTTGGAATATAGGGAATAAAGCTTTTTGCTGTACGTGAGCTCTCCCGTCCCCGGCCCCGAACTACCACGGCCAAAACAAGTGCAGGCAGTTGGCATATTATAAACAAACGTTAGAAAAGTGGAATACCTCTTTGAATATTTTGTAAATTGAGGTACAATTTTGATTATGTTCTGAATTATATATATTTATTGTTAGGATGGCATACCAACGATTGGGCAGTGCCCGATGACTCATATATGCCCAACTTACATTATTGACCATTAAGGTCAGTCATGTGCCCAATCAGGACCCACCTCAAATAACAGCAGCCACCAAATTCCTCTGGCGTTCAGGATAATGTGTTTAGTTTGTATCACAAACCATTTGATGCAAAACGAGAAGAAAAAAAAACACCAATTAATTCAAATTGGAGAGAGGTTTTTTTAAGTTTCCGCTAAAACCATGAACACGCTCCTTGGTTTGGGCTCCTCTAGATTTCTTCCCGAGTTTATCCGCCAGCTAAATCCAAAACCATGTAAACCATATTGCAGTCTCAGATCAGAGCAGCAGCAGAACAACACAACTAGTAGTAGTCTGAGTAGGATTTGGCCATCCATCTCTCTCTCACTTTTCGGCGCCGGTTTCTTGTTAGGTCCTCTTCTCGATGGGATACATTCCAGAGTACATCTTCAGCTTTACCAAAATGGGGCCCTCGACATTGGTCCACTTCACACTAATATCTGGGTAAAATCAAACTTCTTGCTACATTTCTTGATCCAGTTTTGTACTCCCTCAATCCCGACGATACTTTTAATGGAAATTTTTTTACCTTCTCAACACATCTCTCACACTTGTTAGAAATGTAAATAACCATGGCAATGATAATATTCAGTTTATCTAAAATATAAATAATGACGAGTTAAATACTTCATGTTATTTCATATGTATCTCTAATTTTGAAACAAATTAAGAAGGAAAATTTATATCTCTAATTCTGACAACACATTATTTAGACCAACACAATTCAAACTTGAACGTTTATTATTTATACTATAAAGGTTCCTCCTTTGCTTGGATTGTTCTACTCCACTGTTGGGTTGCTGCAACTCTTTTTGGATGAGAAGCTCTCGCCCAAGACCCTAGAGGGAAGCCCCGAGAAAACTGCTGCCTCACTAGCGTGAGTATCCTCTTAATTCAAACTAACTGCTAGCTTCTGAGATCCCAAGATGACCATCAATGGAAGAAATAGTGAACTAAACATATTACAGTTGATGAACAAAAATAATGAGCTTATTCCAGTCTAAATGCCTGCTTTAATTACTATCTATATTTTCTTGTTCAACACAGAGCATTGGTGATATTCATTGAGTTGAGTGCTGAATTGTACAAAGCTGGAGTACCAGACAATGTCGAAGCCTACATATTGTTTGCTGCGGCTGAAATCATATGGATATTGCTGGACAGGACCTTGTTGGGGTTTGCACTAGCTTGCATTGTGGGAATTGGTTGCCCACTGGCTGAGATTCCTATAGTAAAGTAAGACGATCCTCTTTCTTAATGACCAAGACTTGATCTGTTCAATAATTACCCTGATACTCATTTCAGATTTTTCCATCTATGGTATTATCCACGAGCAAACTTGAGCATCTTCGGAGAGGTAATTGACAGTAGTAATATAGAAGCACAATCTTCAAACCTCTCATTGTTCAATCCTGGAAATATGAAAGTTTTTTGCCATTGCAGGGGCTAGTGACTTGGACAATTACCTGCTACTTCGTCTACACGCCATTCTTGATTCAGTTATCACGTTGGCTGAAATCGATCATCACTGCTGGAAGTGATGACGGCAAGTCTGCATAGGTCAATGTTATCAAATATGATTACTATGACTTGAATGGAGGTCTGAGGAGGCTATTGAGCATGAAGGGAGGAGTTTCAGATGCTCTCATTGTTCTAATAGTGAAAATAACAAAGTTTAGAGGTCTCAATCAATTGTAGTATTGAAGTCTATCTTTTGGTAAAGAAGGGATAAGCTGCTTGCCACCATGTGTTGTCATCACCAGTGAAATGAAACCAAATGGTTTCTGTATTTTGATTAATCATTTCATTTAGACCATGAGAACAGTGACCTCATGAAAAGCCAGGAAATAGGAAAAATCCATAAAAGATGAATCTCACAAGTACAAGAGAGTAACCAATCGGTCCAATCCAGCAACAATTTAATGTACTGACCAAGGAAAGCAAAACTAACACCAACAACTATGAACTCAAACCGCTATTCAAATAAAATCATGGCAATTCTATATATACACACTTTTCCAGAATAGGAACTACAGATTTTTGAAACATCCGGGTTGAAGCTTTTGCAAGTATCATAATCTCCCTTCTCAAGAAATATTACAAAACAATCATTTACTTTCTAGACCTTCAACACTGGGAAGTAACTTAACTGCTGAAAACAACATTCGCAATGTCTG
The DNA here is from genome assembly GCA_947179155.2 of Hedera helix. Taxonomy (NCBI): domain Eukaryota; kingdom Viridiplantae; phylum Streptophyta; class Magnoliopsida; order Apiales; family Araliaceae; genus Hedera; species Hedera helix. The sequence goes on along the minus strand of OX359264.1, from coordinate 59,895,747 downwards.
GGAACTTCTCCTTGATCGCTGCTTTGATTCCTGAACCGATGGACTCGGGCCCCTCATACTTAACGAGGCAATCCCCACCTTCAACAGATAAAACTTCCACACTCCCGCCAAAATTTTTAATTGCTGGTCTCAATATGTCAAGATGACCGTTCACAGCCTACAGTTGCAGTATTATCTCAAATCGTCAATATTACCCCGAGGAAATTCAAGTCATTTGATATTGGTCTTTCCTTCCCTTAACCAAGAGTTTATTAGAAGAAAACTCACCTCAACAGTCGTCTCACTTATTTGTTCATCATATACTTGGCAAATATCCTTGACAGCATCTCCAAATTTCTCCTTCAGTATCCTTTCAATACCCATCTTCATTGTTGTTGTTGAGCTAGGACAAGTCCCACATGCACCTGTTAATCCATTGAAGATAAGGAAAGCCTTAGCTGGATTAAAATAAACAAATTACTGGCAGTATCAAGATTGGAACACCACCTTAACTTCATACAGATAATCCTCTATAGTACCAGATAAATACTAGGGCTATGTTTGTTTACAAAATATATACTTGGGATTGGACTATTTGTATTAATTTAAAGTTATTTCCGACTTTTTATCCCATAATGAGGGATTATTAGTCCCTTCATGTTGAAATATTAATCCCATAAAGTCATTTAATAACTTAAAATGAGAGAAACTATTAATCCCAAATTCATCATGAGATTATATAATCCCTCATAAATAGCCTTAAAAATGATAAAAAATAGTCCAAGGACTATTTAAAGGATTATTAATCTCTCATCATGGAATAAAAAAATCGAAAATAGCTTTAGATTAATACAAATAGTCCAATCCCAAGTACATATTTTGCAAACAAACATAGCCTAGCAGTACAGGCATAATCCTCTAGTACCAGATAATGAGCTCTAAGCATAAAGAATGAAACTTTTTACCTCTCATGACATAAAGGGGTATTTAAGTTGAGTGCCATTAGGTCACCTGAGGGATCACATGCCACATGCCCAGTGGGTCCCACATAATGACATAGGCCCATAAGCCATACTTGGCCAAAGAGTCCAGATTGAGACCCTCGTACTCCTTGGCTACATTATCTCTCTATATCTCTAACCACCAATCCATTCCCTTAAACAATAATCCCACAGCAATCAGGCCTCTCTGGGCTTTTTACCCAAAGAGATAAAATACAAAAATATTCAAGCTCTTCAATAGTCCTCTGAGTTGCATTAAGGCCCCCATAGCCAACTCTGAGTAGTAATTGATCCTCTGAGTGGTAGCCCAGGTACTTGGGAAATACCCAAGCAGATCATGATGTCCTCAGATGTGTCCGACAGGTTATGACTCCCCTTGAACACGTGTGCCTTCCTCAATGGTGCCTTAATGTTGTTGGGTCCACTATGGCCTTTAGCCATACGCAACTCAGACTCGCCTTGGGGACATGCCTGTTGTTATGCATCTCAAAGAATCAAAACTCAACGTCGTCTTTTATCTCAAACTAATTAGGGTAGTTGGTGTAGGCTGGAAATGAAACCCTTGTGTTAGCATAGAAAGAAGAAAGACAATATGAAAAAAGAAGAAGATAAAAATAAGAAATGAATAAAATAAAGAAAATAAATTAAAAGAATATAATTAATGGAAATAAATTTTAAAAAAACATTAACACGCAGAGAAATATAAATATATATATATATATATAATAAAAACCAATTGAGAAGATGGACAAAAAGGAGGAGCGAAAAGAGAGAAAAAGAAAACAAAACCCTACTCACTCTCCGATATGTGAATAGCAGTTCCTTTACTCGCTCCTACCGAAGGCTTCCTTAGGTCATAGAATCAATGAAGTACACAAATTGCTAGTCCATGGTACTACTCTATATATTGTGTACACAATTCCTTCAGAATCATTTAGATGACTTTAGATTGCTTGCTTATGATACTAATAGAAAATAGCAAAAGGTTGGAACTTTGTATGGTTATAAGAATTGTAACACCACAGTCCCACATCGGTTAATATAGAATATTTGGATGTGTATATAAGAAATCAAGTTGTTATCATTAATGCTTTCAGTCATGACATTTTGGATGAGTCTGTGATTGACTAAAATGACCCATGAAGATATTATTGACAAAACACATTGGGTCTTATTGTGATATGATTTGATTCAGACTCAGGATTTGACCCGGATCGTTATATATGGTATCAAAGCCGACTCTCTAAAACTCGGATCGGATCATCCGATCGGGTTACTAGAGGTGGAGACACGAAGGCGGACCTAGTAGGCCGCTGGTATTATCCCACAATAACTAGAAAGACAAAGTTTATGAGCCTTGTGTGACTATGTGTTCAGCCTCATGAGGACGTTAGGTATTTAAGTGGAGGAGTTTGTAACACCCCAATCCCATATCGATTAATATGAGATATTTAGATGTGTCTATAAGAACTCAAGCTACTATCATTAATATTTTCAGTAATAACCTTTTGGGTGAGCCTGTGATAGGCTATAAGATGACCTAAGAAGATATTATTGAGAAAGCGCATTGGGTCATATTGTGATATGATTTGATTCGAACTCGGGATTTAACCCAGGTCGTTACAGGAACACTCTTCCTCTCTGGTTATATTCAATATACATTTACCGTAAGTTCAAGTTAGGCTATAGTAGCAGAAAATAGTAAATGGTTGGAACTTCTTATGGTTATAGGAACACTCTTCTCGTCTAGTCATATTCAGAGTACATCTGGAACAAGTTCAAGTTAGAGAACAAAATTGTGCCAGGAAAGAAGGAAACGGCTATTACACTTCCGTGTATAGGGCAACTGCAGATTTGTGAAGTTTGTTCTCAAGTAACAGGTGTTCAAGATTTTGGCTGAATAAATGAAGCCACTACAAGCCAGGGGAAATAATAAAACCTTGTAAAAAAAAATCTTGCAACAAGCCACTACATAGGATTGCATTCCTCATGGATGCTGAATAACCCCACAAACTAAGTAAAATTTGGACTAAAGGAACACACCAATGACTCAACCAACATAAATTAGACCAAATTTAGACTGAATGAACACCGATCGCCATGACTCAATCAACTTAAAAAAATTAAAACAAAACACTTTATTCAAATTTTAGGAAGACAGATCGGTTATCAACATATCTTAAGCTAAGACACATACACACATACAATGATCACATAAACATAGGGAATTGATATTTTCGCAGATTATATGATACTTCCACAAGTGGTCCACATTTCTAAAGTAAACTTGAGTTTTATGTCTAATATACCCCTACTTGAAACAATACCCCAAGTATCCTCTCTCTTCTCCTGCAACTCACTCTCTCTGGACTCCACCAAGTGCCTCTTTCAACGCATAAGATCTGGAAAACAATATTGAACAAAGGAACATACAATCAAACTTTGCAATCGAACCACACAATCCACTCTAAGAAGATTGCCCAGAAGAAAGAAACACTGAAAAGCTAATTTGGTGGATCCTATCCTGTTCCGGTAATGGTGTCGTGAAGTTGTAGATCCAGACGGAAACTCTACCATTGAAGTTGCCAACCTATTCTGAACTCCCATGTCATCAACTTATCAATACATCGATCTCGTGTCCAAAAAATTTGGGCAACCGAAATTCCGATTGCCTTACATGGGTTGAATTGATTTGTTATGAGTTTATATGTACATACACAGAACTCAAAGTTGCAATTGAGTCCATTCCTTAAATCCAAACATAAAATAAATGAAAGTTAATTTAGCCACAGTCAGGGTAAATCAAGGAATGATTTATCAACCTACTGTTAAGAAAGTGGACATTCTTTTTGCACATAATTTGCTGAAAGTAATTGGGAGCAGGGGTGGAATCTAGCTCGAGTCAGCTACAGGAATTGCCATAGCTGGACTTTTGGGGAAACAAATATTATATACATAGCTCAATTAATGATAATATGCTTTTGTGTATAAGTGGTCTATCTTTTTCTTTGTTTTTCTCTTTCTATTTTAATTCTTATTTCTGTTCGTGTGTCACCTTTTTCTTCTAGTTTTCGTTTGAATATTTATTGATTTTGTTTGCGCTTGGTAAATTAAGAGATTAAGAGGATATCTCTTATTTCTCTTCCTTTTTATTTCATTTATAAAGAATATTCATTCATTCCTATCTAAATCACAAAATCATTATTGAATTTTTTTTAAATCAATTTTAAAATTTTCAAATTGAATACGATTCATTTAAAATTATAAATAATAAATTTTATAATGAGAAATAATTTTAAAAATTATTTACTATATTAATCATTATATTAACTAAAATTAAATAAATTTATATCAACTCAAATTAACTTTTAGAAATTCACAAATGATGTTCTACTTTGAAAGGGAGGAAGTATTATTTTCTCATTGCTCACGAGTCATGTGGGCAGATTTCATTTCACCTCCCTTCTAATTTCTTATTAACTGCAACATTGAAGTCAAAAATTATTATTTTTTACCTTAATCACTTTTAAAATATCTATGTATCTATCATGTCTTGGATGAAAGTATTTTCTATTTCTAAGTATTAAGTTTTTGCATAATAAAAGTGTTCTTATTTTGACTTTGAGATTCAGCTGGTAAGATTTAAGATTTATAAAATTTTAAAATTTCATATTGATGTCAATTTATTTAATTTTTGTAAAGAAAAAATTGTTTTATTAGCCATACTTTTAAGTAATTTACATCTTAAAACATTATATATTGTATTCACTAAAATTAAAATTCAAAAAATGTCTCAAATTAATTTTGAGAAGTTATAATTAGACTATATTATATAAATGAATTGTCATAGCTGAATCAAGTCTGGATCCGCCCCTGTTTGAAAGAATCAATAATTCAAAGAAACTGAGTGAATAATCAATTAAATACAAGAACTTGAGCCAAACCTTGGAGCTTCAAAGAGATGACACCATTTTCAATGGATACAACGTCCACATTTCCACCATCGGCGATTAGGTAAGGCCGGACTTCCTCAAGAACCGTGTCAACGTTTTGGTGGGTTAGCTCCAAGTCCTGGGCTGAGTACAGTCCCGCCGCCGTAGACTCACTTCCGGCGGAGGTTTTAATCACGCTCAATCTTTGAAGGGGAACCCATGTGTGTCTCTTGCGTTCTATGACTGAAATAAATGGTGGGGAGTTATGGGATTTGATTGGAATTTTCCGGAAAGATAAGGCTGAGATTTGGGACAGCACAGCTGCTGTGGTTGTGGACGCCATCGATTTTCTAGGGGTGGAAGATGAATCGAAGATGAGAGTCGCCCACGAACGATGATAAATAGAACGTCCAAATACCAAGGGTTAAATGGTAGTTTTGGAAAAATCCGGGGTTGATTTGTTTGGTTATTTATTTGAAAAGGCTTTTTTCTTTATTATTATTATTATTGAGAGAAATTATATTTTTACAATAAACATTAATATTTTTGTAAAAAATTCTCACATAAATAATAAATGATATTCACATTCATATAAATGAGAGTAAAAACAATAAGGGTAAAAGCTAAGATAAAAAGCATAGATCTTCATTATTTCTTTCTTTAAATTCAAACAGTTGTGCATATCAATAGGGCAGTCATAATTTGTTAAGAGATCTTGATAATTTGATAATTCAATCCGAAAACATATAATTAATACTTCTTCCAAGGCATAATTATTGAAATATTTTTATTAATATATATGATAAATTTTAATATATGTCAAAATTATATTATTAAAAATTTTACAATATAAATAAAAGTATAATATCTAAATATACCAAACCATATAATTGTATATAAAAATATAATATCTTATATGTTTTTGATTCACTTTTTTAAACTCTGTGTTACACGCATTAAAAAAAATTATTTTAATAATTATAAAACGGAAAAAAGTACATGAAAAAAGGGGAGAACGAGCTATTTAGAGAGTAGGAGAGAGAAAGTAAGAATTAATATGGATGAAAAGAATAAAATATAAAATGTAAATTTTTTTTACAAAATTGTTAATATCAAAGAGTAGTTATTTTTTTTTCTCGTTTTATAATACAGATAGATATAGATACTAAAGCATTGTTATGCAATATACTTTATGAGAGTTGTTGTTTTTCACAAATAAATGTGTTAATTTAATAAAATCTCTTTTATATCAATAATAAATTAATTCTACATTTATGTGAGAAAAAAATTATAAGAATATTAAATTTTATTGGTAAAAATATCAATTTCTTATTTTATAATATTAAAAATCATTTGCAGTAGATTATAATTTTTTCAAACAAATAAAATTTAGGACTATAATTTAATAGTTATAAACTTATAATGTATGCGCTTCATGATCCCATAAATATATATATAAAAAAAGAATTAATATTTATGCAAATAAAATTCGATAACTTCACAATTTTTTTCCCACATGAATATAGAACCCATTTGTTATTTATGAGAAAGATATTTTATAAAATTATGATAATTTAACAAGATTTCTTTTATATGAATATAAGACTTATCTGTTTTTTTATGAGAATGAGATTTTATAAAATTATAATTTTTATTTGTGTAAATATTAATTTTAATAAAAATATTTTATTTGTTTTAAAATTAGAGATACAATTTAATTTTTAAGGTCAAATAATAACATATTAAATTTTAAATTGATATAAATTTATTTGATTTTAGTTAATATAATTATTATAATTATATAATATATAACAAAAATTATTAATCATAAAATTTATTTTTTTAATTTTTTTTATAAATTATACTAATTTTAAAATTTAATATTACGACATTTGAATACAAAAATTAAATTATATCTTTAATAATTGTTGGAGGAGCAGTAGAAAGTTATAAAGCATTAACGTAAATATTCATTTGCCCCCAAGTTCCCAACGGACAAAAGATGCCGCCAGAACATAAATAAAGTTGTCGAACCATCACGTCGTTCAGTAATTTTTTTCTAAAAAAAACAAAGGAAAAAATTAATTAAGAAATAAACCCTTAGGGTTTTGGATTTTTTGGGTAACATATGCCCTAAAAGCAAAAAACAGCGAAATGGGTGGTGCTACGGTGCAGCAGCTTAACTCCTCAGAGAATTTAGCAAAAGGTTGTCAGATCGAAGTTAGCTCCGACGAAGAGGGCTTTAAGGGTGCCTGGTACGTTGGCACAATTATCGACCCGCATCCCAAATCACCCGGGTCCTCTTCCAAGAAAAAACACCCAAAAAAAGTGTATGTCCAATACCATAGTCTCTTAGATGAGGATGGGTCAAAACCCTTGAGAGAATTTGTTAATTTGAAATTTATTCGCCCTTCCCCTCCTCCAGAATCCGAAACGGTCCAGTCTTTCGAGCTGAACGACGTCGTTGATGCGTTTTACAGAGATGGTTGGTGGGCAGGTTTCATCACCAGAGTTCTTGATGATTCTAGGTTCGTCGTCTTCTTTCAAAACCCACCAGACTTGATTGAATTTGGGGTATCTGAGTTGCGGGTTCACCGCGAATGGGTCTCTGGCAAATGGATACGACCCGAGAAGCAGGTACTAAGCTTCGTTGCTGATCCTCAAGCATGCAATGGTAACATTTCACAATATAATATGATAGTCTTAATCATGGGTGATGATTGCATCTTCATTAAATTTTATGAATATTAATATAGTTTCTTTTTAATGCTATTATCATTTTATTTAGTTTCTTTTTAATGCTATTAACATTTTATTTCCTATTATCCGTGCTAGGGGTTTAACTTTATGTATAATTCACTGCGGTGTTATTTATATTTTTTCCATCTTTGATTTTTTTATGATGATAACCACTTAATTTATACCTATGCCTGCTATTAAGGAAGGGTTACTAACCCTAATTTGTAGTAAAATATCAGTCCTTGACTTTAGAATTCAATAGACTTAATGATCTAACTTTACATTTTTTTTTTCCAATTTAACTCACAAGCTCTTCCAAAAAGACCCTTTGAACTTTACATTTTTTTTCAATTTAACCCACAAGCTCTTTTTTTTCCCAAAAAAACCTTTGATCTCTAATAATTGGACCAAAAAAATGCCCTTTTAAACTAATCTGAGGTAAACTAGTTAACCAACAATGAGGTGGCATCCTATATGGGATGTGATGTATATAATCAATGTACTTTTCGAGGAATTTTTTTTCTTTACTTATATTATTTTAATACTTAACTCAACTGAAAATAATTTACTGCAATTTAAAAATGAATAATTCTTAAACAACAATGAATTTTCATGGCATATTGACACAGAGGGAGAGAGAAAGAAAGAAAAGAAACAAACTGAAAAAACAAAATCAAAATCAAAAAATAAAAATAAAAATTCAATCTGTTGAGTTTCTTTGATCAGACCATTAGTCGTTCACTACCGTCACCAAACTCAGCTCACCTTACCTCCATCTTTGTTCCTTCTTTTTCCCTTATTTCATCTTTTACTCTCTGTTCTTTTCTTTTATTTTTCCGTCAATTAGCATTTTCACCCTCACCCCAAACCCTATCCCTAAACCTCAAACTTAAACTCACAAACCTCAATTCAAAATTTTAAATCAAGATTCAAGACCCTAAAACCCTCATTCTCATTTAAACTGCTACAATTACTTCTCTTAATAATAGATCGCTTCTTATATAGGCGAGGTATGTTCATTTAATGAAATCTTTTCCTTTTTCTCTTTCTCCTACCAAGTAGGTACCCCTCTTTGGTTTGAATAGTGCTGATCTTAACGGTATGGGCTCGGCATATCTGGTGTTTGTTAGTGGCGAGGGCCAATGGTTGGTTGTTTCTAGCTATAAATTTAGTATATGCAGGGATGATGGTGGTGGTGGCGGAGCAGTAGAAGGATGATGATAAGGAGTTAGGGTTTTTAAAATTTTATTTGAGAGGTGAGGGAGATGGAGGGTTGAGATGATCTTTGCTGTTTGTATTGATTTGATGATAGTTTTGTTAATATTGATATATATTTTTTTTAGCAAGTAAAAGGCATTTTCTTTTCTTTGTTTTATAATTTTTTTAAAATGGTCAAAATAAAGTTGGTAAAAGTATAATGTTAAAGTTATTTTTTAATTCACATCATTTTCCATGTGTTATGCCATCTCATTATTAATGAACCATGACTCTCCTCTGGGCAGTTCCAAGCGCATATTTTGCCTAATTATCTGTGTTAAAGTTTTTTTTTGGAAAAATTAGAGTTTATAGGTTAAATTAAAAAAAATGTAGAGTTCAAGGTTTTTTGGGGTTATTAAGTCGAAATCAATAAGGTATGTCCCTTTCTGTCTTTTTCATCTTTTCAATTTTGGATAAGGAAAGAATGTGGAGTCTCCTTTATTCTAGTATATCATATCTTTACATTATTATGATTTTTTGGATGTTAATAGTCTTGAGAAATTTTGTTCTCTATTAGTTGCAGGTTTCCTTAGTTTTATGACGCATAGGAAAATATATCATTGGTATTAAAAAAAATTAATTTTTTTTCAGAAGAAAATTAGTGGGTACATTCAAGTAGTTGTCCAGTATCAAGTGCTATGTTCTTTTGCAATGTGAGCTCATTATATTCTTGGATTATATAAAATATTATTAATTCCTAAATAGTTATTATCAAGGTTCTAAAAGGCGCTAGGCGGGAGGCAGGCGGCTGGGGGCCTAGTGCCTAGGGGGGATTTTTTTATTTTAAGCCAATTTTAATATTTTATCTTACATTTATTCAAACAAAACAATAATATAAAGTTAAATAATCTATAATAAAGATAATAAAGGTATTTGCTTAAAGTTCAAACACATATCCATATTACTAATGTCAAAGTTCAAATAAAAACATGCAATTGTTTAAAGTTCAAACACAAACAAATTATAAAAAATACAAACTAATAGTCCTCATCTCCATATCTCTCTATATCTCTCTCTAACTCTTCTTCTCTATATCTCTCCAAGATAATGTCCCCATCAGGCTCACACTCATACTCCTCATCTCTCTCTTCTTCTGTGTCATCATTAAACAAAAAAATTTATTTATGGAGTTATCTTACTATAACATTTTTACTAATTCTCCTAGGCTTTAGCACGCTATCCGCTTCGGATGCTTCACCAACCGCTTCCCAAGTAAGGCCCGAACAACCCTCAACTTCTTCATCTATTTCTACGTCGTCGTTTTGTAGCTTAGTTATTAAAATTAAAAAAAAATAATTGCAGCCCTAAATTTTTAGCTTAGGCCCTGCCTAATTTTTCCGTCTTGCCCGCTTAGTCCTGTATAATTTTCTGGAGGGATTTTTTTTCCTTCTTGGGCATAGGTGATGCGCTAGGGGGCCTAGGCGTGGCGCTAGGGGAGGGCCTAGCGCCTAGGCGAGGATTAATCGGACCTATGCGGGGATTTTTAAAACACTGGTTATTATGTGTATTCTTAAATTGATATTTCCATTTTCCAAGCCCACTGTTTAAGAAAATGCTAGTTATCGTATTAATTTCCTTGTACTGATGGTTTCATATTTTATCGATAATATATAGCAGTTTTGAAATAATAATCTTCTGTACTATTATTATTTTCATTAAACGTAGGTTTATTTAGTTAACCATATGTATCATTAATTTATATAAAATTATTGTTTCCATATTTGTTAGTTTCAATAAACCTAAATAGAAGAAAGTTCCATTGTAATGTTATCAGGATTTGGTATGCTAGTAGGAAGTAAAGCGCATGAACTCATACATATGGATATTTGGCTGCTCGGGTTAGTGCCCGTGTAGTGTAAAAAAGGTCGGGTTGGGTCGGTTTGAGGAGTGAGGTGGGATGGATTTGGTCTAGGGTTTTCAAATTTTTGGTCTCAAAAAGTGGCTCAAATGCTATGTCTGTTAGCATGATATACATTTTTGGGCCCTCCATCTACCCGCTTAAGCTTTTAGATGAGTTGCTTACTTAACATGGTATCAGAACTCTTGAGTGTGCAAGGTCTTAGGTTCAAATCTTTCCGATCGCACGTCATCTTTATATTAATTTAAAATAGTGTAAATGCACTTTAATTTGTTCTTTTTCCATAAAGTTATATTTGAGGGGGAGTGTTTGTCAGTATTATTAAAGGCGTGCCTAGGTGTGAGGTGCAGGCGTGCAGCGAGGTGGGAGAGATGAGCATCACCCGGGCTGAGGCTCATCGTGTTCACTGAGGCGTAAGGTGCGAGGCGTTGGCCTCATTGAAGCTAGGTGACTAAATCTCATCCATTGGCTTTTTAACTTACAACTCTATCTCAATTGTTATAATTAAAAGGGAAAGAGAAAAAGTTGATCAGCTTTCAATAAAGTAGGAAAGAATCGAAGTTATACCTTGCAGCGCAAGATGTGACTCCCTAACTCGCGACGACGATTACCTCTATCTCGATCGATATAGTACATATGTACTTCTCATCTCATCTCTCTAAAAAATAAGTTCTCTTTCATGGGTACTGTATATATGTCCATTTCATGTCCATTTCATCTCTTTATTTTTTTTCTCTCTTTCACGTGTACAGGACATATGTACATATCATCTTATCTCTTTATTTTATTTTTCTTTCATGTGTACTGTATATATGTTACATATGTATATCCTCTTGGGTCAATTTGTATAATTTTAATTGGTATTTTGGTTAAAACCTTTTGGTTTATTTTTATGTATTGTGTATATGTAATTATGTATATCATTTGGTTTAATTTCATATTTTAATTTAATGTTAGCGCTTTGTTATGTTTAATAAAAAAAAGAGTTTGTTTAAGTAGTGTGTAGTGGGTATATATGTAAACATTTTTATTGCAGTGTGACCATGTAATTTGGTCATTAGTTTAAATTTTTTAATTTATATTGTATATCTCACAATGTTCTAAAATGTGCTAGGTTGGAGGCGGGCGACCGGGGGGGTCTAGGCCGAATTTTTTAGTTTAAGCTAATTTTAATATTTTATCTTACATTTATCCAAACAAAACAATAATATAAAGCAAAATAATCTATAATAAAGATAATAAAAACCTTTGTTTAAAGTTCAAACAAATATCTATATTGTCAATGTCAAAGTTCAAACACAAACATTCATTTGTTCAAAGTTCAAATATAAACAAATAATAAAAAATACAAGTTAATAGTCCTTATCTCCATATCTCTAACTCTTTTTTTCCATATCCCTCCAAGATAATGTCCCTATCGGATTTACTCATACTTCTCATCTCATTTTTCCTTTGTGTCATTATCAGAGAAAAAATCTTCTTCATGTAGTTATCTTACTCCAATATTTCTACTACTTCTCCTAAACTATAGCACGCTATCCGCTTCGAATAATTCACCAAACTTCGTTATCCACTCCCACGACGTCGTTTTGCAGCTTAGTTATTAAAAATAAATAAATTTTTGCAGTCCTAATTTCTCGGCCTAGACCTCGCGTAATTTTTGCCCACCTATTTTCCTGGAGGGCTTCTTTTTTTGCCTTGGGCTTAGGCGAGGCGCCAGGGGGTGCCTAGCGCCTAGGCGGCCTCCTAGCCCGCTTTTTATAACACGGATATCTCACTATCTCTCCTCCCCGCTTGCATGTATACTATACAACATATATATACATCTTTTGTTTTCTTTTGTGTGTCTTGATTATTAGTTTGAATAATTGGTTGATATAATTATATACTTGCGTATACATTTTGTCATATTTTTTAGTTTGTCTCACTTCGATAAGGTATGCGCCTCGCTCCTAAGCCCCTGGGAGACCTTTGCGCTTAGGTGCGCCTCACACCTTAAATAACTATGGTGTTAGCATTGATATATATTGTTAGGCTCTCCATTTACCGATTTAAGCTTTTAGATGAATTGGTTACTCAACAATGCCATCATTACATTGGTTGGGTACACTTCTTGTGATTAACTACACTATATATAAAGTATTATTGAAATATTCAATACCATATCAATGGAGACCCATTTGAAACCAAAAATATGAGACCCCTAATCTTACCCAAATAATAAATATATGGGACCAATCTCTTGAACCGTGACGGGTTGAGCCTGGTGAACCTGTATTTTTTTCTTTCTGTTTTTGTAAGAGATAACCAACCTTTTTAAAAAAAAAATCTAGCTCTTAGCAAAATTTACTCGTTGAATTACGAAGCAAATCGACTCAACATGAATTTTACATAAGTAGCTTGTGTAAAATTTTATACTAGGCTTTTGTGAGAACCCACTCAATAGAAAAAAAAAATGAATCACTCAACCTATTTATAGAGCTTAGAGCTAGGGAGTGCATTCTCTGTTGAGCAATGTGGGACTTGGAAAATTAAGAGGCAAAGAAATTGAAGAATTTGAGAACACTCTAAGAAGAGAATTCTTCAACTTCGGTGTTCTTTTGATGTGGTACGTAGAGGCAAAGAGAGAAGAATGTCTTCTTTACTAATTTGTCCATGATAGAGTGAAAATGAATATTTTCTTTTATCTTTGTCTCACAAGAGCTCAAAGATGAAGGACGTGCGAGTCCCACATCGACTTGGAAGCGTTCTACAATTTGTTTGTATCTTTATAAGATAATACAGGGAGAAAAACCTCCTCTCGTCATTTGACCCATATTGGCTAATCTATAAATTGATCCCAAGTAAGAGTTTAAAGCTCAAGAGATGGAGGAGTCTCACATTGATTAGGAATATACATGCAAAGAGAATATATCATCTTTTCTAGTCATTTGTCCCACATCGTCTAAAAAATGAAATTCCTCCATCTTTGTCTATAAATTCATTACAAGTTAGTGTTCAAATCTCAAGGCATGATTGATGGGGACCAAGTTAGTGGTGTGGTCCCTTAATAAAATTAGTGGTATTTTATTTAGGAAAGTAGATAGTTCTTTATTTAAGTGCCTTAATTTTTGGGAAGTGGTTCTTTAATATAGGGAACTTTTGTCTTTTAAATTATTTTCAGATTAGGGTTGAGTTCTTATTTAATACTCATTGTAATCTTTAGATTACATATACTATTGATTAAGAATTTTGAGAGTGTTTAAGCTTACTATTATCGCAGAGATAATTTTGAGTTTCTTGCTAGTATTAATATACGTGGAGTTGAAATCCTAGTTCTATAGCTAATATACGTGGAGTTGAAGTCTTAAACTCCTAGCAATTTATGTGCGGAGCTAAATCCTAGGTTTCTATCCATTTATTTTCCTGTTATTTGTTCTTCCCGAATTCGTCCTGCACCATAATGGTATTAGAGCTAGTGTTTTTCCATTAATTTCTTAATTTTTGGGAGATCCTGTGTAGTTTTTTTTGGGGGGGGGGGATCACTGTTTACGCCAGAAGTCACTGTTCACATCCAGAAAAAAATCAGAAGAGGAGAAGAGGCAGCCAGTAAAGAAGAAACAAAGCAAAAAAAAGAAAAAAGAGAAGAACAGAAGAAGAAGAAAAAAAAAGAGAGAAGGAGAAGAGAGACAAAAAAAGCCATAAGAGTAAAAAGAAGGGAAGAAGGAAAAGAAAGGAAAAAGAAGAAAGAAAGGAGGCTGAAGAACAAAGAAAGGAGGCTGATACTTTTTAATTTTCTGGCAAATTACAGTTTAGTACGCCAAAGTATCAGTTTTATTTTAAAAATATACCCGCAGTTTGAAAATTTTCAGTTTAGCCCCAACAGTTTTTACACGCAGTTTTAAAATTTTTAGAATAGCCCCTGTAGTTTTCTGAAACTGCTAAAATTACAGTTTAGTACCCCAAAATTTTTGAAATATTTTAGAAACTTATCCGTAGTTTGCAATTTTTTCAGTTTAGCCCCTGCAGTTTTCTGAAACTACCAAATTACAGTTTATCACGTCCAAGTTTCAGTTTTATTTTTTAAAACTTACCCATAGTTTTAAAACACTTTAGTTTAGCCCTTGATAGTTGTTGGAAAAAAAAAACCCTTCATTTATGTATTTTAGTTTTTAACCATTGTACCAATGTACTGAACCACAAAAGAATTGATTGAAAGAGAAAAAAGGAAATTCGGGCTCTTTATGATGAAAGTGACTGAATAGACTATACCTTATCAAGATATATGGTTGTACTACCCATTTGAAAATTCAGCAAGAGGTTAGACAATTTACTGCTAATGCACATTACGGGCTTGACAGACTTCAATGGCGATATCAAGATGACCAAAGAAGAGTTGCGATGGAGAGACATCAACAAGTTGAAGCAGAGAAACGTCAACAAGCTAAATCCAAAGAACTTCGAAAGCAAGCACGCAGAATTATTGCTAGCTGGAATGAATTGCAAGAGGAGCTGAGAAAGAAAGCGGGGAAGAGCAAGTGAAAGCACAAGAGGAAAAGGAAAAGAACAAATGGAAGAGCAAGAAGAAGAACAAGCGGAGCAAGAGAAAGAAAACGAGAATGATCACAATTTTGAGACTACGAACAATTGTGACGTACCTATGGAGATTCTTGTAGTGAAAAAAGATGCGAGATTGTGTGAGCAACAAACCGAGGAAAACCCAGAAGTTGCTCTTGAGGTGTTAATTACCGAGGATAGGACGATACAAGAAGTGGAGCCACTCCAAGTTAATCACGTTGAATTCATCATTCCGGATAGTCTACTTCAATCTCCTGGGAATGCAAAAGCAATGCTTTCATCAATTCTATTCCCAATTTTTTTTTAACCTTATCGCGTGAATACATCATTATCGGTGCTCCAAAATGTTCTTTCAAGGAAGAGGAATTCATAGATGATTCTGTCAGTTTATAAAACTCGAGGTCAAGTTTTCTCCAACAAGGGGAGAATGATGAGGACCAAGTTAGTGGTGTGGTTCCTTAATATAGGGAAATTGTCTTTTAAATTATTTTCAGATTAGGGTTGAGTTCCTATTTAATCCCCATTATAATCTCAAATTATATAGACTATTGATTAAGAATATTGATAGTGTTTTAGCTTACTATTATCGCAGAGATAATTCTGAGTTTTTTGTAGGATTAAGATACGTAGAGTTGAACTCCTAGTTCTAGGGCTGATATACGTGGAGTTGAAGTTCTAAACTCCTAGTGATTTATGCGCAGAGCTAAATCCTAGGTTTCTATCCATTTATTTTCTGTTAATATTCCATTTCCGAAATCTGTCCAGCATCAATGATGGATTACCACTTCAATAGGGAAGCCTTTTACAATTTGTTTGCATCTTTATACGACATAAAGTGAGTCGAATCTCTTCTTTACTCATCATTTGACCCGCATTGCCTAAAAAATGAAATTTCTCCTTCATCTTTGTTTGTAAATTAATCACAAGCAAGAATTTAAAGCTTCACAAGTAAGAGTTTGAAGCGTTAGGCATGAAGAGTTTGCATCTTTATAAGACACATAGGTGGCCTTGGCTATTAGGTACTCATGGGTAATTTAGGACGGGCACGAACAAGTTGGGTTACTTGTATCTATTTGTACTCATGGGTAATTTAGGACGGGCACGAACAGGTTGGGTTACCTGTATCTATTTGGATACGAAATGATGTATCCATTATCCATAGCTATGGGTAACGAGTAACCGTGATTTTTTTTCTTCTATTTCATTTAAAAATGTCATTATTTTCACTCACTTTCAACAAAAAAAATTAACTAACATAACTTGGAAGTTTAAAACTACAAGTTCAAAACAAAATTACATTCAACAAGTTTAAAATCAAATCACATCTAACAAGTTTAAAATATTGAAAGTTTAGAAAATCCTTAATTAGTTGGTAGTAGAGTTGATAAATATTGTTAGCAACAAGCGATATAAGAAATAAACATAAATCTAAACTTTGCAAACCCTAAACCTTAATAGAACTTAGAAAAAAATAAAATACTTATCTTGGGGTGTCCCATTTTACCATTGCTTTAAAATAAAAAATCTTATAGTGTCCCATTTTACCATTGATTTGAAGGTTCTCTTTTCTATTTCCACTTGTTATGGGGTGGGTGCTTAGCGGCCTCTTGTTCCCTTTTTGGTTGTAAATCTCTCATCTATTAATGAAATTTCTTTTTTCTTTTTAATTAAAAACTAGCTTGGGGTACCATGCCAAGCACGGGATTTATGATTATATCTTATGTAGTATCTGTAATTTATATTTTTAAATGTATCCTTAATATTTACTAAGTAATGGTAGTGTGGTGCTATAAATGACAATGAGACCATCACGTCACTTTACAGTTTTAAAATAAAAATATCTCTAATTTTAGATTGAAATAAAAAGAAATTTGTATTTGTAATTTTAAAATAGAGCGAGTATTAGTTAAAAATTATATATAAAGTGATTTTGTAATGTTATTTTTATTATTTCATCCGTCCCAAAATATAAGATCGTTATTGACTTTTTGAAATAAACTCAAGATATTTTCAGACTCAGAATTAACTTAGATTTTTTTTTTTAGTCAATATAGTGACAAATATTGTCAACTATCTAAAAAGTATTACTCATAATAAGATTTATTGTTTCATAATTTTTAAGAAACCATCTTAATTTTGAGTTTTAAAATATCTCATTGATTTTCAAAAATCAATAATGATTTTTTAATTTGGTATTGAGGTAGTATTATTTATTAAAATAGTTAGACATTTGATCTTACCCAACAATAATATTCATATTTGTTTTTACTGCTCATCAAAACAAAAAAATAAAATAGAAAAAGGAAAAAAAAAGGGGGAAAGAAGAATAATTCAAAAAGGATTTTAAATAAAGATTTCCTACAAAGAGAAATCGATCTTACCTGGGATCGCAAATCTCAAGTTTGTCTATGAAGAGCAGATCTAATTTTATTAGTGTCTATAAATGATTTTTTTTTGCGTAATACTAATTGATAGGGCCTTGTTTGTAAGTGCTACAAGATCTCATGCATTGGAACCCATGAACCCGAATCCATTAGTATGGAACATTTTATTTTCCAAGCAAAATCCCCTAGTATATGAAAGGGTGAGGGAATCTACAAATTATCATGCACAAGCTTGACATCTTGTGCGATACATGGGTAAACTTATAAATGACTTATTAGTTATTGGATAAGTTTTAAATATGTCATATTTGAGCGATAATTTTTATAATATTATAATTTTTAAAATTTTAAGTGATGTCATTGCAATATGTCATTTTAATTGAAATAAGAATTAAAAAAGAAGAAGAAGATACAATGCATTTGGTTTATGAATTTGAGAAATTATTTTAAGTTTATGAATTTGAGAAGCCATTATAAATGAATCTCGAACACACAAAAATTGAAAAATTAAAAAACTTTTGGGTTGCTGAGTTACCAAAAAAAATTCTTTCTTAATCTACTGAGTTGACTCGAGATCAACAAAAACGAGTCGATATTTGTCTTGTAATATGTTAGTATATTGATTGATATCTTATGAGATGATGCAAATAAAATAAAAATAAGAATATCAACCAATTAAATTCAGGTATGGTTTCTTGAATCAACTCAACTCAGCACCAAACAAAATATCCCAGTCAACTCCTACAGCAAAACGTTGTTTGTGTTATTATAAAAAAAATAGAAAAGCAAAAAAGAAAATGGTAATAAGGAGAATAATTAAAAAAAGATTCTAAATGAAGATTTCCTACAAAGAGATAAATTTGCAACGTGAGAGAATTTACAAATTCTAATATATATCTTGTGAGATAATGCAAATAAAATACAAGTAAAATTATCTACCATATAATTCTAAATATAGTTTCATGAGTTAACTCAATTCAGGACCAACCAAAATATTTCAGTTAACTTATATAATAAAATGTTGTTTGTGCTATTATAATAAGTGATAGATGAGTACGGCTCAATTAAAGTGATTCTGGTATTTTATTATTATTATTATTATTTTTTATAAATTGTAACTTGTTATAGAAGAAGGGGTATTTTGGAATTTTAAGTAACTTTCTACATTGATCTCAATAATTTCTTAAACGGCAGTGATGTCAAGTAGGGGGGTGGTGAATGTCAAGTAGGGGGTAGCTGAAGTTGGACAGAGGAACTATAAAAGGAAGAAAATATTTAAGGTTCAATAAAATATGCCCTAAAAGCAAAGAGCAGCAAAATGAGTAATGCTATCGGTGCCGTGGCAGCTGATGGGCAGCATAACTTTGTCGATATATTCCCCAAAGAATCCAAGGTTGAGGTTTAGCTTTGATGAAGCAGGCTTTAAGAGTGCTTGGTATGTTGCCACAATTATTGATCCACCTTACAACTCCTGCTTTTCCAGGAAAAATCCCCAAAGGCTTTATGTTGAATACCATAGTCTTTTAGATGAAGAGGGGTCTAAACGCCTGAGGGAATACGTCGATATGCCATTTATACGGCCTTCTCCTCCTTCAGAGTCCAATAATTTTCGGCCTTTTGAGCTGAACGTTATAGTTGATGCGTTTTACAAAGATGGGCGGTGGAAAGGAGTCATTACCAGAGTTCTCTATAATTCTAGGTTTGTGGTGACCTTTCAGAACCCCCTTGATGTGATTGAGTTTGGGATATCTGACTTGCGGGTCCATAGGGATTGGGTTGATGGCAAATGGGTCAAACCTAAGAAGCAGGTACTAGGTTTTGTGCACTGTGGTAACATAATTTATATCTAGAGTTACAGCTTAGTAGCTTACTTCTAACGGTGTTATTTTGTGAAGCATAGGAAAATTTAGCATTGGTATTCAACAAGTTTAATTTTAGAAAAGTTGGTAGATTCATTAACTTAAATTTATCAGTATATCTTCATTTTACATGTGAGCTCATTAATTTCTTGGATATCTATAAAAAATATTAGTGTCCCATTAGTTAATTTGGTTATTGCTTTGATAGTTTACTCTTATTTCTAAATTGAGAGCCCCCACTTTCATTCCACAATTTATGAAAGTGCAAGTTTTTTTTTATTAGTAATCTTGGATATAATATTTTTTCCCCAAGAAGCACTGCAGTGCACTACCTTTCGGTGTGCAATAGGTAATTTCCCTATTCCCCAAAGCCCCTTTGTGAGTTTTTGAATCCATGACTTGTACGTACTAGAGGCACTTATCATGCTTACTACCAATTGAACAACCTCTTGAAGTTAAAAAAAGAAGAGTGTGAGTTCTATTGTTAGCATCTTTTCTTATTCACAATGTTCGCTGATAATTTTTTGAATAATAGATATCCTAATTAAATAATCATAGGAATTATCGGTCTTCATTATTTGTGGCTTTATATAGTTTAAGCATATGTATGTTTCCCTAATTTCTAAAGTATTGCCAAGAAAGTGCCTTTGTTAATGTCATTAGGCTTTATCTTCATCTGTTACATGTATGATCTGATAGGCTATGGATCAAAATATTTTTGTCTAAGAATATGATATATTCATATGTTGATTTTTTAAACATTTTTCTCAAATTGATAGATTAATATGTTGTTTAAGACTCTGATGGATTAATATCACGATCACAAGAATATTTTCTATGCTTTTTTTGTCTTTATTCTTTTTCTTCTTCTTTTCTGTATGCTTAATTTGGCTGAAGGTTGGATTTTAATTTGAATAGTAATGATTACAATACAAGTATCTAGTTTCACCAATTATTTAGTTATTACTTAGACTCTGGTTGTTCTAGATATCTCAAGTGTTTTCTATATATTACCATAAATCTTTGGAAAACAGAGGTATGCTGTTGATAACTACCAAACTTAATGTTTGTATATATGCTTTGCTTCATCTAACTTGAAATTCTGTTTAAATTTTCTGTCCTACAATGCTAGGAGATCCCCTTACCCAATATGATCCCAAGTCTTAACACCTATTCCCTTTAACTGTTCCTTCCTAATTTTCCTGTTGTCATGTAGGTTGTTAGAACTAGGAGGTGAAGAAACTATGTTTGAATCTTAAATTGATGAGATATTTCTTGTTAGTGTTTGAGCTGCCTGAGCTCGTGTTTTTGATAATATTCTCATAGGATAAAATGCTGGAAAAACAAAAGAGGAACAGAGTCTTCCTGGGAGAGAGTTCTACCAAGGGAAATAAAGAAGATAACAAAACAAAGCTAAGTGCTATCTCTTGAGGCTGATCCATTGGATGCAAAGACGTAAGGTCAAAGAGAAGGAAGAAGACTTATCAGGTCTAAAACACCAGCTGGAATAGTTATTGTGTTCAAAGTTCCTGTGTCTAAATGGACAACACAACTGCAAAACCATAACACAGCCAAAGAAGTGAACATTCCTCCTTTCCTCTGCCAAAAATCCTGAAACTTAAATAATCACAAATTTCTGAAAACACCTGAAAAGAATGCTCATTGATGTTAAGTGGTGGGGAGAGTTACAAAAATGTGGGCATTTTAAATTAATACTGATTTTCTAAATATTATAAGCTAATTAGAAAAGATGGGAATTATGAGAGTAAACAGGGTTGTTTTTTTATTTTTATTTTTTTTATATAGATTATATGTTTATATAGTTATTAATATGGTTAAAAATATATTCTATAAATGCTTTAAGAATATAAAATATTAAAAAGACATCGAGAATACAAATATAAATGTGTTTGCAGCATGTTTCAGATGTGTGCTACATGCGCCCGTAGAGGAGGATTACTCAATTGAGAAAGGTGGTATTCTTCCCAGGGAAGTAAGTTGGTTTGAGGAAGCAAGAATTTCACCAGGGCAACCGAAGCATCTTATTACATAAATCAGGAAATAGAGGACCCAAAATGGGGTCATTCAAGAAGGAAACAGAAAATGAGTAGTTCTTTCATTGTAATATCATGTTTACCTCATAACTTGCACATCTCCTCTGGTATGCTGTATGAGTTTGTACTGTGTAAGAATCTTTAACCTGTAAGCGTGATTTTTTGTCTTTCACTTGATCATCAATTGAGTTAGTGATATCTTTGTATATGTAATCAACTTTCAAGTGTTGATTCTGTTATTCCTTGCCTTTAAATTTCTCAAAAGAGAACAACAGGATTGATGTTTAGCAAAGGAAAAAAGGTAGAAGTGTCTTTTGAGAAAGAAGATTATCGTGACGTTTGGTTCCCGGCAACTGTCCACGAAGAAACAGGGAATGGCTCATTCTTGGTTGAGTACCAGAGCGCAGGGATCAAGGTTGACTCTGAGTCTGTGAAAGTTATTGTTGATTTACTTCATATCCGACCTTCCCCTCCTCATCTGAAGGACAAAATTTTTGTTTTGTTGGAGAAGGTAGATGCCTATATAGATTTTGGCTGGTGGAGCGGGGTGATAACCAAAGAACTTGCTGATAGTAGGTTCATTGTTTTCTTTAAGTCTACAAACAAGAAGAGGGAACTGAATCACTCAGAAATAAGACCTCACATGGAATGGAGAGATGGGAATTGGTTTAGTGCATCCCTGGTAATTTATCATTTTCAGTTCTTGGAAAATTCAGGTTGTTTACCCGACAAGTTTAAGTTTGTGTGTGTGCGAGCACGTGTGTTTGTTCTAGTTATAACATAAGTTTTGGTGTTCAGTCATTTCTCTTTTTAACTGTAAACATGTACTTGTTCTATAAAGAAATGTAAGATAAATTTGGCATGTACATTGTACACTAGCTGATTGTTTAGGGGTGTGGGTAACTGTCTTTGTCATTACCATGGTCCTTATATTTTTAAGCTGTAATGTCTTTCTTCTACCAGGTTTTCTTCGATCTTTAAAAGCCAAGTGGATGTCTTGGTTTTTTTGCAGGATGTCCTAGCCTCTTCAGATTATCCAGGACTTCTGAGGAATATTAGCTATAATGTCCATCAATCTGAGGTAGCTGTTTCACTTGGTAGCTTGGGCAAACTTGAGGGTAATTCTGAAGAGAGAACAGCTGGTTCCATAAAGTCGATGGAGAAGCTAACTGAGCAGTCAACTCCTTGCAATGAGAAAACATATACTGCTATGACCTCATTGAAGAAAAAAACAAAGCTACCCACTCCTGATACTGATGATCAACACTCACGACCTAGTAAAAAGTTGAAAGAAGCAAACTTGATCAAGTCCCCATCGCTCTCACCATGTCAATTGAATACACCTCCAATGGATACACCAAGCAAAGAGACACATTTTGGGTTTGCCACCTCAACCAATGGGGATACTAGAACCACTAGCTTAGAACAATCCATGGTTGATGACCTGCACTCCATAAAAGTTGGTAACTTTTCTCGAGGAAAAAAAGCTGTAAGTCATATATCACGTCTTCATTTTTTTAAAATTAAAGGTGGTGATGTTATCCGAATTTAAGTGAAACAAAGATGGCATAGCACATAAAAGATAAAACAAACTAACAAAAGAAATAAGGAAAATGAAATAATGTTTAGATATATTGACCGATAGGTCAGATTCATGAAAACATTTAACAGGCCTATTGATCATCTTCCCCTTCCCTTCAAAGCATCTTCTGTTCTGCTCTCAAAACATTATCATGGTACAGTGAGGAGTCAGTTGCCATCTTTTATTCTAGTTCTTGTTTACTGGGAAAACCAATCTGTTAGGCAATGAATATACCATGATGTGCCATTTTAGTAAATAAATGGCAGTGCTAGGCTTGTTAGTTTAGTAGACTATTCAAGAATTGCTAGCACATGGGTGATAGTGTACCCGTGGTGCATTTTAGCATATTTGGTTCATGTTTGTAGTCTCTATGTAAGATAATAGTTGTAATGTTTATTTATATGAATAAAATGAATTGGTAGGGTGACTTATCCACTCCTTAGCTCTCAGGCCTTCTTCTTCTCCAGGTCCCTCTAAAATCCTAATCTTTGTTGTTGCTTACTTGCTCAACGATTTGTATCAGAGCACACTTGTGCGATTTTCAGTTTCTTCAACCTCCAATCCCTTATTCTTGGCCATCCATTAAAGAACACTGATCATCACCTTTCAACCTCTGTTCATCGCCTAAATTTAACCGAAAACCATTCCAAACTATTTGCAATCTACTGGGAAACTCGTTGCCCATCATTTCGAATCAAAACAGTCCCTAAAACACACCAAAATTGACCATAAAAAATTCTAGTCCGTACCTTGTTTTCTGTCCATCGTGAA
Organism: Hedera helix; assembly: GCA_947179155.2. Lineage (NCBI taxonomy): Eukaryota > Viridiplantae > Streptophyta > Magnoliopsida > Apiales > Araliaceae > Hedera > Hedera helix. The sequence goes on along the minus strand of OX359264.1, from coordinate 59,871,774 downwards.
AATATAAAAAATCTCAACTGAACACACCAATTCCACCCATTCAAGCATCCAAAACCACTGGGATTTGTTTCCTAGTCAAATTCGAGCACAACCAGAAGTAATTCATCACAAAAACAGCCCCAAAGCTCATCAAAATCCAGCTGTCCAAGTCGACAAATTATTGGTACAATGACTTGACAAAGCAATATAGGAATGGGGCTTGTGCAAGCAAAAGCTGTGTGCACATGCATTAACTTGGAAACATACTTCTATCTATTGGACATCTTATATGTAGCAAAGCAAAGATGGATCCTTCTCCGTTCGAATGTAACCTCAGAAAAGGATATACAGCTACAGGGGTACCCACCTGCAGGATCTCATCACAAAGGAAACAAAATCAAAGACATGCAGAGGCTGAGATACATAAATGTCAACATTTCATTTATTGATCCGTGAGGAGACAACTAGCAAGGGAGGAAATCGTCAACTAAGCCTTCATGAGGACATGGATGTCAAGGAAGGCAATTTTAGGCCATGGCTAGACCATGTGCCATTTTATACCTCTTCAATTTAATTATACGACATGGGTTGTTCCTTTTAAAACTCTTAGAGCTAGAAAATCATTTCATTTCACCTTTCAAATTTATCTCTCTTCTTAAAACAACTAAAATTCTAATATAAAAAGAAAAAGAAGAACATCGGTATTATATGAACGCCTTGGACCTCCAGCCATTGAGTTGATGACACATTTATTTCTTCCAATCGATTCAAGAACGTGAGAACGGGAAGTCAGTTTTAGGTGACGGATAGTCGGATACCGTGTGCCGTTTTAGTAAATAAATAGCAGTTTTGTTAGTTAATTAAACTTTTCTTGAAATTGCTAGCACATGGGTAATACCTTAATAATGTACCCACGGTGCATCTTAACATATTTCTTTCATGTTTGTGGTAGTCTATATATAAGAGAATTGTTTTAATGTTTATTTCTATGAGTAAGATTAATTAAAGGATGGTTTATCCCACTTCTTAGAAGTTAGACCTCCAGCCTTCTTCTCGAAGTTCACTCTAAAAACTTAATTTCTCTAAAACCCTCTCCACTGTTGCTTACTTAAGTTCAAACTAGGTTTGAGCTTAATGATCCAAGTATCATCAGATTAAGCCCGTTTGGAGCTCCTTTCCATCTCAAATAATCCCTGTGGGGAAAGCTGTCAAAACATTTGCAAAAAAAGAATTGACCATATCAAACAACAATCCCTGGAGTTCCTATGATAGGGAAGATATAATACATTTTTTTCAGTTATCTCGGTGAATGTAGTGGAGTTACTCCCAACACAATCTGTTGAGCCTCATCTTTTCCTTTAATATAAGAGAGGGAACGTTTCGCAGTTTAATGAATCTTTCACGTTTTTTATGGGCTGCTTAAGAGACTCTTTATGGTTAACTATTCACAACTTATTAATGGATATAGCCCTTTTGGTATGAATGTTAAGTTTAAGATAGTAATGTATTATTTTAAGTTAATTTTTCCTTCCAAAACTCACAAACACAAGAAAACAAATATCCCCTCTTTTCTTTTCTCTCATAAATTTTAAAATATCTTCCTCTCTTTTCTTCTTAAACTCACAAACACGGTGCAAGTATTTGTGGGCAGTAGTAATATACGACTTAAATTGACGGACAATGATGAATAATAAATCTGTTAAATGAGTGATTGCATTCTCTTTAGAAATAGTGTTTTCCAGAAAATTTTGACATCTCCAGTGGTTCATGATTAGGAAATTCATTTTCTACTCGTGCAGAGGAGTAAGCGACACGGACCTGGTGAACTGGATAATTATACATCAGATCCTTCAAGGAGGAAAGGGGGAAGACCTCCAAAATCACCAATGACTGGCACACAGGATTTAGCAGGAGGTATTTAGTTAATCTACTGTAAATTTATAATTGCTTTCTTAAAATTAGGGATAGTGCTCATCAGATGAGAAATAATGCTTTTAAATAAAACCCCTCGTAAACCAGATACACCAGATTCTTCGAGAATGAAGGGGAGAGGACCACAAATATCAACAATTAGTAGCACAGAAGCTTCAGGAGGAGGTAGTTAGTTGATCTAGTATAAATTCTTAAATACTTTCTTAAACTTTGGGATAGTGATCTGTGGATGACAAATCTGGGTATGCAGATAAAAAAGATGATGATATAGGATGTGCAGAAGAAAACTTTGTTGAGAAAGAGTGTGTTACAAAAGAAATTCCTGTCACCTTAAATTTGGAGTGTGAAGTAATGAAAGGAAAACGAGCTAAAGAACCTAATCAGATTTCTTATGAGGAATCTGTAAAGGTTTTAAAAGATCAGAAGCTGCAATTACATGATCTGACAGTAGAAAGAATCAAGGTTAGTAGTATGGTGAAGTAGCATTATAATTCGCATTCTTGTATACTCTCTAAGCCTATCATCATGTTACCGTGAATGGCGGACTTGACCATTGTTGTATCACAACATGCTAGTGATTCAATTTATATAATGTGGGGGTTTTTGTCCACTCCTGCACTATGGAACTTTTGTAGGCCTACCATTTTCTGTTACTATTTGTTTGCGTATAGCTCATGATGGTTATTTTTTTAGGAGGGTAATCAACTAGATGGTGGTGGAGAGAGCATTCCAAAAAGAATGAGGGGAAGACCACGCAAGCTTCCGGCACAAATCCCCGAAGCGTCTGCAGCAGGTTTACTTTACTATCTTTAGGGAACTACCATTTTATATGTCGTTACATTTTATAAGTGTATATCATGGTTGTAGTTAATCAGCAGAACGGTGGTGTTGCTTCCAATGACATGGTTGTAAAAGATTGCATGAAGAAAGAAGTTGGGTCGCCTACAGTTGTGCAAATGCATGCAATAACTGATATGGAATATATGAAGCAGCCATTTGGTGTTGGTAAGAAGATCTTGCATGATTCAATGGAGCCGAAAGGCAAATCAAGCAGTACGATGAAAGTTCCTTGTGTGAAAAAGGATAAACTGCAAAATAGGAAAGTTGTGCAAGCTTCAGCCAAGCAACATAAAAAGCATTCATCCAATGGAGGAAGACAAAGGACCATAAATGTAAACACTGAATCTCTGATTCAAGGTGAGTAAACTTCCTGTTGTACGATTGATACACATAGGGGATCATGCGTAAATGGTTTCTGTTGTGCCTAATTACATTTCTGCATGTTACTGTAGAAGGTGGGCTGAATGTTTATTTTTGTTTTGGTTTGGGGACGGAATCCTTCTACAAGTAGGCAGGTAGACTACATCTTGTGACGATCAATTTATCCCTTTACCAGGTTTTACAGCCAATTAGTCATACCTGATCCCTTATCTAGCATACAACATTAACTGTGTTTTGTCGTGTCAGATTATTTCCCCACAGAAAGGATTATACATTTTATTATCATAGGCTGAGATTGTGGTACAATGCACCTTTCCATTTGTTGTGTAGAGCACTTGCAATCATCCTTCCTGAGTATTTTCATTCACTGATTGTGGAGTGTGGAAAAGTTAGCAAGCAGATGCTTTTCCTACAAACTCTAGATTATTTCTTCTAGCTGTGATAGACCAGTTAAACAGTAGGTTATCACCATTGCCTTGTTTCTCTGTCACTCATCATATTGTTTCTTTGTTGTCTTTAACTAATTAACTTTTCTGTCCGGTAGATCCTCAAGACACAACTGTAGGAAAAAAGGCAGAGGTTTGTGAAAAAGATGGTTTGATAAAGGAAGTTGAAATGGCCGTTGATCAATTACCCAACAATATGTCTGATGATCAACCTCTTTCGATGTGGTTTGAAGGAATGCATTCTCCAAAAACTGTTGATGCCTCAAGTAAGTATGTGTATTTAAAGCACTTGCTTTCATAGATTTTTTTTTATGCATCTCTTGCTTCTCCAGGAATTTCCCAGGGCAGGAATGTGGAGCAATGTACCAAGGCAAACGGGAGTCAAAAAAGTATTGTTATGCAATCTCTTGTCGATGATGTTATGGGTGGCATTATGCCATATAAGGATCAAAGCTTCCCCTTTGTGAAGAACACTCCAATTTGGAAAGCTATTGAATCTATGGAAGCGTTCCAGAAGATACCGCAAAATCCACATTTTTGCACTTTGGACTCGTGTAAAGAGAATTCTCGTGAAGGATTAGCAGTAGGTTATATGGTAACCTTCGCCAGTGTGGTTGAGAAGACATCCAAGTTGCAATTTGATGATCCAAGAAGCATTATTGAGGAGAATTTGGAAACTCTTCTTGAACTGGAAAGTCATGGGTTTGATGTCAACAAACCACGGAATCGTTTAACTGGGTTGCTATTGATGAAGGATAAACTAGAAGAGTTTGACAATCAGAAAAAGGAACCTAAAAGTTTGATCATGGAAGTTAATCATAGTAGTTCCAAACTTCATGAAACAATTGATAAGATTGATAACCAGATGCGTATGTTACATGAAGAGCGTGCATTGGCCTTGTCAGTGAAGGAGAAAAATGATTCATTAATTGCTTCTTTGGAATCAACGGTCGAAGGCATCAATGATAAGTTCAGGTGTGTCCAGCTCGAGTTTGAAGCCTTAGTTGCTGCCCCTTGGTAAGTGGCACGATATTGTGTGGATCCTGTGAATTTGAGGAAGGTAAGCTTGAATGGATTTTGAAGGATCTTCATGTATTTGTAACATGATTGAAGTTGACCGATAAGTGTGACATTTTATCGGCCAATGTAGCATACAAAGTGTTTTGTACCATTTAGATCCAGAGTAAACTCCGTTTCCCTCTCCTCCCTCTCCCTCTCCCTCTTCCTCCCCTTGCTGAATTTTTTTTCGTTTTTAAATCCGTTGTTGTAGAGAAATAACCCTCAGGGAATTGAACTATGAGTAATGAAAAGCGAGTACATTTTAAGTCCAGTCATTTGGCATATGAAAGTTCGGTTAAGTTGAATTATAGGATTTCCATATAGTAGTACGTATGTATTTCAAATATTACCGATTAGAAAAAGTATGGTTTTCCTGTCATTCTCTGGCACAGATGGTACATCTGTTTCATGTTCGGATGAGTCTTTTGTAAGAAAGGCTTGCCTGTGGCTATTGCTTAAACAAGGAATGTTGAGGAAGAAGATGTAGGACTTCATATCAGAGCAAGATTGTGGATGTTGATTGAAGATGTTCAATCTTAATAAAAAACATACACTTGCTTAAACAAGGGATGTTGATTGTAGATGTTGTTCAATCTTAATATTTCAGTCAAAAAAATTTCTAGAGAACTGCATTTATTCTATTATAATATATGGGATTAAATTTGACGGGATTAATGTTATGTTTGGATCTTGTAGAAATAGAATTGGTGAAAAAATAAAATAGAAAAGGAATTGTAGGAATGTAATTGGTGAAATAATGAAATAGAAAATGGAATAAAATGGTAAGTAAAATGATTCCTTTTATTTTTGATTGAACTGAGTTATTTTACACCCTCTTTTAAACAATAATGTTGTGTTTGAATTGAAGGAATGAAATGATTTTAAGGTATTTTAAATGTATATTTTTTTGTTGGTTATGGTGGATGGTGTAATGCGATGACAAAATTATCACACATATTCACTCTATTGGAATAGATTTTATTTCACTACCTCTCACATGGAATAAAAATTAAGGAGATAAAATGAATTTTTATTCTTTTAGAATGAGTTGTCCTCTAAAATGATTATCAAGTACATTACTTTTTATTATATTTGTGTCTTCATTTTATTCCTGGAGTCCAAACGTGACATAAGATTCACAAATTTGACAAAAACAAAAATAGTTCATTTTATTTCAATAGAATAATCAAATACAATTTAATTTTTTTCATTTTATTAGAATAAGTTATTACATTTTTAACTTAATTCTTACAATCCAAATGTACAATAACATATACTCCTATCCTATACAAGAATGCTTACGAAAATATTAAGTTGATAATTTCATCATATCTGACAATGGTCTATAATTATTAATTACTCTTAACAATTTTTTTTTTTTAAAAAGATCATTTAAAATTCAAAAATTAATTTTTTGAAGTCAAAATAAATCTGTGATTTTTAAAGGAGGTAGTTTTATTTATGAAGTATTTATCGCGTCTCACGGACCATTTATTACCGCTGATACGAAAAGACAATTGCTTTTCCTTCTAAATTTTAAAGGGTTAAATACACTTATGTACGTTCAAGTATGACCATTCTTACATTTGTGACCCTAATATAACAAAATTTATAAAAATATTTTTCAAGTACACTTAAGTAAGCAAAAGTTACCTTAATAATATTTTTGGCCAAAAAAATGACTAAAAAGCTGACGTGGCATCGAGGAAAGGGTATTTATACGTTTGATTGTATTTGATCGTTTCAATACATGATATATGGTTATTTACCAAAAAGATTAAACCATTATTTAACAAAATATAAATCCAATACATTCATTTACACAACTCCAAGACAGAACAAGCATTAGTCAATAAAAGTTAGGATTCTCTGTTGGATAAAAAACGATCGAGGAAGAACTGAATGAAATTGGAGCAAAATTTGAGAGTTTTTGGGTTTGAAGTTAGAAATCGAGATTCTAAATCATCTAGCAATGGTTTGGGCGCATAGAATTTCAGAGTTGGAAGAGTTTGGAACTCTATTATATGGAGGTTGTAAAACCCCGACTTTAATTAAATACAAATTTAATTTTTCTTCATATATATATTTTTCTAAAATAGTAAGTAGTTAAATTGACAAAAGTTAAAGTTAAAAATGTTTTGTATAAATTTTATTTTGTCGAGGAATATTCGTTTTGTCGAAGAATATTCGTATTGTCAAGGAATATGAGTTCTTGCTCAACTGCAGAGATCCTTTTCAGGAGGCCAGGAATAACTTGGACAACTCTTATTTTCATTGGACGATCATGCCAGCAGAAGAAATCACATCCTTAAACTCTAATAGTTTGGTAACTATAAAATCTCCTTCCTAGATTTATAGCACTCTAAGATGTCCTAAGGACAGCTGAAAGATGGCAGTGACACCAAACTGAAGCCATATATATCATTTTGAGGTATGACACTTTTTCTTTTTCCTTCTCTGCATCTTTTCTTTCTTCTTCTACTTCATCTGTTCTTTTACTCCTTTTTCTTTGTCCATCATTTCATTGAGTCATAATATATAGAGGAAGGTGGGAATTGTTGGTCTGAAATGGAGAGAATAACAATAAAAGTAATTGGAGGGAAAACATATGGTTGAATTTGGAGAAAAATTGATATACCAGTATTTTATTGGGTTAAATGGCAAAACTACAGTCAAATACTAGCAAAATTACAAAAATAAGGTGAAATACCCTCTCCCCGGTGCCACGTCAGTTTTCCGGTCATTTTTTTGGCCCAAAATATTATTAGTCACTTTTGCTTACTTAAGTGTACTTGGAGGATGTTTTTATAAATTTTGGTACATTAGGGTCACAATTGTAAAAAAGGTTATACTTGAAGAGATAGAAATGTATTTAACCCAATTTTAAATTCCAATTCCCTCTCCCTCTACTATGCTTTTATAAATGAAATACTGAATCTAAAATTCCTCCATCGTTTCTCTGCAGAGCTAAAGAAAACTATGGCAATGGCGGCAATGGAGATGGACAAGCTTGAAAAAGAGTGTTTCAAGAAAGGAGCGGAGGTGGAAGTGAGCTTAGAGGAACCGGATTTTAGAGGATCCTGGTACACCGCCACTGTTATCCGAACCGTTTACAAAAAGACCCGAAGGATCTTCCTCGAATTCCACAATTTAAAGGCTGACGACAAGTGTTCCAAGCCTCTCCGCGAGAACGTCAACATCATTTTAGTCCGACCCTTTTCGCCTCGAGAGTCGACCCGAAGGAGATTCCAGTTCAGCGAGGAGGTCGACGCCTTCCATAACGACGGCTGGTGGGAAGGGGTTGTCATCGCCGTTCACAACTGCGGCGACAGCTACTCCTTTTTCTTTCGGAGCTCTAGGGAGCAAATTGACTTTTTGCAGTCTGAGCTCAGGTTGCATCGAGAGTGGGTCTATAGAAAATGGGTCCCACCGTTGGAACAAGAACAAGATAGAGAAGAAGAAGCTGAACTAGAAATTCCTTCACAATAATATTGATGGTTTTGTAGCCCTAATTTCTACTGTTTCCATTTTATTGTAGTTTTTTTTTTTTTATTAATGATAACTATATGTGCTCCCAGTAACTGAGCTTCGATTGTATAATCAATGCATAAATTAGGGCAGCAAATGAATCAAGCCGAGTGCTTGGTTAAATTTCAGCTACTCTAGTAAAACAAGTTTAGGAATTGTGTCCAATTTCTTTTGTTTTTTAATACCCAGATAAATCACATATAATGTAGTCAAATTAGACTAGACAAAATATAGTATTACCCTATTAAATTTGTCACGTTTTATTTAATATACACTATTAAACTTTTAATTTTATAAATTATCACATTAAATTAATTTAAAAAAAGCAATTGAGTCGTTACGTCAAATTAGATAGATGGAAGTTAACTTTTTTCCTACGTGGCTATTTAAAAAAAATATAAAAAATGACATGGATAATTTTAAAAATATAAAATAAAAACAAATATAATTATTTAAAAAAAAATTAAAATAATCTTGAAAAAATTCAAATCAAATTAAAATAAACTTGAAAAACTATAATATAAAACTCAAAAACAAAATATATTTTTTTAAAAACAAATCAAATTAAAATAAACTTGAAAAATACAACAACAAATTTAAAACAAAAAAAATTTAAAAAATATAAATTAAATTAAAATGAACTTGAAAAATTACAATAATAAATTTTAAAATAAAATAATAAATTTTGAAAATATAAACTAATTTTTTGAGAATATAAAATAAATTTAAAAATTAAATTATTAAAAATGCTTAATAAAATTGAAAATTGCATTAAAAATGATAAAAAATTTAAATACAAAATAAAATTAAAATAAATACTTTTTTTTTTATATTTTTTAATTTTATTTTGTATTTTAATTTTTTTTTTCATTTTTTATTGTAAATTATAGAACCTGAAACAATTGTTTCCATCCATCTAATTTACAATAAAAGCAATTGTTTCAGGTTATTAGACTATATAACCTGAAGTTATAGAATTTACATGAACTTTGTTTAATTTTATTACGACACAAGAACTATTCAAATTAATGTAAAAACCACACTCTTTTCTAGGACTAATTTTGAACTGGATATATGGTGTATATGAATATAATGTTGACTTGCTACATATGGTCACATAAATGTCTTTGATGTTAAGATATAGCAGACGAGTATTCTAACAATTCTATATACCATAAAAGTGAGGTCTTTGTGCTTGAGCTTGTTTGAGCTGAAGTTTACATTATGAACCAAGCTCGATCTAGCCGACATCTTACGGAGCCAAACATTTATAAACAACTGGAATCATTTGCAACCCCAATTGTATTGTTTTCAAGTCGATAGTGACTCTGTTTTGAATGTATTTGTAGAGAAGCTGAAATGCATAGATTAGTGAATCACTATTATTCAAAAGCTAGCTGAATTTCAGAGAGCCAAGTGTCAAACACCTATGACCTATCCCCTAACCATATGCAGGAATTTATCTTTTTGCCCAAAATTATAAAGGGAAATTATATCCTACAGGTATTACCAATGATCTGTGTAATGGTTTGAAACATTGAATTATTGTAATAAAACTTGGAGATGAATTCATTATGATTTATGGTAGATCACCATGCATAGAAACCAAGTAGCAACTAAGGAATTAAATTTAGATAGCCTTCACGTTCAATTACAAGTGCTGCATGTTGATTATTTTGGTTGCTTGTCCATGCATTAAGTTTACGGTTTACAGGGTTACTATAGCTGCATCAAGCATTATGGTTCCTTGTTGGGCTTTTTGTGGAGTCTAGTTATATTTCGACCCGGTTGATGACCCGACCCGAAAAATATTGCGTGGTTTTTTAATGGGATGTTTTATGAGGCTTAGTCCATGGAGCGAAAATTAGTGTGCGCATGATGTACAAAAAAGAGTTTTGTGATTAGGGTTTCAATAAGTCATGTTTTCTGAGAGAAGAGACTGTATTGCTGTTTTCTGATAATAGTAAAATCTCTGCAACTCCGTGGAGTAGGCAAATTGCCGAACCATGTAAATATTGTCTTGTGCGTGTGATTATTTTTCTTTGGCGTGTGTTTTTCTTCTATCTTGTTTCTCACAGGTTCGGAAATTTTCGGCTTAATTCCCTACATTCCCCCCTTCCCTTCTCCAACAGCATTAGGAGTTGAAGCGGCTTCTAGATTGCATATAGGTGCTGTCTTTGTTAGTCTTTGACATAATGTTTGAACTTTTGTGAGAATCTTCTTCCACGATATGAACTTGAGGTAAGGATGGTTTTACTTATAGAATCTATTTGGTTAACTACAAGAAAATTCATGTGGGTTTTAGGATTTTTTTTTCTTTCTGTGTCATATGTTGTGCATTTGTAGCTACAAATCTACTAGTTAATCGAACTAAATGATGCCTTACTGTGTTGTAATTTCAGGGATTTTATGGATTTCATGTCATTGCTTTCTGCGTAAAGTTTCAAGCATTTTGGTTTCTCTTGAAAAGGTATTTGTGTTGTTCTCCCAGGCAACACAAATGCTCCATATATTAATTTATGTCAAATAATTCACCAATGAACTTTCGTCAAATAAAATTAGTCATCCAAAATACTGTCCAACTAGTTAATTCAATAGTATTTAATAAAATATATTTAAATTTTTATTATTTTTGTAAAATAGTAATTTATAATATACTCACTTATTAATACATAAGTAAAGATCAATTAATTAAGTCAATTTAAACATAATAATAAATCAAACTTATCATAATAAAAAAAAACAAAATTAATAAGGACAACTAAGAACATTTATGTCAACATTATTAAAATAAAGAAGAGTGTGTTTGATATATGGATATTTGCTTGATAATTTTTTTTATAATTATGTGTAAATAAGGATATTTATATCCAATTTATTAAAATATTATGTATATTTTTATCAGTAAAATGATCTCAAGATGATCAAGATGTGATAATCTAATATTATTACTTATTTTTTGGTCATCCGAATACCCACTTCAAATAAACATCTTGACATTTTATCGGATATGTAATTACCGAGAATATAGGATTACCAATCTAACAAACACAATTTATTAGGATGACCAACTCACGTTACTAGATATTAAGATGACTTATAACAAACTCTTCCTTAGTGATGGGATAAAAATAAAAGTTCGGCATGACTAACTTTTTGACATCCCAAAAAAGAAAAATGTTTAAAATAAATTTGAAGAAAGAGAATAATTCTTTTTTTTTGGTGAAATTTAAATTTCATTTGATTTTTTAACTTCCATTTCTTTTGAAAATTAATACTCTTCTTATTTCAATTTACAATATTGTTGTTGACTTTTAAAAGTCAACATGAATACTTTTAAGTTCAAAATTGATATAATTTATTAAAAATTATGAAAATATAAATCTTATGATTAATAAATACATTTTAGATTGTTTACAATATTAATTATCGTATTAACTAAAACTAAAGCAATCTATATCAATTTGACTTTGAAAAATCTTAAATCAATTTTAAAAAATAAATAATGATGATCTTATATTTTAGAATGAAAAAAATGTGTGGTATCAAGAATATACAAAATAAAATAAAATAAAATTGTGTGGTGTTTTTTCAAAAATGTATCATTCTCGTCTATTGACCGCAGCCAAACGGACCATAAATGAGCACATCAAACATACTCGTCCAACCGACTTCCCGCCATATCTGTCTTATTTCAACTGCAAATCTAAACAATACCCTCAACAGTTACATTCGTAGCGGAAATGTAGATGATGCTTGCCAACGGTTTGATCAAAATCCCAGGTCCCGAGATGTGGTGTCCTGGAATTCGATAATCTCTGGATACATCAAACAGAACCAAATGTCCCATGTTTTATCAAATGCCCATATAAGAGACGTCGTTTCTTGGAACACCATGTTATCGAGCTCACACAAGGACGGAAACTCAGAAAAAGTCTACGTATCATTCTAACAAATGCTTAGAGCTGGTCATAAACCGAGTGAGTTCACTTTTTCCACAGTTATTAGTGCGTTGCCCTTAGCTCTTAATGCGGGTGTGTATGTCGGGTCTTCATTGATGAGGGGTTATGCTGATTTGAGGGATTGCTAAGGTTTGCATCTAGTGTTTGATGAGATATTAGTAAAAGATGTCACTACTTGGAATGCTTTGGTTTTGGGATATATGGATCTTGGGCTGATCGTTGAAGCTCAGAGAGCCTTTGGGATGATGACGGTAATAAATGTTATTTCTTGGTCAACTTTGGTTAACGATTATATAAACAATAAGAGACTCGATGAAGCTCGGTCTGTTTTCAATAAGATGAGCGAAAAAAATGTGCTCACTTGGACTGCAATGATAAGAGGGCGTGCAATACGGCAAATTTCTTGATGCTTTGGAGTTGTTTATTTTGATGCTGAACACGGGCCCTTACCCAAATCAATTTACGTTTTCAAGTTTGTTAGAGGCTTGTGCAGGTAGCTCTTCCCTTTTAATGGGCAATCAAGTGCACTCATGTATATTGAAATCTGGTATACTTCTTGATGTAATCTTGTTGACCTCCCTTGTTGATATGCATACCAAACGTGGGGACATTGAGGCCACATTTTGTATTTTTGAATCCATGCCAATCAAGAACTTCGTATCGTGGAATTCAATCACTGGGGGTTATGCAAGGCATGGACTTGCAACTAGGGCGTTGGAAGTGTTTGAGAGGATGACAAATAGCGGCGTCAGACCTGATAAAATTACATTTGTTAATGTGCTGTCAACATGCCGACATGGTGGGCAAGAAAGGAGAGAGACAGTTTAACTCTATGGGAATGAAATATGGAATCTAAGCAGAAATGGAGCACTATGCTTGCATCGTGGATCTATTTGGGAGAGCAGGTCTCTAATACCCCTAAGTTCCCAAGTCCCACATCATGTTAAAGGAGAAACCACCGAACCTTAGTCCCACGTCGTCTAGCTTTTAAACATTTCTCCCTTCCTTAGGCTATAAATAGAATGTCGTCCCTTTGGTTTTCTCACACCACCTTAAGGGCCTCCAATTTTAGTAAGGACCTTGTTGGGTGAAGACTTTTTTATAAAAAGTCCTCATTAGTTAAAATTTTGTCATCGAGGACGTAGGCAATCTGCGGAACTCGTAATTTTCGGGTATGTTTCTTATTTAATTTTTCTGTATTGTCATTTTTTATTTTAAATATTGTATTTAGTTTGTTAGTTTATATTTTAGTATATTTTATTAGTAATTAGTATTTTTGTATTGTTATTATTTTTGTAACTTTAATTATTATTTTGTATTTAGATTATTAGTTACTAGTTTTGGATTAGTATTATTGGTTTTAATTATTATTTTGTATTTAGATTATTAGTTAATAGTTTTAGATTAACATTATTGGTTTTAATTATTATTGCTATTGAGATTACTATTTTGGCATAATAGTAATATTTGTTTGAAAAATGATTAAATATTAAAAGAATATTTTTGATAAATATAATTATAGTTATTTTGAAAAAGAAATAAGAAAGCTGTTAAATAATAGAATTGTCCTAATGATATTTATTTGTTCTAAATTTATATTTAGGAACCGTTCGACTATTAATTGTGTTCAGCCATATCGAAGTAAGTGACTCTCCGAGCTGTTTAGTATTTTCAAATTGTATAGTGTAAGTGACTTTTTAAGCTATTTAGTATTTCCAAAATTATATATTGTAAGTACTTTTTGAACTGTTTAGTATTTTTGAACTGTATAGTGTAAGTGATTTTCAAACTATTTAGTATTTTGAAATTATAATATGATTTAGAAATTACTCGAATGCCCAAATGTATTGTTTCAAAAATTGTTATATTTTATTAAGGTCTTCATTTGTATATTTTGTTAAAAACTTCGAATCAAGTATTTATTTTTGAACTGTGAAACAAGTATAGTTTCGAATATTGATAATGTTTAGAAATGTTTTGAACATGGATAATATTGGGAAATTGAATTTTAGAAACCTCAGTCCGACTATGTATTGAACTTCGTTAGTGTTTCACGTTAGTTCCGGAACTATATGGGACCTACTAAGGTGCACAACTTTAGATACCCTTCGGGGGGCACTTTTCGGGGTGCGTGCTTCATCGATCTCTTAGTAGGGTGCGTGATCATTAACATTATCGAACATAAGGGCCGTGTTACAGGGCTGCTATAACCTTAGTCGTTCTGTGGATTAAAAGATACATCGAATATATTGAACTTATCGAAATCGTTGATCGAAAATATTGAGCTTATCGAAATTTGTCTTTGAATTGTGTTTTGTAATTATTGATTTTGGTTTTGAAAGTAAATATTGACTATTGTTATTGAACAAGAAAATGTTATTTCAAAAAATATATTTATTACTGTTATTGATCAAAAGGTATTTCGAAAAAGTGTTTTGCAAATAGTACTTGATTCACCTAAATAGTGAAGATTGTTACTTGTTGGGATTCACCGCTCACCCTCACATTAACTTTTACAGGGTCCATTGTTAAGAGTCGAACAATGTGGATGTTTTTGTGGATGACTGAAGTCCTTTTAGTTATGGTGTTATTAGTATTTTGAATTTGATAAGACTTTTATTTAAGGGAGCTGCGTCTCTGAAGTTGTGTTTTCGATATTTAGTTCTTGAACTCTTTTATAAATTTAATAATAAAAGATTGTTGAATTTTTAAGTCTAGTATCGTTGTGTTGTTTTTGGGCTACGCTATTGATATTGTTGCCTTGCGGGCCTTCGGGCTTGCGGCGTGTGGCACTTCGGACATGTAGCGGGTTCGGGGTGTTACAAGGTCAGCTAGAGAAAGCAGAGAAACTGATCGAGGAGATGCCTTTTGAGCCTGATGTGGTCGTGTGGGGTTGGTTCATTGCTTGGGGCGTGTGGCTTGCATTCATGCCTGGAACTTGGGGAGTTTGACGTCAAGGGACTTAACGGTTTGGAACAAGATAGTCCCGCTGTGTGTTCAGTGCTTCAAAGATACATGGTGAGAAGGGTGTATGGAACAGTGTTATCGAGGTGAGTAAGATGATGATTCAAAAGCGCGCTAAGAAGCAAAAAGCAGTTAGTTGGATTGAGTCGCCTTATGCCATACGATGAAGCTGAATTTTGCAGGCTTCATAGATAACAAGATCCTTGGCAGGAAAGTATCTCTTTCCAATAAGAACTTGTCAACTTCAAATTCCTAACAGGTAGAATCTGCTAAAATATAAATGTAAGGCCAGCACGAAATAGCTCGAGGCTTCTAAATCCGGAATCTCATGGTTAACATCTTGACTTCGGATTCTTGACAGGAAGAACTTGCTATCGTAGTGATGCAAATGTAAGACCAACATGACATAGCTTGAATCCCCTAAATTGGAGTCCTATGGTTATGGCCTTTCAAATTCTTAACAGCTAGAATTTGATATCATGCAAATGCGAGGCCAACATGAAATAGCTGGAGGCCTCTAAATCGAAGTCTCATGGTTTGCCAACTCTAAATTTCGATCGCAAATCACCTGGACCCTAATTGAGGATAGGTTTGATCTCGTTCAATTACACACATTCAGGCAACTGTGATTGTATGGACATCAGCGTCACAGCAATGATGTTTTAGTGACTGCCCAATATAGTGTTGGAATTAAAAGGGTGGACGTTGGCTTTGTTGGGCTTAATGGTAGCCGGGGAAAATTTGACATGCTAGCACAATCGCATTTAGCTGAGGATGGAATTCATTTTTCTGCTTAATGCTGTATCGTTGGTCTTGAAATTTATTGTTGCATATGGTTTTGGGCATCTTGATAATGCATCTTATGGCACCAATCATTTCTGTTTTTGTTTCACTAGCCACCTCCTTTTATCATGTCTCACTACTCACTACACTCCTGCATCTTTTTTACTCGGTCAGAGAGATCTGCGCAGCAGGCTCGGAGTTTTTTGCTTGGTTTGCAGCTGGTGGTAGAACTGTGAATCAGGAATAGGTTTCGTGATGATATTATGATTTCCTTGTATTTTTGTATTTGTGCGCTAATGTGATTCAAGTTGATTTCGTGTTGTATACTCTAGGAATTGCAGGATTGAAGTTTTGTTCCCATAATCTTTATACTTTCTGGTATATTGAACAGAAAATCACAATCGGGAAATCTATAAGCATCCAGTTGGTCAAGTTTGCGATACAGTGTTTCAAAATTTATGCAGTTGGACTGTTTTGATAGAAAATTCACCATAAATTACCATTAATATATTTTTTGTTCGTTTCACTTGTCTTAGTTAGAAAACTTATAGATCTATCATCTATAATTCACGGATCTCAAAAATACTTAACCCATAGTGAGCTATAAGTGTTTGAAAATCAATTTTAAGTTAGATTTTTTCATAAACCATGATTAAATGACAACTCAAAAATCATTTACCAAGGTGAAATAAAAATTAGAAAGGAGTTTTAAATTTACATTAGATTTGTATATTTGATAATTGAAATGCTTATGATCAAATAAGACTCGACATAAATTCCTTATCTTATATTTGATTGGGACATTGTGTGGTAAAATGATTGAATTGTATGATAACTATTTGCGGAATAGATTCTTTTGTGATTAAATGTTAAAATCTATATTATCTTGAAAGTTGTTGATCGCTAAGGGGAATTACCCTTATTGTAAGAATAAATATTATTTATTAATAAATTAAATTGTTTAATTTATTTATATAAATAAAATTAGAATTATTCTAATTAATTTATTCTACAACCGGTTTAATATGGAGAACCTAAAGGATCACACCGCAAAAGAGTAATATTTATTTTAAAAGTGGATGGCACAATCGTGATAATAAATTTACTATATTTAATTTATACTATGGTGATAGAATAAATTAAATAGCTTAATATTTATAATTTAGTATTTTAAAAATATTAATTATAAATTAATAAGAGGAGTCCTATTATTTAGTTCCTAAATGATTTATGAACTAATTAATAAATAGTAATATTATTATAAATAATTAAGTTTCTAAATGGTTTAGGAATTATAATTATTATAATAATTAATTTAGTTCCTAAATGGTTTAAAAATTAATTAATAAGAAGTACTCTCATATTAAATAATTAAGTTCCTAAATGATTTAAAAATTCTAATTAATTAATTTAATTCTTAATTAGATTGAGAATTAAATTAAAATTTTAATCTTAATTAGTTTACAATAATTGACTATATCTATAGATAAGAAGAGTTTTATTAAGGAAGGAGGATTGTTGCTTGCCAATCCATAGGAAGAGGGTTAACACAGGCAAAAATTACTTATTTTACATCTAATGGGACTCAACTAGACTTGCACATATATATGAAGTCCACCAACCGCAAACAACTTGCTTACCTCTTAAGAATCATATCCAAGAAATTGTGTTTGGTATGTAAAAGGTGCTTGGGATTTAGGAAGAACGAGCTTTTAATTACTGAATTTACAGTTGCTAATACTTACTGATGTCAATTGACTGCTGCATGTTCAACAATGCCCAACACCCAGTGAAATTACTGATGTCAATTGACCGCTGCATGTTCAACAATGCCCTACTCCTAGTGAAAAGAGAGATCCTCACGCAGTGGATATACTCCTAAGCTGCCTAAGACCACTACTATGTATGGGCCATGGCATTAACATTAGTTATCACGCTAAGATAACACTAATTAAAAAAGAAAAAGAAAAAAACTACACCATTCAAACAGGTTGTAAATAGCTAATAAAAACTTGGCACCATCCCCAAAATCACTCATCATCTTATAGTAAACAAGAGATACGAGTGAGAGTTGATGAGAAAGATGCACACTGACAATAAAATGTCAATCAAAACAGATGAACGTACATGTATTACAGACCACCGTCACTAAACTAATTTTTAAATGGTACAATGAATTTTGCAAGTTCTTCCCCATCCTTAATTATGTTGGCTCCATTGATCAGACTTGATGCGCCAGAGTTCACAAAATGTCGGTTCTCCAGAAGTATAACCTTTATCATCAACATCAACTGAATAGCTAACCAAAAGGCTCCAAAGAACTCGAGGCAGTTCACACTTTCTACCTCCTGGTCTTGCTATCCTCCTCTCGCTCCCGTTTCTTGTACAGCTTTTCAAGAACTCGCTTAGCCTCACACTGGGGAAAGTTTTCAAGATCGTAATAGTGCGGAGCAATATCTATCAACCTTTACCACATGCAAGCAAAAGCAAAACCAAAGACGGCAATAATAATAAGTTAATATACACAGCAATCAGATTAGAATATCATTAAGGAAACAACATCACTCCTCAGATCCAATTACAGCAAATTTACATATAATTAATCAATGGCAAATTGAATATAAAAGAAAATTGTAGTAGGAACCAAAATTAAAAACAAAACAACAAAAGAACACCTAAATTCCACTCATATAAAGCCTTCCACCACCTCAAGTAATTAAAAAGAGTTATCAATAATAAGTGACTATGATTTGTTTATTTAACAGACTTGCCATTGGCTTCCATTCTCGGTTATTTACAAAAAAAAGTTACCTATTTATTTATTATAAAATGCATAGTTTGAGAGAGATTAGATCTACACCTCTACATCATAATCAGAGGTAATCCTGCCAGGCAACATCCTACCAAGCTAACCTCAGGTAAAGCATGCATTCCTTTTCTCTTGCTTTTTTTTTTTTTTTTTTTGATAAGGTAAAGCCATGTGATTATAGCTACAGCTGACTAACCCTCAAGGATTGTGAAGGATATAACCTTGAGTGCATAAGAATTAAATAATAATAACTAGAAGTTAAGCCTAAGAATATATTTCAAACAAAGTCAAAAATACCCTTCAACCAACACCACCATCGCCCCAGAAAATGAAGAAAAACAAACGAAAAAAACAACTTACTTTCCTTTAAACAAAAAGAAAAGAGTTGAGCTCCTCAAATTAAAAAAATATGTTACTACTGTCGAATTACACATGATATTATATAATCAAAAAGAGAGACTAACCATTCGCCACGAACATCTATTACCGTACGGATGAAATTCCTGCTTGTTAAGACATACTCGTTGTAAATTACCCACTCTGGCTTGTGATCGAGGCAATTTGACGGGTGCAGGTGAACCACCTACATGCAACAAAATCATGTATATTATTGTTCCCAATACACCGTAAAAACAGTATATTTGACAGTCTTTCATATTTAAATAATGCTTAGAAAAGTGGTAGCATATCCTGCATACTTGATTGTCTTTCACAGTTAAATAGTGCCCACTACGCTCAAGGTGAGCCACCTGCATGAAATATCCAGCTAACATGGCCTTTCTGATGTTAATGTAGTAGTCACGGCTGTTGAAGTCTGTGCTGCAGAGCTTGAGGTTGAACCTGGCCATGATGCGAGCTAGCTGTTGCCTTACATTATCTGCAGATTTAAGTGCCCTGTGGTTGACAAAGTTTTCGTAACACCATGATTGGTCATCATCTGAAACCCATTAACAAATGCAGAAGTTTATTAGCACTAAATCACAATAACGATGGCCTGATAATTCAATTAATGAGGAAAAAAAACGAAAAGGAATGAATTCAGTACTTACTGTTTTGTTTGTAAGCATGGTATACATTCAAGAGTGTGAGGTGATCTCCATCAATGTGCGCAAACCGAGCTTTTGCCTCATCTGCAGCTTTTTGAGCCTCTCTAGGCCGGACAAAGCAATTGGGTACTAAAGAAAAAATTGGTTATCACAGAGGAGGCCCATGGTAGGTCAGCAGATGCATAGAGCCGAGACGACACCATTTGCTTCATGAGAGAATACTGAGAAACTGCAACTATATGCATCAGCGCTTACTTGAAATTCTATGGCACATGCCAGCAGGGGACATGGAACCGATACACGACAGTTGCTGATGACAACCTAAGGAGATACCTACATCTGACCCCCCACACACATACTTACATAGACGTATGCATTTAGAGATGTAACTCATATGCATGAATGTATGTTTATGCACATGCTAGAATGGACTGACATGCATTCGAGAAAGGTTTAGTACACATTCTCGGTACAACTCGATCTACTGCCACATATATGTAAGATGAGACAATACAGACTCAAAGAACAATAACAAAGCACAATACCTGAAAGCATAGCTGATATAGAAAGAATTTCATTTGAACAGTTGAATTCAGGGCTGACTACGAGCATCTTCCCCATCTGCGGATCGAGGGGAAATTCACTCATGATCTCCCCCAGTTTGGTCAAATTTCCATCATCATCCAAAGCTCCCAAGTAATTCAATACCTCCAATGCACGCATTAATGTCTCGGGTGCAGGAGGGTCCATAAAATCAAAATGGACAAGATCATCTATACCTAACTTTTTCAAAGTGAGAACTGTATTTGCAAGATTTGACCTCAGAATCTCAGGGTACGTCTGAGGCTGAAGATCATTATTGAAACTTCTCTCAGTGTAAAGTCTGAAACATTTTCCTGGCTGTGTTCTTCCAGCACGCCCTGACCTCTGGTGAGCACTTGCCTTGGATATTGGAGAAACCAGCAAAGATTCAACACGCACTCGTGGGTTATAAACTTTTTGTTTTGAAAATCCAGGGTCTATGACATAAACTATGCCATCTATGGTCAAAGAAGTTTCGGCAATATTTGTGGACACAACAATTTTCCTTCCAGCTGGACCATTTTCAGTCAAAGGAGGTGGAGCAGGTTCGAATATCCTCTGCTGCATAGCTGGAGGAAGGGTGGAATATAGAGGCACTACTGTCACTGGCCCGACAGTATCACCTAAATTGCCAACTTCCTTGTTTATTTTGCGACATGCATCTTCAATTTCTTCCTCACCGGTGAGAAAGACAAGTATATCACCAGGGGTCTCACATGTGTGTATCTGCAAAACAGTACGGATAGCTGCTTCAAGGTAGTCCCTCTCAGGCTCCTGGGTATAAAAGATTTCCACAGGATGAAGCCTTCCTGGAACTTTCATGAGAGGTGCACCAAAGAAATAACCCTGAAATTTTTCAGCCTCAAGAGTAGCACTCATCACTACTAATTTCAGATCAGGTCTATTTTTCAGCACTTCCTTCAAAAGTCCAAATAAAACATCTGTTGCCAAAGTTCTTTCATGAGCTTCGTCAAGTATTATCACTTTGTATCTTTCAAGAAGTGGATCTGTCATTGCTTCTCTTAAAAGCATACCATCCGTTAAGTACCTGCTCAGAACAGGATAAATATAAACTTCAAGCAAAATCAATTGATAAAATAAGTATACTTTTAAAATAAAGGAATTAATGCATAGAATGAGCTTACTTCAAAACAGTCCGTGAACTGCTGCAGTCTTCAAAACGGATGCTATAACCTACTTCTTCTCCAACAGTTACATCCATCTCTTCAGCAACTCTACGAGAAACAGACATAGCTGCCACCCTCCGAGGCTGGGTGCAGCCAATCATGTACTTCTTGCGTTTATCTTGGGTCTCTAAATCAACAGCTTCCAGAACAAACTGAGGAATCTATTTAACAGAAGTGGATCCATTTATATATATATATATATATTCAACCAGCAGTAAGCAACACTTTCTATAAGAAATGTTATCTCAACTATCACATTAGTTATTTGAGTAATTAATGCACACATGAATATATGTTCACTCAAAAAGATGAAAGAAAGAAAAGCACATTTTAGAATGAACTACAAAATGAGATGCTGTCTATGTAATGCATGCAGAACTTATTTTCATTATGTGGCAAATGACCAAGTAGACATATCCAAGCACCATGCATCTTGAAGCACCATGAAATATACACAAAATATATAGTTAGAATCATGCCAGATCAAAGAGTGGACGAGGCCATGGGAGGAGAGAGGAGGCCATCCATCTTGCAAACAAATGTGGCCTTGATCTTCAAATGGCGATTCCCATTTGTGACATAGCAAGTATAAAAAAATGTAAACAAAGTCACACAGTTTATGAAATACTTTAATGTAATCACAGAAAATTATCTTAAATCATTTAATAGGAAAAAGCCTATGCCGCATAATTGAGCTCAAAGCTTAATTGTATGATCACAGATAGCGTGTGCTTATGCATGTCATATACACAAATGATTTTGGATGCTAGTTCCAATTACAATCATCATCACAAAGACGGATAACTAGAATAGCATAGAAAAGAACAAACATTAATAGTCTGCTAAAACTTATATGGAAATCCCGAAAAACCTAAATCCAGAAAACAAAATTCAGTAAATTAGTAAACTGAAATCCAAATCCCTGACCTGAGTGGTTTTTCCACTACCAGTCTCACCAACAAGGATTAGGGTTTGATTGGTTTTAAGGACTTTGAAGAACTCCTCTTTCTGCTGCCAAACAGGTAAAGTCTTCCTCTTCTCCAAAATGTCGTGATACCTTTGTGAGTACGGCCGGCCATTCCACCTGTTGATTAATGGCATCGTAACGTTATTGTTATTCCCCCCGGCGCCGCCTCCGTTGGGTCTAGTGAGCTTCGAGACTGAGCTATCATCCACCACATCGAACAAGCTCACCTTCCTCTTCCTTTCTGTTCCCATCTGATTAACTCCAAATCTTCCTCTAAAATCCCAAAACCTTCAAACCCCTAAAACAAATGGAACGATTTTACGACCAAGTTAGGGTACTGAGTCGAAACCCTAGAACGTGTAAAGAAAAAAAGAGTGATCTGGTGCGTAAATTAGTTTTATAGCCCGTATTCGAAATTCAGTCGAAGAGAGAATTTTCTCGAATTACTTTCTGGCCCCCATTTAATTTAATTACTCCCTCTCCATCCCAATTAAGAAAATCTCATTCATAAAATTTATTAGCATTAATGAGATTTTATACTTATAATAATCTCTTAAATTTTAAAAGTTATTAATTTAAAAATTATGGCATAGTAATAGATTTATTTTAACAATTTTTTACTATATTTTGTCATTTTGTATAATTATCATCAAATAAAATTTCTTATAGAACAAATTTTATTTTGCAAATAGATTTTCTTTTTTTTTGTGGAATAGAAAAGTACTATCTATTATCTAAGATGCCCAAAATAATTTAATTTAATTTTTTTAAATTAAAAGTGTTATTACAAAATTTATTATTTTTAAAATTTAATTATTTTTAAGATTTTAAAGTAATA
The DNA here is from genome assembly GCA_947179155.2 of Hedera helix. Classification (NCBI taxonomy): domain Eukaryota; kingdom Viridiplantae; phylum Streptophyta; class Magnoliopsida; order Apiales; family Araliaceae; genus Hedera; species Hedera helix. The sequence continues at coordinate 59,848,471 of OX359264.1, read as the reverse complement.
TTAATAATTAAAAAAATAGTGATAATCTTTAAAATAAGAGTAATGTTATGTGGCAAAATATGGCTACAAAATAATGGATAAAAAATTATGATTGAGATTATATTAGTGGATGTTTTATTATATATGAGTGAGTCTAATGATTATAACCAATAAATATTATTCACGTCATTTTACATCATCTTTTTATATTTAATATTTACATCTTTCGAAAACAGCATCGAAATTTTCATATGTAATAAACGCAAAATTATTAGATCAGTGCATTAGTGAAAAAGTAACAGTATTGTTAGAATAAAATTCACCGGGCTATATGGCTAGAGTTGAAAGGTCAATTGAAGCAAAATCCTATGGGTACATATCTAATATTTGCACCATGTAAAAAACCTAGAAACTTTTAAGTTTTTAATGAACTAAAAACAACTTGAATTGAACTTTAACTAAATGTGTAAAATAATTATAATAAATGTAAATTTCATGTGGGAATTATTTTCGACTACAAAAACTACATTCTTTGATCTTTACAACCCAAATTATTTCAGATTATAAAGTAACGCAAACTTTGCAAATCATGATTGTAATCATACAATAAGAATAATATTACATAATGGGAATTGATATTTTCATAAGAGAATTTGATATTTTCACAAGAAAATTATCGTTATAGACATATAGCGATAATTAAAAACGTTGGTATAAATTTATAACGACAATTTTTTTATGAAAATATTAAATTTTTTTGTAAAAATATTAATTCCCATAATGCAATAATCTGTTAATTTTATTGAGTAGTCTCTAGTATTATTCAAAGTAATTAGGCCCAGTCTAGTTTCAATGCTTTTGTTTATCTTTCAAATTCATGGTCGGCCAGATTTAAAGATGAAAGTTATGTAGTCAACATTTCTTCATATTGGACTGGACCCTCTTCAATACCAGGCCAAGTTGCTAACCTCCCTAATTTATTTATTTATTACTCTCTCTTCCACGAAAATAACTTTATTTCTAAAAAATTTAAATATTAATGATTTATTTTATTTTCTGTATGCTTTGAACATAAATTTTTAGTTTAGAATATAAGATGATAATAAAATTATAAAATCAAAACTGATCAGTACATTGCGTCACTTATATTATTATTATTAATAAAAAAAATGACCTTTTTATGAAACAAAAAAGATAATAAGTGAGACTTTTTAATGAAACAAAGGGAGAGTTATTTGTAGGACCCAGTGGAATAATCCCAATCACAGCATGTCTACACGCTTTATTAAGTTCAATGTTTTCAGAATTTGATTCTCCCCCATGGTTTTCTTTAGGCGAGTTCCCACCCTATCAGTTATCTTGCAAGCTGTTTTCTACTAATAAAAGTCTACATACATGAAAAGTAATGGAATTTGAATTGGCTTCGAAACAATTAATGTAGATGAGGAGGAGGAGAAGGAGTTCACGCCACGAAGACATATATGGATTGGTAGGTATCCATTAACGTTTCCCATGTGCTCTGTCTGATTACCATATACGTATTAACAACTTGAACATCAACGATATATACATATAGAAGCCATTATATATATATATATATACACACACTTCGACATAAATCTTTTCTTTTACCCTCCTTTTGCCTTCATTAGTCCACAAATAGAAGTCTCTATTTTTAAAATTTTTAACTTCTTTTGTGCTCAAATACATTTAAGTTTACCAACAAATATTTGACATATTTGTAATTAACATGACATATGATATTGCGGATTGCCTGAAGCTTTGAATTTGTGTACATCTTTTAAATTACAAGTGAAGAGAGTAGAGTACGGAAAGAGATGTTAATAAACCCTGCGGCTTGCAGGCTGCAGCAGGAGCATATATATATAGAGAGAGAGAGACCAATGGTGTGGAGGAATAGGCTCTAACGATGTTTTGTAATGATCTATGCAATGACCTTTGTAAAAAATAATGGGACCAACCATGTAAGTAGTGGATCCTATTATTTTTTGCAAAGATCATTGCATAGATCATTGACTAAATCATTGCACATAAAACAAAGCGGCATTTATACGTTGTGAGTCGATCAGTGCAAGCTAGGCAGACAATAAATATCCATGTGTGTGTGTGTATACATATATATGCTATCTAGCTATGGTCTCCACACCTGGCATAAGGCAGGCAAAATATAAATTTTGATGCAGCGATAGGGTCCCTGTACAGCAGTTGTGATCATGGATGTATGTACAAGATATAATTGGGTTTTCAGTTGAACTCAGAAAAAGCACGAATATTTATTATTTCGGCGAGAAGAAAATATTGTACATGTTTTATCAACAAAAAAAAAAGGTCAAATTATGTTCATAATGTTTTGTTGCGTCTGACGTGAAAATTTTCCAAAAAAATTTGTGTTGGATACTCTTCAAATTATATTCATAAAAAAATTGTTATTCCATTCTTTTAAATTAAAAGTCTCATTTTGATTATTTTTTGTGATGAAATTTAGGTTAGCATATTATAATCATAAAAAATTAAATACAACTTGCTTAGCAACTCTAAATTTTATAATTTTAAAAATATATTTATATATGCTTACTTATTAATTCTAAAAATAATCAATTTGACAACAACAAAAAAAGAGTCAAAAAGTGACTTTTAATTTGAGATGGAAGGAGTAGTATCATGGAAAGGAAGGTGTCCTATTTTTAATAGGATATTTATTATATGTTAGAGTCTTATTTTGAATAGGAAGGAAAAAATTGTAGATACTCTATAAATATAATATTATATTTAGTTGTTGAAATGTAAAACAATCAAAATTCATATAACATTCTAAAAATTAAGAGAGAGTGTGAGTAGATTTTGTGTTTGTGTGAGGGAGAGAATTTTTGCAGCTTTATATTTCGTGCCAAAAAGTTGTATTGTGAGAGCGAGGGTTTTACAACTTTTAGTTCGTGCAAAAAAGTTGTGCCGTGCATGTTATTGTGGAAACCTCAAGTTTTAAATTATAAAATTTGAGAGGATTGTTGTAAGCCTATTATTTTAATATAGTGGAAGTTCGGAGTTTGACTCATAGTTTTTCGTTTAAAGGTTTTTCATGTTAAATATTGTATTATTTTATCTCTCTTTATTTTATTATTTGATTTGTGTCGACTTAATTCTCAACAAATGGTATCAAGAGTTAGGTTGATTAGATCCAAGGTAGGATCAGAAGAATCAGTTGCACTGGTGTGATAAATAAAGAGATTAAAGTTTGAAGAAGTTGAATTCAATGTTCGTCGTAGTGTTGATGAACAAGTTAGAGATTTTGCGCTTATGGTACGGTGGATCACCGTTGCAACCGCTAAATGATAATAATGATGGAGATGAAGACAATAATATTGATGATGATGCCATTATAAAAGATAATAATGTTAAAGAAGAAGATGATACTAATAGTGACTTTGATGCAAATAATACAAATAATGAAAAAAATAAAAAGTGATACATGACATTAAAATTCGTGTCATATCTTATTTTTTAATAATTAAAATAAATATTATTTTATATTTAAATATTATATATACAGACTTGTTCACGTTTCTTATCCATCAAACAATCTCCACAGATTATCTCTACTATTAAAGTAGCCACTGTAAAACACCATTAAAACAAGTACTATCCATTATATTATTTACTTTTTTACTTGGTATTCACACTTTAATTTTGAACTATATCAGTGATCAATCAAATAAAAAATTATATCTTTAAAATTAAATCTAAAACATTGCTCAGCACTTTTTCTCCTTTTACTTTTCTTCCTTTGAGTATCACAACAAACTCTCTTGTTCGCCCAAACTTTTGTAGGATTGTGTTAAGATAGCTAGTGTAGATCCGCGGTCGTAATTATGGGGGATGAAGGTAGAGATTGTGACTACTGGTGCATGGAAGACAATAGATAAATTTTATAAAAAAAATGATATTTTTATTTAAAAAATTAATATTTTTACAAGTCTTTCTTAACATAGTGTCCACCTTCATGTAGGTGAGAACCTTGTGAAAATATAATTTTTTTCTTGTGAAAATAATAATTCTCATTTTAAAACTAAAAAGAGAAATAAATTAGAGAGAAAAAGTATATTAAATTAAATTAATTAATTTAGCTGATGACGTAGTTATTACGTGGCAATTAATTTTAATTCAAAAATTATGTGGTTTCATCTGTACTCTTAATTTTGGATGGAGGGATAAGATTTAGAGAACTCCAAATTTCAAAGTACCCTTGGAACTTCAATGGAGCAAGTGATTGTGGCTTAGAGTCGGGTAGGAATTGTTGAGATACTCCTCAAATCTTATTTAGAAAAAAATTCTGCTATTATGGAAAGGAAGTTAAGGTGTCCTATTTTTAATAGAATATTTATTATATGTTGGAGTCCTATTTTGAATAAGAAGATAAAAGTGGTGGATACTCTATAAATAAAATATTATGTTTAGTTGTTGAAGTGTAGTACAATTAAAAGTTATGAAACAATATCCAATTTAGCCCATCGTAAAATTACTAGTGATAATACCTATGAGCTATGCCAACTCCATAAGGAAGACGTGTTACATTCTCTATATGCATGCCCTCAGTTTGAAGAAGTATGGCAACGAATACCGATTTGGAGCTCTGAAAGTTTGAAGAGAACAGGTTCCTTCATTGATCCATTTAGGTATGTTCGTACAGAGAATAGAAATCCTAATAGATTCGCTATGACAGTGTGAGCGATTTGGAATAGGCGTAACAACATCAAGCATGGTAAAGTTTCTATTCCGATTCCGCAAATGATTTCATAAGTTCAAAAGAGACTGCAGGAATTTACATTGAACACCTCGTTCGCTAAGCTTCCTGAAATGAAGACCACAACTAGGTGGGAGCCACCAACAAATTCGTACTACAAAGTTAACTTTGATGGAGGCGTTGTTTCAGGCTGACAACCATGCTGGACTGAGTGTAGTAATCCGATATGAGTTTGGGCAACTGATGGTCTCCCTATCTCAGCAAGTTCCTCTGTCGTTCACAGCCATTAAAGTTGAAACACTGGCAGCCCAGCGTGCACTTGAGTTAGCTTTCGAAACAGGTTTCACTAGAGTTACTTTGAAAGGCGACTCTCAAGTCTTGATAAATACTCTACAATCACAGCAGATGTCTTTTGCTCACTTTGGCCACATAGTAGCAGACATCAAATACCTAGCTTTCTTGTTTTAGGAATGTAATTTTTCTTTTGTGCGTAGACAGTGAAATAATGTATCTCACTCTCTTGCGAGACGAACAACTTCATCTCATCAACTACAAGTCTAAATGGAAGAAGTATCATCATATGTAATCTCTGTTCTTATGGCTGATTCTAATAGCCATTTTGATTAATGAAAATTTCTTACGTGATTCTCAAAAAAAAAAAAAAAAAGTCATGTAACATCCTAAGAATTAAGAAAAGATGTGAGTAAGTTTTATGTTTATGTGAAGGAGAGAGTTTTTGCAACTTTTATATTTTGTGTAAAAAATTGTATTATGAGTGGGAAGGTTTTGCAGTTTTTAGTCTGTGTAAAAAAGTTGTGTTGTGATATTGTGGAACCTCAAATTTTAGAGTATAAAATTTGAGAGAATTGTTGTAAGCCCATTATTTTATTTTGATATAGTAAAGATTCGAAATTTGATCAGTGATTTTTTTATTTAAGAGTTTTCACGTTAAATATTATATTATTTTATCTCTCTTTATTTTATTATTTAATTTTCATTAATTTAATTCTCAACAGTATGCAAAAAGAACTTGGAGAATATTTCAATTTTCTATTATAAAAATACTCAAAATTATCACGTCAACAACTATACTAGATATCCTCAATACCGTGTTGCGGTAGTAGCAAGTTACAGAAAATAATCAAATATTGCGATTGAGAATTGTGTTTTTAATTTTTAATCGCCATATTTTGAAATGAATGGTAAAATATGTCATATAATCGTTTTTTCCGTTATAAAAGTAACTGCAAGAAACAAGCAGAGAGATTAATGAAGATTATCAAAATTTATGATAATTAAAAATCCTGGACAAAATTAAAAAAAATTGTCCTTTTTTTTCCCCTTTTAGAAGTAATTAACTGGATTATATACATCGAAATCATGGAATTAGAATCATAAATCAGTTGAAGTAACAGGATCAAGAGATAAATGATTTTTTTTAAAATTAATTTTGAAATTATTTAAATTAAAACGAGGTAATTCTAATACGTGACCTTATGTAAAGAGGTCAATATAATATAGATGTCTTTTTCTCTATATATATTTAACCTTAGGTACTTAATATATTAATCTTCCCTAAAAGATTAACAAGAATTTACGACGGTATGATGCATCTCCACGGCCTAGATAGATGAATAAAAAAAAAAGGGAAAAAATAAGAAAAGAGAATGATATATTGAAATTTGAATAACAAATGTAATATTATTGCTCAACCCGTTTACTCAATGTCAATATACAATTCAAATGAAGGTGGATAATAGATATAATATATCCACGGCTACAAAGAAAGGGGGAAAAATATTGAAAGAAAAGACCTTCAAATGAACAACCTAAACATCATTAATTAATGAGCTTCATACCCCCAATATATGTTGAATCATTGTCTCTTATCAGCAGAAACTATTCCTTCATTACCAGCCAAGATCAAGTACTTATCCTTCCTAGTAAGCATAGTGCATTCAAACCCTAGTACCTTACCAAGCTCACTTTGTACATAATTCGCCACCTCGAATCTCGAGCTTGTACCATTGTTACACGACGATGCGCCACAAACCCTATCGAGAAATCGGACTGTGTAACTCGGGGACGGATTCATAAGGAAGAAAATCGGGTCCAAACATTTCAATCCACCAGCAGTTGTCCCATGAAACATGCCCACATGAGTGTCCATGCCAACAGGCACTATATTATCACTTAATTCTGTAAACAAAGGACTTAACCTTAGTAAATAAGGCTCCCTACAAGTGGTTCCTTCAGGGCAAACAACCAAGTCCCCTTGATTTAACAATTTGTCCATCATCTTACGGTCTCCATCTCTACTCCTAGTTAATCGGACGGTTCTGATTGGTGACAAGATTTCAGACATTCTACTTAGGCTGTACGTGACTGCAGCTAATGGTTTCTTGAGGCCAAAAGAAAGGAATAAAGGGTCTAGTAATGTTCTGTGGTTGCATACATATAAAAGCCCATTTGTGGTATATTGGGGCTTTGATTGGTGGTGGTTGGGTTTTGAAAGCCTGAGTTTAATTCCTGTGGAAATTAGGATTGGAATAGATATGTTGTAAGGTAAAGATAAGGCAATTATGATCCTGAATATGGCAAGAATGGACCCCAAAGGAAACCACATGAACATAGCCAGCGTTGCCAGCGGGGTTGGTCTGAAAGCCAATCTACCATCATGGAAGATGAGTGGCTTTGGATATTTGTCCCTTGGAAGGATATTCCAGTTTAGCTTTTCTCCTTCACTCACCATGTAAATCTCCTGTTGAATGTTTGAAAAATCATTAGTACGATGATTAATAAATTAACTATAATCACGTGTAAATAGAATATTAACAAATAGACAGCTGATTTAGGGTCTTACTTTTTTTTAAGTTCTAAAAACGCAATAAATGACGTGTACAACAAGACATACTACATATATATCCTGAGTCGACAAACACACTGTAGATATCATCAATTTTTTTAAACCTTTTTTTTTATATATGCCTTGTAGGCTATGCAATGAAGCATTTTTCATTTCTAAATAATTGACATTTGACGTTGTATTTTATACGATTATAGGACTCAGAAGTATGGTTAAAATTAAAGCTAGAAGGTAAATTAATATTTACCTTGCAACGTGAAAACAAATGATGATGCATGGACTTGTTGAGGTTATTTAGTCCGATAACATTTTTGGAAACCTTTTCGTCTTCAAAAATCTTCTCCACAAGATGATTAGCTGAACTATTATTCTTTTTTTCTTCCATTAGCCCAACATAATATCCACAAACAACTTTTAGGTCTCTTCCAAATACAAAATCAATCTCCAAATAATCTCTCAAGAAACTCTCAACCATTACTTGAGGCAACTCAGTCACGCCAGCTTTCCTTTCGGCTCTCCTCAAAGCCTCAAACCCTTCAACACAAACATCCTCTAAGAAAAACTTTGGCAGCACAGAACTTCCCACCCTAAAGCTATCTTTCTTTATCCCAAAGAAGCAAACCATTACCATGATCTTTAACGATAATTCATCGCTAACAAAACAAAGAAAAGGGTATAAAAGTAATAGAAGAAAAGCTCTTAGGAGGCTTCCGGCTTCGAATGCCACTAGCATGAAGTATGAAAATAATGAAGAAGATTTCAACAAAGTTCCTTCGACATTAAAGATCAAAGTAGTCTGGTCTGATAATACTGATGGCTCTAGTGGAGTAGTTTCAGGGAGAGAGGAGTAATTTCTTTGAAGTTTAAACTGAGAATATGCAACATGGGCATTGCTCAAGTTTCTTTGAAGGCCTTTTTGGTTGCGATAATGTTTTCTAAGGACACGAGAGAGGAAGAGTACAAGTTTTGTGAAAGAAAAAGACTTAGAAAATACCATTTTCTTTTGGTAAAAGGAGGAGGTTTGGATATGTTGTGGGAGCAAGTGTTTGACAATGGTTTATTTATGCTACTAAGATTCAGAGAAAGCCCTTGGTCTTACTTGTAATAACGAGAATGGGACTCGTTGGCAACAGTCAAGCTAACTCATCTGTGATGTGAACTGCGTGAGCTAGCTGGAATGTGCATGGGATATATGATTGGAATAGAATTGGTCAACTCATAATTAAACACAAACTAAACTAGAAGTGAATATAAAAGTATTTGCTGGATGACTAATGAGATTTAAGTCAACGTCATTAGGTTGGATTTTCACTATTGTTTTTTTTTTTACTGTGGTACTCTCTTTAATTTCCCTTATATATTGTGCCACTCTCTCTCTCTCTCTCACTTATTGCATATGGAATTTCTCTAATATAGTGTGAGATTTACTAATACCCTAATCGAGAGAATTTTTATGTGAATTGTATAATTTATTTATATTTTGTACTAATATACCTCCAAAAAAAAAAACTGCTCGTTGGATGGACTGAACTATCTAATGGCCTGGCATACAAAAATAAAAATTGGACATCAATTTCACTAAACCATGCATGACCTCCAGATTTTCATTGTCCTTGAAAATTTTGTCGTCTTTAATTTGGAAATTCGTTCCTCCTTATTACTCCCTCCATTTTGATCAAGATTTTCACTTTTCATCATCTGGCCAAAATTAAGGAAGTTGATATTTCATTTCCCATCCAATGTAATTGAATGGGGACAATTGGAAGACCTGTAGGTCTCACAAGTTGGATAAATGATTCTATCGAATAGTATAATTAGCCAGTTGGCCCATTAACTGTTGAGAGAATCGGTTGTCAAATTGGTTAGGCCGACCAAACAGCTAGTAGCTGAAACCTTACTTTCACTAATTAAACACAAATTGAACGCGCCCAAGTCACGCGGTTGAACTAACTAACTGGTCCATCAACAAGCATAGTATGCCGCATCAATTGCTTATGGTCAGAGTGTCAGACTATGTAAGCGATCAATAGCGTTAGCAGAATACCTCGACAAACGTACCTTTTTTTATTTAATTTGTTAGATTTTCCTTACACATAGTCACATACTATTAAGTTTTAATGTGACACGTTTGGACTTTTATATTTGCAAACGATGAATTCTTGTTTTAATGCATCTTCAACCGTTAAAATAATGATTTTAATGAATAAGATGGAGTCTCACCCGCTATCTAAGATAACGGGTAGGAAAAAAAAAATCTCAGTCCACCCGTCATCTTAGTTGACGGGTGGAGTTTTATTTTTTATCTTTTTTTTTTTAATCTAAGTGTAACAAAATCAAAAAAAAAAAATTCTCAACCGTCATCTTAGTTGACGGGTGAAGTTTTGTTTAGTTTTTGTTAAAGTTATATTAAAAAAAAAAAAAAACTCAACACACTCCACCTGTCAACTAAGATGACGGGTGGGAATTGAATTATTATTATTTATTTTTTGTTAAAGTTATATTCTTAAAAAAAAAAAAAATTAATACACTCCACCCGTCAACTAAGATAACGGGTGGGAATTGAATTTTTTTTTTTTTTTTTTTTTGTGAAAGTTATATTATAAATAATAAAAAAATAAAAAATTCAATACACTCCACCCGTCATCTTAGTTGACAGGTGGGAATTGAATTTTTTTTTTTTTTTTTTTTTAAAGTGATATTATAAAAAAAAAATTAATACACTCCACCCGTCATCTTAATTGACGGGTGGGAGGGAATTGAAATTTTATTTATTTTATTTATTTTTTGTTAAAGTGATATTATAAAAATAAAAAAAAAATTAATACACTCCACCCGTCATCTTAGTTGGCGGGTGGGAGGGAATTGAATTTTTTTTTTTTTTTGTTAAAGTGATATTATAAACAAAATAAAAATAAAAAAATTCAATACACTCCACCCGTCATCTTAGTTGACGGGTGGGAGGGAATTGAATTTTTTTTTTTTGTTAAAGTTAAAGTTATATTATAAAAAAAAATTCAATACACTCCACCCGTCATCTTAGTTGACGGGTGGGAATTTTTTCTTTTTGATTTTGTTACACTTAGATTAAAAAAAAAAAAAAAAGACAAAAAACAAAACTCCACCCGTCAACTAAGATGACGGGTGGACTGAGATTTTTTTTTTTCCTACCTGTTATCTTAGATAGCGGGTGGGACTCCATCTTATCCATTAAAATCATTATTTCAACGGTTGAAGATTCATTTGCTGGAATAATGTTCATAGCAAACGCTTGCTATAGATCATTTCCCATATATATATATATATTATTTAACAAATATTACACAAGAAATTTGGAGGCGAACACAAGGAAACCGGCTGGCTATGTTGAAGATAAAGACGCATGCATGATGGTGACCAATCTACCTATTTCCCATACTGCTCTTCCACACCTCAGCTCGGAAGCTACACAAACGATTTAATTGAGAGATACTACTCGATCGTCCTAACTTCATAAATTAAACAACAACTTCTCTATAATAATTGTATACAATATTTAACTCTTAATTTCCTCCCAAATACACAAACTATTTTTAAAATTCATTCATTTTTCTAATAAAAATTTGCCAATATCGGCCACTTGAACCTCTAGAAAAAATGAGTAAAGCTTTGATATTCTTTTTATTAAATTTTTATTATTTTTGGCTTATTTATAAAATGTGAACTCTTTTAATTTCTAGACTTATAATTATATAAAGATGAACCGGGTTCGGAGCGGAAGAAATATTGTAAAAAAAATGTGTATAGACATAGTGACATACCCACTGTTGACGTCAGATTTTGAACGCGAGCCGAAATCACCGGGTCAGCCAACCCAAAATACACCACCAATGGAGAGCCTAAATTATGCTGGAATAAAAGATGTTTGATCAAGTAAATACTAAAAATAATAACACAATGATTTACGTGGAAACCCAATACGGAAAAAACTACGGATGATATGCCAGAAATCCACTAGAATAATATAGGAAGTGTTACAATACAACGATTTGTAACGAGATAACAATCTTTCTTCATACACGTGGTGTATATGTCTACCCTCCGATGTGACGTCCCCAAATCTAGGCCCACACAGCCCAAACTTGAGTCGTCAAAAGACTACAACAAAATTATTACAACAAAGCACAACGTACAACAATACAGTGTATAATAATACACAACTAAGTCTTCACTATTATTGTCACACTATTTTACAACACGTGAAGACTACGACAGCTATTCCTCAGATTCTCACTCCATCCCCCGGCTAGACCCTGTTACGTTTTCATCTCCTGTTGAAAAACAATGGAACAAAAGAAAGGGTGAGCTCAAATAGCCCAGTAAGAAATATCATGACTACGATAATGACGAATAAATTATCATTAGCCTTCAACAGTTGAGTTCTTGATAGAATACAATAGACTACAAGATTTATATCAAAAACTGTAGTTAAATTCTTAAACAATGTTCAGATCAATAATAGCAGCGGAATGAGCAATCTATTAGAAGAATAATGCACTATAATGTCCACTCGCTTCTCTTTTTAGTAAAAATATCATCAACTTTTATCATCTGAAATACCATTAGTCAAGATAATACAACTTCACAGTTCCTGGTCATAATCATGCAGATCAACAGTTCATCTTTGCACTACGGGCCAAAGACATTCAATATAACACCAACGGTCATGATTATACCAGATTCAGCCTTTGGTCATAATCATACCAACCAACAGTTCATCTTTACACTACGGGCCAAAGAGAACATTCACCACGTGTCATAAAAGACACCGAACAGATGTATCGCCTTTAACCTAGTATATCGCCTTTAACCTATCATCTGTTCAACAATTATATCACATCTGTGCCCCCGGCCACAGATATTCACAACAGCTTGATTCTTGATGATTAATATAAATAACAGTGATACAAATGATGAACAGAAGAACAAGATAAACAATAAGTATCGGAAGTTTACTTTGTGCAGATTCAAATAATGTCCAAATTGCCAACATGATGTGGAGTGAAATTTAAAAATGATATTCAAGATCCACAGTTCAGAATAACGATTACAGTTCAATAGAAATGTTCAGAAAATAGGAAGGTTCAGTTGAAATAATGAAATTCAACTATTATGGAACATATAATATTTTCAGAAATTATAGAAGCAATAGTTCCATAATAAGTTTCGATTTAGGTGTATGAAAGAAAATAATATCCCTTACCGTAGCAGGTTTGATTAACAAAAGGTGAAGGGAATTAATATCCCTTACCATAGTAAGTTTGAATAATGGAAGATGAAAAAGATGGTATCCTTTATGAGTATAAAGGAAAATGATATCACTTACGAATATGGAATAAAAGTGTCATGTGATAATTCGTGTAGACAAATTATTTCCACACGAGACAAATAAAAATGGTTATTCACCAACAGGCGGTAATCCGCGCCGTAAGGTTATTCCCATCAATTTTGAATAAGAAGAGTTATTCACTAAACAGGCGATAATCCGCGCCGTAAGGTTATTCCCATCAATTTGAATACGAAGAGTTATTCACCAAACAGGCGATAATCCGCACCGTAAGGTTATTCTCAAAGATTAATAAGGAATGAATACAAAAGGTTATTCACCAACAGGCGGTAAACCGCGCCGTAAGGTTATTCCCACAATTTAATACATGGAAATAAATGGCACAAGAAAGAAACGATATTATTTTCGAGAATCAAAGAATGATAATCCCTTCAAGTAAGAAAGAAAATAATATCCATTTATGATGATGAAAAGAGTGATACCCCTTACCGTAGTAAGTTAGAATATGAAAGAAGATAATATTCCTTACCACAGTAAATTTAAGAGTGTGAAAAGAATAATATTCCTTACCTTAACACGTGACTGGATATTGATATGAGGTTGATCAACCTATATATTTATAATAAAATTAGTAATTACCACATATAAATTTCAAGGTATATGATAATTCACATATTATGAACTATCAAAATTATATATATTTAACATAATTTTTGTAGTATAATATAACTACTTTAAAATAGTTTTTAAAGTAATATTTCAAAATAAAGCTTTTAAAAATGAATCTTCTCAAAGAAGAGTCTTCTAAAGGAAGATTTGTGAATACCGTGAAAAATAAGAATTTATGAAATTACTACTCTTTAATAAAAGACTTACTTGAAAAATTCCTGCACTCATTTTGGCTTTCAAACTCTCAAAATAACCTTACTATGCTCAAAATTCTCTCACAATAAACTTATAGAAAAATTTATGTATTTTAGATATGATTTTCTTATTCAGCGAAGGGCCTATTTATAGCAAATGAAGTTACTATGCGTAGCACGCCGGGGAAGGAAAAATTGGGGGGCTGCGCCTCCCCCCGGCTGCGCAAACGTTTTTAAAATTTTTTCAATACTTGCACAGTAACTTCAAAATTTTCAAAATGTGAACAGTATTGAACAGTAACTTTTGTCGGCAGATGAACAGTGACTTTCCCGAGATGAACAGTAACTTCCGTCAGTGAATAGTAACTTTTTCGGGAATGAATAGTGAACTCCGAGAGTGAATAGTAACTTTTGAAAAATAATAATAATATTTATTTATTTATTTCTATTTTTTTCTTAATAAAATAAATAATATTGTCTAATAAAAGTACCAATTAGTAATGCGACAATTAACATAATGCTACCACAGTGATAACAATAATTCAAAGTAATGCAATGACTACTGTGTCAATTATCAGATCAATAATATGAATTACTGTGCATTTGTTACTGTGACAATTATTGGTTTAATAATGCAACATGTCGTGTAGTAACAATAATGCAAAATACTGTGTAGCAACAATTATTGAATTGATAACATAAAATATTATGCAGTGATAATTATTGATGAAATGATGCGTAACAATTACGGTGTCAATTATTAGACCAATAATACGAGACACTGTGCAATACCGTGTGCTACTGTAGAATACCGTGTGCTATACTGAAATACCATAAATTACCGTATACTACTATTCTTTTATCACCAGTATTTAAACAGTTAACACCGTTGACTATTTTTATTTAAAAAGGTTACTTCTGTCGTTTTCTATATCCGACAATTATTCCGTTGTGGGGTCCACCAATAATTAGTTATTTCGGCGCCGTCGTACGGCCCGAATATTCCCCGACCAAACGAATATTCCCCGACAAAGCGAATATTGTCCGACAAAATAAAATTTGCACATAACATCCTTAACTTTTAACTTTATCGATTTAATCACTTACTGTTTCAGAAAAATATATATATATAAAGAAAAATTAAATTTTATATTTCATAAAATTCGGGGTCTTACATCCGATATACACCGACGTGTATAAATGGCGCTTGTTGTACTCGCTGTATACTACTATAACTGCGCGCATAATGGTGTGCGCCGGAGTATGATCTCAATGGAGTATTCTGGTCTACTATTCGGTGTAAAAATGGAGAAGATGATCCATTCTCTCTCCTCTTGTGTTGCTTCTTAAAAGTTCTGATGATAGCCCCCTTTCTCCCCCTGATATGTCTGCTTCTCCTTTCTTTTATGTTGCGTGGTCCCAATGCTCATGTTTGACTATTACCAAGATATTTCAGATAATGTCCACTGCTCCAAGAAAACTCATTAAGTGCATCTGCCCTTTCTCTCTCCAGCAATATAACTTTATAAATAGTCCAATGGTGAGTCATCACCCACTCCCCCACGTATGCACTAGTGAACGTAGGTATGACTGTACCATACCTACGCCTAGTCTTGCTTTATCAGATATTTAAATGATGAGTCATGGTCCAAATATCTAATCCCAACACCCACCTACACATTTAGTTCTAAAATTTAGAAGGATGGATGGGCAAGTAGCTCTCATGCATGGGATTTAATGTTGGACGGTCTTCACATACTGCATGCGGCTGGGAAATGATCGATCATATTAAAAGTCAACCACTAAAAATATATATTGCCATATAAGGAGGTCTTCTCATAACCCATTAACTAAAAGATCGATATGAACAACGTAGTGGTATCAGGTATGTATCACAAAAGAAAATGCTCTTATTTTATGATTTTGGCTGCGATGATGAATGTCAATGGACGGATGGATCTGGCCGGAGGGGAATTCCGGAATTATATAAGCTTTAGTTTATATGGGTAAGGATTTAGTTCTTCCATAAAAGAACTTGATAAACATCTTCACCCATATAAAAGTTCTTATCTCTTCCTTTCATCTATTTTTTACTATTGCTATTTTCAATAATTATTTTTATATGTTTTATAGACAATAAAAAATATATATTGTAATTCATTTTTCATATAATCATAATTTTTTGATAATTACGTGCCTCTGCCTACTAGTAATTAAAAAAGGGTGATCATTTAGTTTATATTAACCAACAACCTTTACTTAATTCTAAAGAACATTTAAAGCGCAGGTCATCTCCAACTTTCCCATAGTTGCATGAATTTCCATTTATCATGGACCTTTCCTCGTTTGCCTCTCTACTTGACACATAACACCATATAGTTTTATAAAACATCTTCCCCATGGGCCTTTATTTTGTGTTTGCTACTATCCCCATTCAAAAAGAGAGTCTCATATTACAATTTTTAAGGATATCCCTCTAAATTTATTGAGTGTTTAATTTAGTAATAAATGTACTTATGGCGGTAAAACTTGACAAATTTAACTACTGTCATTTAGAATGCTTACAACCCACCCTAGTCATCCAAACTCCGGAAAGCAAACAAAGAATAAAGCCAGCAATCAGTTATGGTCGATCGAAGATCTGCAAATCTCTGCCGCTTATGCTGTGTCACATTCACAAAGTGCCCATCCCAACCTTCAAATTGGACTAAAACTAAGTTATTTTAGATGTCACTTGAACCAATTAAGAAAAATATACCAAATGCATGCCTTGCCATGCCATGCCATCTTTGAACCTATTGCTAAAAACACAATAAAGGTTTTGCATCTCAAGTTCTTGCAGAGATCCTCACTCTCAGTTATTTTATCAACAAACCCACATTCACACTCAGGCTTAAAAGAATTGATTACCCTAATAAATCAAATGATTGTACAAGGGGGTAACGTTCACAATTGTTTGCTAAAAGTGCCGGTTGGTTATTCATGGGGTTATACATGAGTTACAATATATACAAGTGGAAGAATGGTTGATGAAATTCTACATTGATGTCGCAAAGCCGGCAGGCACATTAATGTATGCGTCTCACTGCCACCTTTGATCACATCACTAGGGTCTATATTCCGAATCAGAAACATGCACCAAGAAAACATGAAACACAGAAAAGACCAGCCTATAAAATGCAGTAAAATCTCAAGTGGATCTGCAAAAAACCAAATCTCTGAAACAGCAGTTTCTAACAAGTAACACGTACTTGGGAAAGACAGAACTCGGTACAATTTGCTAGCTTGCCAGGGTGCTATTATACAACTGAATCGAAATCAAGCCATTTACTGCTGTAGCTGGCTCAGGAGATCCCTGGAAGCTTGCACTTGAACTGTTTCTTGAATAAAGGCCTGCAACCAAGTCTCAACAGCATAAGCCTGGAGACAATTTTTACCCCTTATTTGGTGTCAAAAATATTTTTACAACTCAGAAGAGAAATATACAGCTGCAGAAATCCTAAAATCTAATTACATATATATGTACGAACTATAGCAATTCTTAATTCTCTCTGCTGAGATTTTTGGTTTTGGCAGCTGGATTAATTAACCTTCTAAAGATGTTACTAACACTCTTCAGCATGTGTACCTCCTTAACAATATTATTATAGCATGAGGTTTTCCTGCCAGAACTCCCAAGAGTTACTATAACCTATAAACTATAGTTTCAATAGCATGAGGTGTTCATAGTAACAATACAAATCATCTTTGACAATGAAGAAGTGGGGGAACTTCAAGAATTAAATTACGAGAATAATATAACTAAATGTATGACCCGTAGGCTTTGAATGCACAATTTCATTGTTTAGGAAACAGAAATCACATTATTTTGGGTTGTCTATTTAAGG
The DNA here is from genome assembly GCA_947179155.2 of Hedera helix. NCBI lineage: Eukaryota > Viridiplantae > Streptophyta > Magnoliopsida > Apiales > Araliaceae > Hedera > Hedera helix. Next base: position 59,830,794 of record OX359264.1, on the reverse strand, counting down.
TAGGAGGGTCCCTTTAAGGGTCAGGGAATGAGCCATTTCAGTCCGTATATCTTTACATTAGTAATCCTTTAGAACTCCTATTAGAAAGGTAACTGGCTACTTGAAAAATCTATGTAGAATTTGTTAACAAGTATGTCCAAAACATTCCAAACTTGACAGAAAATAGTGCAGACAATTCTAGAATTAGATCAAATAATTTCACATGTTATAAATCATTTACTATATGAAGGGGAAATATATATATATATATATATATATATATATATTGTTGGACAGGGTCACAGAATTACAGAAACTATATAAGAAAGCAGACATCAATATACACAAATCATCAAACCTCAAAACATGATTTTAACAAAAGAGTGGGGAAAAGATCAATAATTTCCTTAACAGGGAAAGTGGTTCAACTTTGACTCCAAATTTTGCTATAACTTACAGTAGAATATCCATACCAGTCTATCATAACATCACAAAGTAAAACCTCATAGATGAAAAATATGTGAAGGAGAGACGACCTAAAATGCAAATAAAACATCTAACCTACAAAAAGTTAACTTCCAAGTTAAAGGTAGACTTTCATGCTCTGAAACTAACAGCAGATTAAAACAGGTATCAGTGGATATTTTCATTATCATTTTTTCTTTGTTTGGGAGGTGTTTCTCAGAAAACTTGTGCAACTATAAATAACATTATGGGCTCATGATAATTCTAAGCTCTAAAACATTTCTAAGATAGTAACTGAGAAAGACAAGAAAGATTACTAACAATAATTTTAGTCATATCAACCTTAAATTCCAGGAAATTGTCTCTAATGTCCCAGGGAGATGCCGGGATTTTCTCTTAGTATTGGGGTGGGGTGGGGGTGGGGGTGGGGGTGGGGGAGGGGGAGGGGGTCAAGATTAACAATTAGTCTCGATTAAAATCTAAATCATTTCTGCACTTGCTTTTCTGATTTCAAATTTTCTTTTTAAGTTTATATCCATTACAGGAAAAAGACGTTAAAAAAATTACTCCCCCGTCCAACTTTATTTGTCCTAATTGACTTTTTATAGTCAAACTGACCATATTTAGAATCAAAAATTATTCTTAAGTTTCTCAGATATAAGCATAAAATTATTATCATAAGAAATACATCGAATATACTATCAAAGTCAACTTATTTGATTTCAAAATTTCTTGTTTAATTATTAATCTTAAAATTGGTCAATTTTACCATAAAAAGTCAATTAGGACAAGTAAAGTCAGATGGAAGGAATACAAAACTAAAAATAAAAAAAATACAATGATACATTCAAGTCATGAAAGTAATCTAACATCACAGTATTGTTTCAGTTTCAAATGACAATCCCATAGAATAATTGACAAAATACAGCACCTTCAAATGACTAGCCACACAAGATGACAATCCATTTCAACAGTATATATTAGTCACAGGTATATGTGTGGGTGTGTGGATGTGTGGGTGTATATATGTATGTATATATATACTCTCTCCATCTTCCCAAAGATATCCTGATGTCCTAATATCCTAAAAAAGATGGCAAAAAGTACATAAAGTAAAGGACAAATAGGTCATTTAGTAGGGTCCACTAGTAATAAAAAAAAAAAAAAAAGACTCATCATTGTATATAATTTTGTGGAGCCACTAAGGATAAATTTGAAACTTTTTCTACTCTCTTCCCTCTATTTTACTTTTCTTAATTTGTGTGCAAAATGTACTTTGGATATCCTTTGGAGGACAGAGGGAGTATATATATTATGTTAACTATTTGTATTTCATTCATTCCATCGGTATGCTCCATATATACATATATATTATGATGAATTATAGAGAAGCAGTTCATATAAAGAAAATTTTAAAGCTGCTATGAACTTGAGAAATGACTCGTTACCTTGCAAAACTATTATAACAAAAAAGAGAAGTGTGACCACCATGGCAGCTAGACTGCTATTTGATGTTGATGATGATGATGACGAAGACGACGACGACGACGATATCTCAGCATTCAGTTTCTTGAGTGCTTTGATGCGTTGAATCCTTGCACGCTTCTTCATGGCAAGCTCAGAAATCTCCATAACCAACTTCACGTCCGAAACGTCCAGTGTTGGACCTTTCGGGGGTCGAGGCGGCTTGGAAGCCTTTCTGAAGGAAGTTTTCCTTTTCTCTTTCACAGGCTTCTGCTCCAAAAGAGGCACATGCTCTACACTCTGTCCTAAATTCTTGTCTATCAACAATTCTATATTATCGTAAGGGTCCTCACTAGATGTTCCTAACTTGCTGTCTGTGCTCGCACTAGACTCTCCGTTAGCAGATCCAGCATAACCCAACAAACCACTCCTAAGTCTACCGAGCATATGCTTTGCTGGCTTGTTGCCTGAAATGGTGTTATTGCTTGTCTCATCTTCATGCCCTGTTCCACCACTCTCAAGGTCTATTTCTTCTGAGGCATTATGGTCCATTTAATTCAAAGTTGGTTTCTCCTTACCCCAATCAATATAGATAACAACAGCAACACTTCTTCACAATGAAACCAAGATCAATCTTCACAATGAATCTATCTTGTAGTTACTCTACAACAAATGAATGTCATGAGAGTGATACCTATACCAAGAAACTAATGGAACAAACAACCTCTTCTATATTACTACCAGCTGCATATGCTAATTTCTTGAAGTAATTTACAACCATACCACAACGTGGTCATCAATATATATTCTTTAGGAACTCTACCCCGTACCAAAAAGTCTTCTAATACATACGAGGATTGAAAAAGTAACCAGACACAAAACAAATAATGAATATGTTCCTGCAAATGTGTATAAACCCGCACAAAAATAGTGTCTTAGGAAACAAAAGTAACTATAGTTTTCTCAAAAACTTTTCAAGCAGTAACTTCATAAACATGATACAATGAGAGGGAAAACCCAAGAATAACATAGAAAGGGATAAAACTAAAACCCTCAAAATCTATGTTACCTTAAAATTGCAGCTTTTTTGTTGTTGTTGTTGTGGTGGTGGTGGTGGTGGTGGTGGTGGTGGTGCAATAGGCGCAATAATGCAACTTAAAATATCAAATTAGGCATAAAGCCAACAATGAAATTCAGCCAAGAAGAGAGCGGAAAAGAGAGATAATCCTTCAAAAACACAATATGGAGAATTGGAACAGAATTAGAACATTACCCAAAAGGCAAGACGGATTAAAAGATAAAAATGTTAAATTTTGAAATAACAAGAACTAGAAAGAAAAATACAATGACAAAGAAAAACATCCTAAGACGAAAAAAAACACCAAAAAATTGTCAAAGAAAGTGCAGCTCTTACCTGGTCAAATAAACAAGAAGAACCCCCAATTCGACGGCGGAGAGATCATCGGCCGGAAAGAACAAACCAAACCAGGATTTAGTAGCAGCAAAATTTATAAATTAAGATATTTGAGAAAGATTTCTGGGATAAATGATAGTATATCCCCAAATTAAGAACTTTTGTCTCCACGAAAACGGATATATTTATGCGGGGATATTATAATATAATACTCCAAAATGCTATAAATAAATAAAAGGCACCAAACAAAGCACACCGGCACTATCCATTTCGGTGGCCGAACCAGCTTTTCGCGGGCGGACTATGACGTGCGACTGCTGTCGCATATGCCACGTGTTCCTCTGAAAGAGTTTGTCTTTTTTCTTTTATTTTTTCCCCAATTTATATTATGAGTAAAAATATACTGATAGACCTTAATATAACACAAATGAAGGGAAATCCTAAAGTATATTAGGCTATATTTATATATAAAAAATATATTTGAAATTAGATTATTTGTATTAATTTAATAATATTTTAGATTATTTAATCTTATGATGAAGAATTAATAATCTTTTAAATAATCATATGAATTATTTTTTATCATTCTTAAGACTATTCAGAGGGATTACATAATTCCATGATAAATATAAGATTAATAGTTTCCCTCATTTTAAGTTATTAAATAGTTTTATGGAATTAATTGTCCAACCCTAAGGGACTAATTATTCATCCTCAAAGGATTAAATAGTGTAAAATAATATTAAATTAATATAAATAGTTCAATCTCCCGCATACTTTTTATAAACAAACATCGTCGTAAAGTAAAAGAATAAACTAAGTGAAAGTAATATATCCCAGCCTTTCTAAAATTTAAGATTAACTAATTTTAAAATTAATATAATTTGCTTTAATTTTGAAAATTATAAATAGTAATATTTTATAATTTGAAATTATTTAAATATTATCTAAATTAAATAAAGTGTATAAATTTTGATATTATTTCAAATTGATTTTAAAAATCAAAATTAAGCATATATTAAAACAGTACGGTATATATTATGTTTACTGAGATATCATCTTCACCCGATTATTTACCTAGTAAACACCGTAAGTGCAATAACTCAATTTTTTTTTAAAAAATAATTAAATATTAATTTAATTTTTTTAAAGTATAATTAAATTAAAAGGGTAAGTTACTAATTTATTTTTTTATTTCTTCTGAAAAGTTGAATTATTTTTTTATATTATTAATTAATAGAAATTAGAGCGTTTATTAGAATTTTGGCAACTCATATATTGCTTCTTTGTTATATTTAAAGAATATATATGAGCTATAACCACATGTGAAAATACTACAAGTATGTCCTCATGGTACCGGGACATGACACCTTCTGTGACGGTATAATCTGTTCACAGCGTATCCTTTTGTGTGTTCTGGGGTATGAGTTTTGGTCATTTAATATATTTGTTCAAGATGTGTATGAGTTGACCCTAATTTCTGTTTTATTTTGCGAATTGGTGATGTTGTGCCAAATATACCTTTCGATTTTGCTCACATTTGGATTACGCAGTCTAATATATAATTTTTCCGTGTGATATTATTTTGATTTGCCTGTGTGACAAAGTATATTTGTTTTGTTCTGAACTCGATATGTAATAACTACTTAACAACTTTGATTCAGCCTTCTATTTTGTTTCGTTAATTCAGTTATATTCTGTTCATACTTTAGATGTTATATTACCGTCAGTATTTATTCTTAAGGCCTTACTCAATATTTTATTCAGTTGATTCTATATTTTAGTTGTGTGTTTTTTGTATATTCTTATTCGTACTGGGTATTTAGTTCATGCGGTCTTTTCCTTCTGACAAGTTAGTAAGGGAGATTCAAGGTTATGCAAAAAGTGCTTGTCTTTGACCATTTAGGTTCATTTAGATTTTAAGTATTTATTAATTTTGATTATTGTGTAAGTTTTGAAGAATTTATTTATTTATGAATTTTAAATTATTAAATATTAGAAGTTTTTAGTGCTCTGTTTATGAAATTTAATATTATTGTGTTTTTTTTTTCCTATTCAAGAAGAGGGTGTTACAATAAGGATAAAAACTGTAACATTCCTTTGTAATTAAAAAAATAAAAAGAAAAATAAATAGATTCTAAGTATTAGAAAAGGTTGGCAGCCTCTGCCAAATACTACGAGTCGATCTCCTACGTGGTAGTCATGATATAAATTAGATACAACTGGAAAATCCTTTTTCAACATCATTTTTCAACTATCGTGCTAACAACTCTGACTAGCAAAACATTTTATTTAAGAGATTAATCCATATTTATAATATTGTGTCAATCACATAACTGTTAGGCCTGCACTGATGCGCCTTTTATTCATTTTCAGTAGTTGAGATTATGTGCTTACACGTTTGTTTGAGAATGTCTATTGGTTTAATTGTTGCCTAACATACTACAATACTACTATAAGCCAGCCCGTTTTGGTAAAAAAAAATAAGTGTTCCATTTAATTAAGTTTGATTTTTAAAATTAAAATTATAATATAAATTTATTTTAATTTTCTAAATAACAAGCTTGTACTTAATAATTAGTGTATTAAACAAAACCAAATAAATTTACACCGACTTTAAAATTTAAAATTTCACAAATTAATTAAGAAAAAAATCAAATGTTAACTCAACATACAGAGAATCATCTATGCATGCGTGGATGTCAGATTCTAAATTATTATGAACTTGAATGGAAAGACCAGGAAGAATTGAATAAACCTAACTTTGCATGAGTGGATTTTAATTTAACAATTTATTTTAAAGATAATGTATTTCACAAATGATGCATTAGATTTTCAAACGTAAACGCTATTGTCCTTCCTCTAATTATTTTCCCACAGAGGTAAAATCCATCAGGCGAAGTACTAGAACCGAGTATAATTTATTGTTTTGTAATTGTTATCGAATCGCATCGATTTTTAAATTTAAAAGTAACTTAAATTATTTTTCAAAAATCAAATATAATCTTATAATTTAAAACGTAAAAATAAATTCTAACTAAACTTGAGATAGGGGTAAATACAAATGTTCATAAAGAGAACCCAAAAGAAAGAAAAATAGTCAAAATCTTCTTGTCCTATGTAGAACCCAGCAGGCAGATTTTAAAATAAATGGAACCGAGATCCATCTGCTTCTCTAAACGGGGATGGGCAAGTTTTGAAGAAACAATGATTAGAATTTTCAACGTTTCCCTGAAGCTGCATTTTGTATAGGTCAAGTTTAACTTATAATTTGCTTAAATATAAGAGAGGAACGTAGAAAGAAGATAAACCATCCCAATGCCTGCTGCAAGGAGAAAAGCATCGAAACAATGTTGAAGATTTGTGACTGTGGAACGCACCAGGAAATATCAAAGATATTGAGTTAAAACTCTATCGCATCAGATCTTGACTACTTGCTTATTCACGAACTAAACCTGCTTACCCACAGAACAATTTTATTGCTAACCTAAGATCTAAATTAAAACTATTGTCGATCAGTTGGCACATCATGAAAAATCTCAACCACTTACGGACAAAAAAGCCAAAAACATGTCTCACTACTTAGTTTACAATGATCAAATTCCAGATAACCACATTCAAAAGGAACATAGCCAAAATGTAGCATCCGAATCTGTACCAGTACCAGCTTCTTATCATAAACATAATTGATATACTTACCTAAGATTAAGGCTCTGTTAAGTATTACTCGTACCCGACCAGGATTTGAACCCTGAAAATTTTTGGAGTGAAAATTTAACTAATGCAGTTTTGGAAAATTAAAATCTTCAACTCCACAAAAATAAGCTCTCCACATGTTACCCCTAAACAACTTAAAGCCTACAAAATTCACAAAAGAAGTTCTGTTGATATACACTGCATCCTAATTTTGCATCTGCCATTCTAGAATTTCCAAATGCATTTAGGATCAGTTCCTAACCACAATCTCCATGTCTAATGAAGCACAAATCTTACCCAATTATTGGGATGATTTGACTATGGAACATCTAGTGCTTAAGGAGAACAAAAAAGGAACCAATTCAGGTATTGTAGCTCAAAGTGTAAGACAACTCACCAAGCTTAACTCCAATGTACTGATTTAGAATCGATTATATGCTTTCCCAAACTCATCATGCCTCTGGCGCTGGAAGTCACCGTAAGTATCATGAGACCTTGACGAAGGATAATTTTCCATGGAGTTCTGGTACCTGCCCCTTGACTCCAGTGGTAAATTTCCTCCAGCATAATGAAGCTTTCCAGCAGAGCCATCATACTCGGAATAACCAGGCTGCCTATAACCACCATATTTTGAAGTGGACAACTGCTGGCGTGCCCTTTGTTGCATCCTTTGGGCATCGAGTTGAAGAAACTCTTCCCACTGTTTTGCGTGCATTCCCCTCAATACAGCCAGCCTCTTCATGTAATTTTCCCTCATCTCTCTGACAATCTAAAATTAAGAGAGCCAAGAGTCAGAACATCTAAAATATAAATTAACACGACCAAAAGGAAAGCCACTAAACACGTACATATAAATTTATCTAAAGACAAATAGTGATATCTGAATCGGTTCTGCACCAATGAAAGATTTAAAAACAAATTCAGTCTGCATAAAGATGCTTAAAAATCTGACAAGAAAATCTTTAATATGCTGTATCAGTTGTGTTTTTCAAAGTGCTATGGCATGTCAAATCATAAATAATTCAAATTAAAATACTACCATGAATTATACATTCCCACCTCACGATGCTTGTAGTTTTCCTCATCTTCTTCCTTGTCACGAATCCTACCAAGATCCATTGCGTCCCTCTCATATTCCAACTCTAATTCCTCTAAAGTCAGAGGGAAGACGGGGTAATCCAACTTATGGCCAGATTGCACGTCAGGTCGACGTCTCTCTGTCTCCCATCCATCTGTCCGGTATCCCCCCCTGCTCTGACTATGACCATCATATGAATTAAATGAGACCCCAGTGTGTGCAAGACGTGCTGGAGACTTAGAATGGCTTGAACGGCGTCTGGCTCCATCATTACCATAAGCTTCACCAAAGGAAGAGTGTGTTAAGCACTTCGATTCAAGATGTCTAACAAAGATGCCAGCTTTAATTAGACATGCTATCTTATATTCTCATAGTGAACTCATCTGAAGCAATAAGTTTGGATATGCTTTTGGTAAATAATTTCTGTCTTGAAGACAACCCGTTCAAATCAAACCCACCCACGAAAGTTACTTCACAATTGAACACATAATGCTTGAAGATAAGAACTTACCTCTCGCTGCAAACAAAATGATAAGCAACAAGCAACATTGTTATATAATATATACATCTGTAAAAAGGACAACGGGAGGGGAATAGTCCTAACAGCACATAATTAATGATTATAGAGACCTCGTAAACTACGAGCACGGGATTACCATGTTTCTATGGATGCCGTAAATATATCCTACGCTGTCCCTACCTTGTGGAGAATCCCTTGATAACATTTTTAAATCCTCGCGGACATGGTCTTCCACTACCTTCTCTTGTTTGCCAAATCTCTGCTGGAAATGTGATGCAGTTTGGGTACTTTGAAAAGACCTTTGGGAATCAGAGCGTGCAAACCGAGTGCCAACAGGGCTCCTCCTCTCAGGCGACTTGGATCTGGTAATGTGAGAACTAGAACCACCTTTTTTGTCACCCTCCTCTTTAATTTTATGAACAGCATCTACACCTTTGGCCAAGATCAGCCTATCTTTGCCACTGACAATAATAAACTTCTCCTCTATTTTTATTTTGCAGCCAATATCCCTTTCAATCTTGCTTACCACCTTCTCTGAGAAAAGTGCTTTCACATGTTGTTCTCTTGCAGGTACTCTTTCGAAAAAATCTTGAGACTTACGGTTAGCTCCAAGAGTAGAAGGACAACCCTGTAATCATATCAAAACACAAAAAGTACATCTGAAAACCAACATTATACAAATGAGATGATATAAACAGAAAATTAAGAAAGTTGGAATCCTACCCATCATCTCTAGAAACTCTAGGACATATTTCATAATTCAGTAACCTCCAAAAAGTTCATATGTATACCCATTCATGCAAAATAAACGTACATGCACCACAAAACAAAAAACTACCTCATAAACTATCAGAGAAAAAAGAAAGCATATGTAACATCATCTTTTTCTTTTCTTTTCTTTTTTTTTTGGTTGAGAAAATGTACTATCAAGAGTTTTTGTAAGAACCTCATGGGTAATATATCAGATACCAGAACGACAAACTAGATCAATAAGTAATCCGACCACACTGACTGATGCTACACGCTTAGCGAGATGGAAGTTTAAAACATCCAGATACCCAAACTTCCATGCCTTCCCACGAAAAAAAATTATTCCTTAAGATTAAATAATAATAAATAAATAAAATATGCTGAGGGATGTAGGACAAATTTAGGAGATGAATAATTCTTGGAATTATCGGAAAATAAAAGAAAACTTAAACTAAGGTGGAGCTCTGCACTCTACTACATCTAGGATCCTCAACCACAAAGTGTAGAATCGTTCCCAATCAAATTTAGGTCTCAAAATAATATCCCAATAATGTGTAAAATTCTTAATCTTGTGGGGATATTGCATCACTACTAAGAGAGACCTAAAACCCTAATATAAGTACTAAATGACTAAAATACCATTACTAAATATTAAAAATTCCAAATCATTATCAAATTTCCTAAATCCTCACTGATTTAATAAAATAAATAAATAATTTATTATTTAACTCTTGACTAGTCCTCCTCATTACTGAGTTTCAGTTTTTTTCCAATTTATATTTGAGTCATCGGTCTACAATATGCAATCAGATGGAGTTGTATCAGATAAGAGCAAGTTTATTTTATTTTTTTGTTGCTCAATTGAAGAAGAGAAGTTGAGAACCACTCCATGAGGAACCAAAGATATACCTGAGTGAAATGGCCTGATTCTCCACATATCTTACAGATCATTTCTTCTTCTTTCCTTTTCTTCCAGTTCCGTTCAGTGGCTTTTGATTTAGCCTCCCAAACCTTAGCCTCTCGGCTAGTAAAATCAGTTGGGACAGCATTAGGGTCCCGAGGTTCCTCTTCCTCATCAGAACCAGCGTGGGACCTTTTGTTTCCTTTTGCAACATCTTGTACGCGGGTGCTATTAGATACTGGAGGTCCAGTGTACTCCTTATAAAGTTCGCTAAAATCATCATCAACGTCAGAATCTTCTCCATTTGCCATCCCAAAAAATGTCAACAAAATTTAACTCCTGTGAACAAAACACAATCAACACCTTGCCACCACAGGCAAGCGGATATGAAAACAAATAGAATGCATTTAACTTTTTTAATAAAAAGAAAAAAAGAACACCAGAAACTAGCAGTAAGCTTTCACGAGAAAAAATGAATTCCAAAATTAAACAAGAGCTATTAACTAGCAGCCTGTTCTCGAAGACACTGAGAGCTATTAACTAGCTGCCCTAGAAATGCTGTATTTTGGAAAATATATATTCCAGAGGGGACATTTGTCCCATAAATTAGAAGTGATAACAATAAATGAACCATATTCCATACTACAACGAACACCAAAACAACCTTGCCAATTTGGTACAGTTGCGCAATTCAGATGGAAGAAATCTGCAATTTTTATGGGCCTAACATAAATTCTGAGCTTATATAAGTGAAAGCAAATGTCTTTATTCAAAATAGGGGTAAGGAACAAAGTACTTCAAGAAATCACATTGTTATAAAATATAAGGTTTTCCCATAATTATCTACAAATATTTTTAAGATGGGATTATTCTCATGAATTAGTTGCTATAATGAACGGTTTTCTCTTTTCAGTATGGAAAATAAGTAATCAAAAGCATTTCACTGACACTGACTAAAATACAAACCTCAGAGACGAACTCTCAATAAAATAGAAATATTCTACCCATAACTAGAAAACTGGCACTAAAACGAAATATTTAGTCAAAAACTGTCATTCTGCTACCAAAATCTAGCTTTATCAGTACAGAATAAGATAATTTCAGGGTTTCAAGTGAATCAATCACCTAAAACCTCATGGACGCTTACAAACTTATAGTATGAGCTATATAATGCTTTCGCCTTAGGTTTTGTTGATATTAACAATTCGCACTCGATTACGTCGAAAATCAAAAGGGTTTCTCTCGGGGAAACGAGAAAATATTTAGAATTTTACATTAACTGAGATGAGAGATAAAGTAGATGGAGATAGAAAGAGAAGAGGAAAACTGGCAAAGTAGGAGGAAGAAGGAGAGCGTCGCCGGTACCTTACGAGTTGTTCGATGGGACTGTTAGGGCTCGTCGGCTTTTTTTCATTTTGGATTTATTTCTTCGTTTTTCAAAACAGTATAGGGTGTAATTAATATTTACGAGTTTCATATTTGTATTTTCAAAATTTAAGATAATTACTGTTAGTTTCAAATTTGAAAATATTTTACATTGATTTAAAAAAATCAATATTATCTTTTTAGAACTAATTTTAAAAAGAGATAAAAAAAATGTTTATTTTTTTAAATGTCTTGATCTATTACAATAATTTGTCCTAACCTAAGGGGAGGAATTTAGGTGAAAAAAGAGATGCTTAGTATATTAACTAGATACAACCCCGCGCGTTGCGGCGGAATTATTCGTTTTGTTAAAAAAAATTAAAAATTAAAAATTATTTAGATTAATCACCAATCAATTTGAGATAAGATAAAATAAAATTATGGGATATAATATCAATTTAGAATATCAGTTTAGATTTGTATTTATGAGATAATATTAAAAAAAAATTTGTCTGATTAAGGAATTTAAAAATTAAAAAAATTATGCATAAATTTTTTTTGTAAATAAAGTTCTAAAGCCCAATGATGGGATAATATTACATATTTTTTTGCTTGAGAATTATTTTTAAAAAAAATAAAAATTTAAATTATTGGATAATATTATATATTTATGTGTCAGAGTTATTAGCAAAAAATGATATAATAAAACAATTCAAAAATCAAATTATAGGATAATATCAATTTGAAATTGCGGCAAGTCAATATAGTTTGACTGGTATATGAATACAATATTAGAACAAAAAATTCATACGAATCTATTGTATAATTGTAGTTTTGAGCAATATGTATAGTTTACATGTTATCAGTTAATTCAATATTAACTCTCTTACTTTGTTTCTCATTGTTTGTGCTGAGTTGTAAATCTCCAATTGCAGTTAGTTGAGCAATAACATCTAAACACAAAACATTACAATTATACAGTTAAATAATAAAATTTGTATGAAAAAGATGGCTTCAAAATCATTGTGAAACATACCAACTAAGTAGGAATCATCAATCGCGCTAGCTAGTATTTGATCAAATGGACTGAATTGGAGTCCATATGTATGAATTGAAGCATCATCTGACTCTTGCAATGAGGTGGAATATACGAAATTAATCTTATATGGATGTTTGGTAGCTTTAAAAGAACCACCATTCTGACTAACAACAAAATTGGTGATAATAAAAATTTTGTTTTCCTTGACCAATGGTTGAAATTTATTTTAAAGTGTTCTTTTGATATTGGCTTGTATTCTGTCATCCTACGAAGGAATAACTTGTAGATGTTAAGTTGTTATAATAAAGGTAAACAATTTGTAGATGTCAAGTTGTTATAGTAAATGTAAAGTTTATGTATGTATATGTATCTTCTTATTCAACAATATCATCTTAATACTGTTTATATAGTCACCTTTATAGAAGCAAGGCATATTCCAGAGTTTAGTTATTTGTGCCTTAATTTTCCACGTTTCTTTTTACAGGACTGATGTTAGCAACACAATTATATTTAGTAGTTGCGCCAGCTAAATAATCAAACAACAAAAAAGTTGAAGTCAGATTCGTGGTGAGACAAAAGTTCAGAATGAAGTAGAAGTAGAAAGAAAATTTGAAGTCATATTTATGATGAGGCAAAGAAACAGAATGTAATAGAAATAGAAAAAGAGCAATAACAAAAGAAAAATAAGCTTACCATATAGAAGCAAAATATATGAAGAAGAAAACAGTTATGTGGTGTGATTTAGAATGAAATAGGTGGTATATATATTTATAGGGTATTATAAAAATTGTGTAGACCAACCATACATAAAATTGGATTATTATCTATTTGGTATTTCTTTAATTTTGCAATTTTATATGATTTGTGACAAAAAAAATAATATTATTTTTTGTGCTATACTTGTATATTTTAATGGGATAATATTGAATTTTCAATTTATTGGATAATATTCGATTGTGTTATATTCAATTTGAGATTGCTTAAATTAATGGGATTTGTGACGACCCCAAATCCGGGTTCCATAACCTCGAGTTTGGTTCTCACTATTCAACACATTACTAACAATTAAATACATACATTGCATTTAAATATCGCGGAATAATACATATTGGTTCCCTTCAAAAGGTTACAATACCAGGGTCTATCAACCTTAACATAAAAACAGTTCCTATCATAAGGAATTACAAAAGGTTTAACAACCGTAAATACATAAATAAAGATCTAACTAGCATGCATAAGCTACTTAAGCTTTGGCCTTTCCTTTTCCCTTATCCTTCCTGGAGCAATCAGGATTATCTGAAAAATGGTTCATGATATAGCAAGAATGAGCAACTAGTTTGCTCAGCAAGTTTATAACAATCATATAGATTTAATATATCATGAATGAATGGGAAAGATCATCAATGGTTCAACAATAGATATAACAATTGTGAAAGAAACAGGATTCAAATTTTAATAAACAGAATATTTGAATCTTAAAATGCTGAGTGGTCACTAAGGACCCTGAACTAACTAGGGTATAATAGAGTTTCCTCTGACCCTTTGAGTTGTTTGGTTTTCAAGGGGATCAGCCTATTCAACCCGCTGTATATGCATTACATTTAGTCACTGGCGCCCAAAGTCGGTTTCCCGACACAAAATCCCCTAATTTAGGGTTGTTCAATTCTCAGACTTAATATAAGAAATCCGCACCCAACAATGGTTTGGATAAGCTTTTAAAAGTATTCAAGTTATTGAATTTAGAAACGTAATGTCTAGCTGAATTATTAGCTTAAGACATTTTTAATACAGTTCATGAATCAAGAACTAATAAGCTTCAAATGCACTAAGTGCGATTGTATAAACAATATGGATGTGGAATAATTTTAAATAATTAAACCACTGCAAGCTTTAACAATAAATACAAGTATGGAAACTTGTTCAACGATAATAATTGAGTAGGGTTAGAGAACTTGCCTTTTTGCTCAGCTACAATAATTGTCTAGCTTTAACTAACTTGCTTTGAAAGACCTAACATTAATAAAGTCGGTCTAATAATTAGTACGACGTATTTGCATAATTATACGCTTAATAACGAACTTATTTACCACATAAGTACTAACACATAAATTACATTAGTCAAAACAATATTATTAACCTTATAGACACTTAATCATTTTAGGTTAATAATTTAATAAGTTAGAAAATATTTTTCTTAAGTGTTGGACACTTATTAAACCCTTAAACAACTTATTATAATTGTTTAATTAAATCATAATTAAATTAAATTTATTTTATTAACTCAATCTCTATTTAATTACTATTTAATATTGATTAAATAGAAATTAATTAATTAACTCTACTTATTATTAAAAATAAATAATAACTAATTGTACTTACTTATTATTTAATTATAATTAAATAATAAATAATTATTAACTTAGTTTTAACCTTCTTCAATTTAATGTTAATCAACCAATAATTAACTAAGTAATTAACCTTACTTATTATTTAATTAAGAAAATTAAATAATAGTTTACTAATCTTAATCCTCTTTAATTATTATTTAATGTCAATTAAATAATAATTAATTATTTAATTAATTTTAATTATTATTTAAGGTTAAATAATAATCAAATCATTCTTATTTATTATTTTAATTAAATAATAAATTATTACTCTAATAACTTAATTTCCATTAATCGTTATTTAATGTTAATTAAATAATAATTAATTACTTAATTATCCTTATTTATTATTTAATAATATTTAAATAATAAATAATTAATTTATAAATTTTATCTCTCTTTAAATATTATTTAATAGGCATTAAATAATAATTGCTAATTTATCATCTTTATTTATTATTAACATTTAAAATAATAAGTAAATAATAAATTTATTTAACTTAACCATGGTTTAGCTACTAGATTAATATTTAAAATATTTAAATATTAAACTTAATGAAAAATATCCTCCCCAATATTATTTTTGTATTATTATTATTTTTGTTATAATTTTAAAATATTTAAATTAATTAAAATTATCCCGAATGGCATTTTCGTAAATAAGTTGAAAAACCGGACCGATGGCATTTTCGTAATTAATTCGAAAACTGAACCGAGGGCATAATGGTAATTCTGCCGAAAAAAAACACGGAGGGGCAAACTTGTAATTTTGCCGAAAAATAACTACCGCGCATGGCGCGCATTATAATATTTTCGGACCAAAACGGCGCCGTTTTTGGCAATCCGGAAATGGCTTCCGCGCATAACGCGCGAAAGAAATTTTCTGCCGATGCCAAACGACGTCGTTTGGCTCCGCGTCGGTGGGTGAACAGTGGCTCGCGCATTGCGCGGCCAGTGTTAAATTTTCTCTTCCAAGCAGAATGTGAACAGTGTTTCCGGCTACCCATTTTAAATAAAAATATATCTTCAATAAATCTTTAACTCTTCAATAAAAATCCAAAAAATTTACCAATCACCTTATATTAATTTATAACATGAAAAATTAATTTTTCATGATTTAATATCATTATTTTTTTATAAAAATTTTTACATCACATAAACTACCACAAATCATAACTTTTTGTGTATAACTCCATTTTGAGTGATTCAAACTTTGTTTTTCTCATGATTCAATGTTCTATAATATTAGAACATCAAACTTAAGTTTTATAAAAAAATATTTTTGGACATAA
Organism: Hedera helix; assembly: GCA_947179155.2. Classification (NCBI taxonomy): domain Eukaryota; kingdom Viridiplantae; phylum Streptophyta; class Magnoliopsida; order Apiales; family Araliaceae; genus Hedera; species Hedera helix. The sequence continues at coordinate 59,814,444 of OX359264.1, read as the reverse complement.
ATTCCAAAACTTGTTTACACACTATTAAATACATATTTTAGCATATAAAATATACAAAAATGCAAACCAAGCATATTAAACTCAAGCATGACATATATATTACCACTACACATTAATAACCATATTAACATGTTTATACTAACATGATGATTTATTTAATTTAAAAACAAAACTTCATTTAAAATAACCATTACCTTGATTTAATGGCTATTCTTCTTTTTCTCCCAAAATATGTTGTGAATCTTGAAGGCATAAACTAGCTTAGCACTCCTTCTCCTTCTCTTGCTCTCTCTCAAAATATTTTTCTCTCAAACTCTCTCTTTTGATTTTTGGAGCAAAATGAAATAACATCTATCAACTTTTCAAGTATACTTGAAAAATTAGTAGATACACATAATGTATCTAATAATTTTGACCACTACAAGCTAGCTAATGGATACTTACACAAGTTAACAAGCCATGACTTGGTTGGTGAAAAGAAGCATGGTTCATGTACTTAAAAAAATAAAACAAGCAACCTTTAATTAAATAAATGGAAAATAAAATAAAATATCAAAAAAATCAATTTTTTTCTCTCTCCTCCATGCCATTCGGCTGATGGACTTCAAAAGTCCCAAAAAAATAAATTCACTTTTCTTATTTTAATTAATTAATAAGTTATTTAATTGTTTTTCCAAGTTGGCCAATCATTGGGCTTTAATTTAAAATACCAATTGGGTTTCTATTAAATTGTTTGGGCTACTAAATTGTCAAATTTTATTATTCCCCACTTGGGCTACTAATTGACCCATGTTGGGCTAATTTAATAATTTACACATTAATTATTCAATCCATGTTAAATAAATAATTAGATTGAATAAATAATTAAATATTTTAACCCATAAGTATTAAATTACCAAATGGACTAATAAATATTATTATTAACATTTCACATTATTTACATTAATTAATAATCATATTAATTAATTTATTATATTTAATTCACTCATTATATTCAATTTAATTGAATATTTAATTAATAGGAAACTTATCAATTATTTTGATATTAAAACTTTAGGGTTTGTTCACTAATTTAATAACATATTAGTGACCCCCTTTAATTAATTTTAGTAATTAATTACATAATTATTTAATCACATAATTAATTAATCACATAAAAAGATTTAAATAATCTCATAAAACTAACTCGTTGGAAATTAAATTAATATTTTAATTAATAAAAATGTGGAAATTCTAGGACATTACATTCTCCCCTCCTTATAAAAATTCCGTCCTCGGAATTGTAAAAATAAGGTTACTCAAATAAAAACGGGTAATTTGTCCTCATTTCCTCCTCTAATTCCCACGTAGATTCTTCAATGGCGTGATTCCTCCAGAGTACTTTGACAGAATGAATTATCTTATTTCTCAGTTTCTGTTCCTTCCTATCGAGTATCTGAACAGGAACTTCTTCATATGATAAGTCCTTCCCGACTTGAATTGGTTCATAGGAGATAACGTGCTTGTAGTCTGGTTTGTATGGTCGCAATACCGACACGTGAAACACATTGTGAATATGTTCCAATTCAGGAGGTAAAGCTACCTCGTATGCTACTTCACCCACTCTTCTCAATATTTCGAACGGTCCTATGAACCTTGGACTCAATTTCCCCTTCTTTCCAAACCTGATCTTCCCTTTCCAGGGAGATACCTTAATGAACACAAAACTCCCCACCTCGAAGTCTCGTTTCTGTCGATGTAAATCGGCGTATTTCTTTTGACGGTCTTGAGCTGCTACTAGCCGAGCTCTTATTACCTTGATAATTTCTACCGTCTGTTGAACCAACTCTGGCCCCAACAGTCGGCGTTCTCCTACCTCATCCCAACACAGAGGTGTTCTGCATTTTCTGCCATATAAAGCTTCGTAAGGCGGCATACCTATGCTCGCATGATAACTGTTGTTGTATGCAAACTCAACTAGTGGTAGATGGATTTCCCAACTGCCCTTGAAATCCATTACGCAGGCCCTGAGCATATCTTCCAATGTCTGAATTGTTCTCTCACTTTGCCCATCGGTCTGCGGATGATACGCTGTACTCATTCTTAACTGTGTCCCCAATCTCTCCTGAAGACTTCTCCAAAATTTTGACGTGAAGCGCGGATCTCTGTCTGACACAATCGATACCGGCACCCCATGTCTTGAAACTATCTCTTTGATGTACAGTTTGGACAACTGATCCAAACTGAACCTAATCTTGATCGGCAAAAAGTGCGCTGACTTTGTTAGCCGATCCACAATCACCCAAATTGCGTCATATCCCTTCTGTGTTGCTGGAAGTCCTACCACAAAATCCATTGTGATATGCTCCCATTTCCACTCAGGAATTTCTAACGGCTGTAACAATCCACTTGGTCTCTGATGTTCGGCCTTTACCCTCTGACAAGTTAGGCATCGGCTGACACATTCTGCAACCTCCCTCTTTAAATTCGGCCACCAAAAATGCTGACGTAGATCTTGATACATCTTCGTACTTCCCGGATGTATCGAGTATCTAGTACTGTGAGCCTCTTGCAAAATTTCCTCTCGTAATTCAGGCACTAGCGGTACCCAAACACGATTTTCAAATCTCAGCAATCCCATGCTATCAATTTTAAACTTGACCTCTTCTCCATCGGTCATCCTCTTCCGGATTCTGTCACATTCCTCATCTTTGTCTTGAGCCTCTTTCACCCTATCTAACAAGGTTGGGCTCACCTCGACTTCTATTGACTCGTTTGGACTTCTCACTTCCAACTCCATTCGAGCCATCTCTTGAACCAATTGTTCTTGATCTGTCAATATGAACAATTTCTCCCTGCTCTTTCTACTCAGAGCATCCGCTACTACGTTGGCCTTGCCGGGATGATATAGAATTTCACAATCATAATCTTTGATCAATTCCAACCATCTCCGTTGCCTCATATTCAGCTCCTTCTGTGTGAAGATATACTTCAGACTCTTATGGTCTGTGAATATCTCACATTTTTCTCCGTACAGATAATGTCTCCAAATTTTAAGGGCAAACACTACCGCTGCCAGCTCCAAGTCGTGGGTAGGATATCCCTTCTCATAATCTTTTAATTGTCTGGACGCATACGCAACGACTTTGCCGTTTTGCATAAGCACACAGCCAAGCCCCTTGTGCGATGCATCACTGTAGACCGTAAAACCTCCTGTATCGTCTGGTAAGGTCAATACAGGTGCTTCACTAAGTCTTTTCTTTAACTCCTGAAAACTTTCCTCACACTTCTCTGTCCACACGTATTTCACCGTCTTTCTTGTTAAGTTGGTCAACGGTGTTGCTATCTTTGAGAAGTCTTGAATGAACCTCCGATAGTAACCCGCTAACCCTAAGAAACTTCTTACTTCTGTCGGCGTCCTTGGTTGCTCCCAATTCATTACCGATTCAACCTTCGCCGGATCAACCGAAACTCCTTCCTTGTCAATAACATGACCTAAAAATTGAACTCTTTCCAACCAGAATTCACACTTTGAAAACTTAGCGTACAACCGCTCCTTCCGTAAAATCTCCAACACCAATCTTAGGTGTTCAGCATGCTCCTCCTCCGTTTTGGAATACACCAGAATATCGTCAATGAACACGACTACAAATTTATCCAAGTATTGCTTGAATATTCTGTTCATCATGTCCATAAATGCGGCTGGCGCATTCGTTAGTCCAAACGACATCACCAGAAACTCATAATGCCCATATCGAGTTCTGAATGCCGTCTTGGGTATATCCTCCTTCCTGACTTTCAACTGATGATAACCAGTCCTTAAGTCAATCTTTGAAAAGTACTTCGCCCCTTTCAATTGATCGAAAAGATCGTCAATTCGTGGTAACGGGTACTTGTTCTTAATTGTCACCTTATTCAGCTCTCTATAATCCATACACAATCTCATCGATCCATCCTTCTTCTTTACAAACAGCACCGGTGCTCCCCATGGAGAAACACTTGGCTGAATGTACTTATTGTCTAGCAACTCCTGCAATTACACCATCAATTCCTTTAGTTCTACCGGAGCCATCCTATATGGTGCTTTCGATATCGGTGCTGTCCCCGGTACTAAATCAATCACAAATTCTATCTCCCTGTCCGGCGGTAAACCCGGCAGTACATCTGGAAAAACATCCGTAAATTCCCTAACTACTGGTATTTGCTCCATCTCGGGACTCACCACTTGTGTGTCAACCACATGAGCCAAATACCCTACACAATCTTTCTTCAATAATTTCTTGGCCTGCATCATCGTCAGACAAGAAGACTGTCTTGACGATTTGCTGCCATAAAATACGACCTTAGACTTATTTGGTGTCTTAAGGTGTATGCACTTCTTCTGACAATCAATTATCGCCCCGTGGTTAAACAACCAATCCATCCCAAGTATTACATCAAATTCCCCCAGACGTATTGGAATTAGATTCACATTTAATTTCTGACCCCTGATTTCAGCACAACAATTTCTATGTATGTACTCTACCGGAATCACTTCTTTATTAGCAACTTCTATGTTCATTGAGTTTTCTAGTTTGTCCCTAGGCAACTCTAATCGTCTAGCGAAATCATCAGACACAAATGAACAAGTAGCACCTGAATCAAACAATACATATGCATTTATATTATTGATCGGAATAATACCTGACACCACGTCTTTTGACCCCACGGCATCCTGTACCGTCATATTGAAAGTCCGGGCTGTCGGCTTGTTCTGTGGTACCGGTCCCCCGATAGCCAATTTGCTGTTATTGCCCCTGTAGCCGCTACCCCCGTCATTCTTCTTCTTAGGGCAATCCTTTATCAGGTGGTCAGATGCTCCACAAGAAAAGCATCTCACTTTCTTTGGGAGGGGACAATTTGGAGAAATATGTCCCACCTGACCACAATTGTAGCATGTATTCTTCCCTTTCCTGCACTCTCCGAAGTGGTTCTTTCCACATATATTGCATGCTGGCTTTTTCTGAACACTTCCTTGTTGATTCCCCGAGCTCTTGTCGTTGCTGCTGTTGTCCCATTTGCGCTTGTTGTTATTATTGTTGTTATTATTGCCTCCACTGTTGCTGTTCTTGCTTCCCCCTTCATTTTTCTTTTTGTTTCTCTCCTGGTTGTACTTGGTTAATGCGTCGCTTCCTCCTTCAGCAATGATTGACTTCTCCAACAAAGTTGCGAATGAGTCAATCTGCAGTACCGCTACCTTGTTGAATATCCAAGGTCTCAATCCATTTTCGAATCTTCTGGCCTTGCGTTCCTCCGTATCCACTTGATGTGGAGCGAACCTGGCCAGCTCATTAAATCTTGCCGCGTACTCAGGTACCGACATATTTTCCTGCTTCAGTTCTAGAAATTTCACTTCCATCCTACTTTTCATACTCTTCGGGAAATAATTCTCATCGAATATTTCCTTAAATCTTGTCCATGACACCACCCCCTCGCCAGCCCTATTCTGATTGGCTTCCCACCAGAAATTGGCCTCTCCCTTCATCATATAGGTAGCAAAGATTGTCTTTTGCTCCTCAGCTACCCTCGCGATAACGAACGCTTTCTCTATTTCCTTTATCCATGACTGGGCCTCTATCGGGTCCGACGTTCCCCTAAACTCTGGCGGTCCCACCGCTTTAAAATCTTTAAAATTCGCCAACTGATTTGGTGGTGGTGGCGGATTTGCTACTATAGGGTGGCGGTTTTGCATTGCCTCAGCTAGCATGTCGACAAAGTTTTGCATAGGGTCTACGTTGTGCCCCCCCGCGTCGTTGTTAACTGACTCTTCTACCCCCTGGTTCCTTGGTGGTTGTCTACGTGGCGGCATTTTCTGTTATAAACAAAAATTTACATTATTATACTGGTTTCATCTTTTTCATTTCATTATTTTGTATCTTAGACAATGTTTAGCTAAAATACAAGTAATTATTTCAACACGCATATAAACATAAATTCAACTGCATTTATACTCATATGCTAAAACAGGAGTGCGTAGCACTTTACATCAAAAGCATACTGCTATAAATGCTTCTATCCCAGAGAAGCTACAAAAGATGGGATCTGACATATTCTACAACTTCCTAGAGTTGGGATTTAGTGACATATTAACCCTTTAATAAAACAAAAGTTGGGTTCTACTGCATCTATTTACATACGAAATTAGAAAACAACTACTACTACTACTGACTGCGCATCCCCCTACGGATCGCGTCGTCATACTCCTCATCCCCGATGGCCATCACCACACTCCTGCTGATGGTGTGCATAGAATGGCCCTCCTCAGCTGGGTAGTAGTGCACCCTGCTCTGAAGCCTACCATATGAAGATCGGTAGACGTAGCTAAGTCTATCCGTCCTCACCCGCTTCTCGCGGACCTCCTCCTCTAGCTCAATTATCTGACCATAAGCGGCATCCCGCTGTCTCTCCATCTCTATACGGTCCTCTATCGCCTCCTGCCAGTGTGCACGGATGGCGGCCTTCTCTGCCTGAACCTGCTGAACCTTCAGCTCAGCCTCTGCCAACCTAGTCTCAACCACTGCTAATTTAGCCTGCAGCTCTACATCCTGCTCTACCAGCTGATGAGTTAGCACCGCAAAGTGCTCCACTGAATCCTCGTACTCCTGTACCTGATCCTCCAGTCCTACAATCCTCTCCTTCAGCTCTGCGTTCTCGCCAGAGAACTGATAAGCCGCATCCCTATACTGATCCTCCATGTGCTGGTGGGTCAGATTCTGCTCCTCTAGATGCTGGACCCTTGCCTCCAGCCCCTCGTTCCTATCGGTCAGTCCCTCTATGATGTCAGCGGCAGTGGTGCCCATGCCATCAGCTGACTCCTCCTCCTCAGACTCCTCTGACTCTGCCTCATCCTCACTGTAAGGCCTCATGACTCCGCCCCAGACGGGCTCCACACGATCCCCTTCCTCAGGATCTGACTCTGGCTCCTCTACGGGTGCAGCCACCAGCGGCTGTGCAGTATCCATATGGATATCAATATAGTCCTCCTCAGCAGTGCGACTCGACTGTCCGATCTCTGCCATCCTATAACATAAAACAATAACACACGTTAGTACAGCAATAAAATATATTCATTGATGAAATGAAATGATATTTTATCATGTGCATCTCGGCTCGATGGATTTTCTCAATCCATCTCCAAAAATACACAACATCATGAATCTCCCCGATTCATCCCCTAACGCACTCGATATGAGTTTAATACTAAGGTTATAACTTAGGTTTCGCAAATCCTAACGTTTCTAACCTACGGCTCTGATACCAACCTGTGACGACCCCAAATCCGGGTTCCATAACCTCGAGTTTGGTTCTCACTATTCAACACATTACTAACAATTAAATACATACATTGCATTTAAATATCGCGGAATAATACATATTGGTTCCCTTCAAAAGGTTACAATACCAGGGTCTATCAACCTTAACATAAAAACAGTTCCTATCATAAGGAATTACAAAAGGTTTAACAACCGTAAATACATAAATAAAGATCTAACTAGCATGCATAAGCTACTTAAGCTTTGGCCTTTCCTTTTCCCTTATCCTTCCTGGAGCAATCAGGATTATCTGAAAAATGGTTCATGATATAGCAAGAATGAGCAACTAGTTTGCTCAGCAAGTTTATAACAATCATATAGATTTAATATATCATGAATGAATGGGAAAGATCATCAATGGTTCAACAATAGATATAACAATTGTGAAAGAAACAGGATTCAAATTTTAATAAACAGAATATTTGAATCTTAAAATGCTGAGTGGTCACTAAGGACCCTGAACTAACTAGGGTATAATAGAGTTTCCTCTGACCCTTTGAGTTGTTTGGTTTTCAAGGGGATCAGCCTATTCAACCCGCTGTATATGCATTACATTTAGTCACTGGCGCCCAAAGTCGGTTTCCCGACACAAAATCCCCTAATTTAGGGTTGTTCAATTCTCAGACTTAATATAAGAAATCCGCACCCAACAATGGTTTGGATAAGCTTTTAAAAGTATTCAAGTTATTGAATTTAGAAACGTAATGTCTAGCTGAATTATTAGCTTAAGACATTTTTAATACAGTTCATGAATCAAGAACTAATAAGCTTCAAATGCACTAAGTGCGATTGTATAAACAATATGGATGTGGAATAATTTTAAATAATTAAACCACTGCAAGCTTTAACAATAAATACAAGTATGGAAACTTGTTCAACGATAATAATTGAGTAGGGTTAGAGAACTTGCCTTTTTGCTCAGCTACAATAATTGTCTAGCTTTAACTAACTTGCTTTGAAAGACCTAACATTAATAAAGTCGGTCTAATAATTAGTACGACGTATTTGCATAATTATACGCTTAATAACGAACTTATTTACCACATAAGTACTAACACATAAATTACATTAGTCAAAACAATATTATTAACCTTATAGACACTTAATCATTTTAGGTTAATAATTTAATAAGTTAGAAAATATTTTTCTTAAGTGTTGGACACTTATTAAACCCTTAAACAACTTATTATAATTGTTTAATTAAATCATAATTAAATTAAATTTATTTTATTAACTCAATCTCTATTTAATTACTATTTAATATTGATTAAATAGAAATTAATTAATTAACTCTACTTATTATTAAAAATAAATAATAACTAATTGTACTTACTTATTATTTAATTATAATTAAATAATAAATAATTATTAACTTAGTTTTAACCTTCTTCAATTTAATGTTAATCAACCAATAATTAACTAAGTAATTAACCTTACTTATTATTTAATTAAGAAAATTAAATAATAGTTTACTAATCTTAATCCTCTTTAATTATTATTTAATGTCAATTAAATAATAATTAATTATTTAATTAATTTTAATTATTATTTAAGGTTAAATAATAATCAAATCATTCTTATTTATTATTTTAATTAAATAATAAATTATTACTCTAATAACTTAATTTCCATTAATCGTTATTTAATGTTAATTAAATAATAATTAATTACTTAATTATCCTTATTTATTATTTAATAATATTTAAATAATAAATAATTAATTTATAAATTTTATCTCTCTTTAAATATTATTTAATAGGCATTAAATAATAATTGCTAATTTATCATCTTTATTTATTATTAACATTTAAAATAATAAGTAAATAATAAATTTATTTAACTTAACCATGGTTTAGCTACTAGATTAATATTTAAAATATTTAAATATTAAACTTAATGAAAAATATCCTCCCCAATATTATTTTTGTATTATTATTATTTTTGTTATAATTTTAAATTAATTTTTAAATATTTAAATTAATTAAAATTATCCCGAATGGCATTTTCGTAAATAAGTTGAAAAACCGGACCGATGGCATTTTCGTAATTAATTCGAAAACTGAACCGAGGGCAGAATGGTAATTCTGCCGAAAAAAAACACGGAGGGGCAAACTTGTAATTTTGCCGGAAAATAACTACCGCGCATGGCGCGCGTTATAATATTTTCGGACCAAAACGGCGTCGTTTTTGGCAATCCGGAAATGGCTTCCGCGCATAACGCGCGGAAGAAATTTTCTGCCGATGCCAAACGACGTCGTTTGGCTCCGCGTCGGTGGGTGAACAGTGGCTCGCGCATTGCGCGGCCAGTGTTAAATTTTCTCTTCCAAGCAGAATGTGAACAGTGTTTCCGGCTACCCATTTTAAATAAAAATATACCTTCAATAAATCTTTAACTCTTCAATAAAAATCCAAAAAATTTACCAATCACCTTATATTAATTTATAACATGAAAAATTAATTTTTCATGATTTAATATCATTATTTTTTTATAAAAATTTTTACATCACATAAACTACCACAAATCATAACTTTTTGTGTATAACTCCATTTTGAGTGATTCAAACTTTGTTTTTCTCATGATTCAATGTTCTATAATATTAGAACATCAAACTTAAGTTTTATAAAAAAATATTTTTGGACATAAATTCCAAAACTTGTTTACACACTATTAAATACATATTTTAGCATATAAAATATACAAAAATGCAAACCAAGCATATTAAACTCAAGCATGACATATATATTACCACTACACATTAATAACCATATTAACATGTTTATACTAACATGATGATTTATTTAATTTAAAAACAAAACTTCATTTAAAATAACCATTACCTTGATTTAATGGCTATTCTTCTTTTTCTCCCAAAATATGTTGTGAATCTTGAAGGCATAAACTAGCTTAGCACTCCTTCTCCTTCTCTTGCTCTCTCTCAAAATATTTTTCTCTCAAACTCTCTCTTTTGATTTTTGGAGCAAAATGAAATAACATCTATCAACTTTTCAAGTATACTTGAAAAATTAGTAGATACACATAATGTATCTAATAATTTTGACCACTACAAGCTAGCTAATGGATACTTACACAAGTTAACAAGCCATGACTTGGTTGGTGAAAAGAAGCATGGTTCATGTACTTAAAAAAATAAAACAAGCAACCTTTAATTAAATAAATGGAAAATAAAATAAAATATCAAAAAAATCAATTTTTTTCTCTCTCCTCCATGCCATTCGGCTGATGGACTTCAAAAGTCCCAAAAAAATAAATTCACTTTTCTTATTTTAATTAATTAATAAGTTATTTAATTGTTTTTCCAAGTTGGCCAATCATTGGGCTTTAATTTAAAATACCAATTGGGCTTCTATTAAATTGTTTGGGCTACTAAATTGTCAAATTTTATTATTCCCCACTTGGGCTACTAATTGACCCATGTTGGGCTAATTTAATAATTTACACATTAATTATTCAATCCATGTTAAATAAATAATTAGATTGAATAAATAATTAAATATTTTAACCCATAAGTATTAAATTACCAAATGGACTAATAAATATTATTATTAACATTTCACATTATTTACATTAATTAATAATCATATTAATTAATTTATTATATTTAATTCACTCATTATATTCAATTTAATTGAATATTTAATTAATAGGAAACTTATCAATTATTTTGATATTAAAACTTTAGGGTTTGTTCACTAATTTAATAACATATTAGTGACCCCCTTTAATTAATTTTAGTAATTAATTACATAATTATTTAATCACATAATTAATTAATCACATAAAAAGATTTAAATAATCTCATAAAACTAACTCGTTGGAAATTAAATTAATATTTTAATTAATAAAAATGTGGAAATTCTAGGACATTACAGGATTTTAATTGGATAATATTCAAAACTGAATTAATTTGATAAGACCAAATTGAGATTGCTTAAATTATGCAATATTTTTAAGTGATAGATTTATTTGCAACAATTTAGAATAATTGAATGACAGTCATATTTATGCATATAGAAATATCTAATTGTGAGATGTGATATGCATATCGAATTAAGATATGTTGAATTATTCTGTGTATGTGAAAAAATTAAAAAAATGGGTGTATTAAGGTTTCACTGAAATTGCAAGCTGTGAGTGACATTTCCACTAATGTTTCATCATAGAGCGACACGTGGCATAAGTTTAGATTTAACGTGTGATTGAGATAAATGGTATAATATTACGCTGTAATATAATTAATGTTGTTATATAAGTGTAAATAAATTGTATAATATTACGTTATAATATAATTAAATTAGTAATGATAGCATTTTTGCAGTTGAGATTAACAGAGCACTTGAGATTATCAAAACAGTTTAGATATGTACTGATTTTATTTTTAGAATATAATAATTATGTTTGAACATAATTAAATTTAGATTTGTAGTGATCGTGTAGATTATATCATACATTATAAAAATAATTTTGTTATTATTTGTGTGTGGTATAATATTATAAATGGTATATAATGGTTAGTAAATTGTATTTTTTTACTTGTTTAAGGTATAATGTGTAGTATAATATTATAAAATACGAAAAGCAGGAGTAATGGTTCAGCTCAATTTTGTTATTATTTATTTAATAATAATATGTATGATATAATGTAAAATATAATATTATAAATGGTATATAATATTTTAAAATTCCAAAAGCCGGTTTTAATGGGTAATTATGGTTAATAATTTGGGAAGTAAGTTATATGTATTAATCGCGCCATTGTCTTTTGGACTTATCTTTATAACCTATTATCAATAAAATCTAAATTCTCAATCAATATATCAATATAAATGAATTATATCAATAAACCAAGCAGTCATCAATTACAAAGGGACAATTTAGTTTGTGAACCTTAATTGCGAGTCTTGTGTCGTCGGTTAAACAATTTTATACAATGTATATTCATTACTCATTAGTGATAGTTTTATTATTTCATTAATTTATCAATTAAATATAATTTAACATCATTAGTTTATTAATTAGAATTCATAGCTTTAAAGCATTTTTATAGACAATTAATGAACATCCACAATTAGGGCTACAAATGAGCCGAATCGATCAGAATTTTCTCAAACTCGAACATTGCTAGTCGAACTTGAACATATTCGTATAACATGATCAAACCAGCATACATATGCGAGTTCAGATCGTTAGTTGTTCGCAAACAGTTCACGAACATGCTTTGGTTCGCAAACATGCTCGAGTTCGACTCTAATTAATTAATTATTTTCATTTTTTTGCATTTTTTGCTTTTAGGTGAAACAAAATGGGAAAAAAATACTTCATCTATTTCATAAAAATAGTTTTATTTGAGATTTTTTATAATGAAATTCTAAAATTCTAAAATTTAAAATAATGTGAATTTAGTTAATTTAGATTAATTTAATATCTAATAGACTAATATTGTTAAGTTGTTAACCTTGAAATATATTATTATTAAATACTTCTTCCGTTCTAAAATATAAGTAATAAGTTCAACTGATCAGGTATAAATTTTCAAAGTCAATAGAAAATATTTTTAATTCAAAATGGATGTGATAATTAACTTTTAAATAGTATAAATCTTGAGAATTACTTTATAAAAAGTTTATAATTTTCATAATTATATTGTTTAAAACTAAATAAAATTTTTTTTGAAAACCTAAAGTAATATATTAAAATTTTGCAATTTTGTAAATTAACTATAATTCTAAGATCAAAGGCTCAAAGCAATTTAGAGACTTGGTTCTTTTGTTCTTTTTTTTGTGACATTTTTGCTTATTTTAATTTAAATTAATAACTCATTTTAATTTCATGCAAACGGTTCCATGACATATTGCATAATTGGATTATTAAACTTTAAACACTACTTTTTACAATTCTTAAAAAACACGTTAGTCTCTCTCTTCCTTTCGTGGAGCTTTCATTCTCGTTCTAGTACGAGTTTTCCTTCCTTTCGCTGCGTGCGAAGGGAAATTTTAATTCTTAGAAAAATGGAGGACGCTGTGTGTTATGGCCTTGATAAGATGAAGCTAACATCTGATGAAAAAGAAACTACTGCTATTTCGGATGATGGAAGGAAGGAAGCTATTGACGGGAGCAATCTGAGTTTGATTGGAAAATTCCTTACATGCAAATCCTATAATAAACTGGCAGCAAAGTCTACAATACGGCGAGCATGGGGATTGAATGAATCATTGTAGATTCTTGAAGTCGGATTGAATCTCTTCCAATTCAATTTCCACTCAGAGTTTGATCTGGATCGGATATTAAGAGAAGGCCTGGTCTTTTGATAATCAGTTACTCTTATTGAAATGGTGGACGAAGGGTATGACTGTGGGGAATATACAACTGGAGTTTGCCTCATTTTGTGTTCAAATTTAGGGTGCTTCGTTTGATATGGTTTCTCCCCAAGTAGCAAAGGAAGTTGGGCTTCGATTGGGGGAGGTTGAGGAAGTGGAATGGAAGAAAAATAAAATGAAATCGGTATGTTTATGGGAGTCCGTGTGGCTATACCAATCTCAGAACCTATTCGAAGAGGTGGTTTTATTGCCGGCTCGGACGGTGTGAAGTCGTGGGTGGCATTTAAGTATGAAAGGTTGCCCATGTTCTGTCATTTTTGTGGAATCTTAGGTCATGATTTGAAGTATTGTGCTGCTCATTTTGATATGGAAAAGAAAGGAGGTTCTATTGACTATCAGTATGGAGATTTTCTTAGAGCAGGGGGGAGCCGAGTGAGGGTCTCAAGTAGTAATGCAACTAGTCAGAAAAGTTACCAATGTAGATAATGTTATAAGTGAACCAGAAAAAGGATATGCAAAGGTGGGGAAAGGTGGTCCGGTAGGACTGATGGAGGTGCAGGCGATCAGACCTAGAAACGTTACCAGTGCAGATAAGGATAGTTCTGTGATAGGAGGAAACGATGTTGCTTTTACGTAGAGTGATAACGTAAGCAGTATTTGACTTGCAAACGTAAAGGGTGCAACTTCTAATTTACAGGAATCAAGTCCTTTAATTTTGTTCAACGAAAGTCAATAACAGGTGGGTCAACAGAATTCAATACTGAAATTATTACTTATAAAAAAGATGAGGGTCTAATGGAGTGTGACGCCCCCGAATCTGGGCCCACACAGCCCAAACTTGAGTCGTCAAAAGACTACAACAAAATTATTACAACAAAGCACAACGTACTACAATACAGTGTATAATAATACACAACTAAGTCTTCACTATTATTGTCACACTATTTTACAAAACGTGAAGACTATGATAACTATTCCTCGGACCCTCACTCCATTCCCCGGCTAGACCCTGTTATGTTTTCATCTCCTGTTGAAAAACAATGGAACAAAAGAAAGGGTGAGCTCAAATAGCCCAGTAAGAAATATCATGACTAAGATAATGACGAATAAATTATCATTAGCCTTCAACAGTTGAGTTCTTGATAGAATACAATAGACTACAAGGTTTATATCAAAAACTGTAGTTAAATTCTTAAACAATGTTCAGATCAATAATAGCAGCGGAATGAGCAATCTATTAGAAGAATAATGCAGACTATAATGTCCACTCGCTTCTCTTTTTCGTAAAAACATCATCAACTTTTATCATCTGAAATACCATTAGTCATGATAATATAAATTCACAGTTCCTGATCATAATCATGCACATCAACAGTTCATCTTTGCACTACGGGCCAAAGATATTCAATATAGCACCAACGGTCATGATTATACCAGATTCAGCCTTTGGTCATAATCATACCAAACAACAGTTCATCTTTGCACTACGGGCCAAAGAGAACATTCACCACGTGCCATAAAAGACACCGAACAGATGTATCGCCTTTAACCTATTATATCGCCTTTAACCTATCATCTGTTCAACAAATATATCACATATGTGCCCCCGACCACAGATATTCACAATAGCTTGATTTTTGGATGATTATAATGATATAAATGATGAACAGAAGAAATAGGATAACAATAAGTATCGGAAGTTTACTTTGTACAGATTCAAATAATGTCCAAATTGTCAACATGATGTGGAGTGAAATTTAAAAATGATATTCAAGATCCACAGTTCAGAATAACGGTTACAATTCAATAGAAAGATTCACGTAAATAGGAATGTTCAGTTGAAATAATGAAGTTCAACTATTATGGAACATATAATATTTTCAGGAATTATAGAAGCAATAGTTCCATAATAAATTTCGATTTAGGAGTATGAAAGAAAATAATATCCCTTACCGTAGCAGGTTTGATTAACAAAAGGTGAAGGAAATTAATACAAAGGGTTATTCACCAACAGACGGCAATCCGCTCCGTAAGGTTATTCCCACAATTTAATACATGAAAATAAAAGACACGTCTTATGAGTAAGGAAGAAACAATATTATTATCGAGAATCAAATAATGATAATCCCTTACCATAGTACGTTTGAATAATGGAAGATGAAAAAGATGGTATCCCTTACCTCAACACGTGACTAGATATTGATTTAAATGAGGTTGATTAACTTGAACAGTACACGTATACTTATAGATCTTCACAAATACTCAAGATGACTTAAGCACACTTAGAGAGAACTTTCATAAGAAGTATTTAGAGAGAGAAAGAAAGAACAAGTAAGGAAGTTTATGAAAAATCCTTAAGTTAAGGCTTCTATTTATAGCCAAAAATCTTATCATTCATTTAATCTAAACCATTCATTTAAAGATCATCTTTTAATCTACACCATCCATTTCAAATATTATATTATCTTTAATCTACACCATTCATTTCATATCACCTAATAATCACCTAACTTTATATTATAAACAAATCAATTTAATTATTCAACAATAATTCACACTTTAATATACACCATTCATTTCATATCACCTAATAATCACCTAACTTTATATTATAAACAAATCAATTCAATTATTCAACAATAATTCACACTTTAATATACACCATTCATTTCATATCACCTAATAATCACCTAACTTTATATTATAAACAAATCACCTAACTTTATATTATAAACAAATAACTTTATCAATTCAATTATTATGACTAATTGTTATAAATACAGTATAGTTAGCTCTTAGATATCAAGTCAATAAATTAATGAAATACAACTGTTTAAATAACATCATAATAGAGATAACAATAATGTAAAATAAAGCATACGTTACTGTGTAATGACAATTATTGATTCAATAATGTGAATTACTGTGCATATGTTACTGTGACAATTATTAGGTTCAATAATTTTAAAAACAGTGCAACAACAATTATTGACTCAATGATATAAAATACAGTGTAATGACAATTATTAAATCAATAATGCAAAATACTGTGTAACAACAATTATTGAATTGATAATATAAAATATTATGCAGTGACAATTATCGATGAAATGATGCGTAACAGTTACGGTGTCAATTATCAGACCAATAATATGAGACACTATGCAATACCGTGTGTTACTGTAGAGTACCGTGTGCTACAGAAAATACCAAAAACTACCGTATGCTACTATTCTTTTATCACCGGTATTTTAACAGTTCCGTTGACTATTTTTATTTAAAAAGGTTATTTCTGTCGTTTTCTATATCCGACAAATATTCCGTTGTGGGGTCCACCAATAATTTGTTATTTCGGCGCCGTCGGACCAAACGAATATTCCCCGACCAAACAAATATTCCCCGACAAAGCGAATATTGTCCGACAAAATAAAATTTGTACATAACATCCTTAACTTTTAACTTTATCGATTTAACCACTTACTGTTTCAAAAAAATATATATGAAGAAAAATTAAATTTTGTATTTCATAAAATTCGGGGTCTTACATGGAGTATCCACCAATAGACTGCAAAAACCTTAAATCGGGTAGTCTTAATTCAAATCAAGACGTACATGGGTCCAGCATAAATAAGCCCAAAGGAACATGGACCCGTATAAACAGAATGGACATTGGATTAACTGGATTAACTAAGGGTGTCAACTTATCAGGCCTGGGCAAGAGAGAAATATGTCAAGTGCGGGGGAGGGGGGGCAAATTGAAGAACAGACTTTGAAGAAAGGAAGGTTGAACTCTAATGAAGCAAATACAAAATTTGGATTGACGTGGAGAGTCACCCTTGTCGGGAGTAATGAGACTGTTAAGTTGGAACTGTCAAGGGCTTGGGAACCCTTGGACAGGTCAAAGCTTTCGCAAGATTGTGAAGGAACAAGTTCCCACGATATGTTTTCTAATGGAGACAAGACTTGATAAGGATGGGTTTGAAAAATTATATGGAAATCTACCATTTCAAAATAAAATCATTGTCAAACAACTGGGTTCTGGGGGAGGAATAACTTTGTTGTGGAGGAATGAAGTAAGATTAGAGGTGATTAATTTCACTGCTAACCATATTTTATCTAGAGTCACGGAGGAAGATGGATTTGTATGGTATTTGACTGGGTTCTATGGGTGGCCGGAAGCCTAGCTGAAAGACAACTCTCGGAGATTATTGAAATATTTACAAACTTTTGTAGTGGGTCATTGGGTGGTAATTGGGGATTTTAATGCTTATTTACATGGTTCAAAAAAGAAGAGTGTAAGGCAACCTAAGTTTTCACAGATGGAAGCTTTTAGGGAGACTTTGGATTCGTGTCACCTTCAAGACCTTGGTTATAAAGGGTATCCCTAGACTTGGAATAATAAGAGACCTGGAGAGGCCAATACAAAGATTCGGCTTGATAGAGATGTTACCAATAAGGAATGGATTGATATATTTCAATTTAGTAAAATTGTGCATTTATCAACTTATGCATCAGATCACCTTCCAATTTTGTTGCATGTTAAATTCTTTTCACAACATAGGCAACGACGTGGGAGAAATTTTAAATTTGAAGAATTATGGTTGTTACAGGCTGACTGTGAAGAGGTTATTAAGGAGGCTTAGATGAAGGTAGGGGAAGAATGGACAGGTCTAGCTGCAATTGCACTCATGAATTGGGGTTCTGCTAAAATTGATTCGGATACTCTTACTATCAAAGATGTTCAGCAACAGTTGGACAAATTGACTGAGGCTGAATTAACGGAAGCGTTAAAAGTGGAGTTTTTGAGTTTGAGCAAACGGATGGATGAACTTCTCCAACAACAAGAAATTTTATGGGCTCAACGATCTAGAATAAACTGGTTAAAACATGGGGATAAGAACACAAAATTTTTCCACGCAAAAGCAACACAAAGAAGAAGGAAAAATTATATAAAAGGTATTCAAAATAATCAAGGCCATTGGGTGGAAGATTTGAAGGAAGTGGGTGAGGTAGCATCAACCTATTTTAAAGATCTATTTCGGGCTGAAGAAGGAGCTCAAATGGACGATTGTTTGAATGTGGTGCAGGGTGTGGATACTGAAGACATGCGAAATCTTTTGACTATAGAATTCACTGCAGAAGAGGTGAATGCAACTTTATTTCAGTTGGGACCAACAAAAGCTCCAGGACTTGATGGTATGAATGCCCTGTTATATCAAAAATCCTGGCATATTGTAGGTGATTCTGTGGTGTTAGCTATATTGGATTTTTTAATAATGGTAATATGTTGTCTGATATTAATCATACAAATATTATGCTTATCCCAAAAGTTAAACATCCGGAGAGAATGTTTGAGTTTAGACCCATAAACCTATGTAATGTTATTTACAAAATAATGTCAAATGTGTTAGCTAACAGGTTGAAGCAAACTCTACCTCAAATTATTTCACCCACTCAAAGGGCTTTTGTTCCGAGGCAGTTGATTACTGATAATGTATTGGTGGCCTATGAGATGCTTCATACTATGCATTCTCGATAAAAGGGGAAAGATGGTTACTTAGCATTGAAGTTGGATATTAGTAAGGCTTATGATCAAGTGGAATGGAACTTTCTTCAACGGATTATGGAAAAAATGGGGTTTCTTGCTGTTTAGACTGAAAAAGTAATGACTTGTGTGACAACTCCATCATTCTCTATTTTGATTAATGGGAGATCTTATGGCATGATTTCTCCATACAGGGGAATTTGACAGGGCGATCCTTTATCTCCTTACCTCTTTTTATTGTGTGCAAAAGGCTTCACTGTTTTATTAAATAAAGTATAATTAGAAGGTCGAATTAAGGGAGTTTCTATTTGTAGAGGGGTACCAAAGGTCACTGTTGGTCAAAATTTGAACTATTTATTTATTAGTTAAATTCCGCTCTCGAATTCATTTAAATAAATAGCGTGCAAGCATACACGATTAACAAGTAATAAAGTGAAAGTAAAAGTCGATCCCACAAAGAATTAGTTCTAACGAGTTCCAAATACCGATTGCATCAAGTCGATCTTAATTCAAACAGTTGATTTAATGGGAAAAAAATAGAAATAATGTAAATTAACATTTAAACTAGAAAACAATTTAAGATAGGTGAATTTAATAATGCAATTTCCCCCAACATGTCATTTTTATCTCTTAACTCTCTCTCAATTATACGGTCACGACGAATTATCAACCGAGAATATAATAGTACTTATAGGCATCTTTCAATATCCAAATAAGCGTATCCCATCCAAACCTATCCCATTCGACAGAATTCAAACAAGAATGACCCAAGCAAGATAGTTCACTATATTACTATAAGAACTAACACAAATAGGTTTCTAAGTACAGATTCTCATATTGATTACAAGTGGCATGCAGGTATATGTCTATCCTACGTACAAATTATGCATTCAATCCGAAGACCAAATAACATAACACATGCTAACATATTCAAGCCAAAACTAATACTCCCTCTTTCGATTTCATACAAGTTACCAAAGTTATTACAAAGCGAAACAATTAACAATCAGCACAAAACATGATAACCCGCTCATATGGCCTTAACCAATGAATGGTCAATCAAGGACACTATAATACTTATACGCCTCAGTCGATAGCAATACAAGCATACCCAAGTCTAAATAATCCACTATATTTCTATGAGAATTACAATAAATAAGGGTTATGAAGCTCAGGTTCTTAACTGGTTACACATGGCATACAGGTATATTCCTATCCTATATGCAAATTATGCACTCCCACCATGTAGAATAGCACAATCACATGTTATCATATTTGGGTCAACACACTACAATCCATTTGTCAATTTCATATAGGTGACCAAACTAATTATTAAGCTAAGCAATCAATATATGAAAAACTAAACATGTTAATCCAATCCATGGTGCCAATTAAGAGAGAGAGAATCAATTCAAACAACTATTTGAATTCAAAAGCATACTTAGATTACAATGTAAGAAGAATAGTCAATATTCATTACATAATCCATAAGAATCATCATACAACGAAATACAAAGACAAATAAAGAGTTAGAAGATACACTTGTTATCATCCAAGCTAAACCTTAAAGCTCTATCCATCAATGACTCCATCAATAGATTCCTTAGTTGCTCTTCATCTTCTTCATTAATTTATTCCAAAAATGGAGAGATTTAGATGAAGAATTAAAGGTATGGTGGTTTCCCATAGTGGAAAATCGCCTTCCCTCATCTTCTTTCAAGCCCTAATATTTCTTTTTTGCCCCAAATGAAAAAGGAATGAAAGATATTAACATTAGGGCTAAAAACTGGACTTAAAAGTTGAATTTGTAGACCATAAACAGTATCACAGCCGCGGTGGTAGCAGGAGAGCGCTGCGGCGGTCCTATATAATTTTCTGGGCTGAAGCTTTGGGCGTCGCGGCAGTGGAATGGAGCGTCGTGGCGGTGAAACTTGCTGTTGGATTCTACATTGTACTACCGCTGCGGCGGTGACCTCTGTGCAGATTTATCAAAATACCCTTCCAGCTATATTTTCCTACAAAAATCAAATTCGAATGAATAAAATATATAGATATAATATAAATTACCTAAAATACAAATAATACACATAAAACTAATATTACATCATATTTTACAATAATAACAAAAAAATATATAAAACTAACTAAAATGCTAAAGAATTCACAATATCATCAAGTTCAAAGGTATTAAAATAAATAGGTATAAAAATTAGTCATCAATCACTAATCTTATGTTTGCAGATGATTCACTACTGTTCTGTCGAGCCAATAGGGTTGAAGGGGAAACCATAGCAAAGATACTCCAAACTTATGAAAAAGCCTTCGGACAAAGTATTAATTTCGAAAAGTCTTCCGTTTATTTTAGTAGAAATACGTCAAAAAATGAAAGGAGTCAGCTTTTTGAGGTGTTGGGAATAAAGGAGGTTAATCAATTTGAAACTTACAATGGTCTACTAACTTTGATAGGGAGGGCCAAGTATCACACCTTTTCATTTTTTAAAGACAAAATCTGGATGAAGCTTTAGGGATGGAAAGGCATGTTGTTATTTTAAGCTGGTAAAGAAATTCTTATTAAGGCTGTTGCTCAATCTATACCTACTTATTCTATGAGCGTGTTCCAACTCCCTATGAAACTATGTGATGAACTAAATGCATTATATGCTAAATTCTGGTTGAGGCAAGTGGGTAATGAAAGGAGAATTCATTGGAAGAGTTGGGCAAAATTGACAGATTCAAAGAAAATAGGTGGAATGGGCTTTCGAAACTTGAGCTTTTAATCTAGCTATGTTATCCAAACAAGGATGGAGAATGGTTCAAGACAATGATTCGTTGCTTTATAAATGTTTTAAAGCAAGGTATTTTTTGAGATCAACTTTCCTAGAGGCAAAAGTTTCGCCAAATTGCTCATATGTGTGGCAAAGCTTGATGGTTGTGCATCATATCCTTCAATCTGGGCACTGTTGGAGGGTTAGGAATGGAAATTCCATCAATGCATTGAAGGATCGGTGGTTACCTAATTTTCCCACTAAAAAATGCTAAATCCAGTTCAACATAATTGGGATCAATTGATGGTGTATGAGTAGATTAATCCTGAATTGCATATATGGCGATATTAAGATATTAGAAATATTTTTCACAAAGATGAAGCTGTTGCAATTTGCCAAATACTTTTAAGTAGACGAGATGTACCACATCAGATTATATGGCTGCATAATTCAAGGGGTAAATTTACTGTCAAGTCAGCTTATCAGGTGGTGAAGAGACTAGTAATTGATGTCGATCGGGCAGAAACGTCTACAGGGAGTGCTGTCAAAAATGTTTGGGCTGCATTATGAAAGCTTTGGATCCTAAATAAAATTAAAGTTTTTGCATGGCGAGCTTGTCATGACATTTTACCAACAACAAAGAACCTAAATAGAAGAAAGATTATCCATGAAGATAAATGTTTAATTTGCAAAAGTGAAACGGAATCCACCATTCACGCTCTATGGGATTGTGTGGTAGCTCAAGACATTTGGGTTGGAAGTGTTCGTAAACAGTAGAAAGATAAGCATGGACAACTCGATATTATGGAATTAATGGAGGATTTTATGGAACGATTGACTGAAGAAGAAATGGAGTTGTTTTGGATCCAATCGTGGTTTATTTAGAATCAGAGGAACATCTTATTACATGGAGGAAACATGAAGCATCCGAATATTTTAAACAAGAGAGTTGGGGAATATATTGCAGGTTACAAAGGTGCCAAAAATCAGCTGAATGTTCCGTTGAGGCAGCAACCATGTGAAGAGGTATGGCGACCACCAACATGTGAGTAGTACAAACTTAATTTTGATGCTGCAATTTTTTTGGATTTAGAAAAAACTGGATATGGTGCAATTATTCGCAATGATAAAGGAAAAGTTATGGTTGCGATAACTGCTAGTGGACCGATGATGTTCAACAGTGAGGAATCTGAGTTATTTGCATGCTGTAGAGCTATAGAATTTGCTGTTGATACTGGATTTTCAAGGTTGATTATTGAGGGGGATAATAGTGGGGTTATGCAAACCATCTCTTCATCTGTAAAAAATTCTTCCTACTTTGGTAATGTGGTGGATGATATTTGTCATTTGATAAAGGGTCTGCAATGGTCTTTCATTTACTATATTAAAAGGGGTGGGAATCGAGTAGCTTATATGTTGGCTCAATATGCTAGACACAATTTAGTTGAGGATTTGTACTGGTTGGAGGAATCTCCTCCACTAACCTTAGATGCTTTGTCTTTTGATTTGTTATCTCTTTAATTAAATGATAATTTCTTGGTTTAAAAAAAAACACAATTTTTTACACTAAATAAGATTACTTAATTGCATAAATCAAAGTTAGCCAACCACTCTTTTTCACTGTCCCAGATATACAATATAAGTACTCTGTAACACTAATAAATTTAAAATTGGTGAAATCAAGTTTGCACTTTTAATTATATAATTGATAGTTGATATAATGTACACAATAATAATTGTATATTGACTATTACTCTATTAGTAAAGTCTCGATATATTAATGACTTGATTTCTCTATTCTCTATCTCGATTTGAAAATTTCAATAACTAATGTAAATGTAAACAATTGTATTGTATATTTCTTTAATTAATGTTAAATTGTCACTGCGTGATGATTAATGACTTTATTTATGTGATTTATGACGTGTCATAATTTATTAAATTATTAGTGATGTAAATTGTAATAATCTAACAGTCATTGTTAAACTTTTTATGAAAATATTAAAATTATTTTAATTAAATTAAAGGTGAAGAAGTAAACATTATTATTTATTAATCATTTAATAAAAATATTTACTTCTAATCAATTATTAAAAAAATAAAAAGATGTTTAAGTAATAAAAAAAGAAAATTACTACAAATTTAATAATTATTGATAAAACAAACTTTATAATTTAATATGAAATAACCAACTATTTGTATTTATAATTTAAAAACATTAAACATGTAAGAAATAAAATTTGAACATCTAACGAACCGAACCGTTCAAGAACAAAGTAGAACTAAATCACATGATTTGCGAATATGTTCAATCGAACAATCGAACTCGATACTATGTGCGAACTCGACAAGTTAAGCAAGTCAAACTCAAACCAAACTTGTTCACAAACGGTTTGGTTTGTTTGCAAGCCTATCCACAATTACATTTTTATCTTCTAAAAAAATTAATTACAAGAATGTTGTACTCCCTCCGTCCGAGGATAAAAGTTTTTTATTACTATTTTAGATAGTCACAAGTTAAATATCCACTTACCTTAAATAATTTATTTTTTACGATAATTTGCTTATAATATCTTTAATATTAATTGTCATATTTATATTCTCTATACATATTTATAGATTATCATTAATTATGTGCAAAAAACTATGCAATTAAATGAGAATTTAAATATGAACAATTTTGTAATTTTATCATCTTTCTTAATATAAACAAAAAGTTAATTAAAACTTTTATCTTAAGACGGAAATAGTATCATATGATGGACTCTTAAAAGAAATTGATATATGGACTTATTTAACAACGAATCCCGAGTTAAAAATAGATAAGGATTCATGAATATCAAGTTCAAAAATATTCTATGAGTTTATTCGACTATCGGTTTGCAAAAATAGCGTTTGCAATATTTAAACTTCTAAACATTGCATTTGTTAATTAAATAAATTTCATTTAAAATAAGTTGTTGCTAAATAAACAAAAAATTTAAATATTTTTGAATTTTCAAATACTCTAAAAGCACTAAACACTATAAACACCGAATAACCAACAATACACTATAATTATCTCACCAATTCTCAATATTTTAAGAATTGGACAAGTCATTGAAATAAAAAAAAACTATCGAATGAATGAGTTATCAATTCAACAATAATCCAATAGTTATGAATCAATTGAATAAATGAGTTATCAATTCAACAATAATCCAATAGTTATGAATCAATTGAATCTTTATTAATTTGATGATATCATAAATATGTAAAAAAATACAATATCACTAAAAAATAAGATTTTAAATTTTTCTTGATAAACTAAAATATAATGAACTTATGGTCTAATGAAATTAGGAGTTTGTAAATTCAATTAAAAGAAACCTTACTTTTTAAAATTTTAAAATATTTTAAAGTAAAACAAGTTAACCAATTGATTTGACCAAAATAACCAGTCCAACAAAGCAGGCAGCTTTCAAAACATTACTTCGAATAACACAGTAATCTAGTAATCTAAGAAAGCATTCTAGGAGAAAAACCAAGTTCAAGACATTAAATAGAAGGTTTCACTCTATAGAATCATATTGCCTTGAACAAATCAACTTCGAGAGTGTCACCGACCTGTGAGAATTTCTTAGAAACTGTTGCATAAGCATGATGTTCTCAAAAATGAATCTGCTCTCAACAAAAGCAGATTGCCTTTTTCATGACCGACTTTGGTTTCATTACCGTTTTGATTAAAGTTTGAGTCGATCTTCTATTGCTTAAACCTATGTTTGATGATAATCCGAAGCTCTTACCGATATTAAAATTCCCTACCACCTATGATGGTAATACTGGTGAATTTGAGCAAATTTTGAGTAGGGAAAACATCTGTATGCATTATCCATGACAAAATTCAAATTCAACCAAAACCCTTTACAGTTCTAAGAGACTAACATTCATATTCTAACAAATTCAGCAATTCCGGTAACAGCAGGGATCTTTATATTGAACATATGGTAAGCCAAGAAGGAATAAAATTTATCAGATCACTTTGTTTCATTCCTACGAGAGACACGAAGTACCCGAGCATTAGAATGCATTTTCAAAAAGAAAAATATAGGTGAGCTCCTGTGAGGGAGATGGTCATAACCAATCTTAATTCAACTTTCCTTAAAGAACACGATATTCCTACAATAGCAAACAAATGCAACCAAACAAAAGCGACCCCCCCCCCCCCCCCCCCCCCCAAAAAAAAAAATCAAACAGATTACTTCGGAAAAGAAAAGGAGGAAGGGAAAAAACACTGCCATTAAAAAAATTGAGTGCCGAAGAAAGACTAGTTGTTTGAATGATTTGTAGCCCTTAGACAGGCGATGAATAGCTGATAAAGTACTGTATTCAATGAAAAGAATTTACAAATCAGGCAGCGATAAGGGGGCACAGAGGAGGAAAACCTTGACTTAGTCGTATAATGTAAATTGTTGTTGGGTCATTAACGTAAATGACACTTGCAATGTACTTTGCATGCAAGAACTGCATCATGGCAAAGCCGCCAATACTCCTTATAGGGGATGGACATCCATGGTAATGTCAGAGGGAGACCAGTTCCCATAGCAGATGGGAAATTGTAGAGCGTAGAAGGTAAACTGAAAAGAAGTAGCAGTGTGAGATAAATATTGAGCAGTCTAACGAATATGAACAGAGACGATGAATACGCACCTTCGTCCAATCAGAATTCCATACGCTGATGTAAAAACAGATGACCTTGAAATCGCAGAACATATGAATCTATAATGAGGTAAGACTATTTGTCCTGATAAAAATAGTCACACAAGTTAGAACACACAAAATCAGCACCTAAGCAACCTTGTGCTGTTGACAAGTATATGTAGTATAACTCTAGAAAGCCGCTAGTAAGTCATATACTTGTCCAAAAGTTATGTAACATCACAATACTCATCAATCAACCGATTAAAGTCTCTTGGGATCTACAACAATCAAACATCGTCTCCATTGTAGTTACCATAAGCACATGTACATGTACGGTTGAAAGACCTATCAAGTCATCCTTAAACAAATCAAAATCTATAATATATTAATTCAGGAAATTGTTGTTTATGTGAGCTGAAATTATCTTACAACCAAATTTAGAAGAAGTGCTACAAAAGGGGAAGTATTTATATGCCTTTAATTTATATATACACACTGTATGACAAACTAATATCTGCAGCCAACTCATCCTACCAAAATTGTAGAAAAATATGTATGGTTATATAGTAAATGAATCTAAACCAGCTCAACTCAACAAAGATATTATCCATACTGAGAAAGTAGAAAGTTCTTGGCAACACTTTTCAAGCTTCATCTTTATGATATTTTACGTATGATAAAAAAGCTTCAATTTCATGATAATTGCTTAAAACTTCAATAAAGTAGCCATAGACCAGACCCTAAATATTTTTTTTCCAAACAAATAGAAAATTTCCAGAATTCAAAGTGAGATCACAAGTGATTGATCCCATCTAGAGCAAACTTTATGCAACACTTAACCAGGGAGCTAGAATACTAATAACTGTAATGTCAAAAGATTCTAATTAGCTCAATGCCTCACCTATATTTAAGGAGCTACTATGAAGAAATAGCACCACTTTGTCAACGTGTCCAACCTCCAAATTATCATTGGCATCACTTTGACAAGATACAATCTCAACCCATAATCCAAAGGGAAATCTTCTGTGCCTCACCAACCAGAGGAAAATTTTCATGTAGGGTGTGGCATGAATAACAGATATAGCAACCTCAATAAATATGCAGATAATGCTGATGGTAGTGCCCAATATGGCGAAGAAAATATAGAAAGCAGAAGTGGTTGGTAGCAGAAGTAACACCGGTGTAAATAGGAGAGAGCCAACAACATGTTGATCCACTGTGTAGTCATAACTATCTAATCTCTGACGAAGTGGATTTAACTTCTGACCCCTGCCAATATTTGACAGCACTATGAGAAACTTACAACATTGTATAGTACATATACTTAGAAAATTTATAGTCTGATACCTACATTGACATATATTTTTCTTTTCTAGGAAAACTTCAACAGCAACCACCCATAGTAAAAAATATGTACCTTTCACATTGAAATGTTTAAGCTGCAAATCATGTATGAAGACTGTTGTTTATTACAACTATATGAAATCAAGAAACTCCCTCTACTTTTACCAGGTTGGTTAAACAGAAAGATTCATTTGCAATTAACAAATTATCTTAATAGAAAAGAGAATGTGTTTGTATACAGTTGAGATGGAACCTGTAAAGATATTTATCTTTCAGTAATAGATTGCACAAATTACCTAAAGAGGCGCCATAAAGCTGCTATTGCTTGAAGCTGCTGTGAAAATATAAGTGAGATTAACCAATGGAGAGACCGCACATGCGTTGTTGCTAGTGAAATCAAGTCTATGATGAGGGCAGCAGGTGTAGTTAGACCAAAAAGAACCCCAGATATTGCAACTCCTTTAATGAAATATATGAAGTAGAAACTTAGGAAAAACCAGATGGTAGACCAGATTTGAATTGCATTTAGAGAAATCATGCCAAGAACTCCGGCTAGCTCATTGTTCAGCTTAAAACCTGCAGGGTTTCCCATCAACGACACACAACCCATACGCAATAAATGGTTTGTAATGTCAATGGAAAATTTTGAAATCCATATGCAAACAAATTCAGCGTGAATCAGCAATGCAATGCCAACCATGTTTCCAAAAAGAAGATCAACAGCCACACTTGACCACATGAAATGTTTCTTTAATGCAGCTTTCTCTGCATACTCCACGCATGATTCAGACCTAACAAATTAACGAAATTTAGAATAAAAATGGGAAAATAAAAGATCTCGTTTGAAAAGAGAAAGCACACTTATAAGGGGGAGGGGGAGGGGGAGGGGGAGGGGGAGGGGGGAGGGAGGGATGGGGGGAGGGGAGGGGAGAGAGAGAGAGAGAGAGAGAGAGAACAACAACAAAATATTATCTAGCAGAATGCAGGCCCAGATACATATATATGAATGAATGTTAACAAAATTCACAAAAAGAATCGTGAACACCGACAGTCTTATGTACTTCAAGGTGTTAGTAGTTACTCTCTCTATTACTCACACAGCCAAAAGCTACGAGGCAAGCCCGTGTCAATAATTTTATCAGACAGTTTCTAGAGTGGCCAAAATGCTTTTCCATTCTAATTCTCTCTAAATTTCTAATGCATTTGCCTAAGGTATAGCTGTCCTTGGGAATCTAGAGTTCCAAATAAATAAGCCGAAACATTTGGTTTTGCTCTTCATGAGCACATGTTTTATGCCTCATGGCTAGTGCATTCTTGTATACTTGGAATGTATTTGGGTCAAAATCCGAGTTATCAGATATCCTCATTAGCCTAGCGAATTGCGTATTGGTATTGGTATTTGCATACCAAAACAGGATACCCTCACGTACCAATACTCTAAATTTAACGTATCGAAAAAATTCTTTAATGTTATCAATATTACAACTTAGTATTAGATGCTCAACTATTAAATTCATACTAAATTATTTATAAAACAAAACTTGTTGATTTAATTATAAATCGTCTATAAAACTTAGGTTTAGTACATTTAGATTTGAAGAGAATTCCTAACTATAAGAACTTATATAAAGATACCCTAGCGTACTGCGTTTTAGCAATGTAGTGTAACGCGTACCCATATTCGTACCGCATTGCAGTGCTCCAAAATTAAAGAAAAACAGCACAGCATATATTGTCTACATTTCATCACCATTAAGTATCATGAATCAAAATATAAACCTAGCACATCAAAAACTACTGCAGATTTAATCAATCAGATGTTTCCAGATACAGAGACCTTATTACCTGAGACCATTATTTTGAAGGAAGATTGGCCAGTACAAGATTTGACAACAGCGAAATCGGATATTCTTAATTGTACGGCTGAATAGCTTTGCCAATATGATGTATATACATGATTGTGGTCCATAACTTCGTAGGATTTGGATAAATTGAAGAATAATATAAAATAAAGTGGAAAATGAAGCCACTGAGATGGCCAATAGTTTCCATATGAAGGTAAGAAACCTGACAAAACATAACACAGGCCATCAGAGCTTTCATAGAGATGGAAAAAGCTGGTGAGGGAAAATTACTGAAAGCAAGGATCATTTACATGCACACAATGCGGAACCAAATGGTGGATACTTCAGGGGACACAAGTTTTTCGAAGAATAATTTGGCAGCAGCAGCACTATTAATTGCTAAGATAACTGTATCCTGTATTCCAAGAAGCATTAACATTTTAAAATTTGGCGAACAACACATACACACAATAATCTAAGAAGAAATATTACCAAGTCAGGTAATGTCTTCTCTGCATGAAGATCTTCGACCCATATGGGTTTCTTAAGAGTAGTTTTCACTTGCTCAGAAGAACTATAAAAACCCAACGAAAAATGGTGACTGCCATATCTGGGAGTTTCATAAATTATTACCTGCATTTATTGCAACAACAGAATACATATTATCCACCAAGGGGAATATATATTTACTAATATACTAAATGCATGCAGTAAAGGAAACCAAGACTTACATACATAAACATCAAGATCAGGAACTGTTTGACTGTCCCAATGTATGTGATGCAATCTGGGAATCCACCAAATTCTTCTACCAATATATTCAGAAGACTCGTATACGAGTTGGATCCAAAAAAATTTCCCAACAGAAGCCCATCTATTTTGTTCTAATAAGCAACCAATGTCATGGCACCCACGACACTGGCTTTCATACTTCTTCAGCTTCTTTTGGCCTCTTCTCGAATATTCATCACGATGAGTGGATTTAGTTTCATTCTCTCTTTTGACTCCAGCTCTTAACAACTTACTATTGTTGCGGAGATCTGCTTGATAGTAACCCAGCATAGCAAACATACATTCATCTTGTAGCACCATTGGCATCTTTCCATTTGTCTGATGAAGGATTTCCTAGTTGAGAGAAGTCCAAATTCCATATGTCAATGCATATATACTACCCTTGCATTTGGGGGAAAAGAAGAAGAAGAAGAAGAAGAAGATAACTTGAAACATTGCGGATTCCATTCCATATATCAATCCACTAAACGGTTAGCAGAACTTAATATTCCATCTCACACTGTTTTATTAGTAAGTATATTCCATCTCGCACAGTATACCGAGTAAACAGAGACTTTCAAATTGTGGGATGAAGTAATCTCAATAACTGGTAAAATTTGAATCTTTGTTTCATAAAGCCATAAAGATGAATAGCATAAGAAAAGAAAGAAAAAAAACCCTACAAGCCGAAACAACTGTGTTCTGCACCCAGCCAACATTTTTCTCTAAATAAGAGTAAGTCATTCTTACATATTACTCAATCAGAAATAATGAAAAATGCATGCTCAACAAGAAGTTCTGTCATTCACATAGAAGATTCAATCAGTGAACAATCACCTTGTAAGCCGGTACAAGAACGACATATTTGTAAAATTGATTAGGTGCCTTTTTGGTCCAAGCTTGTTTTTACCAGATTATATGTTACAGCTCAAAATAAGAAGGTATTGTAGTATTTGCACATCTTATTATATCAATAAGCTATAATACAATTATAACTTAAAGCATGCATGATCCACAAGTTGCTATTTAATGAACTTTCTGTACATCTAAGAGTAACCTCAAACAATATTCATCAAACATGTGATATCCCTAAATAATCTGATTGTATAATCTAAGGCTGCACCATATGAGGCCTAACTGAGACCCAAAACCATTGCATTACCTCCCCAAAAAAGTAACTTTTTTCCTTTACTTCTAATAGAAAAACAACTTCATAAAAAAAATAAAAAATCATGGTCTCATAGCTGTAATGGCTGTAGAATGAACTACTATATCTTCTACAAAATGAACATGATAATCCTCCAATGAAACCTTCCCCTTTGTATATCCACAACGAGTTTACATAAAACTTGCCCCTTTACATAAAAAGGGTCACTACTGAAGCCTTTGGCTGAACAGTAGCACCATCCCTCGCTGTGGGATCAAATCCCCCTCCCTCTCCCCCAAATGTGGTAATGAATCTTAATGGTACCACAGAAAATAAAAGGGTCGGACCGTAATATCTTAAGGAGTAGTATTTTACTACACGTTTCAGTACTATATGCTGCAGGTCAGAGTTTGAAAAATGAAACCAGGTTTAGTAGTTTATACCTTAAGGCCAGATGGAATAGAAGAAATTTGAGGGTCAGTTGATGCGAAAGAAACTACGATATCGAGCAAATTGGAGGAGGAGGATTGAACAAACCAACCAAACAAGAAGGCTGACTGTGGCGGGTTTGATGAAAGATGGGCTGGCCACCAAATTCTGCACTTTCTTCCCATTATCACCTCATGATTTTACCTCCTTAAAATCATGAAAACTCAGATCCAACAACCAAACAGACTGGCCAAGATTTACAAATGGAGAGAAGAAAGATTTGGCCGGCAACAGAAGGGAGTGGGAACTCCTCGCACAACAGAGATTTTATTTAAATTTGCCAATATTGTTCATGTGTTGATGTTTTATTTTTACAGTCATAGATTATTAATTTGATAAACAATAATATAATATTAAATTATAATGACAAATCCAAATATATTATACCTCCACACTTAAAAATATAAGATCACCATGAATATTTAAAAATTAAAATAATTTTTTATATAATAAATAGTATTTTTTAATAATTTATAATAATTATTATTGTATTATATAAATTAAATTTAATAAAAAATTTATTACTTTAAAAATATTTTAATTTAATTTTAAAAAATTAATAATAAATTTATTCTTTAGAATAGATAAAATATAATTTTATATTAGTATTAAAAAAAAAGAATTTTTTATAGAATAATTTATTTTATATAAATAAAATTCTTAAAAAAGAAAATTTTCGGCTAATGAAAGTAATCTGTGACAAAATATCACTCTTTCGATATAAATCATAAGACCCCCAATCGCAGCTCTCATATAGTCTGGATCACCGATGAACCTGCTACTAACCACGAAAAGGAACTTCGACAATGGCCACCAACATCACCATAACGGCCGCCATCATCACTACCGCCGACACCAGAACACTCCCTTGGCGGCAGTGGCGGCGAAAGTGTTTGCGGTCATTCTTTTGCTCCTTTGACCGGAAAAGACACTTTTCTTCTGGTTTGCATTCTTTATTTCTCAGTTATTTCCTTAAATACTTGTAGATATTTATCAGTGGCAGGCATTTTATAGCTGCAATTGCTCGTGTTGAATTCGTTTAGTGTATTTTATTGGTCAATCGTCACTGTTCTCTCTCCATTGCAAATGAAATTCCACTATTTGTCAATTTGAGCATCCTGAAAAAGAAAGACGCGTTGGCCTGTTCGGCATCGACTGATAAAGTTGGGTGGGGCACCCAACTTATTAGTCATTTTCCCAAAAAAGCTGTCGGCTATTAGTTATTATTTGACTTATAAGTTCAAACAAATAAGTAACAATTTAGTACTTAAAAAAAATGACTTGTAAGTCATTTTTTTAAGCTATTTTTTTTAAGTCGGTCAACTCAAATGAAATGACAGAAATATATTTTTTTATTTTTCTAATATTTTTCTTAGTAAAAGATATTTTAGTAATATTTATATTTTAATTAACTTATAAGTCATGATTAGCCGAACACATCCACAACTATTACTTATAATTTTTGACTTATAAGTAAAAATGATGTCGAATACTTTTACTTATAAATCTACTAAAATTTTAATTTATAAATTTACTAAAATTTTAACTTTAAATAAAAAGAAAAAAGTCATTCCCGAACGGCCCTTTCGTCTGTTCGGGAATGACTTATTTTAAAACTAGTGTCCAATGTGCTTAGTGTGTGAGAAAAAAGGTTGCAAAAGAAAAAAAAAATTGAAGATAAAATTATGTAACAAAAAAAAATTGTAGAATGGAAAAAAAATATGTTAGAATCTGCAAGAGGAGAAAAGAAAGAGTAAATTAATTATGAGTAAAAAATAGGGTGATGGAGAAAAAATAGAAAAAGAGAGAGGAAAGTGGTGAGAGAGAAAAGGGAGTGATAATCACAAGATTAAGAAAAATAGGAAAGTGAGAGAAAAGTAAATAAAACTCTAATTATCGTGATCTAATTACACCGAAAAGTAGTTATAAAAAGATGTGATCTAATTACACCAAAAGTAGTTATAAAAAGATGCACACTTTATAATATTGATAACTTGTAAGTGTAAATTTAAAGTGACATATAAGTTAATTTCAATTGTGACTTATAAATAAAAGTGTTTGGCACTTATTTTTACTAAAAAATAAAAAATTAAGTTAAAATAAGTTCTAAAGGTGTTTGGCTAATATAACTTATAAGTTAAAATAAGTTATAAAGATTAGTAAAACAAGAGCAAAAGAGTCAAACCTATTTATTTTAAAATAACTTATAAGTCAGTGTTTGAGAAATAAAATATTGTTACTTCTCAAAAACAACTTAACATGCCTATAGACTAGACTGAAGAGCTATCTAATATTACAAATTGAGGCATGTTATTAAAAATAACTTCAAAAAATGTGTATGATTTTCTAATAGTGGGATGTGAACTTCATTTTGAATAGGACATAGTATATGATAGTAGCCGTTGCTCTAAATTTGATTAACTTTTACAAAGCAACAGACTAATCAAAATTGTAATTTCAATTTTGTTGTTATATACAACATTTGTTGTTAACTTGGAATTTTCATTCAAAGTTTTTCATCTGAATCTCAATAATGTTACCGAATTGAAACTTTAAATAGGAGGGGCAAGATGTAAGTAGTATCTTGATGCCTTCAATGTGATAAACTAACTGGTTTTCCTGATAATAACACCATTATATGATTTTCTTCTTCATTAATCAGCATAGTTTTTCTATAACTTTCATCCACCATATCTAGCACGTGCAAACAGCGCACATGTTTATCATCGCATCTTGTCTGATCATCACTTATTATAAATATAATCATGTCATTTATGAAGGATATATCAATTAAATAAAGATGATAATATAATGATGTTATATCCAAAGAGAAACTGAGGGAGGGAAGGAGGAAGAGGCTCCTCCCTTTATTTTTACAAGCATTTAAAATTTGGCCCTCAGTATTTCTCTCTGTTAGCTCTGCTTGTGAACTTTCTATTTCTGTACTAGTATTAGTAATTCCTTCTTTGATGTCAAATTCACTCCTTGTTTGGAGAACATGAAAATAGTGCTGAGGTTGTTCTTCTCAAGGATGAAAGAACTGGCATCAACAAGGTACATAGATGTGTATCTGCATAATGATTTTCATCTATCAGTGTTTGCTTGCAAGTCCTCTCGAGGGACTGTTAGGAACACCAGACTTCTCATGTACTATCCTTTGAGCTCAAAATGGATTCATTATGATATAATACTCGAAAACTGTTTTAGCATCCGAAGATTTGTAAGGGATTTGTTCATCCATGCTTGAAGTGACTGTAAGCCCACATTCTTTATTATTTTGCTGGTTTTACCCACCTTCTTTTCTCTATATGCATACTTGCTCTCTGTACCTTCTATCTTGTCATGTTGTATGATGAGTATTTCCCAGTTAACTGGTACAGTTTTGAAATTTCAATTTTTGATTCACAGTCATGGTATAAGTCTTAGGGATCTTATTGTTGATCAATATCGATGTCGTTTTGTACTGAACTTTCTTCTTTTTGCAAGCTACTGTTGAACCTACAACTTCTAGCTACCCGGGTTTTACTGTGAATTACCCCATCAAGAAAAGGTTATCTAATGACTTAAGTTTTTCTTGATCCCGAGTTTTGCTCCTATCATCAGTGTAAAAAACTAAGAAGTATGTTTGTTAGACTGACTATTAGCCTAATTTAACTCGAATATAAAATAAAAATTGCAAAAAGAAAAGAGGATGCCTGGAGGAGTTGTGTCAAGTTAATTATGCTAATAGCTCCGCATAAGTAGCTCATCTTTTTTAAAACCTGACCATTTTTGTTGCAGTTCATTTTGATTAATTGATTGGTTTTTTGACATTAAGTGATGGATGTTAACCCCAAGGGTTAGCTGAATCGGTAGTGAGCCTAGATATAAGTGCTTTTCAAGGCATAGGTATTGGGTTCAATACGCCACAAAGGGCCACCATATTACTTCGAGATTAGTTGTGTGTGGTTGGCACACCCTAAGGGTAGTGACTGCGAGTTCCATTGTAACAAAAAATGAAGTGATGCACGTTGACTTGTGGTAAATTGTCAAAAGCCATTTTCTTAAATTCAGTTGTTTCCTCCTGTTCTTTGTAAATGGTTTTGAAGATCTGTGAATGTATATTAGTTTTCTTCAAAAAAATATTGGACTATAAAGGTCTTCCATATCTTTCTGTTTCATGTTATCTTATGAAGATATAATCTTTCACTCTGATAATGCATGGTGTTCGATCTGCAGTTCTATAATTTCATATTTTCATTTAACGTGACTGATGTGTATTGGTTGTTTGATGCCCTCACATCTGAAGCTTCTGGATCATGTTCTACTCTATTGTTGGTTTTACCTATAATTTATCTTTATATTTTATTTTAACACTTTGTGTCTTTTTATGTAGTGCTGAATTATGGGTTACATCCATATTTAAGCTAGGAGCGCATGGCGTCACCTTGTTCCACACAAAGTCAACCTTTAATGTCTGCTAAAATAATTAATGTATGATCAAGCCAAATTGGTTCATGATACAATACAACCAATATATGTTTTCTTGGGTGAGTTCAATCGTGAGAGACTGAGAAAGTGTTTTACCTCTGTTTTATGTTATGAATCTGTGCTCACCATCAGTTGTATTCTCAAGGGAATGCTTCCCATCAGAGTTAAATATGCAGATGGGGAACGGGGACAGCCAGGTAATTGTCTAATCATGCATAAATATTCCTTTTTGAAAGATTTCATTATCACAGTCAATTTATTTTGCAAGTTATTTTCTGAGCGTCATGGGCTAAATGTGGTCAAACATGGTTTAGTACACTCTTCTCATGTACATGAACGCTAAATCCTCACCTGCATGTGCATATTCAATTAGTTATCCTTGTATGTGTTCTGGAACACTGTACATGGAATATTGGAATTATATATGCAATGTTCAAACTAGCAAAAACATAACACTTCTAGTGGCTCACCCTTGTGCTGGATCATAGGGAACACTGAGAAGTATGAGATGTCCCAGGGTATTTGTTTCCTTTATTTCTTGTTTCCTATTGACTTCTCGGCTAACCTTCTTAAGATATTTGGAATCTATATTAGCCTCACATCTGGAGTTCTGGACCACCTGTGCTAACTAAGTAAAGAACTAATACCTATTTTCTGGTTTCACATATTTAGCATACAAACCATATAACATCTTTATTAGGAAATTAGCTGTTGGTTTCTTTGTTCCATACTTTCATCGACTTTATTCATCATATGGCCTAGTTCGTATTGCCATGCTTTTGTTTTTCAGGGTTTTGATCATGTCCATGCACAGGCATTGACAAGCTCGGAACAATTTCCGAGCTAAGGGGCGTAAATTTACTGCCAAGTGCCAATTTAAGGAATTAGGCTGCGGCTTGCAGTAATGGTCTTTTGGGAATAAGTTGAGCAATTTTACATTCTTGCCAATGCCTATTGGAATTCTTAGAATCTGTATTTATGTTTTAGAGAAAAGATTAGTAATTGATCTTATGTAGATAATATGCTTACAAAACAGTATACTTTGGGTCACGTGATCTTGTAGTGGGTCGCAATTATGTTAACTAAAGGTTTCTTTATTATACAAGGAAAGCCAATAAATCAGGCGTCAAATTCATATATTTTCGAACCACAATGTGTATTCTCTTGGGCTATGTTTGTTTACAAAATACATATTTGGGATTGGATTATTTATATTAATTTAAAGTTATTTTCGACTTTTTTATCCCATCATGAGAGATTAATAGTCCCTTAAATAGTCCTTGGATTATTTTTTTTATCATTCTCAAGGCTATTTATGAGGAATTATATAATCCCAAATTTATCATGGGATTATATAATCCCTCATAAATAGCCTTGAGAATGATAAAAAAATAATCCAAGGACTATTTAAGGGACTAATAATCTATCATCATGGGATAAAAAAGTCAAAAATAACTTTAAATTAATACAAATAGTCCAATCACAAGTATGTATTTTGTAAACAAACATAGTCTTGATGTTATTCTATTTCTTATGTGTATTTATATAAAGAATAAGACGGAGGTTGTGTGGTCCAACTTAATCATATGATTTTGCCAGATTTTAGGAAAAACTTCCGTTCAAGTGACATTTGTGCTGTTTTTTTTTAGAGATTTCTCAACCAATTTGAGAATAGCAAGTCATTTTCTTGTAAAATTAAGCTTTAATGTGCATTGACTCGTAAAATAATTTTTATGGACCACTTTTCAGTGTCTAATAAAATAAAAAATGAAAAAAAAAACTCCAAAACAAATGGAGCTTCTAGTTTTCTTATACCCTTTCCTTGTCATGTAATTAAAACTTAATTTTATTTATTAAAAAAATGGTCCCAAGATAATGACCAATTGCCCATCTTACCTCTTGTACGTTCTTGACTGCTCATTTTTGTTTCAGTAGTCTTTCAAAGTCTCAAATGAAATTTGTACAAGTATTTGAATTGAAATTGAGATAGTAATGTAAATTCTTCCCTTATAAATCTGTTCACTTATTATCTTTTTTCCTATACTTTTTGGTCTCATTTATTTGAAGATCGGCCGCGTGTATGGTTGATTGCAGACATATATATAGTAGTAGCATTCAATGAATCAAAAATCCATGATCTCAGGCATCGTAAAAGTAAATGACAAGTTTACGTATATAATAATTAAATAATATATTAAATATTATATTATTAAAAAAGTGAAATATGACATGAATTTTAATATTATATTTTATTTTTTAAAAATATAAAGGAATATAGTATTTGATTCGTGATATATTTTATTTTTTATTAATATAAATAAATATAATATTTAATATAGTATTTAATTATTGTGTGTTTATATTTATTTAAAAGTAAAAAAGAAGGGGGAGGGAGAGGGAGGGGTTGCAATAATTCATAAAGTATAAAAGTTGGCAAGTCCTATAATAATTCTCCCACGCTGTGCCAATGTATTTTTACTTGAACAAGACATCAAACATTTATTGCCTTCATTTATTTCTTACTGTTGCTTTCTTCCTTTTCACTTAAAATGGGTCTCTAGCTTCACCTTCACATCCACGGATAAAGGAACTGCCACGGCTGTTTCCTGAATTTGCTCCCGAGTCTGGCAAACATTAATGCACATACATTCCTTATACAGTCAAAGATGATGCCACTGATATTGTGACAAAAATAATATTTTTAGTTGTTTTAATGATACTTAATATTTTAAATAATATTTATTATTTTGATAATATAATTTTTACTTTATTAATATCAAATTGCCCAAAAACAAATAAGAATTCAAATAAAATTGGTAACCAAATTAAGAAGGGTAATTTTTGTAAGAAGAAATATACAACATATCAAGAAACCAGTATACATCTTCATAGGATCAAAAACCCATGTCAGATATATGATCATTAGGGTTGCGAATGATGCCAAAAGTTACTACTAGCTTAGAAAGGAATTAAGAGAATGACATGAAATGTTCATCTACAGGTTACACCCCCCATTTTTGTCAGTCACTAAACAGAATTACATTAAAAGAAGGAAGTAATTTCCCCCTGCTTCTACTGGTCTTCCGTTCCCATGATGGAAGGCACAATGTCTTGAAGAAGCCCATTATCTCTCAAGAACGCCATAGTCGCCGGAGTTCCGACGAAACCTCTATCGTGCATAGATGCAGCAGCATTAGGATTTGTGCAATCATTTATCATCGTATTATAACCGAAATTAAAGGGTACTGCCAAATTGTTGAACTGCGGCTGGCCAGGGTGAGACAAAAGGCTCATTTGCACCGGCAGATGGAATCCGGCGGCGCCGGCAGCAGAAATACCCGAACCCGGTGGGAATCCGGCAGGGCTGATTCCTCGTGGCATGACCGGGCTTTGATGGGTGTGTTGGCCTTCATAAGTTGTCACAACGATGCTAGGATCATCAAAAGAACGCTCCACTCTCTTCTTCACATCACATGATGAACTAGTGCACCGATAGTAACTCCTGAAAATTAAAGTAAACCCTTTTTACTAAATTTCCAGCTTAATAAATATTTACATGAGTTTGATTCAAAACGAAGAAAAGAATATCCATTTGAAGTTAAAACAGCATGGCCGCATGCAAATCCCTTATTAAAGTTTATTTGGAGTTTTCTTTTCAAAACAAGAAAGAGCATACATTTATGTTTTTCGAATAAATTGAAAAAGTACCTAGGAAAATGGCTGTTTTTCACAGCTTTTTGGCCGTACTTTCTCCATCTGTACCCATCTTCCAGGTGATCAACTTCACTCTTTGTCATGAAGGCAAATCTTGGCTCTCTCTGCTTTTTCTTCTGGCTCGTTTTCTTGGCTTTCAACCTAGAATATGCATAGAAAAATTAATTAATTAAAAATCAGATCAAACAACACACAATTCACCTCTCCTCAGAAGAAAATATTATTAATTTTTGTTGCAAACATGTACCTGTATTAATTTATAAACTATGAATATTGTGTCTACTCGTAAAAATAACCGATATAAGACTCTTTCTCAAGAGGGATTTTTCAGAAAATGACGACAAAATCAAAAAAGAAAAGAAAAAAAAACCGTACTGTTGCTTGGTTTTATGCTGCTGGTGTTCTTCTTCTTGTTCATTTACTATTTTACTCTGTTCTGGTGCCCCACTTGAAACCGAAGAAACTGAAGAAGAGTTAGGAGTAGCAGGGGTATTTAAGACTTCTGATGACTCTGCAGGATTTGTTGAAGCTTGATCAGTGGGAGGAGGAGGAGCCGAGGGTTCTTCTCGTAATATATCAAAGATTGAAGTAGTGTTATTGTAATCTTGAATGCCCAACAACTCCATGAACCCTAAAGAGCTCTTTTGATCACCACCAAAGTCCAACAAATCTGCTAATAATAGGTTCGGATCCGATGAGCACTGGGTCGGATCTTCTTCTACCTTCACCCTCTGTTTCTTTTCCATTATTTGATGATGAGAATCAAAACTTCTTCGTAAAAAACTCACTCCTCCGTATAAGTAGTACTAGTAGTAGTTTGAGAGAGAGAGAGAGACTTTAGTTGGCTTGTTGGGGCTTTAAGTCTTAAGGTGTGAATGCAAAAGAAGAGGGGATTTGGGTTGGAAATGGTGAGGTGGGTTCTGGTTGGGGAGTATGCCCACAATGGTTGACTGCCAAATGCCGGTTAAGGTCTGCGCGGAATACCCAAAACAAAAGGAGGGCCGGTGAGGGGGCATGAAATGCGAAGTAGATTGTTTGGTCCAGACAAGAATGGTCTACGCTTTCATACGTTAGTCTTGACCGGTAAACTGGTTGCGGTGTGAACGCGATCGACTTACACGTGAGCTTTTTACGGCGTAGGGGAGGTTTTGAGTATGGTACTAATCTCGTACGTGTGCATGTGAAATGTTTAATAGTAGATATTTAAATTTTTACATGCATTGATACGGGATTACTCAGCTACTTTTCTTGAACTTAGCAAATGATAGTCTTGTATTAGTATGTATTAGTACATTTATTTTTTTATTTATACACAGTTGTGTGTCCCACATTATTAGTAAGTATTTTTTAAAGAGTTGTTACTTATTTTAGAATAATTTATAAATTAAAATTTAAAATAACTTATAAATTATTTTAAAGTATAATTTATAAATAAAAAGTGTTC
This sequence comes from Hedera helix, assembly GCA_947179155.2. NCBI lineage: Eukaryota > Viridiplantae > Streptophyta > Magnoliopsida > Apiales > Araliaceae > Hedera > Hedera helix. The sequence goes on along the minus strand of OX359264.1, from coordinate 59,772,564 downwards.
AGTATCATTATTATTTATAAGTTAGAAATTAAATTCAAACAAATTGTAAAAATAACTTATTATAAATTAAAATAAATTATAAAGATTATTAGAATAAAGATAAAAGAGTTATTATATTTGATCAAACCTATTTATTTTAAAATGATTTATAAGTCATATTTTTAAAAATAATAAATAATTATTTTTTTAAATTACTTATAACTTAATTTATAAATTATAAAATAAATCACACAGAAGTACTCAAACAGTAAAAAATTACTTATAAATTGATTTAGTAAACTTATAATTAATTGCTGAACAGACCCATAATCTCCCATCATGTAAGAAGAATGGTAAACAAATTGTCGAACTACCACTGTTTTTTGTGGGACATGAGAAAAAAAACTATCACTGTTATATTGCATATTTTTAAAGTATTATTATACGCACTGTTGCAAACTTGTGGTGCAATTATAAATATTAGTACTTTTGACACGTATTTTGTGCTATGTATATATATATATATATATATATATATATTAATTTTATAAAATAAAGTTAAAAAAATATAAGAAAAAATTTAAGGGATAAAAAAGGTAAAAGAGGTCAAGAATTTAAGTGTGACACAACATCAAAAAAGTAGTTATTTTTATTACTCTTCTATTATATAATAGATAAATATCGATCGTTAAACACATTGTTAGTGATGTATATATTATAGAGGTAAAAATAATAAAGGAACAAGAGTACTCTAGTTTCAAACTTTTAATGCTTATTATTATGACTTAAGCAGGTTTGTGAAGAGCAATGCAGGAACAATAAAAACATAGTTAAAATTTGACCCTTTTATTTTATATAAAGAAAACTAACAACGTACACTTGAGCCTTTGGCATGTTTTTAGCGTACATGCAATATAAAGTTAAGGAATCTTGTTCAAATTTATAGAGGAAATGATGATAAGTCAAAAGACTTGGCCAATAATTAAAGGGGTTCGATTTAACGCCTAATGGAAAATGAATCTTGTAAAACTAGAAAAGTGGAGAAAATAATCTCCCCAATTGTAAGTGGAATTAATACTTTGTTCAGCAATAAATTTAACAAATAATTTCCGTCTAGATTATGAGTTGAAATTTATTTCGTGACTTTTTAAAGGAGGACATTTTGGACTATTTTCCTGTACCTTATCATGTCGTGGGTCAGCTTGTAACAAAAAATTTGTTTTGCCAAAAAAATATACTTGAGCCCTCTTTGGGTGTTAAGAATGGGTAAAACATGTAATTATATATCTCATTGCTCATAACAAGTTCTTTTATATATTTATAAATCAATAAAAATTTGTATTATGACAAAAATCAACAAATCGCTAGACATGCAACTAGACAAAAATGAAAATAATTACCTGTCTCCTCCTTAGGTACGCGACATCTACCGACTAGCAATAAATATAACAATACCATTATTTTACTAAGTAAAAAATGACAAACTATAATAATTTATGTATCAATAAATATAATAATGAAATTAAATTATGATTAACGTTAAATTAAATATAATAAGAAGCCCAAGAAGTGAGATTGACCGTCGCAAATGAATGGTTAGTATTTTGTTAGTTATCATCCTCTCCGCGGCGATTAAAATAAGGAGTGAAATTTGCAAATTTTTGCCGTTTTTTATTCCTTTCATCTCTTTTCCATGGAAAATGTTTAGATAAAGTTCCGCGTGTATTGCTAACGTGTCCCGCAAAAGGTCAATATTTATAGAATAAGATTAATGTACAAATTACACCTTAATATAGGAATTTTAAGGTTTATATTTTAATATTTAAAACACATTTAAGTATATTTTAAATTTATTTTTTATTTAAAAAAATATAATTTGTACCCAAAATTAAGGGTACATTTTATTTAGTCGAAAAAACTTTAGGGTACATTTTGTTTAGCGAAAAGTTTTGAATATTGCATTTTGTCTGGCGAATTTTTTTTTAAGATGTAGTTAGATGCGTTTTAAAAATTAAAGTGCAAGATTTAAAATTTCTATAATTTTGGGGTGCAATTTATATTTTAGTTTATTTGCAATAATAGTATAATGCGTAAAGAATAGTTACAAAATGATGTGTATGATAATGATTGATACAACTATTGGATTCATTCATGTATAATAAATTATCTATTAATTACACCTAAACACATCATTTTATAAGTTATTTTTTATAAAAAAAAATTGTAAGTGTAGCAGTCAGTGGTGGAGTTAGGATTTTATTTTAGGGGATGCTAACTTAAATCGAAGCCTAGTTTTGATGATATTCATAGTTGAAAATATATAGAACATACAAAGTCTATTTTTTTTTTTACTTTTATATTTTTATAGGAAGTGCCAAAGTCCAAAAATATAGAACATGTAATTAATTAATTAATTATATATATATATATATATATATATATATATATATATATATATATAGGATTTTCAAAACTCATGAGTGCCATGGCACCCTCAACTATATACATAGTTCCGTCCATGTCAGTGCTCTTATATTTAAAGGTAATTACTTTAACGTTCTTTTATATTCCCTCTATTTTAAATTATAAAATTATTATTCACATTTGAAAGTCAATTAAAAATAATTTTTAAATTCAAAATTAAGATGAGTTATTAAAAATTATAAAAAATTAAATTTTACAAGTAATAATACTTTTGAGATAATTTATAATATTTATTATTATTTTAACTATAATTTAAAATATATATATTAATTTAAAATTTAAAAATATTTTTAATTGACTTTAAAAATTAATATTAATATTTTAAAACAGACGGAGTAATGCATATATCTCAAATGAGTACATTTTTGAAAAATCAGTCATCTTCTATCAAACAAGACGAAAGGATTAATGTAAAGAATGTTTTGAAATTCAATGATGTTTGGAATGACGATTTTCAATATATATATATATATTAAAGAGATAGTAGAAGGGTGTTGGTTATTTTTTAAGACTATCATAATATGTCAATAATTATTTTATTTTATTTTCTAATTCTTTGTCTTTATTTTTTCTTTTATTTAAATATTTTATTTTTTTTAATTACACACACATAATATACGTCACATAAAATAGTATATATAGAGAGAGATAACCAAAAGAAAATTATACTCTAAATTTAAAACAAAAGGAGTAGCTAAGTCCAATTTTTAATTTTCTTATTTATTGGTGGTAAGATATTCATTTGAGTATTTTTTTTTCCTTCTTTTAATGTAAAAAATGTCCTTGATTAATAAACTTTTCTCAAATCTTTTGATTGTTTTAATAAAAAATAATATTCCAACTTTTGGAATATACATATAATAATAATTAAAAAGAAAAGCTTAATGCATCGAATTGTAGGCGAGCCTATCACGGAAATCATAATCGGAGCAAAATACAAATCATCAAGTCATAAAGATTTCTACCCGCATGATTAATGAATTAAACACTTTATTAATTAAGCTCGATTTCGGTGAAACGAACTGGGCCACGATACACGGACCCTGCTGGTCGCCATCAATCCGCAGCACGATGCGCGACCAGTGGCCTTTACCCATTCCTGGCCCCACACCTGTAATCTCAAATTTACGGAGTCTCCGTTAACTTGATGGATCATACGGCTGTGGTTTATCTTTATGACGTCACAATCACGTGCCCCAATTTTACGCGGTTTGGGAATATTTTGTGGGCGTGGCTTTGTTTGCTTGTAGCATACGCTCTCTAGATTATACGACTTTGTCTTCTTTACTTTCTCCGTATTTTTTTAATTCACGTTTTAAAATTATGTATATAAATTAAAATATATAATTAATATTTTGTTTAATTAATTAAATTGGTTATAAAATTTTAATATTATTTTTTTAAAATTTATTAAAAATATAAGAGAAAAATAAATTAATCTTTAATTATAAAAAACTAAGTATTTAATATTTTTTAAATTTATAAATAATAAATAAAGGACAAAAGAAGTATTAATTTAAATATAATAGTAAGTTAAAAGTGAGATAGTAATATTTATTTTGAAATTTAAAATTCGAAATGGTGTGACGTGAGTTCATTTAGAAGATTAAAATAATTTAATTTGACTAGGGGGTTGGGGTTGGGGTTGTGGTTGGGGTTGGGTTGGGTTGCTTATTGGATACGTTTGTGGATCTCAAAAACGAACAAACAGACAAAAAGAAAATGCAAGCGTGGGTCGTACGTATCTATGAACCTCCATAATTCTGTCTATATACCTTTTCTTTAATTAAAAAAATAAAATCAAACTGAACTTAAAAAACTCAATACTTGCCGGAAATGCACAAAGTTCCAAATTATAATATCGATATTAATTTTTAAAATTTAATTTTAAATATTTTTAAATTTAAAATTAATATAAATTTATTTAATTTATATCAATATAATAATAAATATTATAAATTATCTAAAAAGCACTACTACTAATTATAACATTTATTATTTTAATATTTTAAATAAATCATGTCAATTTTAAATTTAAAAATATCACAAATTAATTTTTAAAAAATCAATACTAATCTTATAATATTGCGAATTTATATATAAATTTCATTCTTGTCAGTTACGTGATAAAGTACTGTTGATAAAAAAAATTTAAAATATATGTAATATTATAGGCTATCATTATAATTTTATTTAATTTTATATATTATTGTATGTTAAAATCAAAATTTAAAAAAAATCATAATACGTAATAAAACTCATATTTTTCAAGTGTCTCATGGAGTAGTTTTTAAGGGCTTTTTGTATGATTATATTACACATTTATAAATTGCAAGTCGCTACTTACCTCAGCTCCCTTCTTCTCATTCAATCATCTCTACAAATCCCAATTGGATGCAATTGTTCCCCTCCTCCTCCTCCTCCTCCTTGCAATTTACTTTTGTTTTACTAGTTCCTTAATTCCTTTCTTTGCTGGCCTCAAATAGGGATTTGGGTTGTCCTAAATCTCAAACTCTCTTTATTTATTATATCACTAGTTTTCTTTTTATTTGTCTTTTTAAAGAAAAAAAAATTAAGAAATGCACATTAATACTTTATCTGATTGACTAAATTGAACATAAAATTTTAATATTAACCATCTAAAATTTATTGAAAAGATGAGAGAGAAATAAATTAACCTTTAATTGTAAAAGATAATATAGGAAATTAAGCATTTAATGCTTCTTTGAAATTTACAAATGACAAATAAAAATAAACAAATTTTTTTTTTCTCTAAAAAGACATATAAAAAGGAATGGAGGTAGTATATCACTAGTGTATGCACGGTTATTTTATAATTTTATTAATAATTTAATAATTTTTATGCATAATTAGTTATTGAAATTCTGTAATCAAATATATAATAAATTAATAGCATAACAATTTGTAGAATTCAAAATAATTTAGATAAATTTTTAAATATATAGTAATAGTAAATTTTATTTTGTATTGAGTGTAAGTTTGTTTTATTTTATAAATTCATAATTCAATGTGGTTACAATTAAATGTATTAATGAAACTCAAAAAACGAATAGACAAAGATATAACGTGAATATCTTAACAATGCACTATCATTAATAATAATTATTTTTTATTTAACTGAACATTTAATACTATCGAGTCAACTCTGTTGGATAGTACGAATGACAATCGAGTTAACTCGGTTGCTCCTTCAATTAATTAAAAAGTTGATCTCAAGTCTTACTTTTAAATATAGGTATTAATTAGTCAATTATTTCCTCCGTACTACAAAAATAATTTTATTTCATTTTAATCATAAATAATTTGTGAAATTCTAAAATTCAAAATTTAATTTTAATTTTAAAAACAACACATTTTCACTTAAATAAAAACTTTTTTTTTGTGGAGCGAATGTAATATCCCAGATATTTCCAAGATTTTAAATAATATCTTAATTAATTTTATTAAAGGTTAAGGTTTAAAACCTAGAATATGAGAAGTAAGATGTGTAGAAAATGGGTAAACATTTTTTTTAACATAATTTATTTGTTAGAAATTAAATGTGAGAATATTGTAATGATGCATATAGAGAATTTATTAAAGAAATAAATTCAATTGAGAAGTGAAGACGGTTATAAGGATATATATACATAGTTATATATTCCTAGAATTGTGCTTGTTAGCCAAATACGAAGAGGAGTAAATTTAATACTTAATTAAACTAATAAATTAATTAGTTTAAAAATGAAGTCATGAAATATAATTAATTAAATTAATTATATTAGTTATGCGTTAAAGTTGTGGAAAATTTAGAATGATTGTTTAGAATGACAATATTAAGAAGTTAATTGATTAAGTAATTAACTTAATTATTTAGTTGTGGTATAGAGTCCAAGTAATTTAATTACTACTAGTGGACTAACCCAAAAGGATTATATATGTTAGCCCAATATGGGAATATTTACATGAAGGTGGGTAATTTAATAAGAGAGCCCAATGGAAGGTAAACTATGTAGCTCAAACATTTAAAAATCCAATGTTGGTCAAAGTGTTGGGAAATATTTTTGAGTGTAGAGAATTAACTAATGTAGGGTTAATTGAATAACCCTAGTTGGTAGACATGGGAGAGCATTAACCAAACATTGGTTAATTGTTAGAGAAAGGAAAGTGGTGATAAGAATTAACTATAGATGAGTTAATTATGTAACCCAATGTGGTAGAATAAATTAAATCATATTTAATTGGACTATAATATAAGTCCAAATGAGGTATTAAACTAGGTCAAATTAATTAACCTAGTAGTCCATATAATTTAATTTGAATATTGATTTATGTAATAATTAACCAAGCTCAATGCTTGTTTTAATTAAATGTAACATAGGGTAATTAATATTAGCCCAATGTAATAATTAAATTGAGCCCAAACAAATTTAATTGATGAGCCCAATAGAAATATTAAATTGATCCAATGTGGAGCCCAAATGGAAGTCAAAGTGGTGGTCAATATATATACATTGGTGTATATATATATGGATACTTATATAATGATATAGGATATAAAAATAAAGCTAAATTGGTGTAATAATAAGGCAAATCCCGAATTTTGGAGGGGGCCCCACATGAAAGTGTTGAGTGTGGCTTTATTTGGCTTGTTTTACACTCCAAAAGTTGCTTCTAAGCAACCTTGATAGGAGTCATTCATCCTTGTCAATCATCTTGTCCATCCAAGCTATAGTAAACATGAGTTTAAGCCTTAAATGCCCAAGTGTTGGTTGATTAGTAGAAAGTGATGGAGATTAAGGAAGTACTATAAATATAGTGCTTCACCAATTCATTGTGTTGGTTAGCCATTTGTCTAGAAATGCTAGAGAGAAAATAAAGAGTTCTTGAGAGAAAATGAAGTAAACTTAGTGAGATTGTAGATCCTCCAAGGAAAAATGCTAGAGGATAGTCAATGAGGAGGCACAAGCTTAGCTCATATCAAGAAGAAGAAGATCATCCATGTCTAAAAGGTTAAAAAGTGTTCTAAACCTTCTTTAGTTCATTTTTATAGTTTAGATATGATTTGAACGGTTAAAATGTATTTTTAACCGATCAAAACACGTTTTGATGTTCTAGAAGTCTTTAGCTATGTAATATAGAAGTTTTGATGGGTTTAACATGGGTTTTTATATGTGTTTGTGATGAAAAATTTCATCAAAATCATCAAATAAGTTTTTACCGACGAAAACCAAGTAACCAAAATCATAGCAGCCCATTCACGGAATTACTGTTCACGATCCGTAAGTCGGATTTATGATCCGTCAATTTTGGGTGATAGATCCATGAAATATGAAGATTCTCCAAGTTGAATAACTAAAATCCGATTTAAAATGAGCAAGATATGGATTTTCTACCAAAACACCCCACTAATTTTAGGGTTGTGCATAATAGTCGGGTTTATAACTATTTTCAGTGACCAAAACAAATCCAAATTTGATGTTTGATAACAGAATCATGTAGTTCGGGAAGTTACGAATCCATCGATACCTAATAGACCTCAATCGGACTTGTGGATTTCATTTTATTCAAGTTCCCGTCGGAGACCCCAAGTCTGGAAAACTAAGAAAGTAATCTGCCTATTTTATTAAAAAAACCGGCCGGTTCGGTTTTTTTCGGTTTTTCATGATTTCTAGGTAGGGCCGGTTCAGGCATTTTTAGGCCGGTTCTTGGGTTGGTTCCAAAAGAGAAAATGCTTATAAGTTTATAAAGAAAATTATCAAAATTTAAAATCCGATTTTTTTTGTAATTTGGTATTTATTAGAATTAATGGTGGATTAAAGCTTACTAAATTGCTAATAATTATGGGAAAATTATTTTTAATTTCAGAAAAATAATATTTGACCTATTGGCATGCTAGTTAAGTGTTATAAAATAAAATTTGAAATTATTGGAGTGATTCACTATATATTAGCTATTTATTAGTGTATAAATAGGCTAATAATCTAATTAAATATTATTTAATAAATATTAAATAATATATGAAGTTATGTAATTAATTAATTATGATTTAATGAATATTAAATAATAATTAAAGGATGTTAAGATGAATAAGTTAGTTATTTATTATTTAATTGCACTTAAATAATAAGTAAAGTTAAATAAATAATTAATTATTATTTAAATTAATATTAAATAATAATTAAAGAATATTAAAGTTAGAAATCTAATTATTTATTATTTAATTAATATTAAATAATAAGTAAGGTTAATTAAGTAATTAATTATTATTTAATTAATATTAAATAATAATTAAAGGATAATTAAGGTTAATAAACTAATTATTTATTATTTAATTAATATTAAATAATAAGTAAGGTTAATTAATTAATTAATTATTATTTAATTAATATTAAATAACGAGTTCGGATAATTAGTTAATTAATTATTATTTAATTCATATTAAATAATAATTAAATGGTAATTAAGTGGAATAAATTATTACTTAATCGAAAGAAGATTATTAAGTAATTAAAATATATTGATAATATTATTGACTAACTATTAAATGATAATAGTTAAGAATTAAATCATTATTCAATAATTAATAATGATATGTAATTAATTTAAAATATTATTAAGGGATTAATAATATTATTTAGCATTTAATTAACTATTAAATAATAATAGTTAAGAGTTAAATCATTATTAAATAAATAATAATGATAAATAAAGATTTAGAATATTATTAAAGAATTAATAATATTGTTTAACAAGTAATTAACTATTGGGTAATAATAGTTAAGGGTTGAATCGTTATTAAATAATTACTAATGATACGTGAGGATTTCAAATATTATTAAATGATTGATAATATTGATGAACAATTAAATTATTATTAAAATGATTGATAATAATGAGAATTCAATTAAAATATTATTAAAGGGTAATAATATTAGCAAGCAATTAAATTATTATTAAAAGATTAATAATAATGATTAAGGTAAACTATTATTAAAAATAAATTAATAATAGTAATGATTATTTAAAGTGTTATTTAACAATTAAATAACATTATAAGTTATTACTAATTGATAGTAAAATTTAAAATATTATCCAAGGTGGGTAATATTATGATAAGTATCGAGATAAATGATGTGATTAAGTTAAACCAAGGGTATGGTCCATTAGTGATTAATTGGTGGATCGACCTAAATAAATATAGGGTCCAAGTTTTAATGCAGTGACATTAATAAATGTCAGAATTGCATAGTTTCGAACAAAAGATTTATGGTGTTGAATATGAAACACTGAGTCAAGTCAAAGAGAGACTAAAATATGAAATTAACCTTATTAAAAAAAGGGGACGATAAGAAGAAATAAATATCTTTAAAATAAGATTTAGTATTGAGTCAAACTTTGACTGATATTGTGCACCGTTGATCTCACATACCGTGTAGGTGGTGCAAGGAACGTGAAAGATTAACGTAAGCTGGTTATACAAGTTCAGGCAAGTTTTTCAGAACGTGTTGTATTATGTGCATGAATTATAAGTTTGTTATTAAACTGAGATGTGCTCATACGTGGTTATGTGCAAAGATATTTTAATGTGCCTTTGTGCAATAAGTTGATTTGAATTGTTGATATGCGGTAGTTGATTTAAGACAATTGTTCTGCATTGAACTATATGTCATGATAGAGGTTAGACATGAAGCATAGATTAAATGCGAGACATGATATGCATGAGCAATATGTCATAAACTGAAATGCATGAAAAACATGATGTTAGTATAAATTGTAAATTTTATGTGAAGCATGTAATGTGTTATGTGTAGCTGTTGAACTTGTTGAGCCGTCGTGCTCACTCTTGCCTAAACCAACATTTTCAGATAAGGCTAGTTACCTGAAGTTCTCGATAAAGAACAAGGAACAGGAAAATATATTACTTCCATTGAAGATCTAAATATCTATTGTAGATATCAGTCCGAATTGGACAGGTAAATGATTCTGTAGCATAAGACTTAGTTGGTATGTTATATGAGTATTAAATACTCAAATTGATTGTAATAGAATGTCGTATCATGTATGATATTGAGACATACTAGGAATGTATAAAGATTTCGATTCTGGAATAGAAGGAGATGTTATATAATTGTAAATAAATGATTATTTAGTAATTATAATATTGTTAAAATTCATGAACAATAAGGAAAAGTAGTACTCGTGTTGAACCGGGTCCGAGGTTCAAGGAACCCGGATTCGGGGTCGTCACAGCGAAGAGTTTAAAATAAGCAATATTTAATTTTTCATTCGTCGATGTGTGCTTTCTTGATTTCCAGTAACCATATAATTAAATGTATTCTTTCTTATTTGATTTTTTAAAATGATAGATGGGAAAAAAATCCAATCACTCTCCATTATTTTTAAATTTTGGAGTGTTGCTATGATAGAGGATTCCATCTTTACTAGAATTTCGAAGGTGTAATTTTCCCCCCTATACTTTTATAAACATAATTATTCGTTATATTAATATTATAATGTTCTTAAAAAAAAAAAAATTTGGTCCCCCCAATATAAATTCCGCTCGTCTGCATTGCATTTTTCGCGCGATTATGTTATCATTGATGAGTATGTTTCTAGACGATTATGTCATTATTATATGTTACAAAATTACGATTATTTTATACTTCTTCCGGCAAATTTATTTGTCTTAGTTTTTTTTTTTTGATTTATCTAAATTTATTTGTCTTTTTATTTATTTTAAATTTATTTGTTATATTATTTTTTTAATATTATCTTTATTTAACTTTATAAAAAATTATTAAAAACTACATAATATTTATTAAAAAGAGTAACACTATTAATTTTGATATCTGAAACATAATTATACTATTTTTTTTTCTCTTTTCTCTATCTATTCTATTTTATTATTTCAAGAAAGAGTTAAAAGATTAGTTAAAAAATAATAATAAAATAATTTGAAGATAATCTTTTTTCTTTACTAGACATATATATTCAAATTAAAATAAATAAACTTAGACGGATGGAATATTAAGTATGTATAGACTCAATTATTGGCGGGAGGTAAAGGTAAAAATTGCTTGCAAATATTTCCCGTGAACAATTTTAAATTTCATGTTGGACCTAACTTTGATTTTAAAATTCCTAGCAAAAGCAACTTGGTACTTGAAACTTATGAGCAGTAAATATTAGTAGCTTTTATTCTACATTTAATATTTCCATCTCTATTAAGTAATGTATGTAGATCAATCACTCTCGATCTGTCTCTATATGAGTCCCTCCCCGTGCACCAAAAGCCATCTAGAAGTTTGATACTAAAAAATGCGTGGGTTTGGACTTGGTAGTAACTCTTTATCATATGGTGAAAATTTTACTTTCTTGTCTATAAATTTGTTGAGATAGCTAACTTTCTTGTATATAGCCCCTCGGTTCTATAATATTTGACGTTTTAGAATTTTTTTTTGTTCTTAAATATTTGTTATTTTAAAATTTCTAATTTTTTTTATGTATATTCGTACAATTCTATCTCTCTCTCTCTCTTATTGGAATCCTATAAAAAATTAAAAACTAAGCAATCATCCCTCTACTTCCTATTGAAGTCCTACAAAAAAATAAAAACTTAACAATCACTTCTATTAATTTCTTAATATATGTGCATTGACTCCTAACGACAGATAAAATAGAATCGATGGACTATCTAATACATAAAGTTGGAGGACGATTGTGGTGTAAATTGTTTTTTTGCCTTTTAAGTAAATGTCTTTCGACTTTCGAGATAATTTGTATTTTATTTTTTTATATTTATTTTTAATTTTTTTAATTTATTTTTTCAAATTTTATAATATTTTTATTTTAACTCACATAATTTTTATATATATAATGCGTGTTCTACTAGCAAACCATAAACCAAATGCCTTCAGATGACAATAAGAAGCAACATCATTTAGTCACGTGTTTATTTATTTAAAACAAAATAAATAAAAACAAGAGACCTTAGTTAAGAGTGTTCATTCGGTAAAAATCAAACTAAATCGGTATCGAATTTATTTAAAATTTGATATTGATACCAATACCTGTTGAATCGGTATATTGAATCGATAAACCGGTTCGGTACCAGTTATTTATCGAAATTTATTATTATTATTAATAATTATTTAATAATAATAATAATAATAATTAAAAAAAGGAAAACCGGTACAATTGAATTTACCGAAAATTCAAAACTCGGTATTGATACCGATTCGATACGATTATTTATCAAAAATTAATAATAATAATAATAATAATAATAATAATTAAAAAAAAAATAACCGGTAAAACTGGTAATGTTCGGGATATACCGGACTATCCAAACTCCGAATTGATACTAAACTATTTGTACCAGTATATTAAATCAATTATTATTTATAATAAATTGATGGATTTAGACCAATTTAATATACACAAAAAATGGATTAACCCCTAACCTTACCACGACTTTGTCCGCGCCCTATTGCAAGCAATCTTATCATATCTTCTTGATCGAATTAACAATCATAATGTCATGCCTGATGTAACCCCACATTATTTTATTTTATGGCATCTAAATTTAAGATTACAAGGTTTAAATAGAAACTAGTTAACAATCTCGTATTTCATCTATATATAATTTTTAAAAAATATGACTATGTGTACAGATAATAAAACATCAATATTGCCTCTCTTTTTTTTAATATCTTTTCCTTTGTTTTTTTCCCCATGGCTCCCCTGACCCTTATTCTTTATAATATAGAATATAGAAATCCTATATAATGTTGATATTAAATTTTTTATTGGCCCTGCAGAATTTAGAATTGCAATTAAGGTTGTAAAATGAACCAAACGTTCGATAAATTACTCGAATATCTTCAAATATAAATAAAGTTTAAAATTCGATAAATTACTCGAATATCTTCAAATTATAATTTTTTATTGATATTTGGATCATATTCGTTCGAAATGTTCAAACTGATCTAGTTCGATTTGAGATCGTGCCCGACTTGATAGCTAAACGAACCTCAATTAAATTTTATTTCATATTTAATAAATTTTATAAAATAATTTTAAACCATTTAATATTGATTTAATTCGTTTACACATTTAAATTGCAACTATGGCATGGATGCGATAACATTAATCACACATAAAAGGTCCAGAAAAATAGCCCGTACTGTGTTGCATCATGAAATATGTTACTCCATTGACTTAGTTTAACACCCTTTTTTCCAAAAAAGAAAAGAAGAAAAAAAAAATCACTTACAAAATTTATAAATATTATGTATTTTGTTCTATATTTACCATAATATTAGTAGATTGTTAGCTTAGTAGGAAGAAAATAAAAAAAAAATTATGATGACAAACTTACATTAATTTATTTAAATAAAAACAGAGAGTATTTTTTAATAAAAACATGAATGACTGTTTTGAGTGCCACTGCCTGACATCTAATTTGCTGCCCTGCCGACACCTTTTCTATGTTATTTTGGGAAAATATGTCCCAAATTTTGTGGCAACACCGGTTTCAACTATGAACGCATGCTGCTGCTGCTTCGTCCCACTTGGCCTCCCTCTTTAATTGTTTACTTCTTAAAATCATATATATTTTCAATAATTTATAATTTATTTCACTCAATCTTCTTCTTTTTAGTAAATTAAAAAAATTGATATTTCCGTGAATTAATTTAATATTTTTGCAAGATCAAATGTGACTCACTCAATTTTCTAAATTAAACACCATATTGTGCGCCACAGGCAGAGAAGTGTTTGTGATAAGCAAGAAACTTACTTATCGGATCCAAGCCAGCCCACATATGGTGCTCATGAGGCCATAACTCACTGAAAACCCCATCCAGTACTTCTCTCTTGGCTCTATTTCATTAACCCCTACCATTAGCTAATATGCCTGGGCCGGAAAAAAAAATATGGGCCGACAACCATCTCTTCCGGAGGATTTTACCTTACAATAATCTTATAATAATAAGAGTTTCATTTGTAAATTTTATAAATATTAAATATGTATTTTTGTTTTATATTTATTTCTAAAATTAATAAGTTAATAATTTTGTGGCGCGGTGACATGACATAATAAACTTATAATGAAATTTTAATTTGTGATATCTTAAAATTTTTCAATTTATTTGTGATATCCTAAAATTTTAAATCGATATAAATTTATTTGATTAATCTAAAGTTAAGATGGTATAGTGGTAAACTATTTAAGGAATATACCTAATTAATTACAAAAATGTTATTTAAAAATTTAAAATAAATTCGCATTACAAATTGAATTTTGCGACTTTTGCAAATTAACTAGCTGCGAGGAGATTGTTTTTGTGAAACGGACGGACGGAGTATTATATTTTTTGTCAACAATTTATTCCACTAGCTAGCTGAATTTTGCTGCTATGAAACTCGAATCATGCTCAAGAGCATAGTTGTGGTTTGCTAACCAAGTTGATTATAAAATTGAATGATTATTAGCCTTCATAAATTAAAAGATGAGTCACTCATCATCATCATCATTATCATCAGACAAAACCTTAACCATAACCTGCATAACCTTTACCCTCATTTCCAGAGCCAATATGTAATCAGCTGTCTCTCTAAACAGCCCATCTAACCCAATGGTGTCATTGCTGTTTGGGAGAAGTTTCTTCAGGGTTCTCACTTTTCTTTCCACCTCATTTCTTGGCCTTCTAGAACCTTCTAAACCAGCAGCCTTTCTAGTTCTTCTCTTCATCATAATCCTTCTAGACCTTTTGCTGATCTTGATGTGCCTTCCTTTAATCCCTGCAGCTACCCTTTGTCTCCTTCTAACTAATCCCTTGTTTCCAAGAAAATGATCAAGAGAAACAAGAAAAGGTTGTGGAGAGCCACCCATGTTTGATGATTCAAGAATTTAATTCTCCAAACGAACACTTCTAATTAATCCCACTTTGTTTGTCAAGAACAAAACTCAATGGTTTAATTCTCAAGTATGTCACCCTATGGTGGCTTTTATACTAAAAATTTGAAGATGGGTTGGTGATATTTTGAGGATAATGTTTTATATATAATACGCAATTATCTATATGTACAAGGGTAGCAAAATTGTGGGTCCTACCAAAAATTTTCATTTTTCTATACAATATTCCCCTTTTCCTCCCAGAGGAATGGAGTGTCAATGAATGTGGGACTGCCAAGTATACCTATAGTTTGCTTGTTGCTTTGGGCATGCATGTTCTCCAACTCTTATGCACATGCACCCACATGATTCCTCTTCATAACACTCAACCTCCTTCCTCTATAGCTAGATCACCCACGCTCTTCCATCAACTCATATCTCATCAAAACACCCTGTATTATTCCTTCCCACTTTCCAAATTCAATGGATGCATGGCTTCACATCATGTGAATTTGAAAACCCTAATTTCTTAATTCTAGGGTTTTGGGTGATTATCTCCATGTTCCCTTGCAGGAAGCCTATTTAAGAAATAGAAATAGGAGCACCTACTAAGCATATTTGTCCAAGTTTGTCTCAACAAATGGGTAGTCTTAAGAATTTTATGTTGGGCTAATGAACATAATTTTCTGACATTCATGTACCAGATTTTAGTTCATTCAAATAATGATATTCATTAATTATAAGGCCTTTTTATTTAATATTGTTCAAGTCAGTTTCTTTACATGCTTGGTTCAAAGTACACTGCATTATATCTCCAAAGGGACATTAATCTGTCAACCCAACATGCAAACTTCTTGATTAAGTCTATAGCCATTGAAGATTCTGAACCTCTTTTCTCCAACTCCTTTACTCATGAACAAGCGAACTTAAAGCTAGGACTCCCTCCGACCTCCGTCCCCGATTCAAGTACAACATTTCCTTCCAAGTAGTTTAACACAAATTTCAAGGCATGTCGAGAACACACTTTCCCCCCAACAACATTGTTAATATTTGGTCATATTTATTAAGTTATATAGTATAAATGTTTGTGTACATAGCATCTAGTGTATATGAAAATTCAAACGCACTTAATAATTTTATTAAGATACAACTTATTTAACCGACAAATATATCATTTATGACTCAAACTCAACGCATCAAAAATAATGCGTGTATTTAGAGTTCAAACACCTCAAACGTTCTGCCATGAAAGTCAGTAAGCTAACAAACCTTGTGGTTGCTTGATCAAATTTTTTATTTTTTTTGGGTCCCAAAGAGGATGACTAGCTACCTTAATTTGAACATGCATTTATAAAAGATATCCATCATCAATACGGCTAGTACTTATTGATATTAAACTAAATGGAACTAATGGTTCATAAACATGTAATCGTGACACAATGTAACTAGAGGGCACCGTCCCGTAGTCGGGTCCCAAATACAGCTCGCTTCTGTGCTTTTTGTGTAGCATATGATTAGCAGAACAGGTAGGATAAAATTATTAAAGTGGGAAAATAAATCATTCAAATTAGTAGGTTGCTAATTAATGTGGTTAGTGTGATTTCATTTTCATGCCACTTAATTACTTGTTTATAATAAGGGATGGCATCAAGCAAACAACCCAGTATGCATTTTGTGACGGCTACAGCACCTAGATTAGTCTCTTGCTAGGCTCCTAGTCACCATTTAGATAAGTAGGGCCTTCCCCCCTTTTAATTCCTGACCAATTTGGCAATCTATGAATTTAATCGTTTAACTATTTCATTTGTTGTAATATATTTCCCCTTTTAAGTTTGCTCACTTCGTCCGGCGCTCTTAATATTCTTTATCCGTTTCTATGCATATAACATTAACATGTAATATGACGGTGATAGCATCATCAAAATTTTGAGAAATTAAGGTTCTTATTAAATATTATCGTAAAAGTTATTGTGTGAGACTATTTTTAACGTTTCATTATTTAATTATTTTTCTCAAAGTTAATATATAAGAAAAAATAATATACATATCGACAATTATGTGACGAAAGTTGAATTACGATCAACGTAATAATTTATATGATAAACTAAAATAAATTAAGAGACCTCTGTTAATTCCTACCCATCTGCATACGTCCCAGATACAATTCGGTTGAACACATAGCAGGACTCCTTTCTTTTTTTAATTTCAAAATGAGAATTTCATTTTACTTTCAATTGTTTTTTTTGTTGTTGTTGGGATATATATTAAAGTTTTTCAATTGAGACATGTACACATATTTTTTTATCAAACTCAACTTTAATGTTTAAATTTTTTATGTAAATCAATGAGAAACTCCAATATATCTAAGAAAGTATATAATTTTGGGAAGAAGGTGCGACATACTCATTCAGCACATATTAGGTACTGAAAATGGAGTCCACCAACATGTGAGCAACATTGAGAGCCGCCGCAAGGAATAAAGCCATACCTTAGTAACCCCATAATGGCAAGTGATGGAGCCCAAACATAATTCCTTTTTTCTTTTCTTCCTTGGCATTAGTAGGCATTCCATGTTCTCCATGTGGAAATTGTAAAGTAGAAGTTGCTTCGGCACTAATACACATTAGGCAATCCAATCCCTTGGCGCCTACGTCTTTGTTTAAGTTTTATTACAGAATATCTTTCTAAAAATAGGTAAATGAGCTGTATTAATTTGGCATTAGGCTGGGCTTTAAGGAACAAATGGAGCAGGTGGAAAAGGATAGTCGAACAAGTACGGATAAGTCTATAAATATAAAATTTAATAATAAATTTATTTTAATTATTAAAAAATAAGATATGATACGAATTTTAATATCATACTCTACTTTTTAATAATTAAAATAAATATAATATTTTGAATGTTATATTTAAATATTATACAGTTATATTTATTCAACGGTATATATATATATATATATATATATATATATATGATTTTTTTCAAGAATTTTCTTAACATGTGTTCTAAGGGCACATGCTAAGCACGAAAAATAAGAGATGAAACTCATTAAATATTATTTATTTATATATTTATATTGAATTCAATGCATAAAAAAATAATATATTAGTAGACCCCATACATTGAATTCAGTGTAAATATATAAACAAATAATATTTAGTGAATTATATTTTTTATATTTAGTATGTGTTCTTAAAATACATGTTAAGAGGATCCGTTTTTCGATGGAAAAGTATAAGTGCACAATATTTTTGTGCACAACATGTTGTGCACTTTTATCCACACCATTCAATGGTAGGGTCTGACACGGAAATCTGTGTCAGGCCTCACCATTGAATGGTGTAGATGAGTGTTGTGCACATGTTGTGCATAAAATGTTGTACACCTAAACTTGTCCTTTTTCGATATCCGAATGTACATGTTGCTGACGTGGTCACATGCAAATTGTAAATAAATGATGTTCTCCGTAAAAGCTTTGGTATGGTGTTCATCTTGGGATCCGGATTCCATTGGTTTCCTTCAAATTCGAATTCGTTATCTTCACTCTTTGGTAGTCAAAAAGTGAGGTCTCGGGTCTTTTCAATAACATCAATGTATGCATTTTATCTTGTAAGGGGGATTGAACTGTGTTGAGAGTTGCCGCCAACTATAACTAGAACTACAAGATAATGAGAGCTATTCCCAAAAGAAATAATAAAAAATTCTTAAAGTTGCAATCTGCCCGAGGGTAAAGAATAATTATTTTTATAATATTATCGCGTAATATTTCAAGTTAATTATATATTTTTTATTTTATTAAATTTAAAATTATAAATAATAAAATATTACTGAAATAAAAAGATGTGATTGACTTGAGATATAACGTGATGGTGTCTAAAAATCACTGATTAATTTTTCAAAAATAAGAGCATTATAATTTTATATGAAGTCATGGAATTAAAACTGCACAATAAAAATATTTATATCTTATATTTGGTGATGGTCAAAGATGTTTGCTTATTTCTTTAATTTCTTGAGTTCGAACATTAGGCCAACATTCAAGAGATTAATCTCTTTGAATGCACATGTAGGGGTGAGCCCTTAAAATTGTCCGAAAAAGAATTTAGTCTCCATTAATATATAAATTGGTCCGAATATACCTTTATCGTTTAAATAAAAAAAGAAAAAGAAAAGAGAACTATATATGTAAGATAGGCATACTATGCTTTTTAGGTCCTTGAGATGGACATACCAAGCTATAGTATTAGATAGAGCTACTTTACGGACGGAAGAAAAATGATCAAATGGTGAGCTTTACTTGTGGTGTACGAGTAGGATTTTCCAACTTAATATTAGACGACCAAAAATTGGAACATCGGGTGTAAAACATGAAAAATGATTAGATGTTTCTAAAGCACTAATTATCTGATATTTCACATCACTCATATAATGTCATATGAGTACTTAAAGTAGGTCATTTCATTTTAAGTACGCACATGACACTATTTGAATATTATGGGATATTACATAAGTGATGTAGAACACCTGTGATAAGTGTCACATGACTATTGAATAATTACTTGTAAAACATTGAGTGATTAGCCTAAACGATCAGGTAAAAGCTGAAGCCCATACATTTTTCTAAGACAAAATAATACAATCCCGTCTGATTAAAGCACCACATGTTTGTTTTGAGTCATCCCATCTAAAATTGTCTATCTAAATTGTGCACACTTATAATTTCATAGATTCATCTTTGTTTGCATACAAATTGAGTGAAAGCATCCTTTGGTGAGGTGATTTACGTATGGTATGCAATGGATAAAATTATTTTGGTAAATACACATCCATCGGTGCTTGACAACGCTATGACCAGCTATTGCAAAAGCATAGCAAATAGGGCTGGCAAACTAATGTACCGTGCCTTTTAATTTAGGAAAGCGATATTTTTACATAATTTTATGATATTTTTACATGTAAACTGTTGTTATAGATTTATAACAACGATCAAAATCATTGTTATAGATCTATAACGACAACTTTTATATGAAAATATTAAAAAATCCTATAAAAATATCAATTTCCTTAATTTATCATTGCCCTATTATCATTTGATTGTTGTTTGTATTTTATTAGTGTTAGTAGCCACAATTTTTATGTTGAATACTAAATAATATTTTTCGACTTGTTTTCCCATTTTTATGGGACATAAATAATTAGGGTTTTACACACACATGTTAGAGTAATCGGACAAAAATAATTAATAAATAATCATAAACTAAATAAATAAGAAAATATATCACTAAATTAACACTAACACGAAATATAATATTTTTATTAGGATTCTACTCTAGTGTATGAATCTAATGACCGAATCGTCTCCAGTTACAACTGAGTGTTAGTATGCACTTGTCAATACATTCAATATAATAAGATAATAATGCTCAAATTTAAAATATATTTTTTAAAATAATATATTAAGAATCACACATAAACTCAATACATGCTCTTTTAATATTTTTGCATCAAGCAAAGAAAACTATCTGTTTTTTCTTCTTGTTACTCTCCTATGTTCACTCAAGAAGGGTGAGAGATTTCGCTAAAACCGCAAAAAAGGAAAATTGAAATAATAGTTTGCTGGAATGGGAAGCAATAGTATGTAACGGAAACATAAGTCATGCTACAACATCTCATCAGATCAAAAGGAGATGGACCAATTTGAAAAGTTGAAATACAAGTATTCTTTTGCAGTGATTTATTTATTTATTTTTATATTTCTTAAATATTTAATGTTGGATTGTGTATTTATCAAGACAAATAGATTGTCCATAATGGGTTTTACTCCTACAACTCATTAGGTTAGCGCACATGAGAATTTTTAAGTTCGATAGATTTGAGTTTATTGTCTTATCACTTCAAATACTAATTAGTTATCATATTCAACACTAATTGATATAAGAGTTAATTTATCTAGCACGGATTGACATGACATTTATCTTCTCTACATGATTCTCATTAGAAATCACGATCATGTTGAGTAGAAGGAATACTATAAATACAATACAAGATGAACAATAGAGGTATAAATAAAATATTCTAACGTGCTAAATACTTGTCACCTCTATTGTCAACACATTTTAGAGTCTATATTTAATCTTACACCGGAGTACTTTCTGGTTAATTATTTTGTGCAAGTTTATATCTAAACCGGTGGTTGAATGTGCGGACGAATTCGAGCGTTAACATTCAATTTTCAAGAAGGGACTGCAAACTATTGTTATTTTTGTGATATTTGGAAATTATATCCTTAACCAAATATTTTTAGATTAAATATTAAGAAATAAACTTGGCGTTTCAAGAAAACAAATAAAAAATAAAATTTGCTAATAACTTCATATTCCAATTTTTGTCAATATGGTTGTCTGCGCTCATTTGCTTTAAGTTGGGTATCAGAAATTATGTTTTGGAAAAATTTTCATTAGTTTCACTCAGTTTATCAATGTTTTATGTATACAATATTGAAAAAGTTACAACTTATGACTTGGTAAAAAAAAATACAATAATATTTTAGTGACAAAAAATTGGATATTAAAAAAAGATACAAAATAATGTATCTGATAATAATTAGATATAATCATTAGACCCATCTATGTATAATTAAAAATTAATTAATTATTATACAACACATTATTTTATATCTAATTTTTATAATTATTTTTTTTCACCGTAATTCAAATGCACCACAACAAAAATCCAATCCAGACATTGGGCCGTACGAAGCACCACAACAAAAATCCAATCCAGACATTGGGCCGTGCGAAGCTAGTTGCCTTGAATTGCTACAAGACCAGTAGACTCGAGTCTTAACAATTAAGAAATCTTAATGGTTAAGTAGACTTAACTATTAAGTATTTATATTATAAGACCAGAGCCCAGAGGGGATATTGGTGTATTTAACCCTAAAATTTTAGAGCCCCCATGTTTGGTGTATTTAACCCTAAAATTTCAGAATAGGTCAAGGTCTTTTGGTACGGCCGACAGCGCCTCCCCACGCCAAACTTCACATTTTCTCTATAAATCTTCAGGTTCTGGAGAGAGAACCCATGGAGACTCCATCAGACCTCAAAGAAGAGTCATATTTCGGTTTGTGCGTGAATCTAATAATCCTAAACTCGGCCAATTTTTTTCCTTTTCCTGTTTTGGATGGTGTTAGATTCACGCACAAACTCGTAATCTGTCTTTTCATATCTTCGATTATTCAGACCATATTCAGCACAGATCCATAAATTTAAGCTTTCCAATTAGAAGAAGCTGTCGCGAAATTCTTAAATTCAGGTTCATTTTTATTGAATTTCTTAACATGTGTATGTATCTGTTTTCACTTAAGTTTTAGGTGTTTGATCGGGGGAAATATCTGAGAGAAAATTCTTTTAGTCTCCAGATTCCCGTTCTTCAATTAAGAAGAAGGATTTATTCGAGAGACCAAAGGATTTATTCGAAAGACTTGGTTTTTCTGTTTGTTTGATCGGGGGAAATGTCTGAGAGAAAATTCTATTAGTCTCCAGATTCCCGATCTTCAATTAAGAAGAAGGATTTATTCGAAAGACCAAAGGTGATAATTAGTTTTAGTTATGCTTACAGAGATTGAAGCCCATAAGCTTTTGATTCTGCCTATATGTGATTCCCGCAACTAACATAGTTATAACTGCAGTTTTTTTAAAGAAAAATTTAGTTTTTTAAATTATTGTAGATTATTTCTTCCGTTAGACACCATGATGATTCTGAGGGGTAAATATAGATACAAGCTTATTTGTTTGGCTTATTTTATAGATAACAGTTATTGAGAATACGTATTATTTTGTTCAGGTTTTTAAGGTAAAAGAGTCACCAAATAAGCAAACATTTAGCATTTTTTAGATTATTTTAGTAATAGGATAACCTGAATAATCCAAATAAGAAAAAATCACAAGTGAAAGCCCACTGTCAACTGTCTTGAGTTTAGGACAGGCAAGTTGAAGTTTCTAATGTAACTTTGTTTTGCTTATTTTGAGTTTTATACGATTTAGGGAAATGCCATATGCTTCAGATCAAATATGTTTACTCTAGTGGCATCAAAGTATAACATCAAATTTGTGACATAATCCACTTAATCGACTGCAAAATGGATAAGTTTTCACTTTAAGCATATGTCTCCAAGGAGTTAAGTTGAAGGGTTCCCCTTCTGTACTTTCTCCGCCCTAGAAAACCCTCCCCTCCCGCTCCCATTAGGTATTTGCCCCCAAACATTCCTTGTGCGGCCTATCTCTCCTACCTTACCCAAGGAAAAATATGAAAATATCAAAACACATTCAGTTAAAATCCTTTCTAATTTCGAACAACATCAGAGAATGTATCAGTGGCATACAAGAAGTATACATAAATCCTCTATATGGACTCAATTGAGCTAAGAAACAAAGCCCTCCAATGTAATTTGTCAGTGATTGCTTAAAGAAAACAGAACAGATTTGCTTGAATAGAAGGAAATTGAATTTCAGATTGCTATATTCACAAATTAAAATAAGAGAATTCAATTACAAATGAAGATTGGAACGTTAAAATGAAACTACATTTAAATTTAATTGAAGAGGCCTTCTTAGCAACGTGAAAGCTAATAGTGTCACAAAAGGCAATACTTGCAAGGTCAGCTATGAGAGGAAAAATGTGTTAAAATCCATCCTTGACACGAGGTCATGTATGAGAGAAAAAATGTGTTAAAATCCATCCTTGACATGACCCTGTGGTGTTTGCACTACCCGAACGTACCCCATTTAATGTTAGTAGCTAGCCTTTAATGTTTTACCAGAACGTACCCCATTTAATGTTAGTAGCTAGCCTATAATGTTTTTATTGCGTACATGCCTCGGTTATTTTGATTGGACAGGTCCTAAGTTTGTGTCTTACCTATTTGCTAAATATTTGAAAATTATGAAGAAACCATAAATTTTGACCAAGGTACTTGAGTAAAAGATACATCAGAAAAAGTAATTTGCAAGTATGTAAAACCAACCATTGGACACAAACTATAAAATTGTTTTAAACTATGGGATTTGGATATAACCATAACATAGTTTGAGTTTCATTGTTTCCTTTTTGATTGAGTTTCTTATCATCATGGTAAAGAAGTCAGAAATAAGAAAGAGATTATTCCTTGGAAGAGCATGTCCAATACCACCAGTACCAGAAATAATGCATGTCCGCCTTATGCAAAGAGTATTATCAACCTATTATTAATTTAGTGATGAAAATAGAGAGGAGTAAAAGAGGCAAAAACTCTAATAAAGTGTGCAAGCAAAGCATTGAAATAGTTCTAGTTAAATTCTAGTATCTAGTATCACACTTCACTTGAGGTATCACCTAGTTCCTATTAGATCCCAAACTTTAATGGCTCTCTTTTTGATTTCGCCCAACAAGATGATGCTGAAAGTAGTGTCCTTGATGTCCATTCCTTTCAAATGCTCTTAATGTTATGTTTAGATTAAATGAATGGAATGAAAGAAAGAAATGAAAAATAGTGTATTTGGTGATAATTTCGGTGCATAAATTATTTTGATAGAATGAAAATTCATTCGATTTACTTGATTTTCATTCCATATGGGAATGAGATCCGTTCAACGGATTAAATGAAATGAATGTATGTGACAATTATATCATTTTATCACCCCGTCCACTACCACCAACAGCAAAACATGCACTTGAGATGTTAAAAAAATCATTGCATTTTTTCTTCTACTCCATTCATTCAATTTAAATGTAACGTAAGAGCTTTGACAAACAACTGATTCTTGTACATCGTGTTGTCTTTACAGTTCACAAGGATTGCGTGAGCCCTTATTCTAAAATTCAATTTTTTTTGTGGATAACGTGATTTTGTTGTATTTCAGGGATTCAGATTAAGAGAAGATGTGTAACCTGAGAGAGGATCATTTAAATAGGGTTTACCGTTCAAGATCAAACCTTGAATCAAAACAAGCACCATCAAGGATGCTTGATTGTTGATATATTAGTTTTATCGTCTTAAATGTAATTTTTTGGGGTATTGGACTGAGGTTCCTAGATTTGCCTTAAAGTTGAGGAACTTATGTATTGGTAGTTTAGATGAATTAGTTTTTCTAATAGAGCTTTAGCTGAAAACGCCTTTTTTTTAATAATGGTATTTTGAGAAAGATCGCGACGCTTTATATCTTGGTAGTAGTATAGAAATGTGTCATCCACATCTCTTTGTTAATAAGATTATGTATATCGAAACAATACCAATAATATCCGCCCTAATTTATTTTCAAGAACTAACAAAATGATAGGAATTTGGAACTATACGAGTCAAAAGCTGACATAAAAACTACTACTCCTTCGATAGTCAAAATTATAAATTATTTAAAAAGTATTATTTTAACTTTTTAAAGTTAATTTGTGAAATTTTAAAATTTAAAATTGATATGAAATTATTTAGTTTTAATACAAACATATATAATAATTGTAAATTAATTATAAAGCACTATTAATTATCATATTTGTTATTTTTAAAATTTGAACATAATTATATCAATTTTGAGTTTTAGGATTTTGAGAATTAATTCTAAAAAATTAAAATGTATCTCTAATTTTAAAATAGGGGGAGTATAAATTTGTTATTTTAAAAGTTAAAATAAATATAAATTACAATTACAATTTTAGCTTTTTTTGCAAATTAATTAAAATTAAATTCAAACAAGACTTCTTATGTGGAATGGAAGAAGTATATTATTTATCCTCTTCTAAATTGTTTTTTTTCTTAAAAACATTTAAAATTGAAAACCAACCGTGAGTCCTCCGAAGTTGTGAATTTCAATCTCATTCGATGGCCAATATACTAAGGTTGCATAGTTACAAAAGCCATGCACAAAACTCATTAGATTGGTTCAATAATTTCACTTAACTAGATAATAAGGGCAATTTTACTAAGATTGTTAGGATAGGTGGTTAATCCACAACCATCCTCCATTAAAATTCTTTCAAAATTCAATGACTTGACCAGGACATGAACCAAGATTTAGAAAGAAGAAAACAATTTGGACATAAATAGACTTTGACAGCAATCAAATGCTGAAGAGTCGGAGTACCTGAGTGAGTCCATCATTAATTTGTGGGAAGAATTACCAAACCTTGAATACCAACCATTCTTACCACTATTTTCACTGCCATCCCCTCATTTCCCAAACACAGAAAAACCAAACAAAATATTATTAATACATACTATATCAAATAATACGCCCTTTTCATAATTCATCCTTTTGTTTCATTTTCCCGGCATTCCGGGTTGGCCCATCTCCTCCTCCATGGTTGCCGAAAGATGGTTTAGCTCAACCCCTTAAGACTGCCATAGAGAAAAAAGTCTAGTTCCATAAAAAAGTCTCTTCATAGCTCCTCCTTTGGGCGTACAGGAAAGCCCCTTACCTTTTGGGCTCTTGTTTTCCTGTACGTCGGTCAATCCCCTTGTATCTTTAGCCATGAAATCTAATTCCCTCTTGGTGTTTTTCCTTGTATATCTCTATCTTGTTTTAAATCCCATACATGCAAAACCGGGTGGCGGACCCGCCCAGATTTTTTTGAGTTGCGGCAATCCAAAAGCTGGCTCTGATGCTGATGGCAGAAAATGGGAGCCGGATACCAAATACCTGGTGAATGCGGATAAATCCGTGGAATCCAAGGCCGAAATGCAGGATCCTTCGCTCCCTTCCGAAATTCCATACATGACTGCCAGAATTTTCAATGCCGAGACCTCGTATAAATTTGCCGTTAATGGGACTAGCAGGCTTTTCCTCAGGCTCCATTTCTACCCATCTCCGTACCCGAATTTCAATATCTCAAACTCCTATTTCTCGGTTGTTGCCGGTGGTGGAATGACCCTGTTGAACAATTTCAGTGCT
Organism: Hedera helix; assembly: GCA_947179155.2. Taxonomy (NCBI): domain Eukaryota; kingdom Viridiplantae; phylum Streptophyta; class Magnoliopsida; order Apiales; family Araliaceae; genus Hedera; species Hedera helix. Next base: position 59,745,278 of record OX359264.1, on the reverse strand, counting down.
GAAATAACTGCTTTGGCTCTGTCACAGTCTTACCTTGTAAAAGAATATATATTGAAACCAACCAATTCGGATGTCTTGAATGTGACTTTCAAGCCTTCTGATAAGTATAGTGGGAGTTTTGCGTTTGTTAATGGTATTGAGGTGATTGAAGTACCCGAAATGTTCACTGACGATACACAAGTGGTGGGGTTTGAGGGAGCGACTGTGGAGGCGACAAAGGCCAGCCTGGAGACAATGTACAGACTGAATGTGGGTGGTCAATTTATTTCACCTGCAAATGATTCAGCCGGTTTAATGAGGAGCTGGTATGACGATTCGGCATATATTTTTGGTGCCTCGAGTGGTGTTACTAATGACGCCGATAATCCTATCCGTCTTGAAGGATTGCCGGAGGTTGTAGCCCCTCTTGATGTGTACAAAACTGCGAGAGCTATGGGTCCGGATCACAACGTCAACAAGAATTATAATCTCACATGGTTGTTTCAGGTGGAAGCCAATTTTACCTATATCGTGAGGTTTCATTTTTGTGATTATCTGGACCAAAAGGTGAATCAGAGGGTGTTTCGAATATATCTCAACAATCAGACTGCAACAGATGATTTGGATATAATTGCATTGGCAGGAGGAGCGAATCGTCCCATGAAACAAGATTTTGCCGTGCATGTGGATGGTAAACACAAAGATAATGAGATTTGGGTGGCAGTTCATCCCAATGTGGACACTAAAGCTGAATATTATGATGCATTGGTGAATGGATTGGAGATATTTAAGCTTAATGATACAAAGGTAAACTTGGCAGGACCCAACCCGATTATGTCAGATTTGATGCTTAAACAACAGCAGGCTGATCACAATATAAAGGAATTTGCTCCAAAGAAAAGCTACGCCGGCGCCATTATTGGTGGAGCTGCCGGTGGCGCTGCTGCTTTTGGGGTAGCCGCTGCCATATTTTTGGTTGCTCATAACAGGAAGAAGAGAGTCCCGGGGACCGACTCGGTGTCAAGCTGGCTGCCAATTTACGGGCAGTCCCATACTTCAGCCAGCAAATCTACCATCTCCGGCAAGAGCCACGGCAGCACCACCATTTCATCAGATGCAGCGTGCAATTGTCGGTATTTCTCCTTGGCGGAGATCAAGCAGGCCACCAAGAACTTTGACGATTCCCATGTTATTGGGGTTGGTGGTTTTGGTAAGGTCTACAAAGGTGTGATTGATGGTGATGTGAAGGTGGCTATTAAGAGATCAAATCCATCTTCGGAACAAGGAGTTAATGAATTCCAGACCGAAATTGAGATGCTTTCGAAGCTGAGGCATAGGCATTTGGTGTCCCTGATTGGGTTCTGTGAAGAGGGTAATGAGATGGCATTGGTTTATGATTACATGGGAAAAGGAACTCTAAGGGAGCATCTTTACAAGAACAACAAGATCACTCTGTCTTGGAAACAAAGGCTGGAACTTTGTATCGGTGCGGCGAGGGGGCTGCATTACCTTCACACTGGGGCTAAGTACACAATCATTCACAGGGATGTCAAGACCACCAATATTCTTGTGGATGATAAATGGGTTGCCAAGGTGTCCGATTTCGGGCTATCTAAAACTGGTCCTAACATGAATCAAGGCCATGTTAGCACTGTCGTAAAGGGCAGTTTTGGTTACTTGGATCCTGAATATTTTAGGAGACAACAATTGACAGAGAAATCCGATGTGTACTCATTTGGGGTTGTTCTTTTTGAGGTTTTGTGTGCTAGGCCGGCTCTCAATCCTAGCCTTCCAAAGGAACAAGTCAGTCTTGCTGATTATGCTATGCATTGTCAGAGGAAAGGAACTTTGGATGAAATTATTGATCCCCATCTGAAAGGAAAGATAAGCCCCGAGGGTTTGAAGAAGTTTGCTGAGACAGCTGAGAAGTGCTTAGCTGACCATGGAACGGATCGCCCCTCTATGGGAGATGTCTTGTGGAATCTTGAATTCACCCTGCAAATGGAGACGAATCTCAGTGGCTCTAAACACGGTTCAGCAGGAAGTGGAAGCGTGGACCACGAAATTGGCGAACAGATTGATCACAACAGTTTAATGGCAATGCACAGGAGCACTCTAAGCCTCGGAAATGAACAAGAGGTAAAAGAGGGATCAGAGGATGACGCCAATGATATTTTCTCACAGTTTGTCAATCAGAAGGGGCGGTAATTAATCATGAGATAAATTGAATCTTGTTGATTATTAGACAGGTGGAATGGGCTAAGCTGCAATGTTGAAGTCAAGCCACGGAATTTGAGCAAACCGAGTTAATTAGTATGTTTGTTTATTGAGAGATGATCGTGCATGGTATTTTTTAATCACCTAATTAATATTTTCTGGGGTCCCTCTCTTATTTGTTCTTAATTTAGTTTGTTTACAGGAGGATTAGGCTATTGAAACAAATGGCACCTCCTATATGTAAGGAGTCCAGCAAAAACTATTTCCTTCAAATTTGCTTGGTATTATAAATAATTAATGTTTTATTTAAATAACCACAACAATTTTCCTCCTTTTGTTATGTTCTTGATATAATGTAATGTCTAACAGAAAACATTTTCGAGTCATTTTGTAAGACTCTTGCTTTTGCATTGTGCAATTATATGGTTTTAAGCAGAACCCCTTCAAAAGCTAGCTTAATACTGATTCCCAAGTAATATAGTATATAAAAACTGCATATCTTGATATTTCTGTATTTGCTAAAGCAGATAAAAAGATCAAATTCGAATATCAAGAATAGTTAAACCCACAAAATGACAATCATTTATCGCTATTTAAGGAATACCATATATGAAAGAGGAATAAAAAAAGTATACTCCTATGATACATGAAGAATGAGGTGAAAACCAAGAAAGTAAATTTTATTACAAGTCAATAATATGAAAATTAACCGCAACTAGTAGTCATATGGAGGACCATAATGGTAATATGGAGGAGGAGGCGGCGGATCACCACCATATTCTCCTTGTGGCATCATTCGTGGACCATAATAATGCTCATATGAAGGCCGCGGCCGCCGCGGATTACCAGCATAATATCCTGCATGCATCATCATTCTTGGTCCATAACAAGGAGGCACTTGATCATCCCTGCCTCCCCATACATCTTCAAGAAATTCTCCCGGAGATGCCATGTATTCATTGTATTCTGCTTGACTATGATTTTGTGGTGCGTGACTTTGGACTTGCTGGCCAAAAGCATTGTAATTATTATTATTATTGTTGTTGTTATTAGCATTCTCTTTATCCACAAGTTCTGCTTTTTTCCCCGTGTTCCTCTTGATCTTCTTGATTAGTTGAATATGATCTACTATGCCTGTAACTGATATCAAATTCTTTTCTGGATCCACATCAACTGAAAGAACGCCTAAACACATCAAACCAAGAAAATAATTAAATACTAGATGACGAGTCACCGAAAGAAAATTATTATTATTATTTTTAAAATAAATAAAGAGAAGAAAAGGAGGACCATCGATTTTCAGCAACCGTTTCTTGAGTTTGATAGGACATGCTTTACAACAGTTGATGTTCACTTTCATAGCACGAGTCTGCAAAAAATAAATAAATCATGCAGCCATTAAAAAACAACACCAGATATTTAGGGTTATAAATTTAAAATAGAGGGGGGGGGGGGGGGGGGGGTATACAGATGAATGCCTTAAGATGATCGTGGTCCATTGACAGAGTTGGGACCTGCTGCTTATTTTACAAATTTTTCAAGGGGGAGGAGTGCATATATTTATAAGCATGAACGTCATTATTTTGTGCAAAGAAGGGTAATTACTAGATTTATTTAGGTATGCTTGAAGGCTTTCCGTAAATATTAGCAGCCAACTTAATCAAATTATGGAAAGCTTTTGAGCAATTTTATATGTGGTAAGTTGAAATATATTATATATATTTACAATATGTGTATTATCTAAAAGAAAAGAACAAAGATGATAATTTGATTCAAAAAACATATTAAAATTGACCAAGTTATATCAGACGATTTTTCTCAAATTGTTGACTTAGTCGTACAATTTGTTTGTAAAAAAAGTTTAATTCCTAGAACCAACATGGTACGATTTTAATATTTAATATTTAATATTTAATATTTATTATTATAATTTTATAATCATGTTAGTGTTATTAAATTAATAATTTATTAATTTTAAATATAGCTATGAAACACAACTAAAATTTTCATAGTTAATTATAAATTAGACTCTTTTTTTTCGGTAACATAAGTCCCTCTTTTATTTTATTAAATTATATCTTTATCTTTCCAACTTAATATCTATTTTTTTTTTCAATCTAAACAAACATATAATTAAAAATATTTCGTCACCCATATAAATAAATAAATATATATAATTGATACAATATATATATATATATATATATATTATAATACAACATTAAATATATAATATTATAACACATAATATAATATATGCATATATAGTATTATATATTATATAATATAATATATTATAAATATGTATTATATTTTTTTAATATTATATTTATAATACAATATAATACATTTATTTTTTTAGTATTTTATTTAATGAAAAAAAGATGATTCTTATGATATGATATTGAATTAATATATATTTTTATGAATGGTTTTTTTTAATAATTTTTATATTTTATTTTAACTTATAGGTTATTATCAGCTTAATATTTTTATAATTTATTTTAACTTAATTTTTTATTTATAAATTAATTTGAAATTGAATATTTTTATTTATAAATTATATTTTAAAATAATTTATAAATTAATTAAAATTTATATTTTAAGGCATTTTAAAATAAGTGGTTGCAAACGGGGAAGCTGGTATTAAAATGTCCCGCTGACAAGGAAGAAATTCAAAACCAAGAGAAAGAAGCGTAAAAACTCATCGGAATCTGCAAACAGTCATCGTTCCTGAATTCAGAAAGACGATTATTCATTCAGGTGATTCAACTATTTTTGTGATCTTAAATTTCCATTAAATCCTTAGATTCCAACTTTATAAGTTCTCTTTCTAGAAATTTCCTGCTCTAGGGCGTAATTACCTCAACAATTGAATCTATTCTTAGCATCACACACAAAAGTCACATCTATTCACCTGATTTAGGTTTTGGTTTGCGCATATGATCCTTTTTGATTGGAAGCTGCCACAGAATTCCGATTTTTTTTTTTTTGCTGTTTTGCTTTCCAAGTAAATGTCTGAATTACGTGGATTCTGCATTTGGCTAACCGGAAAATCTGATATTCAGAATTTGTCTTTGTCTTTCAGCCTTGTGAATGCATTTTTTACTGTTTTAAATATACTATAAAGTGTTTATCTTGTCTTTAAATTGATATGACTTTGATCTTTTAATGTTATGAGTATGTCTAGGATCTGTTACTTGAATCTTTTTGAGTATTGGTTTCTTTGTCCATGTATGCTTTAGGCTTGAAAATAATATGACTTATTAAGAATGTTTTTTTGTCATGTATATAAATATATTCATATTTGTAAATTAACATAGACAGATTAGATGTAAAGAAGTTTGAGAGAGCTTTTTCACTGTCATGTTTCCTAAAAGTATTTATTGGAGTAGAGTCAAACTGTTTCCCAAATTTATCCATTGAAGATCTTATTAGCAATGTCAACTTTAGTGCTGAAAAATGAAGTATAGAAATTGTTATTAGCAATAAGGATTTTGACGGTAAAGTTGGCACTACAAGTGGAGGTAGGCCGAACTTGTTTTTAGTTTTGTTTTGTTCTTTTAAATAAAAAGTTGGAAAGTGTTATAATGAAGAGATACCAATGAACTAGAATGTATTTTAGAATCTAGAACGGATATTCCAAGCTAGCCCTAAAGTAACTCTATATTATATCTCGTTGCTACAATTTGACAACTTTGATACTTTATGCCAGAAGATATTGAATCATTATAATTTGGATAATATATGTTCGTGTAGTAAATTTTTCTCAAATGTGGTTTTTGGCGATTCAGATCTTTAATCTGGCAGTGGGCGTATCTTTTATGTTTTTAGTGGTTAGGATTGAAGCTATATAAGCTTCAATGGCTAGAATTAAACCTCAAGCTCTACTACAACAAAGCAAGAAGAAGAAGGGGCCCACTCGTACTAGTGCCAATACGGTTGTGTTGTATGGCCTGATTGTCCTTGTGATGGTGTTCTTTCTGTTTGCAACATACAAACATTGGACTCGAAGGTTTGTGGATTTCACCGTTTGTTTTTTACAACCTTTTGTTTTCATGAAATTGGATAAAAAAATGCAACATGTTAATTCTTGGGGTTTTCCTTATTGGATTTTGAAACAAATTCAAATTTCAGAAGAATACTTAGGAAGGTCTATAAATATCTGTCATAGATTTCAGTATTCAGTAAATGCAACATTTAAAATCGTCTTTTTATTATGTTAATGCAAAGTAAGCGCTAAACTAATCGTTGTTGTTTTACAACATGTGTCTTAACTAGTGGTACGCTTGAGTCAACTCAAATTGTTACTTTAAAGATACTATTTTAGCATAATCTATGGCTTGAATTAAATTCAAGTCCGTATTTTTAACTTTATATATATATATATATATATATATATATATATATATATATATATATAAAATAGGGTAGTGATCCATAGCAAATGGTTGTTATGGACATAATTCCAGTAAATCCATCTCCAATCATCAAATGCTAGGTCCAACGCTCAAAAAACATGTTTGCCGCTACTAATAGTAACAGTAGGAGGAATTTTTTTTTTTTACATGCCGCTATTCTTAGTAGAGGCATGGAGGAGTGTCCTAAATAACCCAACTTTAGTTAGATTTAAATAGTTTCAATGTATTTATTTATATAAATAAATTTTTAAGTAATAAATTTAACATTGTCAATTATATTTAATGTATTTATGCTTATAAATAATTTCTTAAGTTATAAAATTTTCAATTATATTCAATATATTAATTTGTATAAATAATTTCTCAAGTAATAAAATTTATCATTGTCAATTATATATTTATTTGTATAAATAATCTCTTAAGTAATAAAATTTAACTTTGTCAATTATTGTGACAATTTGATTATTTAAAATTTAAACTCCATATTGTAATATAATTTGATTTAATTAATATAAATTGCATTACAAATAAATACAGTGAAATTATTTAAATTTAACTAAAGTATGAGTATTTAGGACATTCCTCCATGCGTCTACTAAGAGTAGCGGCAGATAAAAACTTTTTTCCTCCTATTGCTACTCTTAGTAGCGACAAACATGTTCTCTGATCGTTAGATCTCGCATTGGACGGTTGGAGATGGATTTGCTTTAATAGTTTCCATAACAATCATTTGTTATGGATCACTTCCCTATAAAATATATATATATATATATATACACACACACACACACACATACATGTATATGTATGTTTGTATATACGCACTAGATACTTAGTTGACATGTTAAATGCACATATATTATTTTCCCTCCATCCCACATTGTTTGCAACTCTTTCCTAGTTTGTGTTGCACGGATTTTAGGACGTTCCAAAATCATATTTAGGTTATTTTATCTATTTATATATTTTAAAATATTCAAATGTTATATTCTTAATATATTATAGATATATAATATTTAAATATAAATTTGACACGTCCTAAAATCTGTGCCACACGAAAAGAGTTGCAAAGAATGTAGGACATTGGATTATATTTTTAGGAAAAATGAATTGTCAAGGGAATTAGCGAAGACATTTCCTTTACTCAACCTGGTCTTAGTCCTGAAACATCATGTTTTAATAAAAATAAAATAAATAAAGATTGAATTTTAAGTATATATATACCTATAGGAATGAATGAAAACACTTATCAGTAATTATTTTATCTGATTAGAATTTTGCATGCTAACCTTTAGGTCAAGGTTTCAGACAGTGGATGGGTTACCAAATCATGAGGTACAATTCTTTACTTTTTTTGGGGGGGAAGATAAGTAAAACAACTTTTTTGCTTCATTTTTTGATAGGTTTACACTTATTATTTGTTTATTGCCTATTGGTTTGTTAGCTTTCTTATTCCTACCTTTAATATGACAATTCATGTGTTTCATGGTTTTTTCATTGATAGCATAAATCTTTGAAATCATCTTTGCATGGTCATGCAGAATTTCAAGTATGCGTCTTAGATCTTTAATGCTTTATATGCTGAAGAAGTTTTGCAATTATCAAGTTAATTGCCTCTGCCTATATTTGTTCTTTTGCATACTGCAGAGTGAAGGTGCTTTTGATGGTTCCAAGAAAGCAGATGTCGCCAGATATGCGGTAAGATTTCAGATGTAGTGCTTAATTGTTACCAGATTTGAGTGGTTGCTTTAAAATTGATCTTTTATAGAATAGTGATCCTTATAGAATAGATATTGTGTCTTTCTTGTTTCTTTTTCATTAGAAATCTTTTCACTATTTGTAATTTGGGGATGCTGCAAGCTTCAGACTATATTATTTTAAAACCATTGTTTTTTTAAATGTTTTAGGTTCTCCATTTCTTTGCTTCTGTATTTTTTTTCCCATATCCTTTACTTTGTTTGTCCTAATTATCTGTCCTTTTTTTAAGGCTCTTTCATATTATTTCCTTCACTAGTGAGTAGTGTATCTTGACACGGTTATGAACAACAGATTTTTAATACCTCAAAAGGTACAATAACTGTGGAACTTTACAAGGAAGGTGCTCCAGAAGTTGTTGCTGAATTTATTAATTCATGGTAAGTATTGAGCTCAGCTCTTTTGTCCATTTATTTCTCTTAAATCTAATGTTAGTTGTTCATGCAGTGACCTTAATTATATTGACTTATTTTGTCTCACTATATTTTAGTTTTCATTACTCAATCAAGTAAAATTGTTGAAGTGATTCATTAGTAAGAAAATAGATGATTACCAAATAAAAGTTGGAGTTGCCATTTCCTTTTACTGATACGTCGTTTAATAACCTGGAATTAGTGAAGCTTCTAACCTTCAAAATTATGCCTTTTAGTTTAGCTAATAGGAATTCAAGTGCTAGATTCTAGCATTTACATATTCACTGTTTTCAGTGCAATTAGGGGTTTAACGGATTTTAAAATAGTTTCATAATAGTACTGCATTTCAGTATGCTATTAAATGTTTATGTTTATTACCACAAAAATAGCTTGGTTAAGTTTTCTGACATTTTTATTCTGATACAAGTATCATTTAAAAGGGAATGTGTCTGAAAATGGTTATGATTGGAGAAAACAGCGAAAGTAGAAGCCTAGAAGGGTGCAGAACTGGATCCCATTTTTCTAGTGATTCATATAATGTTTCTGGAATGGTTGGATAAATGATTAGCGTTATTATTGAAAACGTTGATAGATAATAATGTAATTAGATGAACTTTTCTCTTAACATCTTTTAACATAGAAGCTGGTTGCATCTTTGTTATGCCTTTATTGTTTGCATTATGAAGCTGAAATATTTTAATTTTTACAGTCAGAGGGGGTACTTCAAAGGGATGCAATTTAATCGTGTAATTAAGAATTTTGTTATTCAAGGAGGTGATGTTGAAAGACATGGAGTTACAGAAGATTGGACTTCTAGAGGAAAGCATTATAATCAACTGGATAGAAGGTCTTCCCTGACCTGCACCTGCTTTTGATGTTTTAATTGTATCCTGATGGACTTCTGATGGTGTTTGGTTTCTTGTTCACCCCACCCCCCTTTGTCAAATATCTGGTCTTTATCCAGTGTGAAGCATGAGGCTTTTATGATTGGTACTTCTAAGGCAAGACATGACAAAGAAGGCTTTGGACTATTTATTACAACTGCACCCATCCCGGATCTAAATGAAAAGCTTAATGTGTTTGGGCGTGTGATCAGGGGAGAAGATGTTGTTCAGGTGGTAAACAATTTCGAACACCCCTCCTTTTTCCACTCTATTTCTTCCTTTTGGCATTGACATATCTTGATTTTCATGAAGTTGTTGCATTCAAGGATCCTGAATTTTGAATTTTTGAGTTCAAGTCCCATAAAAAGGACTTGCTGCATTCTAAATATTTGAGAAAATAGCCAAAAGTAGTCGTATTCTTTTAGTATAGCTGTGTATTTTTATTTTCATTTCTCTGGTAAATGTCAGTAAATTTTATTAATCTCAGCAAAATTTTAAGAATTACTTGGGGCATTCCTCCTCTACATTATCAACTGCAACGGTGGAATTAAAACAAAATAAACTAGAACCTTTACGTGAATATCTTTTCAGAAACCCCCCCATGTTGTGAATAACCAATCCTCATAGGTCTGGACACCCTCTTTCGAATGAAGGTAGTTCTCAACTTCCTCTAGCAACATTAGGACAGCTGAAGAAGAGATGCTCTCACTTGACTGATTCCGTATCACACTTTTGTCAGGTGGAATAACAGCCCATGCTCTACGTTTTCCCTATTTCCGTTTCTATCTCTTATAATTACATATAATAGTTTATAATTACATAGAATAGCAGAACCTCTAGTGGCATAAGCAGAATACCAAAACAGCAATGTGTAGCTTTTTGCTGCCTTGCAACTTCCTGTCATGATCAGCCTTGTTAGAATATAAGTAGTTCTTTTTGGTAGCTAGCAAGCAAGGGTACTTTTGTAAATGACTGATTTCATGCTGTAGTTAAGCCTCTTGGGGTGTGCATCACCGTCATGTACCGAACTGAACCGGTTTACCGATTTGATCAAAAATTGAGTATCGATAAAGTTACTGAAATATTCGGTTTCCCAAACCGATTATGTCTGTTCGGTACAAACATGATACCGGTATTTACCGTTTATATACAGAACAAAATTTCAATCTTTCACTTTGTTCCGGTTAAACAATACTTGATACAACCCAACCCATATCCAATTTAGAGTTTATAATAGGAAGAAAAAAAAAGCAAACTCAAGAACACAAAAAATTACTAGAACCCCCAATTGCAATCTTTTGTGACTCCGCAGTGCACAAAGAAAATATTATCGCACTAGCGTGGACGTGCTTCAGGAACTCTGTAATCTCAATGCCATCGTTGAATTTTTTGGCCATCGATCTACTAACATTTGAATCATGTATTGTTCCCTCTCTCTCTATATATACATATGTGTGTGCGCGCGCGTGTTAATATTAATCTATTGAATAGTGGAGAGATGAAGAAGAAGTAGAAGGTTTGGAAAGAGATCTAGAAATTTGGGACATCCAGTAAGGAGTTGGAGAAGAGATAATTTGAGAAGAAAATGGGAGATCGGAAATCAGGGAGAAGAATTGGTTTAGAGAGAGAAAATTTAAACACTAAATGTTTATCTTTACCCAATGCAGTAACATACCATATATATATATATATATAAACCGGTACCTTTCAGGATATACTGACGTTACAATAATGAACACCAGTCCTAATTGGCTGGTATATACTAAAAAATTTTACCGGTTCAAAAAATTACTGAACCGGCCGGTTCGGCACCACCGGTTTCGGGAACCCTTTTTTTGCACAGGCCTAAGCCTATAAATAATTTTATTAGAGGTTGTAGAGATAATGCATGCTGAAATGAACAAAAATGAGTAGTTGCTCTCAAGTCGATCTACCTCGTTCTACCTCCCCACAAATTTTCTGTGTCTGATCTCCTTCTTTCCACTCTCTCTCTCTCTCTCTCTCTCTCTCTCTCTCTCTATATATATATATATATATATATATATATATCCCTATTTCTCTGAATAATCTGTTGTCATCTTCTCTAATTCTTCTCAAATCATTTGTAAAAACCTAATTTCAATCTCAGGTTGTAACAGGATGCGTTTGAATTTAAATTATGAACTTATAGTTATATGCACTTTTAATTTTATGTAATTAGAATGGATTATGTAAGCATACACTAAGATCATTGATTTCAGTGTAGATAAGCTTTTAGTGGGGAAATCATTTCGTATTATTATTATTTGTGCTTTAATTTCAACTATAGAAAGCAAGGAAAGAATGTGTTTACGAACAACAGCAAAACAAAAGAGAAAGAGGAGAAGAGAGGAGAGGTGGGGTAGTAGAAGAGTGTGATTTCGATTTATATTTCTGACTCTCTCTATGTTTAAGCCTTCAAGGAAGGCATTGAACCCCTTATATCCCAAGTAATAAGTATGCTCATTTAACTAACAGAGTTGGTTTCATCTTGGCTTAGTACCATTGGTGCTAATTGTTATCCTTTCCCTTCTAGTTTTTAATTTCCACTAATATTGGCAGAAGGGAGCTGAGCATTCTCATGTAAATCATTCTTTTACCTAGCATTATTGCTGGCCCCTCGCAAAAGGATTGATAGCATGTAAAAGTTAGCTTTATAAATTTAGTTTTAATTATTAGCATGTTGTCATGCCTATCCTCAAATTTGGAACATCCTCTGTATTGGATGGGAAGAATTAGCTTTAAATTTTATGTTGCCATATTATTTTCAGTAGTTTTTTTTTTGTTCCTTCTTCTTCTTATGTTGGCGTATTTCCCTGCAATGTGGTATTCAGGAAATTGAAGAGGTTGACACTGATGAACATTATCGTCCTAAATCTTCAATAGGAATCATTGATGTGACGCTGAAGCAGAGGATCTAACGGTTTCCCCTCCCCGACCACTGAAGTCCATAATGTAGTGAAGCAGACACTTTGTAGGACCTTTTTCTCCTTGTTCTGCTTTTGGATTTGTTTGGCAGGAAATTAGAGAGGGTGGATTGATCTTGGCAATTGTTGGTTGCGAATTTTTGTGATACGGGCTTTCAGTCACTGCTTGTAATATTGGAAAAGACTTGTGTATTCCATTTTATACCTTGATATGTTAATCAAACACGGCTTGTGCAGCGCTCTACCAAAAAAGAAAAGGAAAAGCTCATTGTTCTTCTTTCCCCGCTATTGGAGAATCAAATACAAACAACCAAGGTTTTGAAAACCGAACCGGACCGGACCGACGGTCGGTCTGCGGTTCGACCGGAACCGGTCCACTTTCCGGTCCGGTCCAAATTCAAAAACCGTTTTTGGTCAATAACCGGTCAAAACCGGTGAACCGGCGGTTAGACCGGTCGAACCGGTGACCCGGTGACCGGTTCACCGGTTTTACCGGTTCCCTACCTCCTTTTTTTTTTTTTTTTTTTTTTTAAATTTTTTTTTTTTTAAATTTAAACATTTAAACTTAATTAAATATATCATTGATTGAATTTTGAGTTATGATCATGATTTAATATATTTCTTTTCATATAGATTTAGTATTTATTTGAATTATATAAAATAAATATTGTACAAATAGATTTATTTTTTTACCGAATTTGATTGAATATATCCTAGAGATGTTTTTGTTCATTTGTATTTGATTTTATCACTCTTGAGTCTTGAATTTTGTGTTATGATCATGATTTAATATCTTTTTTTTATATAAATTTAGTATTTATTTGAATTGCATGAAGTAAATATTATATAAATAGGTTTAATTTTTTTTTTATGTGTTGATAAATTGATTAATTTTACATATTTACTAAATATTATATATAATATATAATAATAATTAATATATTTAATTATTTATTATTTATTACATATTAATGACGTCACCGGTTCAATAACGGTCCGACCACTGGTTGGACCAGTGACCCGTCTGCCCGGTAACTTTTCCGGTTCGATCACCGGTCCGAGTTTGAGAACATTGCAAACAACTATTACTAAACTAACTAAAAAATTACTAGTATTAATTATCATTTTTTTAAATTTATATAAACTCTTATGTGAATAAAAAATTAGAAGTTTCCCTCCTATTTTCATTAAAAAATTTCTTTACAAGACTTAATTTACCCGACTGCATAATCCACTTATTATTCATAGGACTTATGTGGATAATATTAAAAAGGGTCCTCTTAACATGTGTCTTTAGGGCACATGTTAAGCATGGAAAAAAAAAATAAATTTTATTTGTTTATATATTTATATGGAATTTAATACATGTGGTCTATTAATATATTATTTTTTTATACATTGAATTCAGTGTAAATGCATAAATAAATATTATTATGTATTATTTTCAGCGCTTTTAAGACACATTTTAAGAAAATCTTATTAAAAATGCTCGTCGAAATATAAAAATGTCGTTTTGGTACATCCGGGTCCCTCCCTCCACCACCATCACCACCTCACCTCACCTACCTTACCTACCTGTTCTTTTTTATTTTCCCGCTATCTTCTCTCCTCTCCTTTCAGTTTCTCTCTCCTCTATACTATTCTCTCTCATCTCCTTCTCAACTCTCTGTACCTCCTCCCTCTCTGCTTTCAACCTCCCAACTCCACCACCACGGACATTGCTTGCGACTCCTCCACACCCTTCTCCCTCCCCATTTTTTCTCTCCTCAGCTCCTCTTTCATGCCTCCTTGCAAAGCGTGTCATTATAATTGTTAATTTTTTATTTTTCTTTATAATACAGATTACAGTTGCATCATCGTTTACAACCACCACCATTTGACCACCAACACCACCAAAAATTAAAGATCCACTACCACCGCCACCACCACGCACCCCCAAAAAGTACAGATCTATATATCCACCATTATGTCCCACAACCTCACAAAAGTCACGCCACCAATAAATCAAACTACCACCACCGTTAAATCCACTAGATTTACCATTATCAAACAGACCAACCAACTATCACCCACCACTATGCACTATCACCACTTAAATCAAAAAAGTTGAAAATAGAGAGTGAAAAATAAAATGGAAAGGGAGGGGATGCCTGCTAAATGACGGAAGATGATAGAGTGAAAAAAGAGATAAACAGAGAGTGAGAGGTAGGGGAGGGAGAAAAGTAGAGAGGAGAGAGAAACTGAGAGGGAGAGGTGAGAAGAAAGTTGGGAAATAAAAAAGAAAAGGCAAGTGAGGTGGTGATTGTGGTGGAGGGGGGACTCGTATGCGCCAAAACGACATCAAGTCTTGCGTGTCGGTATGCATGGTGTAAAATGGGTGTATGCATAGATATATCCTTCCAAGAATATGGTCACAGTTTTATTAATAATAATTTAAAAAAAAGGTCCCGCAAGAATAAAATAGTATGTTTTTACCGGTAATAATTGGTTAATGATGTTGTGTTAAATGCATAGGCAGTGAGACCTGGTGGCTGCTGCCGCGCCTTACCTATGGCTATGGCTCTTGTTCGTCCTATTCTCTCTCTTTCAGATTTTAATCTCTCACACCCAAAGTTTCACCTGCGGAACCCTAGTTTTCGATTTTCATGTCTCTCTCCTCAATCACAAACGGTGCGTTTCTTCATTTCTTAATCATTTTAGTGTACTATCGTTTAATCAGTTTCTTCCACAGACACTTATCTGCGATGCGAAATTAAATTTTCTTCGAGTATTTTCCAGATAAAATCAACAGAGAAAAATCCATAACCCGAACACAAACCCAGTATCTTGGACAACCTGTTTCTCAACTCCTTCCGAAACAAAATGGTCCAGGTCAGTTCAATTTTGATTGCTAACTTAGTTATAAATTCCAATAATTTGGAAATACTTTACTGCTATTTTGTTTGTGATCATGTTATTTTTTACTAGGTGGGAAAAGGAAGGAAGAAGGAAAGTAAAGAAACTTTGGAACTTGAGAAAAGGAAAGGGGCACAAAAAAATTATATATAAATGAGAAAAACCATCTCAATGCACAAAAATCCAGTTATCTATAACAATGTGAAAATATAGTCTTATATATGGTTAATAATGTTAATTTTACATTTCCTTTATCCTTGCTTTTCCAGTTTCCAAATTCCAAACATAGCCTAAGAAAGATGATAACTTTTTAGAAAATGTTTTAGCGTGAGAAAGATGATAACTTTGTAGCTAATGTTTTTTCTTTTCCTGATACGTCTTTCTATTATGTCTTTTCCATTTCAAATCTGTAATTGTAAGCAAAAGGGTAGCAATGAATTTTAGTGGTGAAACAGCGAATTTGGTCATGTTAGCGCTAGTTTGTCACTCGATAATGTTACACTTTTAGCTTGTATGTTTATATTTTAAGGGATTAGTAACAGGAGGCTGGATGGGATTCGGAGAAGTCTGGATATGATGGACTAATTGAAGTGGCAAACCGTCTTATGATTGGCAGAAGCAACTCTGAAATCACAGAAGCAGCGGTATTTTAATCTTCATTGGTTTATGGTTATCAGTGTGATTAACATTAAATTTTGTCCAATTTCTGAATTAGCAGGACGAACATTGATATTTTGAGTAATGGCTAGTAGAGTTAATGCAGAAGATATAATAAAAGTTAAATAACCATATTCTGTACATAGGAAGGAGAAGTTGGAACTACTTGTGATTAATGCCTTTGTGCCAATTACATACTGCACTGTTCACCTTTAGCTATTGTTTCGTTTGTTTGGTAGGTACGTATATTAAGATCGCTGTTTCCTCCATGACTTTTAGAGCTTTACAAAATGCTTATTGCCCCTATTGCTGGGGGAAAAGTGGCAGCAGTGATGGTTGGTGAGTTTATACTTCTTAGGGTGGTTCGGAGAACTCAATCTGTGCTTCCTGAACAGGGTTGTTCAGTTGGGCTGTTTGCTTTGATTGTTAGTGCTCAGTTGGTTTTTGACTGCTAGAAGTTTGTACTTTCTGTTTTTTTTAAGCAAGGGTGACTGCTCTATCTTGCCAGTGGCTGATGGGCCCATGCACTGTTAACTCTGTTGATCTTCCTAATGGATCCGCATTGATGAGTGGGGTAATGGTTTTCGCTTTCTGAATCGCCTCCTGTCTTGACTGGCTGATCTTCACTCGTTTAATTTGGCAGTCATGATCCCCTTTGGGGTTTGGATATTATTGTAGGTATTTGTTGAAAGATGCAAATATTTAGAAGAGAGCAAATGTGTTGGCATATGTATTAAAACATGTAAGCTCCCTACACGGGTTAGTGATTTTAAAACTTGTGTTTCTTGTCTTCATACGCATTTCTCTTTTATGAAGAATTTACCTGCATCCTCAATAGTTTTAATATGTATAATAAGAATTGAACATCCTCCCATCATATCACCACCATTCTTGCTCCAACCATGCACGAATGATATTGAGATCAATTCTGTCTTGAATTTTTCACAAATAGTGATCGGATCTTTTGGCAGCAAGGTTCCTATTTTTGACCTTGCAAGCTAAACTACACAAATAATTTTTAGTTGGAATAAATTTTATATCAGGACATATATACTAAATTTTTCGTTTTAAACTTTCATTTTTAGACAAGAACCTTGAAAATTATAAAAGAAATGAGATATTTTGCTTGAATCATACATGAGAGGCAGATATTATTTTTGTTGCACGATTGTTATTTCAGACTTTCATGAAGGACTGCATGGGTGTGCCCTTACTGATGGAACCAAAACTTCAGCGATT
Source organism: Hedera helix (assembly GCA_947179155.2). Taxonomy (NCBI): domain Eukaryota; kingdom Viridiplantae; phylum Streptophyta; class Magnoliopsida; order Apiales; family Araliaceae; genus Hedera; species Hedera helix. The sequence continues at coordinate 59,727,873 of OX359264.1, read as the reverse complement.
ATAGCTGTCAGGTATGTGGTTTGGCTGTCAAGGTAATAGGTCTAATTGGTTTTATTCTCATTTATGTGTTTCACTATTGTGACAGTGTTGCTTGTTATCTTGATGGAGGAATCTGGCATTTGTTATTCTGTCCATCATATATGTCTGCTCTTTAATGTTTAAATGATAAACTCTTAGTATACGTGCAAGGTTCTGTCGAGTGAGAGAGAATCAGGATCTGGAGCAACTCAAAAACAAAGTTCCATTTCTTCTACATGGTTGTAGAAATTATTTAGAAATGGAACTGAAAAAGTTTCTACAGATTTGAAAGAGGAACTTGTCCTTGGATATAAATGGCTGTTAGATTTCATTTTTCAACAAGAAAATTCAATGGAAATGCATTGATTTAAAGAATATTTTAAACAGAGAAATTTCATCACCTTAATATTTATGTTTTCTGCAATGAAGTATCACCATTGCAACTGATCTCTAGCTGATGAAACTTGGATGTTAACCCCAGCACCGTTCCTAATAATTGTCACACTGATAAATGTTATATAGCTCCTCCATGTTTGAAATGTACAGGCAATTATCCAACAGCTATCTAAGCTTCAACCACATCTCTCTTTCAAATAATCCTGTAATGTCCTCCTAAGATTTCATTTTAAAGTTCTTGCTCTATCATCTGGTTATGTGGAGGCAGTTGAAATTTGGTGTTCCTCCCTCCTGTACCGGAAGATGATATCACTCTCAAAGAGCCTTGCTTGGAGATATGCCCAAATGTCAGTCGGCGCAAACAAGTCACTAATAGCATGGAAGCATTGAAATGTCCCAAGGCATAGTGTCGATCCTTCCCATCATTGCTATACATCATCAATTCATGCCCGTTGGATGCTACTATACCATAGCTCTTCAGATACGGTACCTGCAACTTCTCTAGTCTTTGCTTCTTTACTTAAAATTTCTAATTAGAATTCTTCTTGTACAACTAATGGCGAATATAGATCAGGGGCGGACGCACCTTATGGCAAGGGGGGCAAGTGCTCACCCTTGATTTTTTATTTTTTTTGTAAGTATAAGCTAAAAATGGTAAAGTGTTGCCCCCTTAAAAAAAACAAAAAGAAGCCTCGGGTCACTTTACAATAATTAGGTATTTGTAAAATTCTTTTTCAAATTCAAATTTACATTTTTGTTTTCACGAGTACTCTATTTGATTTTCCCCAAATTTGGTTAAGGTTAAATGTCATTAAATTTTTCTCTATAATAAAGTGTCCAGTTAATTACTTAGTTTTAATTCTTATTTATTTTTATTCATTCATGCTAATTAGTACATCTATACATACTCTTTAATTTTACAATATATTTTTGAAGTTTTCAATATGTGTGTCATTTGATGTTGTATTTAAATCACTAAAGGCATGAATTGTGAATATATAATTTTGATTTAAGAGTACACTGGCGAGTTTTTGATTTATTCATATTATTAAATTTATTTTTTTGTTTGCTTTTTAATATGTTGCAAATTTGTATTTGATATTTTGAATTTTAGGATGAATAGATATATGGATAAATATTTTTCTAGATCTAACGCTACTAAATGTGTTTGATTGAAATTTTATTTTGTTGAACCTACTTAAAAGTCAATTAATCATGTCTCAATCCAAGAAATAAAGTTCCGAAAAATGATTTTGTAATAACTTTTATCTATTTTACTTGAAATTTATATAAATGCTGTTACTATTATTTATTTATTATAAAAGTGTCCCCTTGACAAAAATCTTGCGTCCACTCCAGACAGATGAAAAGAATGTGCTCAGGAGCATTTCACTGATGCGGAGAATGTTACATGATGGATCATAACAATAAAGGGAAGACCTTTGCTCAGCTGAAATGGCATCTCATGAGATGCAGACTGTAACATAATGTCGTTCCTGTACATACCACTACTTTGTTGATACGAACATAGAGAAGCATTACAAAAATGAATTGAATGTTTACTACAAAGGACTATTCAGTGTAGAATATGCTCCAACAACTTTGTTAAACTGATCGAGTTTTGAGCGGAGCCTGAATTATTAGTGTCGACTGATGCACGTCATAAGCTAGAAACAAGTTTTAGGATGTTAACCGTTTTGTTTTTTTGAATGGTATGGGTATCTTGGGGTTAGCTGACACGACAACTGGACTAAATTTTAAGGATATACCCTCATATCGGTCTGATGTATTTAAGGGAATTCTCTTAAGTGTTAATTCCAATGTTCAAATTCAAAAAATCGAGAAAGGAAACATATCCCTCAACTAATGTAATGGTTTTAAGTGTTTAACTATGGGCCTATGACATGGAATTATTGCTATTTGAAAGTCGTATTCGAATTAGATGCAAAATTGGGGCCTTCAATCGTTGAATGCGCAACAGACTTGACATTTAATGCTTACTAACCTATTTATTGATTGCAAGAAACTATTGGACAGATACTGCATGCCTTACTAGCCTGTTTTTTGGTTGGGGAGAAACTATTCGGATAGATACTGAAAAGTGCATCTAAATCATATTTCTACATAAGGCTGTACGTGAGGTGGTTTTTTTTATTAGAATGTTGAACGTGATGTTGTTGATTAGTGATTACCAGGATAATATGGGTTGGGTTGGGTTGGAACTGTTACCCCCTCCCCGTCCCAACCTAGCTACGCCACTAAATACAATGTATAATAGAATATTGATAATCAAATACAGAAATGGCAATCATAATATATACCACTAAATACAAGGTACAATAGAATATACCACTAAATGGCAACGTATATACGACTGAAATGATAATCGATCGTCTTATTCATTTTTAATTTTTGACATCGATAGAATAAAGTGTAAAATTAGTAGAATCGACAACTAAAATAGGAAAAAAATTTACGTTTCTCCAATCGATCCAAATTTTTTGTATAGATAAACTTAATAATCACTCAAAACTCATCCATCCATTCATCCTATCTTTATTGCACGTTTAATTTTCTGTATGCACGTTTAATTTTCTGTACGTAAAGGACCCGCTCGCTCGCTATACTTTAGATTAGGTGGACGTTTTGCGATTTATTTATACGTAAATGTGGTTCGTTTTCAAGATTTTCCAAACACCACGTGGATTAATTTTGAAATCAAAACTCGTGGCAAAGGTTTGTGCCACGTGATCAATAGATACGCGTATCAATCGTAGGGGCTATATTTGATACGTGTCACTATGAGTAGTAGGGGCTAAATTTTGAGGCGAGAGCTAAAACACAAGGTAGAACATTTCTTAATTTGTCAAAAATTCTTGCATGTCACGTTCTTGACAACAACTCTAACCTAACCTTCCTTTTGAAGTACAAATTATAACTCCCTCCCTCTAACAAAAAAAGCCCATTTATAAAAATTAAAGTTACATACTGTTAAAAATAATTATTAATTTAATAATATGATAATACGATACCTTAAGATGTAATAATATTTTATAATCCTTCATTAAAAAGTGAATTCGTTGTTTTTAATAAAGCTAAAAATAATAAGTAAGATTATTTTATTATAACAAAATAAAAATTATATATTAAGATAAAATAAAGCTTAATTTATTTCCTTACTTATTTTTTTTATGAAAAAAATGAATTTTAACCTCAAAATGAAGAACAAAACAAAGTGAAAAAATAAAGATTATTTTATCATAAGAAAATATAATTATTCTAATCGATCGACTCAATTATTTAATATAGGACAAGTTTACGTACACTATATTTAAATATAAAATTAAATACTACATTTATCTTAAACATTAAAAATGGAGTATAGTACGAATTTTAATGTCGCGTTCCTCTTTTTAATAGATGAGATATATGTAATATTTATATATTATATATTTATACTTATTCTTTAAGGTAGGATAATTTGTTCCAAAAAATAAAAACATTTCCCTATATAAAATTGGATAATTATGCTCCCCGATCTTTTATCCAATATTATTTAGATGAAATAAGAACACATTAAAAATAAGGTCAAATAGCTTAAAGAAAAAAAATTATATCTATTTTATATAGCGACTCTTTAAAGCCATGATAAATTTGTGTCACATTATTTTTTTATATTTTTATAATTTTAATTTTTTATTTAAATGTTTTTTATATTTTTATTTAATCTTTTAAATTTATAAAACACATAATTTATACGCTTACCACTAGCTGTTTAGTATTGTTATAAAAGTTACAGTCCAGGGATGAACCATGGGCAGGCACTCCACAGTAATCTAATCACCCGTCTTCTTGCAGACGCTTCAAGGAACGACCGACACGACCGACGTCGACCTTTCTTTACCGTTATGTCACTAATTTCCGTCGATGGTGCACGTTAGACTGACACAAATAAAAGCATAAGGCCCTTCTCGCATTAGAAAAATTATTAGGAATTGAAAAAAAGCTTTCGAGTAGTGATAACAGAGTGAAGTGAACGACATCTCCACCTCCACCAAAAGACTCGCCGTTTTCTCTCTCCAGAATACAATTCTCCGAGCTGAAAAATGGCCAACATGACTTCTAATTCTCAATCTATACTCCATCTAATGCTGATTTCACTACCGTTGGATCCTTACACGTTCACTCATACAAATGCTTGCTGCTGATCTCGCCGTTGGTTAGCAGATCTAAGCGGTGATGTCGGTGCTTCATTTGTTCTCTGATTTTGATGGCACTGGTGCGTTATTGTGCTTCGTATGATTTGAAGTGTTTTCTTCTTCTGCTTTACTTCTTTGTTTTGCCAAAATTTTGAAATGTGGAACATTTTTCTCAATGAGTGTATTCGTTTGAGCTGGATAAGCTAGGGTTTGTGTTGAAGTTACTTGATTTAATTTTAACATTTGGGTTCGCTATGTTAGTAATTCTTTTAGTTATGCAAATGAAATGTCGTATGGAATATGGGAGGAGTATAATTTCCTAATTTAACTCTTTTTCAGTGGAGTATTTGCTTGAAGCTCAGTAGAAACAAGTAGTGTCCGTTTACTTATTGTTCTAGTGATCTTAACTTTGAAGTCTAAAATTTATGCCATTTTGGAAAAAAGATCTGCGGAAAATACATCAATTTGAGAAATTAAGCTTGAGTTGGATGTTAGCTTTTGCAGTTTTCAAATAATGAATAATTTGATATTAATAAAAACGACCATTTAAGTCCACATTTAGAGGTCTATATTTTCTTGTCAGAAATCCAAACAGAGCATTTTAGGTTTCTTAGTCTCTCATGGCAGGATATATACCACAGATAGGTTTGCAGAGTGCTGTGGCATAAAATTTGCTCATTGTGCTACTACATACCTAAAGTAGACTCTGAACCAATCATTTATGGTTATTTGTTAAAGATTTTGCAACACGGCATTAGATCAAAAAACTGTAACATGCGGACTCTAAAAGAAAAGACCAACTTAATAAATTCCAAAAGACATGCTATGGCTGTTTTTTGCATATGATTTGGGTAGGATATATACCACAGATAGGTTTGCAGAGTGCTGTGGCATAAAATTTGCTCATTGTGCTACTACATACCTAAAGTAGACTCTGAACCAATCATTTATGGTTATTTGTTAAAGATTTTGCAACACGGCATTAGATCAAAAAACTGTAACATGCGGACTCTAAAAGAAAAGACCAACTTAATAAATTCCAAAAGACATGCTATGGCTGTTTTTTGCATATGATTTGGGTGGAGATGAGTAAGTCTGCATCGGTAAGATACTGTCCCGAACCAGTTACCGGTTTTGTCTAATATGAAGTACCAGTACCGGTAGGTCCAGTACCGAATACCCGGAGCTGTTGGAGATGCTTCAGTACCAATGTGGTATCCATATTTACCTTCTTCTTTTTTTACCCTTTTTCCAATCCATCACAAGTTCCAATCAAGCCGAGAAATTTGAACCGAATTTATTGTATTTGTCCAATAAGTAATACCCCAATAAGTTGCTACAGAGGTTGTAGGAGTAAAGATTCAAGCTTTATACAAATTTCCAATTAAGTCAATAAAATAATTTTCTTTGATAAAAGAACCAAGTAGATAGTAGATACATTTGCTTAATAAAATTTTAAAATATGAAAATTTGCTAATAATAAAACTTACCAGGAGATCAACTTCTGCATGCCAGAAATTTTGTTAATATTTTAGAGCCTCTAATTCACTTTCATTGATTAGATCTATATTGAGTGACCCATAAAATATACCAGATCAGAAGATGCTAAGCTATTTTTGGAAAAAGAAATTCTTCGAAGGGGCTAAGAAGAGAAGGAGAAGGCATGTATATACACATATGTAATGTGTTTGGTTGAGAAGAAGAAAGAAGGTGAAGAAGAGAAATAGTTGCCAGCAAGGAGGAGAAAGGGCTGTATTAATAACTAGAAAAGTAGAAGCCATCAAAATATAAGACTCTAAGAGGAGGAGAGAAACTGGAACACAAGGATTCAAGATCAAAGAATGAATTTGGAGATGGGCAGCCGGTGAAATCAAGATGGGAGGGAGAGGGACTCGTACTATAAAGGAAGAATTGAGAGGACTGAAAGATTGGGCTCAGGCACGTGTTTGGAAAAATATCAAGTATATTTAATTAATTAAGTACAACGGGTAAACTGGTTTATTCCGTGTTTTTATCAAATCTCCAAAACTATATACAGAACCTGGTCCCAAATAAACTGTTTTTACCAGTTTATTTTGCTGGTCCCATACCGAATCATTTATACCGTACTGGTTTCGTTAATCGCCCTAGAGATTAGTCATATATTCAGCATGGCCGCTAAAAATGAAGAGATAAATTTGGCCAGGCCCAAAATGATGAGACTGGTATCATGATTAATTTTGATAATTTAATAAAAGTTACTCGGGTTCTCCTACATCTATATTCAAGTGAAAAAATGATACGATTACTTGTCCCAAAAAAGCAATTTTTTTTAAATGTTTGCTGCTGTTTGGTCGAGTTATCTGGGTTTTTTATTTTGGTAATGGATCTTTATATGCATTGATGATATTGAAGGCAAATTTCATATGGTTCTCAACAATAATTGATGATATTAAAGGGAAGAGTGTTTTTACTGAATACTTTAGACTGGCAAGTGACATTTGCAATTCTAGTGTATAGTTCTTGTGTAGTTTATGTTTGTATTTGCACAAACTTATGTATCTGTATAGCTGGGGCCTTTTGTGTAGTATTGAACAACACTAAGATTTTTTTTATGTTTCATGCTTTCTTACTTGTATCTAAACATTCAGTCTTGTTCAATAAAATGTTTAGTCACCTAAAAAATGTAAAAGACTCTGGTAATGTGGGATCTTGATGGAGGAACAAATCCCTATCTGTCAAGCAGGCAATCTTTTCATTGTTAGGTTCATTTTTGCTATCTATGTAAAGGTAGATAGTACTTTCACCAATGGAATGCTTGCTTGCTAGATGTGTGCTTGACTTTGCTTTTCAAAATAATTTGCAGGAGCACTGAAAAAGGTCCAATGGTCATTGCTGAAACAGTTGCTTGTTACATGTTATGTCTTATGCATCACCTATGCAGATCTTCCTGATAACCCACTGGAAGCACAGATTGTATCATCAACCAATTCGCATTTGCTAGCACCAGCTACTCCTGATCTTCCCTTGCCAGCTAATCTGCCAATGTTCCATGAACCACATTGGAAGCATCTCTCGCCTGATCCTGCACCAAAGCTTATAGTAGCACCTGCTCAGCCTCCTTTCTACAGCCCCCTGATAACATCTGCTCACCCTCCTTCAAGCTCACATTTGTCAAAGCCATCAATGAAAAAGAGCAAATTAGTGCCTCCTGGGCTGGCACCGCCACATTTGGCAAAGATTTCCCCAGCACAATCTAGTTTTGGTACTATACCAAATGGTTTAGCTCAGCCACCACTATCGCCGCACAACTCTAGTAAGACACACACACACATGTATATATATATATAGGGAGTTGATCCATAGCAAACGTTTGCTATGAACACTATTCCAGCTAGCGCATCTTTGGCCATCCGATCCCAAATATAAGTGTTAGGAGTTCGGCCTGACCGCTAGCAGGAGTAGCACTGATAGAATTCCTATTTTCTTAGATTTTGGATTGGCCACTACTCCTACTAGCGGCCAAGAAAAATAGGAGTTCTGCCTGACCACTAGTAAGAATAACAGCCAGTGCTACTCCTACTAGCCGCCAAGCCGAACTCCTAATCCTTAGATTTGGACGACCATAGATGCGCTAACTGGAATAGTCTCCAGAGCAAACGTTTACTATAGATCATCTCCCATATATATACATACATATATATGCATGTATATATGTATGTATGTTTTTTTATTCTTGATCATTATTGTTTATTTAGAAGCTTATCATGAATATTAAAAACAATATTCCCCCTATATATATTTTTCTAATTCAAAGGCAATAAAAATATTTTTATATTAGCTCATTCTAATCATACTGATTTCAATTATGGCTTCTGTTTACCAGATTGTTGTGGACCAGACATGGTGCTAAAAAGAGGGACCAGGAATTGCCATTGTGTATATCCTATAAAGCTTGACATTCTCCTTATAAATGTCTCGTCTAACCCAAATTGGAATCTTTTCCTTGATGAGTTTGCTTCTCAACTTGGTCTGTGGGGTTCTCAAATTGAGCCAATCAACTTTTATGTAGTGACTTCATCAAATTGGAATATTTCAATGTACATAACTCCACATACGGGAATCAGTTTCTCTGCCATTGAAGCATCAGGAATAAACTCTTCTCTTTCCATGCAGAGGGTTCGTATGGATCCCAGATTAGTGGGCAATTACAACCTTCTCAATATAACCTGGTTCAAGCCTCCTACTCTTTCGCAAGGTAATTTACACCTTCATTTTCTGCTTGTAGGATCTCTCTATAAACATGAATGCTTGGACTGCTACGCCTCATCATTGTTTAATGGTGAGACGGTTAAGTATTTTGGTCACTTTGTTGCATACCTTTTTCTGTGTATGTGGTTTATGAACAATTTTACCTCAAGTTTTTTTAGCAAAGAGTATACATGTAAATTTTGGAGTCCATACTTATTAAACAACATAAAAATAAAAAATCAGAACAACAGAAAAATATAGAAACTTAACCATACATAAATAATGCTATGGTCAAAGGGATCTCAGCGTGAGGTGGAGAAAGATAGGTTAGGAAACTATCAAAATTAGAAAAATAAGGGTAAGGAAAATTTTGAACATACTTAAAAAGAACAACAAAGGAAAATATTAATGACAATTAACAAATAATGTTTTCCAAAAATAACAGAATACTAATAAACAAGAAATGCATTCTTGATTGATGACTGTGAGAGGGTTGTGTGCTAATAACTTAGAACTTAGCAGGAGGGAATGGGAGGGAGAGGGAGCAATGCAATTGCAAAAATGTGAGTTATAGATCATCATGTAAATGATCTGGTGGAGAGCATCAACAAGATTCATACTTTTGTAGAGATTTGAAAATCATGAGCCATCCAACTCTCTCTCTCTCTCTCTCTCTCTCTCTCTCTCTCCGAGACACATACACAGATAAACATTTAATGACCATTGCAGGTTGGTAACATAATGTGCTACCTCCGCCCTAAATTGAGTGAGCTTGTTTGTTGAACACATAGTTGAGATAAATAGGTAGGATAGAATAGTTCACTTCTTTTTTTTCCAAGATATTCTAAATGAAATGAGCTCACTTAAAGATATGCTAGCTAGTAATTTTGCAAAAAGATAAAAACTTAAAGACATTCAATTGTTTCCATTTTATGGCATCTTGCTTATAACTTTTGTCGATTTACAGCTCCTCTTATTGCAACGTCACCAGCTGAAGTACCTCCATACAAGCCTTCGTCTCCTGCAGCACTCATTACTTCAAACAAAGGAAAACATTCGAGTGTGATCCTGATTGTCAGTATTGGTGCTGGCATTTTGATTATTGGTATTTTTTCAGTTCTTGTAGTCTGTTCATGTGTATCTCACCGTGGGAAGAAGAAAGCATCTCTCATAGAAAATGGTAATGCAATAATTATGAAATTTCTAGTCCTTGTTTGCTTATTAGCATAGTTATTAGAGTCGTACAATATGCGATATACATATAATATGATATTATACAATACGGAGACAATTTGATACGTATCGTAGAATGAGTTCGATACGATTCTTATGAAACGATACAATACACGATATTTTTTAAAGTTAGCAACCGACTTGAAAAAGTTTTTATGTAGATTCAAAAGAGTAAAAGCAAAACTTTTAAACCTTCTACCATTTCAAATGAAGAGGCAAGTACAAACATATTCTATATCACTTGAGGAGCCTTTAGTCACTTTTTAGAATGTTGAATATTCAGAATGTTGCTTTGTTTTACTCACGTCATTTTCCATAAACAGATACATAAATATCTACTTGTTAATTTAAATTATTCTCTTTTGTTTTATAGATTAAATGTGAATTATTTTTTTCTTCTCTTGTTACTCTATAAAGATTACTAAAATAATATCTAATAAATCAATTTAGAGTATTTAGACTACTATTTAACTTTAAAATTTATTTTTAGTCTATAATAATATTTACTTGACTACTTTTATATATAGTCAAATTAATATGCTTGACTGCCCCATAAATTGTGTGTATATGTTTAAATATATATTACCACATTTTTCATTTTGTTTATATATCGTACGATGTATGAAAACAATATCGGGGTCTTTGATATACGATACGGTTCACGATTTGACAACTATGCTTATTATTAGTCAATGTTTCTTATTTGTTTTACTTTGATAAGTGTTATTAAATAATTATCCATGTTAAAAAACCATAACAGATAAGAATTTAACAAGTAAAATAACTATCTTTTTAGTATTTACTTTAGGATATAGGATAGATAATAATGGAGAATAAAACTTTTTTAAAAAAGAAGGTTGTCGAGAATAAATTGATCAACAATTAAATTTGTTTCATAGGTTCACCAAGGAGAAGATAAAAAGAGAAGGCACCCCTGAAATGAGGTTCCTATTCTATCAGGAGGGAGCATTCAGTGTTTAATTGATTATAATATTTTGTGTTTTTCAGCAGAACTTTGGGGGATCTTGTTTTTATTCATGTTCCATTAAAAATGAATATAGTCGGGGAGTAGTTATAGAGTGAAATGCTATTTACTTATCAAAACAAGTGAAGTACTGAATGTCAAGAAACGACATCATTGAAAAAACTCTAGTATCTGTCCTTGTGATGAATTCAAAATTAAAAGGAGTACATTTTGTTTTTTAATGCATTATCAGTTAGAATGGGTCTTCGGTTCTGCCAAAACAAAAAGTTACTTTTAATTTTGATATATTATGTTGACTGAGATTGCAATGAAATGCAAGTTTACCTTCTCCTTTTTTCGGCTAAGCAGTGTACCTTCTTATTCTTATAATGAAATTGTAAAAGATATAATATGCAGTTGTCAGAAACTTTAAGTTGGTGTGGTTATTTATAAGTATAGGTGAGTGACGATAGTGTGTTTTGAAAGTTGGGAGTTAACTTGCTCTACCTGCTGAACAAGAGACGTTAAGGTCTATGATCTACAATAAGCCTGCTCAGAATTATTGTGGTAAATTAATACTTCTATCAGTAGGAAAGACAATTTTAGTGGCAAATTCTTAAATGAAGTCGATGAGCAGGCTGCACATTTTTACATATTTATGCAGTTCTCATGCTAATATAATCACTGGACTGACTTGTCAAAATAATAATGAGTCAAGCTCCCCTTTGATATCGCAAATTTACAAATCTCATCCCCTCCCCCTATAATGTAGTGTAATTCTTAATGCATAAAAAATAATCAGTAGAACTGTCAAGTTGGCATGATTTTCTTGAATATATCTAATAAATTTCACCATGCACAGAGTACAACTTCTCCAAAATCTCAACTTGTCTTTTATGGAGCAAATAGTTAAGGGGCTTTATGAATACTGCCATAGTTTCATTGTAATGCTCTATCAGCTGATAGTATGAACTAGAATTTGTCATCAATTGCATTGCTCACTCTTATGTGGTTTTCAAGCTTATTGTGGGTTATGTTATTTTAGTTTCTTACTTCCTTCTCCTCTTGTTCAAAACAGCGAAGTCAAGGACATTGGGCGCTCTTCCAGGAGCAGGACCACTTCCCCACGGTTGCACACGGTTTATTGCACATGAAGAGCTAAAAGAAGCAACAAATAACTTTGAATGCAATAGCATACTTGGGGAGGGTGGTTTTGGCATAGTTTTCAAGGGGATATTAAGTGATGGTACAGCGGTAGCAATAAAACGGCTTACTAGTGGTGGGCAACAAGGGGATAAAGAATTTTCAGTTGAGGTTGAGATGCTTAGTAGGCTGCACCACCGTAACCTTGTGAAGCTTGTGGGTTATTATAGCAATCGTGACTCTTCACAAAACCTACTTTGTTACGAGCTTGTTCCTAATGGAAGTCTGGAGGCATGGCTCCATGGTAAATAATTTTCATGAATCAGATTCTTTCTGGCATCTTTTTATATTTATTAATAAGTTTGATTTTTCTGTCATCTTTATGCTGACACAAGTTAGTAACAAGAAATTCAAAATCTGCTCAAGAAAGGTCACACTTCACAGTATAAAAGAGGAGATATTGATAGAGAATAATCCATTATAATTTTCTGGCAATGTTAATAATTGCCCCACCTCACTGTAGGCCCCTTGGGACTAAACTGTCCTCTCGATTGGGATACCAGAATGAAGATTGCCCTTGATGCTGCACGTGGCCTTGCTTACCTGCATGAAGATTCACAACCTTGTGTTATCCACAGAGATTTCAAGGCATCCAATATTTTGCTAGAGAACAATTTTCATGCTAAAGTTGCTGATTTTGGCCTTGCAAAACAGGCACCTGAAGGCAAAGTAAACTACCTGTCTACGCGTGTTATGGGTACATTTGGGTCAGTCCCCTCTTTGACTTTGTTATCTGTTCAAAATTAGAAGTGGCACTAAGATGGAAACTTTAAAGGAAGTAGAGAATAAATTATATAAGGACGGCCTATAAAACATGTGTTTTACACAATCCAATTATAACATGCTACATAGGGAATTTAGGAGAAGATCAAGGGATTTAAATCCAATATGATTGGCATTGATTAAACAGTTTACCATGGTAAATAGTAGTTAAACAATATGGTAATTCATTTCAAATTCCTTTATCTTCTTCTAGATTCCCTACATGACATGTTATTATTGAATGTGGTGTAAAACACTAGCTTTACAGGCCATCCATAAATAATTTTTTGTCAAGGAAGTAATGTGGTTACTGTTAATATAAATCTATCATTACTCCAAGATAAACTTGGCACTCATATGGAAGGAAACTGTTTTACAGGTATGTAGCCCCTGAATATGCTATGACTGGTCATCTACTGGTGAAAAGCGATGTCTACAGCTATGGTGTTGTCCTCCTTGAGTTGTTGACGGGGCGGAGGCCCGTTGATATGTCACAACCATCAGGACAGGAGAATCTTGTTACGTGGGTTAGTAATATTCAGGGACCCTTGTTTGATTTGATTTTTTGATTTTCCGTCCTTCTGAATCTTCGTTATTCATGGTTTTTTGTCCTTAACTTTTCAAGTTGCTCGTTTTATTTTTTGTCTCTTCCTTTAAAGTTCTCTTGAACGATCATTGTTATTGAGCCATCAATCTGAATACAATGCTACATATATTCACTGAATTTTATATTGTTTTCAGACCAGGCCAATACTTAGAGATAAGGATCGCCTGGATGAACTTGCTGACCCTAGGCTTGGAGGAAAGTACCCCAAAGAAGATTTTTTAAGGGTTTGTACTATTGCGGCAGCTTGTGTTGCCCCAGAGGCAAACCAACGACCCACTATGGGAGAAGTTGTACAGTCACTTAAAATGGTGCAGCACATTATGGAGTATCAAGATTCTGTATTGACCTCCAACAACCCACCTACCAATAGGCAGTCATCTACCACATTCGAGTCAGATGGGACATCTTCGATTTTCTCTTCTGGTCCTTTCTCTGGGCTAATTGCATTTGATAATGACACCATCACTCGGACAGCTGTATTTTCTGAAGACCTTCATGAAGGAAGATGATCAAATTTCTAGGTAGATTAATAGGAGGGCTCATTGTCACAAAAGCTTTGTCTGTCCATTCCAACAACATGATTAATTTTAACTATCTGAAGGTCTTAAATTCAGTCTGGTGATGATTTAAATGGCCAAGGGATCGGGTCAGTGTTTGGTGGTGGGATGAGGACTAGTCTTTTCTTCTCTAATCCCCTTGTAGAGAACCATTGTACAGTTTTCCCCCACACAGTGGTCATTCTCTATATGATTGGATTCAATTATGTACATATGCTTGGAAACTTTGTTTCACTGGACATCAAAAGGAAATTCAAATCCTCCTTTTTTCTCCCCACTGGGGGCGATATTGTGGCGCGTTATTATCTGTAGTTATGGGCTCTCTTTTTTCCTACTCCTCAACACTTTGTGCGATTGTAACTGAAGCTCTGTTTGGCAATTCAATTCCAAGCCTTGGAATTGGTTTTCATAACTTGCTTTCTATTTTATTTCCAAAACTTGGTATTGAGTTGCAAGACATTATTAGTTCCACATGCAATGTGCTGGTTTAATTTTATAGGGCAATCCCAAAAGGATAAAAATAGATGATCAGTTGTCTAAAACTGGACAGACTTAGAAAACAGTTTGTTCCCAAAACTCCTGGATCCTAGTTTTATGCATAGCCACTACTCGTTCTCTAACAACTTGGTATAAAACCCCATCGCCCTGCCCACAAAATCTTCATCCCCTCAAAGACTCAAATTCATCCCACTAATAAGGCTCTCTTCTTCCATCCCTCCCTCCCATTGTCTCTCTCTCCTCTCAGGTAATTAGTTTCCTCTCTCCTCCTAGAGAAGAGACAATGACAATCAGCATCAACTGCGTGCTGCTCTTTGCCTTTGCCTCTTCTCTTCTTCTCGCCTTGTCCGCTCAGGTGGACTCTGCACCCACCATTTCATACATCTCATTGGCACCTGACGTAGCACCGGGCGAGGTTACTAAATTCATCGAATCAAACATGATTGCCGGAAGGCACAAAACCGAGGAATACCTCAAGGCCATGGAGGAGCGGGTCAATGATCCGGCCACCTCAGCTTCAACCCTAGAATGCCTCGAGCAGTGCCAGGAGGTTTATAGCGCTGCCATGGATGACATGAAGAGCAGCATTGATGGCTTGAAATCAGGGGATTATTACAAGGCGAGCATGGATATTAGTGCAGCTTCCACAAATGTTGATACCTGTGAGGATTGTTACAATGGGATGATGACCGAAGATCCTCAAGTCAAGAAGTTCGATGATTGGGTCTTGGGGATCACCAGTGACTCCCTTGCCAAACTTCAGAAATACATCAGCTAATTGCATGATTGCATGGATCCATTAATTGGTCTAAACAAATTAAGATGATTACTTGTTTATCTTGTTGAAATGCAGGCATGCAGTTGTGTAATTGATTATATTTATTCATGGAATTAATCTAAATGAGGCTTGGCATGGCTATTTTAATATTCTTGTTATGCTCTGAACTGATATATATATATATATATATATATATGTGTGTGTGTGTGTGTGTGTGTGTGTGTGTGTAGTCACATAATTAAGATATTGTCAATCTCACAAAACCAATTATCTTTGCATCTTAAATTCTGTCTACAATATTATATCAAGCAAAGCCCAAAGGGCTGAATTTCAAATTTTGGAGAATTCCAACATTAATTCCTACAAAAGCACATTAAGCTGGAAAAATTACTGTTTCTCTGATTTAATACTACTATTTCAACTGATCAGAAGTTAACACAAATAGAGCCCTAAAAAAATAGAAAGTAGAGAATGAGGGTGTCCTGTTCCTCCTGAATCCTGATCAACAGCATTAATCATTCATTATCACTAGCAGCAATTTTTTTGATCAACTTGTCCCTGATTTGCTCCAAATCCTTTTTAATTACAAGAAGATCCTCCGCTTGATCATATTCCTCCACTCCCATAGTCTCCAACCAAGACCTCCACAATTCAGTCTCTGCACAATCTTCATCATCTTCAATATCAATAACATTAATATCGCTTTCTTCGGCAGCAATACTAGTACCACTAGTACTAGTAGTTTTGTTATTATTGTTATTCATCATCATGGAGTAGTAGTATTGATCGGCGGTGGCATCAAAGGAGGGCTCACCGTAAACATAAGGCTTTTTGCCCGGCGAGAAAACAAGGAGGGCTATATAAGCACCGGAAAGTGAGTGGAGTTGATGGGCTTTCTTGAACAGACCCATGCGCCTCTTTGAGAATGTTACCATTCTATCTGATTCCTTCTCCTTTCTCTTTATCTCTATCTTCTTCTTCCCCGTACCCATCGGCATATTAATTTCTTGGATTCTCAAGAACCAGTTGAAATTAACAAGTGTATGTAACGCCTGTATATATATAGCTTAATTATGTCCCTCTCATGTGGCTCGAAAATCTTGAAGTAGACAAAGTCGAGGGGAGGTAGGAAATTAACCCCGGTCAAAGAAATTATTATACGAGATTCCTCCCTCTCAACCCAACCCCCCCCCCCCCCCCCCCCCCCCCCCCCCCCCCCCCCGGCGACGGCCTGATTTCTTAATTGCTTAGAACGCAAGCAAGCGAGTTTCTTAATTTTTAGATTTTCACCAACATTATAATTGTGATTTAATTGGCGGCACTTCCTACCCAGGACTTGATAAGAGTCTTATGTTGTGTTTGTTTAGGTTTTAATATATCTTAATGAATTTATGTTTGAATGGGTGATAGGACTAAATTATACGATGTTTTTATGCCCTAATACTTAGTTTTTATATTTATTGTGTGCTTAAATGTTTTATTATTTAGCATATTTTGGTTTTAATAGGTTTTATAGGACTTTAGTTAATTTATGTTAATTTAGGTAATTTTATAGTATTTTTATATTTCTTTTTATTTATGTGTTTTTATTTATTTTAAGTATTTTAGGTGTTTTATTTATTTTAAGTATTTTAGGTGTTTTATTTATTATTATGTGTTTTTAGGATTTTTAGTATTTTTATATTATTTTTATTTATTTTTATATTTTATTTTGTAGGAAAAATAAAGCTTGGGGGCAAATCTGTAAATCTGGCAAAAGTCTGATGGCAAAACTGTAATAAACCAACACTGATGGCATTATCGTAAATAAGAAGAAAAGACGCGGAGGGGCATAATGGTAATTAACCGGAAAACCGACCGACCGCGCAATGCGCGCACAGTGCACCGCACACGGAGGAAACGACGTCGTTTGGAGAAGCGGCAGTTAAAAAAAAATAAAATCCCGCGCAATGCGCGGGCGTGTCGCTGACGTCAGCAGGAGCGGAAACCGCGTTGACCGGTCAACTGACTTGGCTTAAGACGCGTTTGGGCGCGCGTTAATGCTGGAAAACGAGATTTTTTGGGATTTTTGCTACTTTTTGATTCCAAATTGGATTTTAATTCCAACTAGGGTTAGGATAATAATTATTTTTCTTTTTCTTTTATTTTTAATTGAAAATCCTATTAGGGTTTGGACAAGTTAGAGGCCTATAAATAGAGGGTCAAGCTCTCTCATTATTCATTGTAAGCTTTTAGGAGTTCTTTCTTCTACTTTATTGGAGAGAGCTTTTCAACTCTTGAAGATTATTTTGAAGAATGTCAGGCTAAGTTTTTATTTTCAGTTCTAAAGGGATGTTGAACCTTATTTTTAATTAATGTTTTAATTGAGTTTTATTATTTATTCCTTCATGCATGAGATTTATTCTTGTTAATCTGTTTTAATTGTTTTATGATATTTGCTTGATTAATTTGATAATGGCCTGTTAGATTAATCAATAATTTATCATATGCTAGATTAAGATTTGATATTAAGCAAACGATATTTTATCTTATCATAAGTAGCAATTAATAATATTTGATTGTGGTCAAACTTTTGAATATTATTATGATTATCAAGATGGCAAGTTAATGGTCCGCGATGTTGAGATTGTTGCTTGGAATAATCTAATTCTCTAATTTTTAATGCAACTGTTATATTAAATCTAGTCTGATAGTTCTAGGTTGTATGATAGTTAGGGTCTTTTGTGAGCGATTGCTGCATTAGATTTATAATTTAAGGAGGCTTTCGGGTAACTTGGCGATTGTCGGTTATCTAGGATTATTAATTTCAATTGAAGGAAAATATAATAATAACTTGATTAATTTGTTGATTAAAAGAAGGGGATACTGAACTAAGGAACTGAAGTTTGTTTTTAATTGATTTTTCTCATCTTTATTATTTATTATTTAGTTTTATTTTAATTAGTTAATTAATAATTCAAAACCCCCCATTTAATTAGATATTTTTGAAAACATTAGATTTATTAAAACAATTCACTCTCTGTGGGTTCGACTCTTACTTTCACTACTACATTAATATTTTTAAAAGTAAGATTTTATTTTTGGTTGCTTGCGACAGCTTCCCAAATTTTGGCGCCGTTGCCGGGGAGTGTTATTTGTTTTATTTTTCTTTGTTTTCTTTAATTAACTATTTAATTTATTTATTTATTTATTTTTCTTCATTTTGTAGTGTATGACCCGATCCTCTCAATGTGGTGAATTGAATTTTGATCCAGAGATCGAGAGAACTGCAAGAAGATTAAGAAAAGAGACTCGTCAAGCTAAGAGAACAGTTGAGGACCAAGCTTTCATATCATCACCAGGCCTCAACGTTGCACTTGAACTCTATTCCAACAGTTCCCCTAGCGATTCCGAAGAAGAGAAGATGACTAACAACAACAGGACTTTAAAGGAGTTGGCTACTCCTAATTTAAATCAACAGCCATTGTGTATTGAGTATCCTAATTTAGATGCTTCTTTTGAACTTAAATCTGGTCTAATTCATCTTTTGCCTACTTTTCGTGGTCTTACAGGTGAAGATCCATACAAGCATCTAAAGGAGTTCCATGTGGTATGTTCAACCATGAAACCACAAGGAGTCAATGAAGAACACATCAAGCTGAGAGCATTATAACTGTTGTTAAGAATGATAATAATGAGTTAGTGCCCACACGGATGCAAACAGGGTGGAGAGTGTGTATCGATTATAGGAAATTAAATGCTGTAACTAGAAAGGATCACTTCCCTCTCCCCTTTATTGATCAAATGTTGGAAAGATTAGCTGGTCACACTTATTATTGTTTTTTAGATGGTTTCTCAGGTTATAACCAAATTGTGATAGCACCAGAAGACCAAGAAAAGACCACTTTCACATGTCCATTCGGTACATTTGCCTATCGAAGGATGTCTTTTGGATTGTGCAATGCACCAGGTACTTTCCAAAGATGTATGGTGAGTCTATTTTCTGATCTTCTTGAGAAATGTATTGAAGTTTTTATGGATGATTTCACAATTCATGGTGATTCTTTGGATGCATGCTTAGACAATTTAACTCGTGTACTCGACAGATGTTTAGAAACTAATCTTGTTCTTAATTGGGAAAAATGTCATTTTATGGTAGAACAAGGTATAGTACTTGGTCATGTAGTCTCAGCTAGAGGATTAGAAGTCGATAGAGCTAAGATAGACATTATTTCTGCTTTGCCTTATCCTGCCAGTGTGCAGGCGATCCGTTCTTTTCTTGGTCATGCAGGATTCTATCGTAGATTTATCAAGGACTTCTCAAAGATAGCCCTACCACTGTGCGAATTACTGAAAAAGGATGTGCAATTCCAATTCAATGACGATTGCAAGGAGGCGTTTAACAAGTTGAAGAAATTATTAACCTCCGCACCAGTCATACAACCACCAGATTGGAGTTTGCCATTTGAGATCATGTGTGATGCTAGCAACTATGCCGTAGGAGCTGTTTTGGGCCAACGAGTGAACAAAGCTGTGCATGCCATCTACTATGCTTCCCGAACTTTGAACGCTGCTCAGATTAACTACTCAACAACGGAAAAAGAATTACTCTCTGTTGTTTTTGCTTTAGAAAAATTCAGATCTTATCTTCTTGGCACTAAAGTTGTAGTTTATTCTGACCATGCAGCTCTCAGGTACCTGTTAACCAAGAAGGATTCAAAACCGAGGATTATCAGATGGATCCTACTGCTCCAAGAATTCGACTTGGAAATCAAAGATAAAAAAGGAGCAGAAAACTTGGTGGCAGACCATTTGAGCAGGCTGATTAAAGAGGAAGACTCTCTACCATTACAAGATTCTTTTCCAGACGAACATCTCCTTTCCATTGACAATTCGGTACCCTGGTATGCAAATCTCGTTAATTATTTGGTTAGTGCTTACATGCCTAGTGAGTTTTCTAAACTCCAAAAAGAAAAGCTAAAACGAGATGCGAAATATTATGTGTGGGATGATCCGTACTTGTGGAAATTTTGTTCTGATCAGGTAATTAGAAGGTGTGTGCCTGATAGTGAGTTTTTGTCTATTCTTACTTTTTGTCACTCTTATGCTTGTGGAGGACATTTCGGACCTAAAAGAACAGCCCATAAAGTTTTAGAATCTGGTTTCTTTTGGCCAACTATTTTTAAAGATTCTTATCTGTTTTGTAAATCATGTGCAAATTGTCAAAGGACAGGAAATATATCAAGTAGAAATCAAATGCCACAAAACCCTATCTTAATTGTTGAAATTTTTGATGTTTGGGGTATTGATTTTATGGGACCATTTCCTGCTTCTTATGGTCATGTTTACATTCTTTTGGCTGTTGACTATGTTTCAAAATGGGTGGAAGCTAAAGCCACTAGGACTGACGATTCTAAAGTTGTTGCAGATTTTATCAAGTCTAACATCTTTGTCAGGTTTGGAACTCCAAGGGCTATTATCAGCGACAAAGGAACTCATTTCTGCAATAGGATGCTAGCGGCTCTGCTTAAGAAGTACAATGTTATACATAGAGTCTCTACAGCCTATCACCCACAAAGCAATGGTCAAGCTGAAGTGTCCAACCGTGAAGTCAAGTCCATTTTAGAAAAGGTTGTCAAGCCAAATAGAAAGGATTGGAGTCTGAAATTAGAAGATGCACTATGGGCGTATAGGACAGCATTTAAAACTCCTATAGGGATGTCACCATATAGGATTGTGTTCGGCAAGCCATGTCATCTGCCAGTGGAACTAGAACACAAAGCTTTTTGGGCGATCAAGCAGTGCAATATAAGCCTAGATCAAGCAGGAGAGCACAGAAAATTGCAATTACAAGAGCTTGAAGAACTCCGAAATGAAGCATATGAAAGCTCGAAATTGTATAAAGAAAAGACAAAGGCGTTCCACGATAAGAAAATTTTAAGGAAAACCTTTACAGTGGGTCAACAAGTCCTCCTATACAATTCCCGATTGAAATTATTTCCAGGTAAACTTCGTTCTCGATGGGAAGGTCCATTTATTGTTGTTAATATTTTTCCTCATAGTGCAGTAGAAATTCATAATCCGAGTACTGGAAAAATATTCAAAGTGAACGGCCATCGACTCAAACCATTCTATGACGGTCATCAAGTGGAAATCATGGAGATCCTGACGTTGACGGATCCAGTTTACCAAGATTGAGAGCTGAAAGTGGTCGAGCCAATGACAATAAACAAAGGCGCTGCTTGGGAGGCAACCCAAGAAATCAGATTTGCATTTCTTTTCCCTTTTTCTTTTTATAGTTGTTTGTTCTTGTTTCTTTGCATTATAGTTTACATTAGGGACAATGTAAATTTTAAGTGTGGGGGAAGGGATTTAGGATTTTTGTTTTTATTTTTATTATTTTTAGGTCTTATTTTTAAAAAAAAAATTTTATTTAGGAAATTTTAAAATTTTGAAATTTTGAATTTTGTGGGTAAATTCACTGTAAACCCTCACGAGACAAAACTCGTCCACTTGGGGCAACCTTGGGGTTTAAAGGCTTGTTGCACATGCTAAGTGTAACCGTGTTTCCTACGAAAATGGGGTAGTTTTTTATTTTATTTTTAGGAGGTGTCAGTTGGGCAATGAGTTAATTGAATTTTAATTTTTAGCCAATGATAAAATTTTAATTTTTATTTAATAACTCTTGGAAAAAGGATAAATTTTTGCTTAGTTTGAATTTTTGACTTTTTATTGATTATTACTTTGTTTAAGATCTTTAAAAATTTTATGCACGTATATCGATTTGTTTGAGCTAGTTTTAATGAAGAGAGAGTTTAAATGGTTAAATGCTTATTAAAGATATTTTTGAACTCTATATCTTATTTGATCATTATTTGAAGTGAAATATAAGACAAAATATAATTTGGAGGAGATGATTTAGGTACTTTTCTAGGATTGTTTAATTGAGAAGAATTCTTGTGGTGGGTTGAGATGGAGCGTAAAACGCACTCACTCATAAACACATGAAAAAGCGAGATGGAGCGTAAAACGCACTCGCTGGTGAGATGGAGCATAAAATGCACTCACCGTGAAAAAAAAAAATGAAGGAAGAAAGAAAATGGGAAAGAGCATAAAATGCACTCATTAAAAGAAAAAAATTGAAAATATATATATATTTGGAAAAATTGATATTGATAATCCTAGTATGTTTCATTGATTAAAAACCTTTTGATCTTCTGATGTATATTTGTCTGTATGAGCTGAAAGTGATGAGAAAAATAAGTATTTTGAGTTTTGTTGCATGTATTTTATAAGGTAATTAATAACCTAAACTTATCTGAGTTTTAATTAGTTTGATATATTTGGATACACACACACACAAAAGATCTTGAGTAGAGTAAGATTAATAAATATGTTAAAGTTCTAGATTTTGCATGATTTTGAAACTTTCTTTGAGTTATCATTTAAAAAAAATCTTTGAGGATGATGTGAAGTTCATATTAATTTATTGCTCATGTAAAAAGTCGAGTTAGTTGAGTCGCTTTAGTCTGTTGGGCTAGTTAGATTTATTTTATTTTTGTTTATTTTTATTTTTGTTTTGCCCGAGGACGAGCAAAAGCTAAGTGTGGGGGTATTTGATAGGACTAAATTATACGATGTTTTTATGCCCTAATACTTAGTTTTTATATTTATTGTGTGCTTAAATGTTTTATTATTTAGCATATTTTGGTTTTAATAGGTTTTATAGGACTTTAGTTAATTTATGTTAATTTAGGTAATTTTATAGTATTTTTATATTTCTTTTTATTTATGTGTTTTTATTTATTTTAAGTATTTTAGGTGTTTTATTTATTATTATGTGTTTTTAGGATTTTTAGTATTTTTATATTATTTTTATTTATTTTTATATTTTATTTTGTAGGAAAAATAAAGCTTGGGGGCAAATCTGTAAATCTGGCAAAAGTCTGATGGCAAAACTGTAATAAACCAACACTGATGGCATTATCGTAAATAAGAAGAAAAGACGCGGAGGGGCATAATGGTAATTAACCGGAAAACCGACCGACCGCGCAATGCGCGCACAGTGCACCGCACACGGAGGAAACGACGTCGTTTGGAGAAGCGGCAGTTAAAAAAAAATAAAAGCCCGCGCAATGCGCGGGCGTGTCGCTGACGTCAGCAGGAGCGGAAACCGCGTTGACCGGTCAACTGACTTGGCTTAGGACGCGTTTGGGCGCGCGTTAATGCTGGAAAACGAGATTTTTTGGGATTTTTGCTACTTTTTGATTCCAAATTGGATTTTAATTCCAACTAGGGTTAGGATAATAATTATTTTTCTTTTTCTTTTATTTTTAATTGAAAATCCTATTAGGGTTTGGACAAGTTAGAGGCCTATAAATAGAGGGCCAAGCTCTCTCATTATTCATTGTAAGCTTTTAGGAGTTCTTTCTTCTACTTTCTTGGAGAGAGCTTTTCAACTCTTGAAGATTATTTTGAAGAATGTCAGGCTAAGTTTTTATTTTCAGTTCTAAAGGGATGTTGAACCTTATTTTTAATTAATGTTTTAATTGAGTTTTATTATTTATTCCTTCATGCATGAGATTTATTCTTGTTAATCTGTTTTAATTGTTTTATGATATTTGCTTGATTAATTTGATAATGGCCTGTTAGATTAATCAATAATTTATCATATGCTAGATTAAGATTTGATATTAAGCAAACGATATTTTATCTTATCATAAGTAGCAATTAATAATATTTGATTGTGGCCAAACTTTTGAATATTATTATGATTATCAAGATGGCAAGTTAAATGGTCCGCGATGTTGAGATTGTTGCTTGGAATAATCTAATTCTCTAATTTTTAATGCAACTGTTATATTAAATCTAGTCTGATAGTTCTAGGTTGTATGATAGTTAGGGTCTTTTGTGAGCGATTGCTGCATTAGATTTATAATTTAAGGAGGCTTTCGGGTAACTTGGCGATTGTCGGTTATCTAGGATTATTAATTTCAATTGAAGGAAAATATAATAATAACTTGATTAATTTGTTGATTAAAAGAAGGGGATACTGAACTAAGGAACTGAAGTTTGTTTTTAATTGATTTTTCTCATCTTTATTATTTATTATTTAGTTTTATTTTAATTAGTTAATTAATAATTCAAAACCCCCCATTTAATTAGATATTTTTGAAAACATTAGATTTATTAAAACAATTCACTCTCTGTGGGTTCGACTCTTACTTTCACTACTACATTAATATTTTTAAAAGTAAGATTTTATTTTTGGTTGCTTGCGACAGCTTCCCAATGGGTACGAGACAAAAAATTATTTGTTAAAATTTTATTTGGCTCATAATGTCTCTTAATCGATAAATTATAAAATGAAATCCAAATTATTAAGAGTTGTCTCTTAATGAATTTATTTTAGTAATTTTTTATATAAATACATTCAACAATATTATCCACTCATTTTTATTAAATTGAATATTTAAAATTATTAAATAAAATTTTGCCTTTTAAAAAGGTAGCTCACTTTTTTTAGTTATCAAATAATTTTTTAGATTCAGATGTTATTTCATTCAGATGATCTAATCTATTAATATATATTAACCATTCAACTCTTAAGTTATTTAGTTTTATTAAACACAACTTTAACTCATAATAAAAATTAGTCTATTTGTCCCCATAAACAAAGTAAATATTCTATTCAAACGTTGCTCATATAGAAGCTCAAAAGGACTCCACCTCAACTAAAGCCCAATTGATCTACAATATGGCGAAGGTTAATTCCCTTCTTTCTATATATGAGATCATATTCAAAGGTAAAGAGGTAAGATCTTGTTATGAATGTTTAGAGTCTATATCGTAATGATTCCCACATTTGAGAGGTTTCTCGACGACTGTCGAGTCACGGTGCATTTCTTATGCTGCGTCTATAAGTCTGGGGTGTTTTTTGGTAAAAAATATGACATCAAAACTTGTGTTCTATTAAAATTTAACTTTTATTAAGAAATCAAAAATTACATAAAA
Organism: Hedera helix; assembly: GCA_947179155.2. Taxonomy (NCBI): domain Eukaryota; kingdom Viridiplantae; phylum Streptophyta; class Magnoliopsida; order Apiales; family Araliaceae; genus Hedera; species Hedera helix. The sequence goes on along the minus strand of OX359264.1, from coordinate 59,702,435 downwards.
ATAAATTATTATTTTTAAATGGATTGCTTACTATTTTAAGAACCTAACAAATATTATATGTGTAGCCTTAATTAGTAACTTACAGAAGGGAATTTACTAGTATTTATGATTGAGTAATATTGTCAAAAGTAATCGTCAATCTCTTCTTGACTTCTTGGTAGGGGTGTTCAACCGGTTTTAATCGGATTGGACCGATAACGAATCCGTCCAAAACTCCGTACCAATACCAAAATCGGTTAATACCAATAATAATAATAATAATAATAATAATAATAATAATAATAATTACTCAATCATAAATACTAGTAATAATTATTATTATTATTATATAATAATTAAAAATAAAATAACCGGTACGGTCCGGTATATACCGGACCACCAAATGTCTGAACCGGTCACTATTTGTACCGAACTGTCCGATTCGGACGGGTTCGATATACCCCAAATACCGATTGAACAGGGTTTTTTTAACACCCATAATTCCGAAAAATTATTCAATACCCCAAGAATAAATGAACAGGATGTTCTCCCCTCTCACATAACATAGGGTCCACAAGAGCCGCATCATTTGTGGACCCCACTGTTATGTGAGAGGAAAAAACATACTGTTTATTTACTCCTGAGACACTGAATAATTTCTCCCTATTTTCTGGTGTTGTGGCTGCTTCGAGAAGAAAAGCTATATATATATGTGTGTGTGTGTGTGTGTGTGTGTGTGTGTGTGTGGCAAGTATAAAGTTCTTATTAATATCCTTTTTGGGAGAATTGAATTGATGATCTTCAACAATTAATTAAGTAAAATCTCTTTAAAATCTGACCTTAACTATACGTAAAATTAAATATTAAATTTTTGTCGGGGATCCTAGTGCAGGAAAGAATAGATTGAAAATTATTTTAAAGAAGTTTAAACCGATAGTGGCCTATATAAGGAGTAATTATTCAATAGTACCGATACACTTGTCACGTGGTGCTCCATACTACTCATGTGCTATCACTTCAGCACTTAAAGTGGATCAATTCACTTTAAGTACTGATATAACAACATATGAGTGGTGTGAGACACCATGTGACAGGTGCCGAGGAGCATTGAATAATTTTCGCTATATAAGCCACAAATGGTACTTTCTAATATATCGTTCAAAATTCCATGCAGTCCTAGAAATTTTGTAAGGCGACCCTAATTTCATGGATAACCAAACATAACCTTGAATTATTTCCAACCAATAATTAACACCATTATCACATTGATCATCTCCTCTATTTCCTCAAAATGGATTAACTAATCCTCCTTCTAATATCTCTCCCCCAGCCTCCGAGAAAGCATGAAGCTTTACAGTCATATACATATCTTTTTGGCCTTATTTTCTTTCATATTTTCGTCCTCTGTCGAGGCAAATGACCTAATTACTCCCTCGTTGTCCCCAGAGTCATCGACATCATCCATACCTTTATCACACATATCATCCTCACCCAATTCCTCGCCTTCCCCTTCACCATCATCGGATCCAACTAGCCCTAGCATTGCCCTTGAATCGTTCTTAAAGAGTGCAGCTCTCGATGCAAATATAGCTATCGTGGTATCGAAGAAACTCTTGAGAGATCCTGCCACAACATATATGATGCAGTCATGCCTAAGTCAGTGTGTTGAAAATTATAGCTCAATGGTAGATGATTTAATGAAAGCCATTGATGATCTTCAAGTAAATGACTTTTACATGCTAAGTGAAGACCTTAGTGCAATAGAGGATGAAGTAGCAGCTTGTCAAGAGTGCTTTACGGAGATGGTAGGAAGTGATATTACTCCATTGAAGCCCTATGAGGATTCCATCATTTCTGCAGCAAGTCAATCCCTAGCCATTCTTGAAAATTACCCCAGCTAATTAGCTCTTTTTTTTGTTGTTGTCATAATTATATTTTTTTAGTAATTAATATTATATTTAGGAAAGTATCAACTTTTGTAGCATAAAATTGATGTATATATGCATGTACAGCACAAATAAATGGGAAGAAGACCTGCATTGTAATTTTTGGTGTTATACTCGTGTAATTAACGTACCACATATATCCTATTGAATTAGAGTCATACACATATATCCCATTTAGAGGCTGTCATAATTAATTGTTCAACCACAAGAAAAATTGTTCATTACTTGATTTCCTTCGGAGAGTTGTGTACGAACCATATATATATATATATATATATATATATATATATATATATATTTATATATATTAGCAAGAACATAATGGAGTTATATATATATTGTCATTTTTCCCAATATTTTTTATGGTTGGTAAGAAAATGGTGTTTGTACAAATATAGCTAGGATACAAAGGTACGACGAGCCTATAGAATTCAAATACATCTGTATTCTCTAATTCATTTATCTTCAAATAATATAATTTAGTTCACTTGAAAATGGTTTTTAAGAAAATCAATTTGGGCTTTTGTGTTACATCTTTCAAGCGTAAACTTAATTAAGATAGGTGCAAGCCGTGTATATTTTAAGAAATGTCCAATTAGGCAATTACACATGTAGTCCAAAGTGCTAATTTTTTATAGATAGATAGAATAGTAGCTAGACTTCTACTTGGAATTTACACAAATTAATTAATGTGCGATATATATAATCCATTTGAAAGGTTATAGTATTAATTATATTCTTTATGGGACACGAGGTTTGACTTTTGAGATTTAGAGGTTAAATTGATCATCAAAATAAGTTGAGAAAAAAATAAAAATTATTATATGGAGCTTAATTTCACGTAGAATAAAAAATGAGTTTTAATTATATTGAGCCTAGTTGAATATTAAGTTATTCAAATTTAATTATAAAATTTATCGAGTATGAAATAAGATTTGATTGAGATTCGTTTAACTATTAAGTTCGACATGATCTCGAATCGAGACATAATAGTTTAAATTTTTTGAACAAATATGATTTGAGTATCAATAAAAAATTATAATTTGAATAGATTCAAATAATTTATCAAATTTTAAAATTTATTTATATTTAAATCGTTTATATTTTGAGTTGAGTTCGAATCGAATTTTTAATCGAACAAATACAAATCAAATTAAAATCATTTGATTCATTTTACAATCTTAATCATAAGTTACTACATGCTTCCAATTTCTAAAAATTTCTCAAATGTTAAACTTTTAATTTTATCTTAAACAATGGGTTTTAACGTTACTCTTACCAAAAAAAAAAAAAGTCGAATAAAATTATCGTTATACTCTCCCGCAAAATATATAATACTAATTTTATAAGAGCTTTTCTATTAAAAGAAAAATAAAATTTGAGAGGGTATAATAAAGGTGTAATAAAAGCATGTGACAGTCCACGTCACCCCGGTTAATGAAGACGCTTCGTTCTAACATGAACAGGGGTGCGCAGGAAATTAACCTGTGCGCATACTTGCAGCATAACCGTGGTAGAGAGAAGAGGAAGGAATAAAAGGAAGAGAGAAGAAAATCGAGGGCGAGTACACTGGGTTTACTGAGTCGGCTGGCCGAGTCGACCAGGCCCCAATTTCCAACGAAGCAAATTCACAGGGCGTGTGTGTGAAAATAAGGGGAAAGAATGGAGAAGATTAGAACTAGTCTTCGGCTTTACCATTATACTCAAAATCATACTCCTATAACTCAACCCCAAAACTCTAACCCTAACCCAAACCCAAATTATTTTACCCCTTTCTCTATCTATATATCTTCAAACCGACCCGTATTGTCTTTTCTCTATAATATCGTTTCTGCCATTCTCTCTCATCTTTATCGCTTTCTCCCCATCTTTTTCTTCGCAAAGCTTGCAACTTGTCTACTCCTGGTTTTCAATTCCCTTCCTGAAATCTACAATCAGGTATCTTTTCTATCTGGGTGTTGAATAATTTGGGCTTCTGTTGACTGGATTTTGGTTTTCAATAGGGCTGCATTGATTCAAGCTCTTTTTGCTGTATGGATTTCTGATTATTTGAAGCAATGGTGAATAGTCTATTAGTGATTGTCTGAATATCTTCTAAAGATTAGGTTTTGTTTTGTTTGGCTTTTTGGTTGTGTCTATGGGTTGTCATCTGGGTTCAGTTAGGCTTGGGTTTTTTTTTTTTTTTTGGTTTTTTTTGGTATGGGAAAATTTGATTTTAATGTGCAGTTGTGGTTGTTAATTCAGTATGATTTTATTGGGTTATTTTTTGTTTGATTTTGTTTTTTGAACTGATGGTTTGCTGTGAGGTTGTGGATTACTTGCTTGTATCTAATTGAAAAATTATGTTTTAAGGACAATTTACATTATATTACCTCATGGATATTTGGGTGCTTGGTAATGGGTTATTTCTGCTCTGTTGGGTATATTGGTAGATTCATTTTTCCTTTGGGATTCTCTTATTAATTGAATAATCTGTTATATATGGATGTGAATCTTGTTTTTTCTGCATTTCCTTTTTTTTTTTTGCTTTATATATCAATCAAATTTGGTTGAGTTTTATGTTTTTGTACTTGTATACTTATAAGTAATCCTATGTAAAGAGGATTATCATTGAACTAGTAGATCATCAAGAATTTATTCAGCTTTGAATTCCCAACTTTTTGATGCAGCGTCTTCAAACTTGCTGCACTGCATGAAAATTCTGGTTTCTTCCCTCATCATCTGATTAATACTGGCAAGTGACAACAGCCGACAGAGGATTTTGACCCTAATATTCTCTACATGATGGATGAATTGGGCGAATTTGGCGGTACCCGATTTGAAGATATTGCAAAGACGGTAAGGAGGAAGAGAAGTCAAACTTCTCGTCGACCTAAACCTGAATCACAGCCACCCTTATCTTCAACGCCTTCTGATGATACGGTCAAGGTCTCCAGTGATGAGAATACTGCTTATGATAGTAATTCTGAGATGAAAGTCTTCAACCTTAATCAGTGTGCTTCAAAGGGTTCCTCAGTTACTAGAGTTGAAGGTGAACATTCACATAAAATGATGGAGGATGGAAGATCAAGTATGTTGAATAGCAATTTAAGTCTGGAAGAAGGTATTGAGGATGGACGGAGTGGGTTGAATCACAAGCAGTTAAATGAAGGTGTCACTGCTCCTAATAGGCATTCAGATGTGGTTGGAGACAGAGTTTTGAATGAGAACAAGTTTAAAAAAGTGAAGCTTAAGGTTGGTGGTGTCACGCGTACCATTCAAACGAAGGCTACTTCTCATGCTGCATCAGGAAGTGGATCTTCTACGACGAGTGTTCGACTTGCAGAGGCTCCTCGGCCACGGCAGAAACTGATTCTCCAGGTTTATTACTGTCTGAAAGTAAATTTTGTGATTGGTTTTGAGTTTTTGATGCATTTACATTTGAAAAAGGGGATTGATATTTTCATGAAGCTCCCCTCACATGAACAGTAAATGGCTCCCGCATTCATGTGAGTGAGACCTTGTGGAAATGTCAATTTTTCCTTATGAAAATAACAATTCCCTGAAAGGGAATTGTAGTATTCTTTTGGCAAGTGATCGTTTGGTAGTGAGAAATATATGTTTATGATGAGGAGTATGAACGACAAACTTTGGAAATCGTATCTAGTTATTATCCAACTTACTTTCTTTGTGTTTTTGTGAGAAGAAAGACTCTTGTAAAAATTAATAAACTAATTGTTGAGTTCAAATCAAATGAAATTATTTCAAGTAACTTGAAGTTTATTAGGGTCACTGAGGTTCAGTTTTGAGATGTTTTTTATTTTTTTTCACTTTGATCGATATAATGAAATAAAAAATCAAAAAAGCTCAAAAAAAAAATCTTCTACTCCTATGTGTCAATTAAGGATTTAATGAGTCAAGAAGGACTTGAACCTTTGTTCTCCAAATAAAAGATAAATTATATGAAATTTGAAGATGCAATCACTTTCTAGATATTTGTTCCCATGTCCGTGGTAAGAATATACTTGATTATTGGGATTACATTGTGGCATATATCTGTTATTGAAGCATTTGAATTCATTTCTTGTGCATAAACTTGGTTTCTTGGACGACCACTTGTATGTCAAAGGAATCTTTTGCATTAATAAGTTTGATTGGTCTAACACTTTTGCTATATTGTAGTGTTTGTAATATGATGAATCTTATTATTTAATTTATTTGGGGGTTTAAATTTCAGGACGATTCCGATGAAGACAATTCTCCTGCTCCAGATGAAAACTTTGGCTTGCAAGGAATTCCGTGGAAGGATTTCTCAAGAGGCGGGTTTAGTATTGGGAAGGAGGAAGCTCTTATGTGTAACATGCCTGAAAAAAGTGCCTCTAGAAAGCAAGTAGAGAAGTCAGATCGAGTTCGCAAGAGCAAGAGGGTGTCGAAGAAGCGTGATTTAAATGGAGAATTTGATGATGATGATGAAGATGAAGATGATGAGATCCGATACTTGGTGAAGCTCAGAACTTCTAAGGTTGCCTTAGGATACAGAGATGCTGAGGAAGAATCTAGTATCAAACAGCGAAGTCTATCTAGGATTTCGATGGGTGGGAAATGTGACAATTTGAAAGATTTTGGCCCTTCAAGGTGCGGTAAGAAGTCCAGATCTGACAGGTTTTTTGAGGACACAGATTATGAGGAGGAAGAACTTATGTCTGACGGTGAGCCTGGAGATAAGAAGAAGAAGCCAAGAAAGGATTCTCCTGATTCACCAACAGAAAGTAAGAGGGAAATGGCTCTTACAACACGCCAACGAGCCCTTTTATCTGCCAAGGATGCCTCTTCTGTGTCTGCAGCAAATCCAATTGAGTTCCCAAATGGTTTACCACCACCACCACCTCGAAGTGAGTTACTATGTATTTTTATATTTCGAGCCTGTTTGGATTCACTTCAGAGTTGTTTTTGTTATTTGGATTATTTAGAATTTTGAATAACATGAATGTTTTGGATTAGCTGATCTAAAATTGCTGAAAGAATACACACAAGCAGAAAAATTGCTTGAATTCACTTATTTCAACATTGTTGCCTTGAAAAGCAGAATCATATAATCTGGATCTATAAATCTGAAAAAGCCCCTGGCTTTTTTCATGTTTTGCCAAACTCTGATTATTTAGGCCAAATAAGGTAATCCAAAGATCTAAATCTGCTTTTTGATTCTGAATAGCAATAATCAAATTCTTGAAAACTAATCAAATCAGACTCTTCATACTCTATCAACCTTTTCAAAGGACAACATAAAGATAATTAAGTAATTTTCATATGTTATTATTGATTTGCCCATTCCATTTTCCTCTGGTTGTTTGACCCATTCCAGAGCAAAAGGATAAACTCACTGAAGTGGAGCAGCAGTTGAAGAAAGCTGAAACTGCCGAGAGACGTCGAATGCAAAATGAGAAGGCAGCTCGTGAGTCAGAGGTCTGCTTTGGTTTTGGTTTTAGCTCTGTTTATTTGACTGTTTTATGCTCTACTATTTTCTGATGTTGCAATACATTAAACACCTGTTAGGCCGAGGCAATCAGAAAAATACTTGGTCAAGATTCGAGTAGGAAGAAGCGAGAAGATAAGCTGAAGAAGCGCCAGGAAGAGTTGGCTCAGGTAATATCAAAATGTCTGTGTACTTGCTTTTTTAAATTATTTTTAAAAAATTTAATTTTGTTATCTATTTTCTATTTTGTTTTACTACAAGTTTGCTATCGTTGTTCTATTGTGCAGGAGAAGGCTGCCAATGCACAGACGCTCCCTGCAAACACTGTTAGATGTGTCATGGGCCCTACTGGAACCACAGTTACATTCTCAGAGGATATGGGTTTGCCGCATATATTTGATCCTAAACCTTTCAGGTGAGGTTTCTTGGTAAAATATAAATATTTTTGAAAGGGTTTTAACACAGTCATCCTTTTTAACCAAGTGCAATACTCTCTATCTTTTTGGTATCTGTCTTAAGGGTTTCTACTCTTTTCTGTGTTTTGTTCTGTTTTTGTGACCATTTCATTTTGTTCCTTTTTAGTTGGTATTGAAAATTATTTAATCATTGTCTTGCTTATAGTTGGTGGACTATGTGATATGGTTTTGCAGTTATCCTCCTCCACGTGAAAAATGTGCTGCTTGTAATAACCCATACAAGTATCGAGATTCCAAGTCAATGATTCCTCTTTGCAGTCTCCAGTGCTACAAGGCAGTTCACGAAAAGATGCAGGCTGGAACTGCTTGCTAATCTTAGTAGTAGGCATTGGGTGCAGGTATTCCTGCACATTTAGGTTAATATATTAGAATGTGTGATGAAATAGCATTTGTAATTTGTTTGGTGTTATAAATAGTGTATGCTCTTTATCAGTTGCATACTTGGAAATACTGGAACTTGGAAGCTTCCTTGTACAGATTCTAACTTGTCTAGTAGTCCAGTGATTCCATTGCAAGGGTGAAATTTATCGTTGCTCATACTGGATTTTTGAATTATTTCCGTTTATCCATGTGAATTTAAAGAATTGCATCGGCAATTCAGTAACTCATGTCTCCAGGAAAATGGTACATCATGACTGAGGTAGTACAGGAACGTTGGAATTTTGTTTCAAAAGTGGTGGGTATATTATTAGGCGGCTTAGATTTACAGGGCTTCTTCTGGTCAAGATTTTGCGGTGGCAGTCTTGGAAAATGGTGGTGAAGGGAGGGAGTGAGTTTGACATGCTTTATATTATAGTCTTTTTACACTTATTCACAAATTTTATTCGCAAAAAAGACAAAAAAATATGATTTTATTATATTCATTTTAATAATTAAAAGTAGAGTCGTACTCATTTGTTTTTTCTGCAGGCAAACATATCGGGTAAGATTTGTTGATAAGTCTATAATTTTTCTTTATATTAAGCTTCTGTTATAGGGAGCTTTGGTTTTTTAAAATTAGGCGGGGTCTCTAGATTATATTGATAATAATACTACCACAGTTACAGATTATAAGATTGCGTATTAAAAATTAGAAATGTACTGATTTACTCTCTTTCACCAAATAAATAATTCATTTGTATATTTATACTTTTTCGAAAGTTTTCTTTCTAATGTATTTTTAAAATAAAAATTATTTTAATTCTTTCACTATATTATAGTAGCATAAAATTATTTAATTTTGTAGTTTACAAAAACAATTGATTTTATATTTTAAAATAGACGAAATATTATTATTATTAGATTTTATTTTTTTAATTTAGAGTTATTTTTACTAATTTGTAAAAAAATATTTTATTATGTTTGTTGACAACAATGAATCTTTTTAGATTTGAGTGTAATGTTATTTTGATAACTTATTATTTATTTTTTGTGTCAAAAAGTTATTCAAATTTATATATTTGATTATTTATTTTATTTTTAAATTTAAACTATGCTACAATTGACAATCTTTAATTTTTTGAAAACATATAATCATTTAAATTCTTTCTTATGTTTCAATTTTGACAAAAACCATGTTCCTTATGCTCCAATAGTCCAACGAGCCGATTCATTTAAATCACTGGGGCGAATTCGTTAGATTCGTCGGGCTGGATCTTATAGATCGGCCAAGCCAGTCTACATTAATCTCACTCTACGCTCTACCCGTAAAAATCCAATGACCAACCTCCTAACGTCACTGCTAAAAACGAAGTGACGTTCTCTCTCTCTCTCATACCGTCGCCGGCGGTAAGAGTGGGGATAGGTAAGGTTGGAGGAGCTTCACGGCGGAGTTCTCGAGGCAATATCACAGACAATGGCCCATTCCTGCTTCTCATCCCTGAGATTCAACTCTCTCGTCTTCTCTTCCCCAAACCCTAGCTCCACCTCCATTTCCCACCCTAAATTTTTATCTCTTCCCTTCGACCCTCTTTGTTCTAGGTACTTTGTCCAAATCTATCAGCTTTCTACAATTTGTAGCCAAATAGAACTGTACACTGCCAATTTTCGTAAATTTTATATAATCTGAGAACTTTGCCAAAATTAGATGAGAACTAAACTGTCTTACTTTTATTCGACTTGAAATTTTGAATGCCTGGAATAAACTGAATTTTTTACAGTGTTTTATCCTTTTCATTTCCGACGTTTGGATCATCTTTGCAGAAAAAGTAATCAAAAGAAACTTCGTAGTGTTTCTGTGAAGGCTGTATACTCTGCTGGATTTTTGGCGCCTGAGAGGAGTTCGTTGCCCGGGATTTGGTCCATAAGGTTGGTTTTGTAAATATAATGCTTGAATTGTTGTTTTGTTTAATCAGTTGTCCATAATTGAGTATTTGAATGTTGGTAGGGTTGATTTGCAAGTTCCATCATCGCCATATTTCCCAGCTTATGCACAAGGACAAGGGCCGCCTCCGATGGTTCAAGAGCGCTTCCAGAGTGTCATTAGTCAGCTTTTTCAACATGTGAATACTTATTTACATCTTGTTTCCATTTGATTTGTCTATTATTGTTTACGTTTTGAGGAGTATTGATTTCGGTATATAAATTGGATTCTTAGAGAATAATACGTTGTGGTGGAGCTGTTGATGATGATATGGCAAGCATTATTGTTGCACAGCTTCTCTATCTTGATGCTGTTGATCCTAACAAGGTTTGTTCTTCTTCTGTTTTTCCTTTCCTTAAAACATCTTAGTGTGTCATATCATCATTTTCAGTGAACTTTGGACCTTTTGTCATGTTTCATGCTTCATTACACTGTAGGTTGCTATAGCATGATTTCCTTTCATACATAATAAAGATATGACTAGTTTGGCATTTTTTTCTCTCCAAGCTCTGTGTTATTGTATTTTTGTAAAAAAAAAACAAAGATTTCCAATGATTTACTAATTATTGATAGCTACAAGTTACAATGTCGGTGGAATTGAAGTTTAGCATGAGTTGTTATAGTTAGTGTGTGCAACTCACTTCTATATAAAGTATTCTTACCTAAAAATTTCTTGGAAGCAAAATGTCTTATGTGATTTGTATTCGAGTCTTTTCACAAAAAAATCCTTCATAGGAGAAAAATCTTTCTTTTTTTTTTTTCATTGCGAATTTGACAAGACATAGTAGAGTAGAAAGCCCAATTCTATTTATAATTAGATATTATTGGTCTATATATAATTGAATAATATTGGAGAGGGGGTTCCATCTTTTGGACCGACTGTTATGAAAAATGACATGTCATGAGTGGAGTGAAAACTGAATTGAGTCATTTGATTGATTAATGAACTATTATGGTCAATTATGGTGATATATCAGTCAGGCCCTGCTCTGACCGACTATGAAGCACAGATTTGGATTCGGACACGACACGGGATACGGCATTTTCCAAAAAAAAACAGGATACAATACATCTGCGACACGTTCAATTTTTTATTTATATATATTTAATAATATAAATATATTTTTTACAATAAATAAATATATGTAATAAAATTAATGTTAATACAAATTTATAACATACCCATTATGCAGCCCACAGTCAAACATATATGAAATAAAATAATAAAGTCAATGACTCGAATATGCAACATATATGGAATAAACTTCACTGCTAAGAATTTGGGAAGCATATATGTTCAAGCAAAAAAAGACGCTGAAAAAACAAAAAAGAAAAGACAAACCTTTTCTAAGGTTATTGCAGCCGCGAAAGGAGAGGAGAGAGGACAGAGATGAGGCGAGAGGAGCTGCGAATTCATGTCCAACACTAATTTGTGACCTCCCTGACAAGATTATCAGTCCCTTATGCGCACGCATAAATAACTTTATTTATTGCTGAAAATCTTGTGGAAGTGAATAATTTGTTACAACTGTCCTTGCGTATTGGACAGGATATTGTCATGTATGTGAACTCCCCAGGAGGATCTGTTACAGCTGGTAATATCTTCTATCTCTTTAACATTTTCATTTTTTGCATCTTGGTACTTTTTACAGAATGTGTTGTGGACTATTTATATGTTTATTTCTTTGTTCATTATTACCCTAGGTATGGCCATATTTGACACAATGAGGCATATTCGACCTGATGTCTCCACTGTGTGTGTCGGTCTAGCAGCTAGGTAAATGAATTCCCAACACCGGCTCTTTTTTAATTTTGAAATCATATTCGTACCCATATTTCTCCATGGCATACTCATGATGATTTATAGATTGAAATGACATGTTTTAAAAATCAACGTAGCTAATTTTGTTACAAATTCTGAACAAGTGATATTTGTACATCATTCTTTGAGTGCTGTTTTTGTGGTTTATCAGTATGTTCTGAAACATGAGCAAAAAGCCATACAGTTTTATGCTATTGTGTTTGTTCTGTGTCAAATGCTGTGAAGACTTTGTTGATAACATCTTTTAGTTCCACTGAACGGGTCGTAGTTGTAAAACTGCTTCCTTAGACTGGACTGATTACTGTGTGGCCTCTCACTCTAAAAATGAGGTTTAGTTATCAAACATTAGAAGAAAATCTTCCCATTAAATGTATTTGGCTGCCTAGATCTAGCCTATATGTTAAAAATATTTTTAAGCGTGTAACGCATATACTTTTAGCATATGGTATGGTGTCGAGGGTATTTTAAACCACATTCATTTGGTTCTTGTGTAAGCATCTCAAAAAGCATTTCTTTCTTATTTAGTGCTGAATATGATTCCTTCTTAATTGACAGTATGGGAGCTTTCTTACTCAGCGCTGGAACCAAAGGTAGAAAATTTGGGTTTCAATTCCTTGGCCTTTAGATCCTCTTTGTAACTATTGTTTGGTTTTGCAATTCTAAAGTTTTTCCCATCTTCTTAATTACTACTAAAGGAAAAAGATATAGCCTGCCAAACTCGAGGATTATGATACATCAGCCTCTTGGTGGTGCGCAAGGTGGACAGACTGACATAGATATCCAGGTGTGTATATCTCGGCCATTTGTTTTTCAATTAGGTACATCTCGATCATATTTGACACAGAAAATGCACTAAAATCCACTTGATGTAATGGGAAATTAAACCACACTTGAGGTCTTGATGGTGCTGAAAAAGACCTCGAGCAGATAAGGCGGAATGAAGTAAGGTAAGTGTACAATGGAAGGGTGTTAAACTTCCAAAATGGAGGCCTCTGAGCCAATGTTAAACCAGCGATTTCATAATTATTTAAAAATTAATAAAAATATTGACAATTATTTTTTTTTTTAATACATTAGTAGTTCTTTTTACATAATTTATAAGTTTCATAACTGTATTATATAATTAAAAGAATTCATATAATATTAAATATAAAAACATTCAAGTTAACTAAAAAGTTAATATTAATCTTATATTTATAGAAAAAGAGAAAATTTAAATACATTTATATGTATTATTTTCATAATTAATAAGTAAATTTCATATTATTGTTTCAATTTTTATTTGTGCACGACTGTGTGAGTTAAATATTTTGCATAATAATTTATTAATAGTAATGAAATACATAAGAAACATGAGTGTACAAATGTCTTTGGTTGGATAGGCTTGGTGTACAAAGCACTTAAGGAGTTGACCACGTGTCATTAGTTAGACCATGCATTGATGTATATACTACTCAATGCTTAGGACTCTAGAATGCTCTTTATTAGTAGTTTTTAAATTCCCACATATCATTATCTTCAACCAACTAAACTAAAGCATCGCCTCCTGTAAACAATTAAAGCATCCTGTTTTTTTAACCAAAAGAGGGTAGCATCCTACAATCTAATATGTATATATACATACGAATGAAGACACGTATGATGTTTATTAGCCATTTTCAGTTCTCTAGGTAAGATTTTCCTCCTTTTTTTCTTTCTGAAAATTCTGTTTTTGAGTTACCGGATCTAAGAAGCGAGCATTGCTCAACTTCGTCACTGATTCAAATCATCAACTGGACCCCGGTTTTCCGGTTCAGCCAGTCCAACCGGCAGTTGAGCGAGTTTTTCCAGTTTTTGAAGGCTTTTGGTTTAATAGGCCTAACCGGCTCGTTTTACCAACCAGTTCCAGGTTCAACCGGTCGAATCAGTGGCTGGAAACCGGGTTTTAAAACATTGCTCTGAGCTGCAATCTTAAAGTTTTGCACTTGGTGGTTTGTTACATAAATCAGTTCTTTCTTTGTTTATTTTCTGTTAACAATTGTGTTATGTATAGGTTTTTTGGGAAATTCTCTAAGAAGTTAACTTCAGTATATTTCTTTATATTTTCATTACTTGATATCAAAGTGGTTTTTGATTGTTATGCCCTCATTTTTGAGTTCCATTGTAAAGTAATAAGTTATTTCTTGTGCCTTTGCTTCTTGGGATAAATAGATTTAGTACATTCTCAAGTGCCTGGTATGGACAATCTGTAAGTGAAACTGTTTAAAAATATAGGTTAGGAAATTGGAGCATGTTGTAGTGTTTCAATGGGATCTTCTGAAAAAATGTGCAACAAAAAGTCGACAGATGAGAGGAATGATATTCCCCCTGGCATTCTTTTTTATGATGTTGTAAGAGGCTAGGGAAATTTGTTGTTATCTATATATAAGTACTTTACTCGATTCTTGGTGTATAAACGTTCTATTTTGATACGGATGTCATTTGCTGTACGAGGACCCCCTCCATTACACTTTTCATGTAATTTTCCCCGTGCACATTTAGCGACAAAAATATTGCTTTTAGCAACAACATCAGCGACGGATATTTTGCTGAGACTAAATCTTATATTTGTCACTAAATGTGTGTATTGGGGGGTAATTGGGTGGAATGTATAATTGAGAGGAGACGGGACCATCATTTACCATTAAACTTATTTTGTTCTTTTACTTTTGTTGCTTGAAGTCCTGATTATTAGTGGTCATATTTTATGCTTAGGCCAATGAAATGTTGCATCACAAAGCAAACCTAAATGGGTATCTGTCCTACCACACTGGTCAAAGCCTGGAGAAGATTAACCAGGATACAGACCGTGACTTCTTTATGAGTGCTAAAGAAGCCAAAGAATATGGTCTTATAGATGGTGTAATCATGAATCCGCTCAAAGCACTCCAGCCTCTGGCAGCTACTGCAAGTCCGTAACGGTGACCATGTTGGCGTGTAACCCTTTCACAGCTTTGCTGATTGAATGGGATTTCTACTCTGTACTGCTTAAAGGAATCATCTTGGTATTGTGCTAAATTCCCTATACATCGGAACGTTGCTATCTGTGCACAACAGGATAAACTTCATGAATTTTGCTTTGTTATTCATCCCATTTATAGTTTGATGAGCAATCAAAGTTTTATTTAGTGTAATTTTGTTTAAGCACCTCCTTTTCTGCTTCTGCTGCTGCTACTGCTGGTCATCAATCATCATTGTGCCTGCTTGTTTTAGCTTAAAATAATTGGTGAAAGTGTGATGTCTGTTGAAGTCATAATCGATTACAAGTGGTAACAGGAATAATGTGGAAGGTCTGTTTGTAACAAGTGAACGTATATATGTCTCTTCTATTTTAGCATATATATGTCTTAATCAAATATGAATTATCTCACACGATTGTTAATTATTAGATGGTCAGTTATATTATTCGATTAAAGCCGGTCGGCCTTCATTTATATGGGCTTGGAGGAGTGTTCTCCATGAAAGAGTTCTTGCCAAGGGTCCTAAACCATACAAGCCGAAAGGTACAAAAGAGGGTTTTGTTCTGTTCTTAAGCAAGTAGAGAAGATTTAGTGAAGGGAGATGGAGTTGATTCTGTTGATTTGGTAAAGAGCTAGTAGTATCTTAAATTCCAAATAATTTCCAGATGATGATGGTTCCTTCAAATGAAAAGGGGAGGAGGTTTAGGTTTCAGATTCAGTAATGATATTTTATCCAATTTTGACTTGTAAAATGAGCTAGTTTGTAAATTCTGGAGGAGTATATACAATCCTATTTTATACATGATGGCTCCAGAGTTTGTGGGATGTAGTTTAATATTCTCTCATCCACAAAATGGATAGTAAGTTTTGGCATTTTCTGCAAGGAGAATCTCTCGACTACTCAAACACAACAAAAGCAAGACAAGGGCTGTAAATTGAATTCCTTTTAGAATCCGGCATCGGAGCAGACAATATAGTGGTTCATAACCATAGCAGTCAATGGATCATTTTTTAGCGAACTAATCTCCTGTCCTGTCGTTTATCTCAAATCACGACTCATATTAAAATAAGAGAATTTGTATCGGCAAGAATTTTTTGCATATATTAATTAGTATCCGCGGATAATTTCTTATTTTCTCTTTTTTCAATCAATTTTTAAAATTCAATAAATTTCTTGTTACAAATCTAAAATTATCAATTTATATATTGTTGACAAGCTCTCGTAAGGATTTTTAAAACAAGATTTATTATTGATATATATTTTAATGTAGTTAAAATGTCAAAAATTATAACCAAAGTCTACAATAGCATATTTCAAAATACAAAATTTTAATCTCAATATCAATTATTTTTAGTTTTAACTAAAAAAATATATATCAAGATCTTGTTTTGAAAATCTTGACGAGCGTTTTTCAACGATATATAGATGGATAATTTTAGATTTGTAACAAAAAAGTTATTGAATTTTAAATGAAAAAAGGGAAAAAATTGGGTTAGAAGAGAGAATGAGTGGTGTTACTTTACTTTTAACATAAAAAATTATCCGCAAAAATTTCTTGCACATACTAATTAGTATCCACCAGAACTTCTTGTGAATATTAATCCTCTCACTTCAATATGAGCCATTGCTATTTTAGATGGACGACAAAAAATCAGTTTGATTAAGAAGCGATGACTTTGGATCACTCCATATATATATATATATATATATATATATATATGTATATATATATATATATATATATATATATATAACTACGAGACATGTACTACTAAAGAAGTAACGAAGATGCATCTCCTTCGCCCCACGCCACTCCACCAACTAAACCGCTTGAGAGTTCAAAAAAAGAGTATAAGTATACAACATCAAAACACTATATCCATTTTAGTCATTAAAATGTCATGTTTTACTTTTTAATAGTTAAGATGGATGTAGTGTTTGATTTTACGTTTGGATGTTGTGCCGTAGAGTTGTTCCAAAAAAAAATAATAATTTAGTCGAGGACAAGGCTTGTGACCATCTTGCTATGTTTCTAAGTATTATAACTTTTAACTTCTCCTCCTGTTGTTTTTTTGTTCTTCGCTCTCCCACATAACCCTCCATCAGTCTCAAATTAGTCATATTAAATTTCTTGATAAACATTTTATACAATTAATCTTCAGCATAAAATTCGTGCCACATCTCAAAAACGACACTCCCTACAAGGCACGCCTGAGTAATGACTTGCCTCCCCATTATTTCAGTTCTCTCATCCTTTTAAATGTGAAAAACTATATGGGGAAAGAAAAATTGAAAAACAGTGACACGAGGGAAATGAAAGGGAAGAAGCATATATTGCTGCCCTCATTGGAAAGCTGCCAAGATTTAATAGTAGTGCTTTAATTTTATATGAACAAATCAAGAACATTTCTCTGATTAAGGGATGCAATCACAAAAGCACTTAAAAGTCAAGATGGGTGAACAAGAATCCTATCCTCAAAGATATTGCCCCTCATGAAGCTTGTAAAATAAGTAGATGAGGGTAGTTCTCCAAGCTCATCATAAAAGTCGGTTTCTTCTGATTTGGGGGTGGAGAAGGTCATGAGATGAGGATAACAGAGGGGTTTCTCTTTTTCATCAAACAGTACAGTTTGTAGAGTTTCTGTAAAAGTGCTTTCTTCTTCATGTCTGATATTAATGATGATGTCTTGATGATCAGAGCTATTGAATGGAGATTGGCAGTAGTGAAAATCAGTAATATTTTCACTTGCTCCATCTTCTTCTTGGCCATTGAGGGATTGTTGATCTTTTTTATCTTCTTCTTCTGGGGTTATCATATTGTTGTCTTCTTCAGTGATTTGGATTTTGGGTGGTTCTTGTTTTGGCTCTTTGGGGCTTGGATGGTTATGAGTAGAGGTGTAAGTGATGATGAGCAATGAAGCATCTGTTCTGCATCTTTCTACTTGTTTTTTGGCTGAACAACCCTTTGATGTGCTGCATTTGTAATACCCCCTGCAGGAATTTTAGGTGCCAGAAGATCTAGTAATTAAGAGAATGAACAAAAAGAAAGACGGGAACATAAAGAATCCATATATAATTGATGCTCTTTAGTGGCAGGGTAGATATATGGAGGAAGGACAAACACTTTGGGGGCCATTTGGGGAAATCTTGAAGAAATTGGAAGAAAAGGGAATATCCATTTTCATGCTATTTTACTAATAGACAAGGTTGAGCAAGAAATTGATTTATCCCTAAAATCGCACCAACGGTTTCGATATATGTAACAGTTTTAAGTAGATTGAAAAATCGAATTTGCGGTGTGAGTTTGATTTTTGGGCAAAACCGCACCGCACCATACCATGATTTTTTTATTCTTTTAAATTACATGGAGCAAAATATGAGTCCTGTAATGAGTAACACTGTCAACATGAAACATATCAAGAAACATTATTATTGAAGCCACCCATCAATTAATTCATTTGAAATTATCTTTCATGTAATTATCTTTGTTTAGAATTTTCATATTTTAGTAGAAATTTTCAATTAATCCATTTGGAATTATCCCTCTAACTTCTATTTCGCTTTTGTTTAGACAAAATATTTTAAGTAAGATTGTGTGTGTTATCAAAATGGTATTTAATATTGTGTGATGCTAAATTAATTGTTAATTTAAATTATATAAAATTTAATTGTTTCAAAACCGCATCTCACCAGTTACAAACGATTTCATGTACGATTTTGACTTTATCAAATTACACTTGTACGATTTTATGTAAAGTTTGACCTTCAAACCACATCGTGCTCAGTTGCTCACGCCTACTAACATATGCATAAAGAAAGATACTCTCAACTTGGTACAGATCAAAGAATGAAAGAAAGTAGTACTAGAAAGGGAAAGAGAGAGAAAATGGATTAATTAATTACCTGGGATAAGGAGATCCTTTGACGGGTTTCTGCCCATATTTCCTCCAAGACCAACAATCAGGAGGAGGCGGCCCTTCACTTTTCTGTTTCCCATTTTCATTTTCTTCAATCTTCATTGTTAATACAGTCTTCTGAGACATCTTCCTGTATATATAATTCCATAACATATACAAGAAAACACTATGAATGTTACAAATTCATGAAATTCACCATAAATTCAAGAAAATAAAGAATAAAGTACAATTCAGAGTTATAGCTAGAGTTTATCATTTAACTAACCGCTTTTTGGAAACCTGAGTTTCTGCAGGTATTTCTTCTGAAATCTCCGAGTTCATTTTAGGGGGGAGAGAGTTATCCATGAGAACTATCTTGCTCTTGTATCTTTGTTTTATGAGTTATATGGAAGCTACAGAAGGGGCCAAATGAAGAAGGAAGCAGGTGGATCAAGATCAAAGCTCCATTAAATGATTGATTGAGAGAGAAACCAAAAGAAAGAGAGGAGAGAAGACAAACCCACGAGCTGTGCTTTCACTCATTAATTATACTCCATCTGCACACAACTCTGCACTTCACCCCCTCTCACTTTCATATTTAGAATATTCAACCCCATTTATTTTACTCTAAAATTACATCTTGAACAAAAAAATTAATTTATTAAATTTATGATTTATTAGAACATATATATTCTTACTCTTTTTCTTTGTTTTTCGACGCGGGACAAGCTCCCCCTAGACTTTAACTATATTCTTTTTAAGTATTAAATATTAACCCATCACTTTTTTTAATTGATGAACTATCTTTTTTATCTTACAAGCTTATTTCTCAAATCTCTTGTTTAATTCACCAGGAGTCTCCACCACTTTGCTCAAAGAGTATATAATTCATCGAAAATTCATAACTCATTGAGTCTAGCTCATCACGTCTCTCTATTCATGATCCAAGCTCATAACATGACTCTTATACTAATTGTTAAGAATATTCGACCCATTTATACTCATCTAAAATCACATCTTAATCCAAAAAGTTAACATATTAAGTTTATGATGTATTAAAACATATATGTTCTCGCTCTTTCTCCTTATTTACAATATACACATTTTTCACATCCGTAAATAAAGGGTAATGTTTGAGGTTTTGAATGTAAAAATGTGTCTCACATTTTATTATTATTTTATTTGTTCGAAAATAATAGTGGTTTGATCATTGAGTACTAAAATCGTTGACAAAATAATGTGTCTAATTTTGATTGATTATAATTACTAGATTCATTTATGTGTGATATATTATTAACTAGTTATGTTTTTGACGTATTATTTTGTAGGTTATTTTTGTAAAACATTTTTTAATATGTTTTTGCTTTTTTCCACTATCTATAATTCACTTAAGAAAAGTTAAAATTAGGTTTAAACCAAAAAAAAAATTAAATATTTTATTTATCACTGCATTGGTATATATAATTGTTTAAGATCCTTCTAATTGTAAGAATTACTTATAATGAAATGAAACTCTCATTTTCGACAAGACGAGGCATATTATGATCAGTGTTGTGGTATGAATTGCAAAAAAATTATGTCGAATTATAATTACAAAACAGTGTCGATATTTGAAATTGGATAGAATTATTACTTATTATACATCTTTATAAAAATATTGTCATTAATACTTATCTATGTAACCAGTAATTAAAAAGTCAATCTAAACATTCAGAAAATATACCATTTTTCTTTGATTATACTTGAACTTTTTAGTAATATTAAAACTTGTCATGGTTGATAAATTTAGACAAAAACTTTTTCAATAAACTTTTAATATTTATAAATTTACTCTATAGAGATTAATATTAAGAGGAAGAAAATTGAAATCATTATGTCTAAGTGTGCATGCCTTGTATAAGTTTTAATAATTAAAAGTAACAAAAATAAAATAAGATTCTAATTTTAAGAATATGTTTAAACACACACTAGACTAATCTAAATATGTGTACCTGAAAACTAAGCATTTTCTAAACCAACTGCTTTTTTACAAATTATATAGTAGTTTTCTCACTTGCGAAATATGGTGATTTGCTTTCCGCACGAAATTAGCGAGCACGCAGACGGAAAGCATGCTACCTTGTGTTACACGTTGATTATTTTATTATAGTTTTCAAGTAATTACCCGTTCGATCTCATTTTCACGGTGAACAGGATTAGACCTGACAATTTCTTTCGAATTTGACAGGTCCGTTTGATCTCGACTTTAATAGTGTTAACGCCGTGTTTGTTCATACGTTTAATCGTTAATTTAGGCGTGACTTTGTACAAAAAGAATTATTAAAAAAATACTTAACGACTTGAGTCATCGGAATATCTCCAATGTAAGAGTAAGTATAAACTTCAAAATATATTAATAATGGAGGTAACAAGTACTTCATTCATCCTAAAATAAAAGTTTTGATTGACTTTTTGCGCATATTAAAAAAAAATGACAAAATTGTTCATATTTAAATTCTCATTTAATTGTATAGTTTTCTTCATATGACTAGTAATGTTCCATAAATATGTATAGAGAATAAAAATATGACAATTAATATTAAAGATATCAATTATAGGCAAATTATTATAAAATATATATTATTTAACTTTGAACTACCTAAAATAGTAATAAAGACTTGAGAATTGATATTTTTAAGAGCCAAAATGATAGTTCCATAAGTTTCTTCTCACATAAATAGTAAATGAGTGTCACACTCATGTGAAAAAGGAAGTTTGTGAAACTATTATTTTTACTTGTGAAAATATCAATTATCTAAAGACTTTTATTCTGGGATGAAAAAAGTATTTAGTATGCTAAAATATTATGTGTACTTTTATTATTCACCTTATATTTATATTACCTATAACTGCTCACTAGGATTATAATTCCAAAAGGGAATTACGTAATAGAGACCCTATTAGAAAAGACAACTACCATGCCAATTAAGAACGATTTGAGGCTGAGTTGGCTACAGGAGTTTTGAAGGGTTTAGATGAGGGATTTGAGGTTGGTGAGATAAGGTAGAAAGGAGTGGGTCGTTGGAGAGGATGGAGTCGGTTTCCATTTCGAGCTCGAGGAGAGCTTTAATGGCGGAGGAGTTAGAATCTGCCGAGTTGGTTTGCAAGTGGTAGGAAGCTTGTTTAAGAGCTTCTAAAACTTTGTAGCCCAATTGAGTGTCATTGCTTGAAATAGACTAGTCATATTCATCTAGCCAGCTGAGCCTTTGGATCTACATCTTGTGATAAATACGTGTCCAAATAAATTAAAAGGGGTTGGTAACTTGTAGAATTAGCTAACCAGCCTTGTAGAAGAATTAACCAACTCTTGTGATAAATGTGTCCAATATATTTATGATTTATCCGCGCATTTTTTTTTATCAGTATAATACGGATACGTTGAATGTCTTTTGTGTCTCTCCAACTTGTCACATATTTTTAAAATTGTTCTTAAAATGCATTTTTTGTTAATTTGATCTTTAAAATAATATTTTTTGTCGTTTTCCTTCCTTTTACTTGATTTTAGTGAAATCCAAATAAAATCCGACCCGATCCCTTTTTTTAAAAGCAAATTTGTCTTTGACAGTTTCTATTCATCTTCTCGAAATTCATCATTCTGCAGAACCATCGCCAACAAGTGTATCCTCTTATGCTTAAATCCAAAGCTTAATCTCATCCCAGAAATATCAAAACTCCACAGCTTAATCTCATCCCCATTTACCTAAAAAATAGGGTTTCCCGCCAAAAAGGGCATTGAAGGCATATACCAATGCCGATATATAGGAACAAGAATCGACGCTTTTCTCATATACCCTTTAGCCAAATTCACGGCCTTATCATTATCTTCAGGTCTATTACCCCAATAATTGCACCAGAAATTTCCCTTAGAAACTTTTCTGCATAAATTCAAGATTGGCAAATCAATGAAGATTTGTAGCTGTTGGGTCGATGAAAATCGCCAATTGGGGAAGCCATTGTCAACGGGAAGGCCTTCCCGGAGAATTGAACAGAGCTCAAGAAGGAATGTGAAGTGGAAAGTGGATTCAATTTCTTAGAATTCGGAGTCTGTGAGGCCTTGTGATATGTGAATATTGGAATTTTGAAGTTGGTCGATGAGATTGCGGTTAACTGTTCGCTTGGAGAGATTATTCTATATTCTTAACGTAAATGAACAATATATTTTTTCTCTTATATACTTATAGAGTCCGTTTATAATGAGACTCCTAAATATATAAGAGAAAAAATATACTGTTTACTTGTTCCAAAAATATAAAATAATTTTTTGTTCTCTTGACTCGTGTTTCATTGTATCTATAGCACATGCGCACAACTAGGGGTGAGCAAGAAACCGAATTGCCTCCGAAATCGCACCAAAAATCGCACAAATCGCACCAATTAAAACCGCACCAACGGTTTCGGCGTATGTGGCGATTTTAGGTGGTTGAAAAATCGCAAATGCGATTTGGGTTTGGTTTTTGAGCAAAACCGCATCTAAGAAACCGCACCGCACCATGCACTATTAAATGAAGCATATCAAGAAGTACAAATATTTAGAATTATCGCAAATTGTAATTATCTCTATTTAGAATTTTCATATATAAGGATAAATCATTATTCATGTTTTTAGATTCTATTTTGCTTTTGTTTAGACAAAATATTATAAGTAAAATTGTGTATTATCAAAGTAGTATTTAATATTGTGTGATGCTAAATTGTTAATTTCAATTGCATAAAATTTAATTATTTCAATTGGTTTTGGAATCGAAACCGTACCAAACGATTCAAAACCGCACCGCACCAATCGCAAGCGGTTTCATGTGCGGTTTTGAATTTGTCAAACCGCATCTAAGCGGTTTCATGTGCGGTTTGGGCTTCAAACCGCACCATACTCACCCATACGCACAACATATCTAATACATCTTTTTGCTGGTAATTAATATATATTTATAAATTTAATATTGAATATTTTTTTAGTTTTATAATATGTGAAAAATTTAAAAAAATTTAAATATTGTATACAAATTAACCCCACTGAAATTTTATAAAAATTTTAGTATAAGGGTCAAATTAAAAATTTATAACTTTCTTACTTAGGTTTTAAACTCATATTATTCTTACATCCAATATATATATATATAATCTACTTAAACTAATTAATAGTCTATTTTATATTATTTTTTTAAAGAAATTAATTATTTATAAACAATTTGTATTTAAAAAAGTTTATTACGGGTCAATAATGTATGTGTGTGTATGCATATAAATATATATAGAGTGAATAATTATTATATTATCATTATAATTAAATATATATTTTATATATATAATCCAAAAATATAAAATTATTTAAAAAAAAATTAAATCGAAGACACTCTCACTAAATTAATTACAACCTCATAATAATTTTAATTTCACTGCATACAAATTCTGACTTCGTCAATGATTTCAAGGACGCTAAGTACCATAAATTAAAAATGTTACAAGAATACTAATATTTAATTTGTCGGTAAAATAATGACAAAATATCAAAACGTGAGAGATGGATACGTACGTCACCAATCAATACTAAAATTGCGAAATACGTACGTGTTATCAAAGACAAGTGTCAACTTGATTAATCAAGTTGCAACTGAATGAATTAAAAATAAAATTCTTATATATATTTTTTTAGGAAGATGTCAAAGAAAATAAATTTTTACTAAAAGAAACATAAAAGTGAAACAGAAATTAAACATAACATTATCTTTACAATTAAAAAATATATTTTTATATTGAGATTCATATTACACAATATTTTTTAATGATAAAAATGAATATCGTATTTGATTTGTTTATACTTATATTTTTCCGATAAAATATTATTACATCATATGTATTTTTCCCCAGACTCATCCTTAATGTACACTCTTTTTAATCTTTCATGCATTAAATTACTTGAAATTAAAATGGTGCTTAGCACGTAGTAATTCCTTTATTTGTTTCATTTTGCTTTTATTATTTGTTGGACATTTGCTTGCAACTAACACAAATAGGTCAACCTATTTGAGTATACAAGAAAAAGTAAGGCGGGTGTTATTATTATATAAATAAATAACAGAAAATTAAGAACAAAAAATAAAGTATGTAATTTTTAATTGAGCCGTGCCACAAGTAAAATAAACAACGTCCTGACCAAATGCTTGGAATTAGACCGTAACACAAGTCAACTCGATATCCAAATGCTATGCTTGGAATTAGAGTGAGTCAACTATATCTCCTGACCAAATGCTTGGTATTACAAGTCGACGATATATCTTTTTTTTTGTTTTTGACGACTATAAATCTTTTCTTGTTTTTTTCTTCTTCTACTAGCTCTTGAACCCATGACTTTTGAGTTAATGATTTTCCACGCTAACCAACTGGGGCAAGGAGAGCTGGTGAAACGGCTTTAGCTACTTATATTTGTGCACATATATAGACCTCTCGCATTAGTTTCTCAGCAAACAAATCCATTTTCCTCCGTTTTTTGATCAAATGGGTTGGAAAATATTGCAACAAAATGAGGAGAACAAGGTATTGAATTCTGCCACCTTAGGAGAAGCCTTTCAAATTCTCACCACCACCCTCCTCAGCCTTCTTCTTCCTCTCTCATTTCTCCTTCTAGCAAGGCTTACGACGGTTCGATATCTCTTAGATTTAAACTCCAATCCTTTCTCTCAACCTTTCTCTCAGATATTCTCAGTTTTCCTATACACATATCCAACTTTTCTCCATGGCCTAGTTTCTATTGTTAGTGTTTCATCACTTTTCCATGGCTTGAGCAGTAACGGCCGGATGGTTTTGCCTTCACCGGAGCCTCAGGAGCCCATTGTACATTCCCGTATATATACAGCTTGGATATTCCTTTGCACATTACAAGTTTTTGTGGGTTTGGGGATTGAAGGGAGCATTCGGGCTGGAGTGGATGGTTCTAACTTTGGTTATGAGACAAGTTTTTTGACTCGAGTTATGTTTTTTCTCGGATTACACGAGACGATGCTGCATTGGTCGAGGACGGTGGTGAGGCCGGTGGTTGACGATACGGTATTTGGTTCTACGAGGGAGGAAAAGTGGATTGAGAGGGTGTTGATGACAGTTAGCTTTAGTATTTTTTGGTGGTGGAGATTGAAGGACGAGGTTGAGGCGCTGGTGGTTGTGGCAGAGGTCAAGAGGGAGCTACGGAATGGTGTTGACGTGGGGGATTTCTTGGGATGGTGGTTGTATTACCTAATTGTTACAATTGGATTGGTTAGGGTGGTCAAAGGTGTTGTGTGGGTTGGAATGATATTGCTTTCAAAGAACGTAGAAAAGAAGACAGGTGAATATTGTGGAAATGATGAAAAAGTCTGAGTTTTGGACTTTTTTCTTGATGATATGTATGTCTTCTATTGTTTCATTCATTCTATAACCTGGAAAGGTAAGAGAGATTTGAAATATACTTTTTCTATTGTATATGTAACCCAATATCATATATATAAAAAAATCGTACCTAGTGTATAAGATTATGTAAATAGTAAGGTACAAGATTATGTAAATAGTGAGGTCTGAGAGGGTCAATTATATGTAGTATAACTTGCTAAGAAAATGTATGCTAATCCAAACTACAGTCAAAAGACTATGTATAATAATATAAAATTACATATCAAGTGATGACGATATAAACAACATCAAGCATCAAATGAGGTCAACGGCTCAAGGTCAATAGCATTGCTGCAATATTTACGCATAATTAAAGTTGAAGAGCGTATACACAGAAAAAGATCACCAAAGTGACCATGAAAAATGGATCTGTAAAACCAGATTAAATTAGGTCAAAGATGTGCAGCATTATGATTAATAATGGATATCCTTATTATGTATCTACTGGTCCTTATTCCCACCCTCGAGCCTTGCAAATATATTAAAGAACTATGCATTTTCTAAACGAAAGTGTTTGATATCAAAGAATCATATATTTAAGACTCACGTAACCATACCCGCTAGCTTTCAGAAGCTTCTTCAGTTAAAGAAATCCGATAACAACAGCCAGCCCAGCAGCAGCTTATGTCAGAATTCCATCATCAAAGATGCTCACTCTTCAGGCATCTGGCCTGTGAAGTTTTTCATTGGGGATCATATGAACACGTGGAAATCTTCTAATCTGAGCACTTAAACAGAAGACCAAGGGACCAGCATTAGCATTCCAATGGACCTCGTGTACATCTTCCACAATGCTATAATTATCTTCTTTCTCTAAAGCATGTTCTTCACCCTCAGCCGGCGCACCAGCAGTTTCACAAACGGAGGCTTGACTTCCTTTGTTGGTTAATTGCTCAAAGATCAACTGGGGAAGAAATTGGAGAACCCGATGTGTTTTGTTCAGAATATACTGTGAATCTGCACAATTTGAGGCTCTGTAAGCGTGGATATACTCAACAATTCAAAATCAATGAACTTCTAAATTATGCCTCGACTTCATGCCATTTAAAAATCTTTATGCTGCCAAAACAATTAGAAATATCTGTAATAAATGTGTAAAGGTGAGCATTTAGCTGTTTGAGAATTTAAGAGGAATTCAACCTTATCGATTAAATTTTGATGTTCAGGGGTTTGAAATTTTGGGGGGCTGCTTCACATGATTTGATGATCAGAGACTGTCTTTCATCCTGTGGACAGATCAACAAACCCAAAGCACCACCTGGGTTGGTGGGCATAAATGCAATCAATGCTACCAAAGCAGTTCAGACTAAGAAATCAGCCACAACCATAAAATTCTGTGTGACATTTCAGTATATATTAGGAATACTTAAACAAGCATACATGGAAGTCACAAATTCGCTAATTGCTTAACCAGTCCAAATATATGGCTGTCTGAATCACCCTTAGAAGTCGAACACCATATGCTGAGTTTATTTTAAGTCTCATGCTAACCTCTTGACTATTGAATCACTCGTGTGGGATGGCATGAAAAGCTTTGTAGGTGCAAACACTGTAGGCCCTCTATTGATATTTTGATAGGAAAGTGACTTTACGGCAAGTATATGTTAGGGTGAGTTTCCCGCATAATCTTATCCCATTTTTTTTTAATTCTACTAGTCACATTTAACTATCATTCCTTACAATAAGATTACCAACCACCAACACCTGAAACAAGAAGAAACAAAAAACACACAGAAAAAGAATATAAAAGCCAAACAAACAGTACAAGTACGAGTGATTTTCTATAAAACTAAAGGGATCAATTTTCTTTGGTCCAATACCACTGGGACTAACACTAATACAACAAATAGCTTGTCTTTCTCTTTTGTATGTTTTGATCACCATCTACTCTCATTTTGATAAACTTCTCCGAGTCTACTTCATTGGTTCCATCATAATCGGTTCCTTTCTTTGTCTTCTAGAGTTTGTCAAAACCTCACTTTTTCCTTTTGAGTACATATAATCAGCATTACATCATCAATGAATCATCATATTACTGTCTAAGAGGATGGGGAAGCTCATTTCCTAAGCTTAAATTAAGACCTCTATCAGGCACGTTAATGTTTATCAACACAGACATCATATTATCGAGATATATGTATTAAATTTTAAAATTAAAACTGAAATTCTTTTTACAAGTGTGCCTATGATTAAACACCAATATGCCTTCAAAGGTTAAATTAAGACTTTTATTTAGGGACGAGATAGGTCGCGAAGATCGTAGGACAATGTTTCAATGCCCTTGATATCATAAACTAAATTTATACAATTTCTTTCATGAAAAGTTCTTATTTGATCAGTGACATAATCTTCTTTTTGTCATTTCTGTTGTTATCCTCCTTACTATACACTTAGTTTGTTTGCTTGTAGAAAGCTTTTAGTGGCAGCACAGCATAATTATTATCCAAAAGAAACTGTATAAACCTGGTTTAGGCATTCATTTTATTAAGAGAACAGGTATCTCAGCATTGAGATGGCAGATGACCTCTCTTTATGCGGTATCAAAGAATTTCAAGGTGGTTATAGGGCCTATAAAGGGGTTGAGAATGAGGAAGTAGTCACTCAACTAGAACAAGTACCAATATTTGGAATTGAAGACTCTGGAGGTTGCATTCAGCAAACATGGCAGAGACAAGAGTCCATCTACTTGAAGATCAACAGCAAACCATTTTGGATAATTGCATGCAAAAAGGCTTGCACCACAATACTGAAGCCATTGCTGGGCAGCTTCTTAGAAGAGTTCGAATTAAATATACTAGTTTTCGTTAGTGATTAGAGCATTGTGCAATGTTTCATCGTCCTTATTTCAGAAATGAACATGTCACCCACTACACTTATATGATTAATGATGGAATTGTAGCAAATTAGTGTCCAGTTTCTCGACCATCTAACTGCCTTAGACCTGCACCCATATAACTTTCTCTTTTTTCCAGTTATGTTACTCGGGGTTATTATCCACACTCCTTGCAGGAGTGATACTAATCTCTGGGATACATACTTCCAAACACACTGTGTGTATCAGTTAAACTTGGAAGCTTTGTTCAATGGAGTAAGAATACAAGACATCCAAGCTAGCGTCATTGCCCCTATTAGTACCCAGCATTAAGTTTTTCTCTTTTAGTTAATTCTGGCAACACTTGCTCATTATGTCACCAGAGCATGTAGGGAAATAAAATTAGGCAAAAGTAAAGTGTTTAAATGAACTTTTTTGACTCGGTCAGCTGG
This sequence comes from Hedera helix, assembly GCA_947179155.2. NCBI lineage: Eukaryota > Viridiplantae > Streptophyta > Magnoliopsida > Apiales > Araliaceae > Hedera > Hedera helix. The sequence goes on along the minus strand of OX359264.1, from coordinate 59,672,825 downwards.
CCAGACGTTTTGTTTGTCAGCTAACAATTCAAAGGATAAATTAGGGGTCTAGCTTATGCAATGCATCTCTTTTTAAAAAAAATGATGGATCTCATTTAATTTATTAATCATCATTCCTTATGATAATACTAAGTACCGACAGATTTTATTCAAGAAGAAGACAGAACTAAACAGACAGATAAAGTCATAAAGAACAGATCTATAAGCCAGATAATAGGATGAGGATGGTAGTTTTCTTATTTTCAAACTATAATACAAATATTAAAGAGCCTTTTTTGTCTTTATTTAATTAAAGAAATAATGCCTTGTTAAATGCAGTTTTCTTGTCTTTCATTTCTGTAATTCGTGCTCATCACCTACTCTCATTTATCTTAACACCGTGAAATTATACCTTCTAACAATTTTCTCAGAGTCTGCTCCATCAATTCTGTCCTACTGGTTATTTTCTTCGTCTCCTAGAATTTGTCAACACCTTGCATGGCTGAGCTTCTTAGGAAGTTTTAATATACTACCTGAGAGTGATGAACCCATTGGACAATGGTCCATTGTCCTTGTTTCATAAATGAACATTTCACCAGTTATGTTTATATAAATTATTTCATGATAGTACTGTAATAGTACTATAACAACGTTTCAGTGTCCGTTCAGAGTTCCAGTGACGTCAAAATATTTTGCCATTTCCTGTAGTCATTCTTAGCGTATATGTTTCGGAGTGTATGCTAGTTTGTTTGTTTCCTGAGCTTTTTTTAATGGCGATGCACATAATTATAATCCAAAGGCAGTGATACAAACCTAGTATATTCACTTAATTTATCAAGAAAACAGGAATTTCTGCATTGAAATGGAAGATGACTTCTGTTTATTCAGGCGTAATGAAATTCAAGGTGATTATAGGCCTCTCAAAGTGATTGAAAATGAGGAAGTAGTCACTCAAGGAAAACAAGCATCTATATTTGAAATCGACGAATATGGAGAGCTTGACCCATTTTGCGTTGATATTGGGAATGACATTCATACATCAAACATGGGAGAGACGAGAGTAATTTTTTTGAAGATCAACAACAAGCCATTTCAGACTACTGGATGCAAAATGGTTTGCACCACAATACCGATGGCAATGGCATGCTCCTACCAGTTAAGTCAGTCTTCCATGCTACAAAGAATGGGCAGCTTCCCAACCACCATTCAGGAATAGGCCTACCAATCAAGCTTAAGCCCAACCCAATTTCTCGAACATCTTTCAAGCTCAGCAAATATAGAAGAGGGAACCTAAAGCCAAGAAATGGAAATTCGAGCAATCTAAGCAGCGACGAGTGGCTGGAAATTATCAACAGAAGAAATCATGAGGGTGGCTGGAGAAATATACATAGAGTTCTCCAACAAACAGATTGACGCCATCACTTGGCCCATCACCACTTTTATTCACCCATATGATTCTGCCCTCTCAAATCTGTCAGCGGAAGAAACTAGAGGTGCTTATCTTGTCCACCTCCTTCTATCTGCAGCTGAGAAGGTTGGCTACAAGAAATTTGATTCGGCAAGCAGATTTCTTACCCATTGTGAATGTATGGCATCTGAAACAGGTAATCCAGTCGAAAGAACTGCTTTCTATTTTGCTGAAGCTCTACAAGAAAGGATCAATAGAGAAACAGGAAGCTTCAAAATTAAGACAACCAGTGAAGAAGTAAGAGAACCCATTGATCTCTCATCAGGTGCCAACTTCACGGTCTTGGCAACCCACCAAGGAGTTCCATTCAGTAAGGTGATGCAATTTGCATCAATGCTAACAATATTAGATAATGTTTCGTTGAATACCAAGGTCCATTTAATTGATCTCCAAATTAGGAGCGGAACTCAATGGACACTCTTGATGCAAGATGTTTCGGAATGAAAAAACCTCCCAATTGAGCATCTTAGGATAACTGCCCTTGATACAACAGATGAACAGAAGGTTGAGGAAACTGGCAAGAGGTTAGAAAACTTTGCCAAGTCCTTGAACATTCCTTTTTCATTCAAGGTAATTTTTGTATCAGATATAAAAGATCTCAGGGAAGAATTTTTTGATATTAAACCTTGCGAAGCTGTGGCTGTTTACGCTCCAACAGTTCTATGGACAATGATCTCAAGATCTGCTAGCCTAGAAAAAATCTAATGAGAGTAATACAAAGGCTCAGTCCATCAATTATGGTAGTCTCAGAAGTAGAATCAAATCACAACTCGACTTCATTTGTAAGTCGCTTCGTAGAGGCACTTTTCTGCTACAGTTCATGGTTCGATTGCTTGGATGATTGCATGGACCGAGAAAATTAGTATAGACTGGATCTTGAAAAAATTCAGTTTGGCCAAGCAATCCATAACATTGTTGCAATGGAGGGAGAGGAAAGTATTACAAGAAGTGTGAAGACCAACATGTGGAGATCTTGTTTTGCTAGGTTTAAAATGGTGGAAGTTGAACTGAGCAAATCATCTTTGCATCAAGCTAACTTGGTTCTTGAGCAGCAGTTTTCATGTGGGAGTTCCTGTACACTCAATAAAAGTGACAAATGTCTAATTGTTGAATGGAAGGGAACCCCAATATTTTCTCTTTCGACTTGGAAGTTCGAGTAAGGTCACCCCAACAATTACTTTAGAATATTTAGGGTCATGGCACTATTTATCTATTTCAATAAACATCCACCGCTGAGAGTCGAGGTTGGGTTCCAACTTTTATCCACGTAGACTGCATATTGTAAGCATTGTGTTTTATTGTATAGCAATGGATTCATCACTTGATATATTTAATTTCCCAAGTGGCATATATTTACATCAATAGTATTCCAATCAACCGCTAGGATCACACCATCATATGTATAACTTGCCAACTACTTCTAGCTAGGCTACCAGAAATATGTGGAACTTGACAACACCAAGCAGATCACACCATCGTATGTGTACGATAATCCTTTATTTTGCAGAAGTATTAGGATTGCCTGAGAAGTAGGCCGACTGGGATCACAATAACTAGAGGAAAAGGAAACTATAATACTCCCTCCATCCATCCAGAAATAAGAGTCCCAATTCACTTTTTGGCTCTTCTCTTCTTTTCTTTTACCCATATTAAGGTTTGCCAAGATGCAGATTATCAACCAAAAAATGGCCAAGGACACAGAGACTTTAAAATTTAAGAAATTTTATTGTTGGGAACTATTATTGAACAAAAAAAAGGTCATAATTAAGTGCGTGATACACAAAACTTAATATGCATAGAGAAGAGAATCAAATAAGCATATTCAAACCGAGGGAATAATATTTTGATTCTCAAGTGTTAAGTTACTCCACAATCTACAGGGATCCATATAAATTGGATTGGATCCACCCAAATTCCGAAATGACCTAAAACGATCCTCAACAACACACATCGTCCAATCAAATTCTGCCTAATGACGCCCCACTGATCAAATTCAATCAATGAACAGAACAAATCAAATTATGCATATTCCGCAACCATTGTAGTCACAGGCTCACAGCAGATAAAGCAAAACATATTAACTGAACAAGCAAACAGACATACATTCCTGTGATCCAAAAATAGCGAGGACTGGTAAAATTAACAAATATTATGAAAAATCATGACCGATAATTATATTCATGCAGATTTAACTAACCTCTTCATTAGGTATATCGCCTCGCCATGGATTAAATTGGAGCTCTTCCGTTCTCATTACTGTGCTCCTTTTGCTTCCGCAATCCTCCTCTAGCTAGTACAGAGTAATAATTGATATTTTAGTGGAGCTTAATAATCCAAGAATCATTCGTTTATTAATAAATTAATTAATTTAAGAAAAATTATAGTGTCAAACCTGTTACATTATCAATAAATTCAAGAAAATAAAACTATTTTTAAAAATCATCGTTTCCAAATATATAATCACTTTGCAATAGAAAGAGTTACTTATCAAGTTAGCTGCCAATGCTAGGTGGCAAAAATTATCTCATATTAATATCGTTTTGATTAATTTTGATGATGATTTAGACTTGTGTCTCATGACCATATGGGAAATGTGCTATGAGCTGAGATTGACATTTTTGCTTATAATTTATCTATAAATTTTGTGAAAACCATTACGATAAGTTTTGATTTTTATTGGGAATTAAGAACTTTTTGAGTTGGAGTGAAAAGTGATTCAAAAAAGATTATTGATAGTCATTTTTATGAAGAGGGGATGATTCTATTTTAATTGATTGCATAAATTTTATAAGTTTTATTGATGTTATTGTTTTTTACGTTCAATTTGGATAAATTTAATCGGGCGTATTGGCTCAATTTTTATTTTCCTACTTTTTAAATGAATATTGTTCATTATGATAGTCTCCGTTGGATAAATTTAATTGCGCATATTGGCTCAATTTTTTAATTTTCTATTTTTTAAATGAATATTGTTTCATTATTATATTCTCTGTATTTTCTTAAAAGATATTCAGGCATAATAAGATTACTGTTTATTAAATTTTCTTCTCGTAAAAATTAATAATACTAATAAAAAAAAGTTTAGCTGGCCGGGTTCACATTTCACGGAGCCTAGAAACTACGCTGGGGAAAAATAATCCAAGGGGCAAACGGGTATTTTAACCGTTTTACCCGCGTATTTTGACGGGTATTTCGTGTGGGAAGCCCGACTCATCATACCCAGATATTTAGCTGACCGCGTTAAGTCACGTCAGTGTCCCTCCATCTCTGTCTCGCCCATCTCCTTATTACAGTCACACTCATTTCCTATTTCTATCTCCCGTCCCTCATTTCCTTACTAAAATTGTTCGTTCATTCTATGTGGATCGATTGATCGATCGATTGAATTTCCCGGTGAAAGCAGTGATGGTGTCCAAGTCAAGTGACTCTGCATCTAAACCCAAAGTCAGTCTATTCTTTCCTCTCTCTGTTAGATTCAAATTCCAAATATTTAAATTCTCTAAAATTATACTTCTAATAGTTTCTCTATTAATTAACTATTGCTGTTTCGGGTTCCTAGGGCTGATTCACTTTACTTTTTGAAAGAAAAGAAATTGTAGCAAGTATAGGCTTAACACCGTGATTTTGAAGAACGATGATCAGACGGATTGCTTTGCTAATTTACTGTTCCGTAATTCCTTGTGTTAGCTAAAAGTTATGCAACTGAACTAAACTTTGAATAGTACCATTGGTAAATAAGGGTTTTTGCTTTGTCTTTTTCGTGAAGCTTTGTAACATCTGTTTAGGTTTTCAGAAAACAGAGGAAACGGAAAGATTAAAGACAATTTGAATCTTATATGTTTTGATAACTTCGTGTTAGGGAGTAGGCCCAAACCTCGCGGCCTCAACCACTCGAGGCCTATTGAACAAGATGACAAATGACTCTGGGCTTCTAGCTGTGGGCCAGTGGCCGGGGTCCAAGGCAGGGACAAAACTACATAGAGAGTTGTGGGAAAAAAAAAATATTTCTTTATAATATAGGGTAATTTTTAAAAATTTTAAGTATTATATATAAATTGATCACACTCAAATTTTATAATTTTTGTTATTATACGGGGTCAAATTAAAAATTTATAACATTTTAAATCAGATTTTAAACCCATATGAGTCATATTCCCTCAATATATATATATATATAATATTTTAAAACTAAATAATAATCTAATTTACATTATTTTTTAAAATAATTAATGAATTAATTACTTATGAATAATTGTGATTAGAAAAGTCTATTATGGATCAATATGGTGTATATATATATATATATATCATATGTTATTAGTTATTATATTATCATTGTAATATAGTGTATATACGTGTGTGTGACCTGAAAATACACAAGTACTAAAAAATATTGGTTCGGGAGGCGGCTCGGCAGGGAAGGAATGGGAAATCGTCAAGGATGACTTCTTTGTTGGCGAAACGAAGGGCTAAATAGCGCCAGTGATTCTCTGAACCGGTCTGGATTTCCAACGCCTCAGGAAACTGGTCGAGATAGATGACAGCACCCTTTTCTCCTCTTCCTTACCGGGAGGGCAATCTTCTATTATGGCCCTCACCTCCCGTCCGGCCCGGAAATCGAGAACCCAGCCCCCCCTTCTGATCGGCGTTGCCCCCTACAAATTATTTATAGCTTCAGAATAATTTTGACCCCATTAAAAATTAATTTTGCTTCATCACTGGTCCAAGGAAATAAGGGGATTCAGAATGAAGCTCCTAAAAGCCACGTAAGGGGCTAGAATACCCATTGGTGGTCGGGCGTCGAAATGGCAGTGTGAGGATCCATTGACTAAGGGTGGTGCAAGACAGTTGATGAGATTGGGACCACCTATCCCACATGAAGGGGTCCACCACTTATCCCACGTGAGGGATCCACCACCTATCCCACGTTAGGGGGCCAACCACCTACGACGGGCTATGATATGACATATCCACTATGTGACATGACTATAAATAGGTAACATGGAGGACGGGAAGAGGTTAGACACTTACTTCACACATACTCACGAAGTTAATATAGATTGATATTCTATCTTTCTCTCTTATTACTGATATTTACGCCAGGAGGCGTTCTGGAATCACCTCTTGGACCACCATGAGAGTGTAGTTTGCAGGACCGAGTACGAAGTGGAGTATCAAGGAACCTACCAGAAGGATAGAGCACCATCATTGGCGCTAGAGGATGGACCTTAACTTGTGGGAACACTCGTAGGTTCTGACCCAAAGATTTTCCACATTCTTAGTTCAACTTAACGAGTTCCTTATTCCATTTCCTTTCGGGTCTAGCGAATCTAGTTTCCTGCAACTGTCAGTGTTAGAACAATTAGGAACAAACCCAGTTGCACTGTGCAACTGTTTTAGGGGACAATGATAAGAACGAGAAGTTGCGGAGGAAGAAGTATAGGCTCCCGAACAACAAACAACCCACAATCGAGCCTTTGGAAGTCCACCCCCTAAGGCTCGAATGGCGAAAGAGAAGGGAGCCCCCACGTTAACCGACCTGAGCAATCAGTACACTCGAGGGTTAGAAACAATTTGCAGCATCATCTTAAAAAAAGTCGAACGCACGTATTTGTGCCTCTCGGTAATCAGGAAAAGAGACGGGAGAATGATTTGGATGTCGAGGGTGTGTTCTGTCAAGCACGTATTCATGAGTTAACTGCCTTGCACATTCAATACAAGGAAACGCTTAGGCGTATAAATCTGATGGAGGAAGAAATCAAAGGCAATCAGGAAATACATGGGCATACGGGTTCGAGGAGCAGAGAATCAGGGGAGCAGACAAACACGCCGACGATCCCCCAATAAAGAAAGAGACAGAAGCAAGCACACCAGTCGAAGGATGCCAACACCCTGAAAGGTCATGAGGGGTTCTCCTAACCCCTAGCCCTCAATATTTACCTGTTTGGGACGGCCAGGGAAATAACTCCCCGTAGAGGAGAAAATGGGAGTGCAGGGAGTAATGTTGACCGATCAATGACCAGAATGATCGGGCGAGCCCACGCCAGGCCCCACGCACCGACTTTTGGGCACAAAGATTTGAAGCACTGAAAAAGGAGGTAATGGGCAAAACCACTTCAGGTGGAACCTCTCCATTTGTGGAGTTACTAGAATGTGGGTCAGTTAACTCTAATGTACGAGTCGCCTGGAGTGTTTTAACAGAACAACAGACCAGAGAGATCGCACGAGATATTATGAAAGTTTGATGTATGTCCTAAACTATGCCGAGGCAACAAAATGCAAACTGTTTGTGTCGACATTGAAACTCATCTTTCCTACCCCGAAGCATTGGGTCCTTGGAAGACTTAAGGGAGGCTTTTGTTGATCGATTTACGGGAAATTGCCCAAGCAAAGTCCATAAGGTCAGTTTGATGCATATTAAACAAGGAGAGGACGAGTCTCTGGGGGACTATATTGAAAGATTCAAAAAGGGTGTTATGCCCATTAAGGACCTCAAGATGCAGAAGGCCATCACTTACTTTACCCAGAACTTGAACTAACATTTTAACCGCGATTTCACCAAAGATATTCTCAGCAAGGCTCCCCAAACCCTAGGGGAAGTGTACAAAATTGCTCAAGGGCACATTTCAGTAAATTAGGCCCTTCGGGCATTATATGCTCGATTAGGTAAGAAACAAAACACTAAAAGAAATGGAGATGGGGCCTCAGGTCAAAGGGTTTGTGACTTGGAAAGGAAAAAAGACTGAACGTAGGGAAGTAAAAAGGGAATAAGCAGAAGATATGAGTATAGGGAGTATACTCCCTTGAATAAGCCGATCTCGACCGTCTTGAAAGAGAAAATGCGAGCCTTTTTTCATTTCTCCTAAAAAATTGAAGGCCTCACTAGCAAAGAGGAGTCATAGCAAGCATTGCGGATATCATGATAACCATAGGAACGAAATTGAGGATTGTTGGGCTTTGAAGGACTTTCTGGAGCAATGGGTGAAAAGGGGAAACCTAAGTTATGATCACCGATGGACCTTCGACATGTTGTGAGTTTGTTAATCGGGGGGAGTACTTCGGATGGTACAGAAATTAAGAACACCTGGCATGTTAGCAAAGCTTAGAAAATATTACCAGTAGATTTTTACTTCGCTAAACTTATATGGACCCTGAGAAACGACTAACTTTTGTAAACTGAAAACCTTTTGTAAAATCACTTATTCATGCAAGCTATTTTGGCTACCATTTATCGTTAAATTTTAATTTTATTAAGCCGCAATAGGCCTGTCATCGCCCCCAAAATTATTATTGAACCCGAATGGGTCTATCATCGGACGAATGCCAAAAATTATTGAACTCGAATGAGTCTTTCCTTGGACGAATGCTCCAAAAATGTTTAAGCCCGAATGGGTGTCTTTGGGTGAATGTCCCAAGGATCATTAACACCTGAACGGGTATATCCTTGGACAAATGCTCAGGGGATTATTAAACCCAAATAAACCTTCATTTGGGCCATTGCCATTAAAATCATTAATCCCAAATAGACCTTTTATTGGGCTTACAAACTTAATATTGAACAAACACAAGCAAATAAATCTTTCCCAAATAAATAAAACACATTTCATTCATGACGAATGCTAATTACAAAATAAGTAGCATTTTAATATTAAAAAAAAACAACAAATACATTAATCTTCTTGATCAGGGCCCAACCCCGACAGTCCACCAGCCTCTTTCCTTGACAACTTCCCTTGCTCACCAACGCTTTCTTTTGTTGCCTCCTTTACAGGAATATCTAAGAACAAGTCATCAGCCTTTTTCTCATCCTCTAAGGCATATTCGAGATACCTAGAGGGATGAGTAGCTCCCTCCGGGATAACCACCCCTTCTCCTGCTGGAACCTCAAGCAGTTATTTTAGTCGACTTGCCACTGAGGGGCGTCGATCTTTGCAAGTCTTCTTTGGAATTCTACTAAACGGCGGTACTCGTCTATAATCCTTTCGCAGGTCTCGTTGTCCGGGATGGCTTTCACCTTATCAAGCTCTGCTCGGAGAGAGGCCAACTGAATCTCTACCATTAATGCTCGGTCAGTGGCTGCCTTCTCGGCCGCTTGAGCATCAACCTTTTCTTTGCCCAAGATGTCAAATGAGGCCTTTAGGATGTTATACTCATCCTAAAGCGTAGAGTTTCTCTCTTACAATTTTTGGATGGCATCCTGGGCACTGGCCATTAATTTCTCCAGTTCTTTTACTCGGGCATCTAACACCTCTGCTCGATTAAAATTGGCAATCTGTTTCCTTTTCTCGTCGTTTAGGTCAATCGACTATTTTCATGCAGTTGGCGCAACCATAACGAGGATACTGGCTAATTGCAAAACAAAGATAGGCGTCAAGCAAAGATAGATAATTAAACCTAAGCATATTATAAGACTAATGCATCGCATTTGTTACCTGACAAGTACAAGTCAACATTCAGTCAGCGACCCCATTGTTCGACCATTGAAATGATCATTGTCCTGAGGAGGTTGAAACGCCTTAAAGCATGCCAATGTGCGAGTAAATCCTTCATTACTAGTTGGTGGAAACTAACTGTCTAAGAACGAAAATTGATGTAACACTCCCTCAAAGGACTTGTCGACTGAGGGCTTCAAGTAGGGATGACGATCGGACTTGACGGTGCAACTCCCAAAGGTTGAGGAATCGGATGTCGGCAGCCTGGACTACCACGAGGGCCCTAACCCACTACCGGTTGGAACAATTCCCACGTCAGAGCTCGATTGCGAGGCTACTTCTGTTCTAGCGGGGTCTCATTGGCCGCCTCTTCACTAACTAGCTTCTTGACCATCATAGCAAGAGCCACAACAACAGTCGTCCCTTTTGTCCTTTTAGGAGGAGGCTCATTTGAACACCCGCAACGGCAGCTGCCTCGATTAATTCGGGTATGCAAGCCCCTCGTGCTGGTCCGTTGATCAGCTTCAGGGTCGAGCCAAGGGTGGCTGTTAAGGCCTTCATGTCAATTTTAAAGCTTATCTTAGTCGTAGTTGCATCGTCTTGGAGAGCTGTGAAATGAAACACACATGATTAGTCAGATAAACATGTATAAAAATCCATGTAATTATTCCCTAATGTGTAATCTGCCTATTCAAAAACCAACTTAATGTTCAAAAAGGAATAGCTGGCTTTAAAAGTCCTCTGAAGACTAAGGTTGCCCTCTCTCGGGGGAAGGGGTGCACAATAGTCGGTTTGGTAGGTAAAAAAATTATCAAATCATTTAAGTCGGTTATAAAAAATTAAAAATCAAAACCGTCCAAATTTTTACTCCGTAATCGGTTGTCGGTTATACAACTTAAGCATAAGAAATAGAGTTGATAATGTCATAGGATGCCACTAGGTATTTGACTACCTGTTTAAAAGACGAATCTGTTTAAGCTGAAAGTGAATTTTTAGCTGGTTTGAAAAGTTGGATTATTGGATGCAATCTTGAATTACAAGGTGTAAGCAAGCTAAAGGCAGCAATTGCTTGCACAAAATATAAACGGTGAAAATTAAAGATAAACTCCCTATATTCAACAAAGGCACCCCAATTATGTTACTCCCACACTTCCAACTAATAGAGGGGAGCTACTAGCTTAATTGATTGCACCCATAAAATGAAAAGGTAACAATTATTTTTTCAATACTCATCTAATAAGAAAGCATCAAAAGGGGTCATAAATCAAGTAGAAGTGAAGTATGCTAAAACAAAGGTGTAGTTTGTTAACGGTTCGGTTCTGTCCGATCGATTTTTTGGTTTATTTCGATTTTGTGTGCATCCCTACTCTGGAGAGCTAAAATCCCGAGTGTATCTCTCCTTCTTCTTCAGGGGGATTTTGTACTTATTGGTTGAGGGGGTGTCCTCACCAGTCGGGTCAATAAAGAAAGGCAGAGACGCCACTTCACCCCCTTGGATGTATACCCACTCTTCGTGTCAACCTTTGTTGCTTGAGGGGGTGATAACTAAGTCGGGTTGACCATCTTGTCGCTGAACTCGATTAAACACTTTGGTTAAAGATTTTTGAAATTTAAACATTCTAAAAACACAAGATGAGTGTGCTTCAGTTTATGCTTTGCACAGTGGACAGTGAATTATCAGAAGGATAGAGTTTGGGATAATTTGCCCAAAGGCACAATGGAAAAAGTCCGTAGCAGTTCCTTTATGAATGAATGAAGGGGAAATCTAAGACCGAACCTAAAATGTATGACAGGTAATCCAACCCAATACTCCTCGGGAAGGACGAATATCCTCTACTGAGTAGTGGGCACCCTAAGACTATACTCTGGAGGCAGTTGGATGGCAGCCCAAGGGGCGCTAACAACCTACTATCAAACCTACTAGTCTGCGTCACATGAATGTAAAGGTCCTTCGTAAAAACTTCAACCAAGTTAGCAAAAAGGCTGCCTCCATTGTGGGGATCACTGTTTCATGTTCCTTGACCACAAAAGTTCCCGAGGAAAGGATGTTCTCCACCTTAAAGGCCAGATTATTTTCCTCACCCTAAACTCCTTCACCCTCCAGAACTCCCAAAGGAGCACCACTCCCCCCAGTTTGACCAATTTGTCTGATGGGAGACCCTGAAGGAGTTCTCGAGGAGGACTCTTCGCTAACTACCCCCTCCCCCTCATTTACCTGAGCGCCCTCGTCAGCCGCTCTCTCTTCAATCTGAACGCCTTTGCCAGTTTTTGGTATACCGTCGGTGGGGAAGTTTACCAGTACCAAAAGGGACTCTAATTGTCCTAGCTATACTAGACTGTATTACACCACCAGAAACAACGATGGCAAAAACTCAAGCTTTAAAAGAAAACAATCAAAAACAATTATAACAAAAAGGCTGCTAAAGTATAGGAAACGAACACTCAGGAGAGTAAGTTCAATGAACTTACTTGAACTACACAAACCGGAAAGGATGGAAGCAAAGTTCAATGAACTTACTTGAACTACACAAACCAGAAAGGATGGAAGCAGGAAGAAATTCTCACGCAAAAATTTCTGGCAGAAAACTTTCAGAAGAAATTGTGACCAGAATATTGTCAAAACAAAAGTAAAAAGTAAAACAAAAACCAAATCACAATATTTATACTCATTTATTTAATCTCACCATTGATTTCAAAAACAAGTGGTTTAGATCATTGGGGCAGTTGTAACCCACATGACAAATGAGGAGACATTTCTCGCGTCATCATTACCACTACATTCGAGAAATGGCGCATTTAATGTTGTATATCCTCGTTCTCCATAACTCACGCACGTAAGCGACGAATGCCTTACCACCTACATCCCCGACCTTCTAAACCTGACCACCATCCATTATACTCTATACTTTCCCATCCTACTAAAGTAGAATGAGGGAGTGGGAGGTAATGTTAGGCAGTAGGCTAGCACTTGAGGCACAAACCCATGGGGGGCATAAGGGCCCAACCTCGTGGTCTTAACCACTCAACGCCTATTGAACAAGATGAAAAATGACTTTGGGCCTTAGGCCGAATTGTGGGACGGTGGCCAAAGGTCTGAGGAAATACGAGGATTTGAAATGAAGCTCCTAAAGGCCTACGTAAGGAGCTAGAAAACCCATTGGTGGCTGAGCGCTGAAATGGAAGTGTGCATATTCATTGACTAAGGGCGGTGCAAGACAGTTGATGAGACTGGGAGCACCCATCCCACGTGAAGGGGTCCACCACCTACCACGGGCTATGATATGACATCCCACTACGTGACACAACTATAAATAGGTAACATGGAGGATAGAAAGTGGTTAGACACTTACTTCACACACACTCACAGGGTTAATATAGATTGATATTTTATCTTTCTTTCTTATTACTGATATTTACACCGAAGGCATTCCACGATGGAGCAACCTCTTGGACCACCGTGAGGGTGTAGTTTGCAGGACCGGAATACGAAGTAGAGCATCAAGGACCCTGCCAGAAGTAGGGGTGCACACGGTCGGTTTGGTCGGTTTTTTGGGGAAAAAAATAACCAAACCATTTAAGTCGGTTATAAAAAATTAAAAACCAAAACCTCCCAAATTTTTACATCGTAATCGGTTATCGGTTTATTCGGTTTCGGTTAAATCGGTCGGTTTATTCGGTTATCCGGTTCCATAATTGATAATTTGATATTTATTATATTGCCAATTTTTCATAATAATTAATAAATCACTAACTCAATAACTACTAATTATAATAGAAGTTCTCTAAATCCGAAAAACAAAAATCACCTAACTCACTCACTAGGATAGAAGTTTTGCAAATTCGTCACAATAAAAACATATAATAAATATATAATTATATAAAATAAATATTTATTAGAAAAATATATAAATTATATTATAATTTTAAATTGTTCGGTCGGTTTGGTCGGTTTCGGTTTTTTGAGAAGTCAAACCAAACCGGCCGAACTAGTTTCGGTTTTTTAGCTTTATAGTGTTCGGTTTTTCGGTTTTATATTTTTCGGTTTGAAATAGTAACGGTTTCGTTCGGTCCGGTCGGTTTTTCAGTTTTGGTCGGTTTTGTGTGCACCCCTAGCCAGAAGGATAGATTATCATCACTTCGTTTGTGTTAATAAATTTAAAATTCACTACATTCGGATATAAATGAGTTTCATTCAATGTGGCGCCTTACCTTTCTCTACATTCTTTTGTTTCCTTTTTTATTTTATTGGAATTTATATGTATTTTTTGTGTTTAACCTGGAATTAAGTATTCTTTCTGCAATTTTGGCATCAAGTAAAGTGACTAAAATATATGAATTACTCTACCTCAATCGTTACATAGATTTACAATTATTCATTAGAGCCAAACACGAATGCATATGATCATCAATCAAACAGAGCTTTTATGAGAGAAAGATGGGATCATGGGTGGGGGAGAAGGGTCATTCATTTGTTCCATTTTACATTTATTACAACCCATCAATCAGATGGAATTTTGAGACGTTAAATTGTGGAAATTGATTCATTTATGTTTTCCTTTACTTCTCGTTTTGTTCCATACTCCCATTTACAGATATTATAACCAAACTAATAGAGTTGTGCTCATTTTGGAACTTGGAAAATCGAGGAAGGAAAGAAAAGAGAAATAGAAATAAAATTAAATATCAAACACTCTTAATGAATCCTAGTCTAACGATGCGTATTTTGATATAAAATGCAATGGTGAAATTAAGTTCAATTGGAACTTAAATAATTGCAATAGTTTTATAGTTTTCATTTTCCGTTTTTCCCTCTCATACTTTTTGCTACAACTGTTTCTTTCCTCTTCTATTTCCTTGATTTTTTGGAGTGTTGTTCTGCACTGCATTAATTCATTATGAATGACCTTAAATTATTACTTGTACTTTTGAAACAGGTGAGTGATGTTTTAGGAACTTTAAGACACAAGATACTTCAACTGGAAAAGCAGATTAAAGCAGACAGGATTCTTTCAGTCGAAGTAAGTTTGATTTTGTGTTTTGATGTTTCAATCATAGTAAACAATGCTGGAGAGTTATGCATCCTTATTTGTAGTGCAGGAAAAACTCCAAAAGAACAGAAAGAAACTTGAGAGTCATGTTTCTCTGCTTTTGTCAGCAGCCAGGTTCAACCATGATGCTTCATCATCGGAGAAAAATAGTTCAGGTAAAATGCTTTCTTTAAGAATTGAAAATCCTCTCTGGAAATTTGGTGGAATTGTTCAAGAATTCGGAGACAAAGATTATGTCAACTGTCAAGATGTTGTCTATTCAACAAGTGCTAGGCTTCCGCTTGTTGAGAAAATACCCCCTTATACTACTTGGATATTTTTGGACAGGTATGTTGACAACAACCTTCCTTTGTGCCATTAGTTTTTATATGGTGATGCTTGAGTATATCTTTAATAACCTGGTTTGAAATCACATTGATTGTCTTTAGGCGCATAGTAAACCAATGTAATGGGAATTAATGGTATACCCAAGTCATTGGCATCTGATGGCCTGGGGTGGCCCTCTCAATAGGCAATACAGTAAACCAGAAAGGCTACACTGGTAGCAATGACATGCAAGATGACAACACCATACTTTTGGTTTGCTGTTTCTGTATTTTGTAAGGTTATTCCAACATCTTAGGAAAAGTCAATTTTTCCTCCTTTAATTTGAGTAAAGCTTTGGAGAGGTAACTCCTTCTGATCACACATATGTTGGCATGGCCAGCATGCCACCATTTAGAAATGAGCTAAGCATGATTAGGCAAGAACAATACACCCTTAATCTTGGAGAGATGGAAGGCTTGTTTAAAGGCCATCCCTTGATATGTCTTGACTTAGATGATCCTACATGGCATGCCATTGCATATGTGCTCAGGTCATTTATGTGATTGTGGATGTGATAAATATATGTTATAAGTTAAGAACAATGTGTTTACAGCTAGAAATGAATCAGAATGTGTGCACATTGTTGGGAAGTTTTGGTGCAAATATCAGACTAGTGTTTGTATGTTTATAGAGGCAAGCACAAATTGTGCAAGTATTTTGGATGCATATTATGTTGAGGGAGATCAACAGTTAAAAGCTCTATCTGTGGGAATGATGACTGAAGGCATACTTCAAATTGAGATGTGTAAATCAAGAAAAGAGGGAAAGACTTCTTTGGTTAAATAGTACTCTAATTTCAGCTAATTATCAGTCAGTGCCAAGGAAATCCCAAGGCAAAGGCTTGGTCAAGACTCTATGTTTCCTTGAAATTTTGAATAAGTAAATAGTGGTAGGATGAGAGTTTGTGTTCCCTTTGTTTCCTTTTTATTACCAAATGGGCACTTGGGTGACACCTCGAGAGCCAAGCTCTGAAGAGAAATAACTATGGATATCAGATGGGACTGTTATAGGCATGATGCATAAATATGCGGAGAGCAACGACACCCTTATCCGTCACCATCTAAGTTATTGAGCAGTCAACTGTTTTGATTCCCAAGCTGGACACATTACCGGGTGATTTCATCATTTAACTGATGTAATGAAGTTGTGTCAAATTTATGCAAGTAGCTCATGTTCATATATTAGTTAATATACTATTTTACTATCTTCATTTACATATTTATTTGAGTTGGAAAATTGCACTGGATGCCTAATTACAAATGCATGCACTCAAGTCATCTCCTCGTCTTCTCCAAAATGAAGATTTTGGTGTCCTCCTTTTGCTCAACTGTCCTTTACACAGTACAGGAATCAGAGGATGGCTGAAGATCAATCAGTTGTTGGGAGGAGACGTATTTACTATGATCAACATGGCAGTGAAGCACTGGTCTGTAGTGACAGTGAGGAAGAAATTACAGAGCCGGAGGAAGAAAAACATGAATTTTCTCAGGCTGAAGATCATATTCTATGGTGAGTTTAACTAAGAACTAGTGTACTGTACACATCGTGAAGAAAGAATATCAAATAGAATTCCTGATTAGTTCCAATAGATGGATTTTGTTGCTACAATATTCAAATTGAAAAGCTTAATTCCAGTTGTGAGTTGTGTTTTCAACATCTGCAATTATATAATTATCCACTCCCTGCTGCTCCTCCCCCTCTAAACCCTTGCACTCTGCATATAGATTAAAATAACTACATAATAGAAAAATAAACACGAGGAGAGTTCTTCATGTCTTCTTTTTTATTTTGTATTTTTCTTCTTTTTCTGGTTTAAAGTTATATTTTTAAGTACATGCATTAATATGTGTCTATATAACCTATGTAGCGAACCAGGATAAGGGGGAAAAGGGAGGGGTGGGGTTGTCTCTATAGTTTGACTCGTGGATCTCAAATCGTTTTTCACCATACTGCTTAAACTGTGAAATGGCAGAGTGGGACAACATGGCCAGAAAACACCTCTCTAGTTCAGTTCTTATGATTATACCTGTACTTTTCTGTAGTTATCATTCATAAAATTATAGGAAGCTGTGCAAACATTGTATATATTTTTGCTGAATCTTGTAGGATAATTGCCGAGGAGCGTGGACTAAGTGAGGAAGTACTTAACATCTTGACACAATTTATTGGAGGCACCAATTCTGAAATCCTGGTAAATGCCTGTTTGATTATGAATTTTGAGTATGCTTAAAATATATTTTCTTACAAAAAATGAAATTGTAAATAAAACTAAAAATAACTCTTATATTGGAAATATTATGTAGCTTTTTCACTTTATAGGTTGTGTTGTTGCAATAATGCTTTTCATTGCTCAGATGTATTATGTTATGTAGCTTTTTCACTTTATAGGTTGTGTTGTTGCAATAATGCTTTTCATTGCTCAGATGTATTATGTTCTTGATATGCAGGAGCGCTACAGTATGCTCAAGGGAAACCATCAAGAAAAACTCAGCCAAAAAACTGGGCTTGACAGAAGCATATATCTGGACAAAAGCCTTGGTGCTTCTTTAGATTCTTTTGATAATCTGTTCTGTCGCCGTTGTTTGGTACTTGATCTTAACAGATGTTCAATTACATGTAAAGCATATCTAATATAACTAAGCGTATTAATAATTTGCTTGAATAGTATTCTCATTGCGTATATCCTGCTAACAGGTATTTGACTGTCGGCTGCATGGTTGCTCTCAAGGTCTAATTATGTCTGTAAGTTTTTCCTCTGTGTTGGTTAGTTTCATGTTAATATTATTATTTTTATCTGTTGTTTGTTTTTGAAGATACTTTCTCGACAGAGTGAAAAGCAGTCCTATTCATCTGAATCTGAAGAAGACGGGAGACCGTGCGGTGATCAGTGTTACATTCAGGTAGGCCTTTTCTTTTGGTTCTTTATTTGCAATAAATAGTTTCTCCAACTCTAGTCAGCTGCATTTAAAATAGGAATTCAGTTTCTTAGTTTACTTCAGCTTAGAAGTGTAGGTGATTCTGCGAGGCCAAGGGTCTAGAGAGAGAGAGAGTGTGTGGCGTGTAACAGTTTCAGAGGAGGGCCCATGGAGAGTGCAAAGCCAAAGCAGTTCTGAGGAGAAAGAGAGACAGAGAACTGTGAAGCCAAGAATTGGGGTTGTTATAGGCGGTGACTTCAGCTAGCTTTGGATGCTGCTCCCTCAAAAGTTGGAAGGATATAGATCTTAGGTGTTCCTAGATACTTTAGAGAATTTCAGTTGATTATGGTAAGGTCTCAGAGAATGTTGGGATGTTCTATGAGGTATACTGATGATCGGTGATGTCCAATACGAGTGCTGGCTGAAATGAATTGCCCACTATTTGTACCGGTCTGTGAAAATGAGGTCTGCTGTCTTTTATATGGTGTCAAATGTGTGAAGTGGCGTGCCATTTTGTTGATGGATTAAACTCAAAATGAATTAGCAATAAGTGGAGAAGTCCCCTGAGATCATATATTGAGTCTTAACTCACTTAAGGCTTGATTTGTCCGATATGTGGAACTTTATATTCTTAACGTGCCCCCTCACGTGTAGTGTAATTTTGAGCCTGACACGTGGACAATTTATCTAAGGTAAAGCGAAGCACATGGGCCTTTCACATAATTGAATTGTTTCCCATGTTGAAGCATGAAAGGATATGACATATTCGTAAAAACCTAAATTCTGACTAGATGTTGTCAGTGGCTGACCAGTTAGCGCCTGCATTCCACTTTTCAAATGGTAAATTTAGCTTGTCCACATGCAGGGTGAGCATTAGCGAAGCTCTTAGCTCTAGCCACTAAATCAAATATCCTCAAGGTTGTATTATGATAGCAAACTCGGTGGTAAGTCTCACTGGGGCAACCCAGAACTCCTAGTCTGGCTGGGGAGGACCAAAGCTCAAGAAGAGGCAACAAATGGCTTGTAAGCTTCTTCAGATGAACCCTGTACTAAGGTTGCAAAAGAATTTCCCCTAGACCTTAGCAGAGTCCACTATACATTATTTGCGTGAATTTTCCATAAACAAGGCATGTAAGTTTATATCATGTTTACAAAAGGATGGATATATAAAAGAAAAAAGAAACATGCACATGAAATTATAGAGCTGTTTTTCTGAATTAACAGACTGATTTAGACTACTGCTTCACTCAATTTACGTTTCTTGTGTAAACTCTTCTTTCAATGAACAAGAGGGCCAAGAAAGAGCAATAACTGAAGAATTCACCATATGTGCTTGCAACAACACACAGACCATTTAATTAGAAAGACTCTGGTTTATATTTTTAAATATTAGACTGATTACCTTTAAGTTCCTTGATCTTTCATGTTTTCATACATTTTTAAGTTAATAATATTCTGTTGACCAACACTAATGTTCTCAAGAGCCCCTTTGGTTGCTGGCAGCTTGCAGAATGCTGATGCCTAAGACTTTTGGCTTATGACGTTGTTAATCAAAAACAAGATCCATGATGAATTATGATTATTTTCAACTCATTACTCATATTGCCTTCTTTGAAAATTTTGGGGCCTCCTGCATGAAAACTTCCTGCTGAATGAAATCTTACTTGTTATTCTGCTTAACCCCATCTGTTTTAATTCACTTGGCCCATGATCAAATCTTTCAGATATTGTGCTCATAAAGTATCAGCTAAATTTTATATAATTATGGTTGCCTGTCTAAAACTCAGTACAATAACATATTGGGTTCATGACATCTATTTTCACTATGAGACACATGACGAGCCATGAATTGCTCATAATACTAAGATACACTTGAAGTTATAACCTCTATCTTCTCATAAAAAAGCATTATCATTAAATAAAAAAGTCTAGATTTCTCATTATGGTAATACATTATACATCTATTCATTGTTATACTTCAATCATCAACTTTATTATCATCCTGTATATTTCTATTTTACTAAACTTGGTTTATGTTGTGCCCCTATGGTCTTCGTGATTGTTCAGTTAAGAGTTGTCAAGGACTTGCTAGATAGTTCAGCCGTTGACACCTTGGATAAAATTGAAAGCAAAAGTTCAGAAGAGGAATGTGGAGATCCAGTCTCGCTCAATTCTGGGGAATCAGGTGACAACTGAACAGACATTGTTTCTGATGATAGATGCATATTTTTTCCCCTTGAAAATGCATGCTTGCTTTTTTCTTTCTCTTTTTTTGATAATCTAACAGCCAATGCTGTTTTCTAAATCTGGGTACAGGAAAACGCAAGGCCTCAGAGCAAACAAATGCCTTTCCAGAGGACTTGACATTGTTTTCTAATGATCTTCAAGGTTGTAGTAAGAAACAGAAAATGTTATTAGTTCCTGAAGAAGATACTACAGCTGCTAAAGGTAGTTTAGCTGATGACAGCTCCAGTACCAAAAGTAGGGACCTAGAAGTTATAGAAACCAATAAAAACGAACTCAATTTATGCACCAGCAATCTATCTAGTATATCATCTGGACATGCTTCGGACAAGGTCAGTTTGTCTCCCTACTGTTAACTGAAGTAAGAATTTGGACAATATCCAAGGTGAAACAAGTTGCTTAACAGAAGTTGCTGTATATATGCAGGCATCCGAACTTGTAGGAGCTCAAGCCAAAGGGGTAGTAAGCAGCTGTGAGTGGAAACCTCTTGAGAAAGAGCTATACTTAAAGGGAATAGAAATTTTTGGAAGAAACAGGTATATGGATCTCAGTTTCATATAAAAGATAACTATATATTATGTAAAGCATAATGTTGAATATTATGTCCATTCTTTTATATCCTTTGACATATACTTTTTTATTCATATGAATGGAGGAAGTGCTTTTGGAGTACTTAACTAAACTCATACTTCATCTCGTGTACTAACCATTCAATGACCTGAAAGTTATATAATTTTCTCCACACACAAAAAAATGCTTTATATGGCACAGATCAGTATTTATATATCAAAATATCATAATTGGAGTGGCAGGGCGCATTGAACCTAACATCACACTTTAGTAGGGAATAAGACTGCATATCAGCTATAAGATTATTAGAAGTTTCACATTAGCTATATGATAGTAATTTTTTCAAGTAGTGCCTCTGCAGAAACATGAGCCATAGTCACTCCCTTGTAAGAGTAATCGAGGATGCCGTGCCACTTTAAGATTGATATTAACAAATTGACATTCTTTTCGAGAAAAAAAAAGAATATGAACATAAGTTGGCATGGAAGAGCAGGGGAGAGATATTGAGGAATGAATAAGATGCTTTAAGTGCACAAACACCAGATTCATTGAAGTCTTTTAATCTTTCTATACATAGAAAGAACATATTGAATTACTATGTTCCGTACTAGTAATGTGCTGAACTTGGACATGGTGCATGAACATATACATTTGTTACTATTCTTGAAATATTTTGAAAGAAAACTCCATGAACATATGTTGTTTCACTCTCACATAGTATTTCATTACTTTTGATATACGTGCATGTACATTTTCAGTTTGTAATTAATTTCTCATCTTTGTATAAAAAATGGTATACCATAGCTTCCAATGTTAGGCTTTACACGTGTTGCAGTTGCCTAATAGCAAGGAACTTACTTTCTGGCTTGAAGACTTGCATAGAGGTATCAAGTTACATGCGTGACGATGTAGTAGCAATGTCCCATAGATCCGTTTCTGCAACAAATTCTTTCTTGGAAGACGATGGAAAAGCTGATGCAGATAAAGCGGTTTGTGTTTCTGGCTCTCCAACCCCTCCCTCCCATCTATACGCACCTCAAAAACCAAAAAAACAAACAAACAAAAAGTCAGCTGGAAAACATGAGCCAGATCAAACGACAACCTGCATGAGTATGCCACTTTGCATTCTAAGCTTGTAGGGAACATCCTTTTCGCTTATCAGTCTCACATGGGTCCAGGGCTTGAAGTTGGCTTGTATGAAAACAAGTCAATTACATTCGTCTCTGTAGTTTATAACCAGTATGGATCTAATAATGTAATAAATTATTGTAATTTTGAGATTGATAGTATTGTTTTCACCGAAGTATCCCCTAAATGTAATCCATTCCATGGTTCCAAAAAAAAAAATCTACTCTCCCTACTATATGTATCTATTATAGTTGTTCCTAATTATATGGTTATTATAGGAACGAGAAATTCCAGCAAGATCACGATTATTTCGTAGAAGGGGCAGAACACGAAAGCTCAAATATTCTTGGAAGTCTGCTGGGCATCCGTCATTTTGGAGAAGAATTGCAGATGGGAAAAATCAGTCTTGTAAGCAATATATACCATGTGGATGTCAGTCTGTTTGTGGAAAGGAATGCCCCTGTCTACAAAATGGAACTTGCTGTGAAAAATATTGTGGGTAAGTCAAGTTCAAGTAGGTAAATGCTTAAGTGAAATTATTGAGCTCTTCAAAGAAAATTAATGGTGATCTTGGTTTAAAGGACACCCCAGATGGATGTTAGATTGTGTGAGTAATATTTGGGTGATAAAATAGAATTCTTGCAGCCAATCTCAAGTCACTGGGATGAGGCAGCATTAAGTTCAATCTTCAATGCATTAATCAACTGTGTTAACTGAAATTCTCACAAGATGGATATAATTCCAGAAAAATATGCAAATACACAATTTTTTTGTAAACTCCTTTGTGCTAGTTGGAATTCTTGTTTTACACTCAATTATTCCAATAAATTTGTTGGAGATTGACTAATCAGTTTGCTACTAAATAAAATCTTCAGGTGCTCAAAGAGCTGCAAAAATAGGTTCAGAGGCTGCCACTGTGCAAAGAGTCAATGCAGAAGTCGACAATGCCCATGCTTTGCTGCTGGACGTGAATGTGACCCAGATGTTTGTCGAAATTGCTGGGTTAGGTAATGAGTTTCCATCTGTATAACTCAGCAAGTGCATACTTCATTATATCTTATTAGCTGAATGGATTACTTTGTTCCCTGGTAATTTTTATTTTTTTTAAATACTCTAGTTATTAAATGCACAAGATTTGTCTCTAATCTAAGCACATCTGTTCAATGACGTAGAGAATAAATCATGTTAATTGTATGTCCTTCGGAGATTTTTAGATGATACAATGATACATCTATTTTACCAATCTGTCTGGTAGTTGTTTTTCTCTTCTTTTTCTTATTCTCATGCCAGCTATTTAAATTTTGGAGAAGTTGCTCTTTATTTTTATTGCATATTGTATATGGTTGCCTCTTCCTTCGCCATTCCATTAGTATATGTAAATGATAGGCATTAGTTTGATTTGTATTTTCGAGTGTATTGAATAAAATTTAAGACGACTCCGCTTAATGATCAACCATTGTAGAGGCTTTGAATCCTAACTTTATCTGAAAGTAGAGTAATAGTGTCCGTATCAATTGTTGATGAAAGATACTATCATTGCTTGTAAGCAAATCAGAAAGAAATAGGGGAAGATTTTTGTTTTACTAGTAGAAGGGCACCAAGGCTGGGAGAACCCATGGAGGAATATGGATTGAGAAGTTTAATATGACAACGTTAGCATAAGATTTAATAGAAATATATTAACTTGCATTTTTTTAAAATCAGGAACAGGATATGTACATATAATTCAGATAGATGACTTTTGGTTCTGGCCTCTAGGTGCTCTGCTCATATACCTTTTATTTTGCAACTTAAGGCTCCTTTAATGTATTAATATCAATAAATTCTATTTGGTAAAATATCATAAATAAATTTGTTCCAGATTGTTCTAGAAGTCACAATTCCCATGCTTTTGTGATGATTCTAATGTTTACAAGGACCTATTTTAGGGAACCCAGAGGCCTAAAACTATTTCTGATTTCCAATTTCAGAGATCCTGGACTAGTTACCTTGCAGATAGATCAATCTATATATGTGATAATTAAGTACTTTTACATTTTGCAGTTGTGGAGATGACTCATTAGGTGAGCCACCTCGTCGGGGAGATGGTCAATGTGGGAACATGAGGCTCCTTCTAAGGCAGCAGCAAAGGGTAACCAGTTTCTGTAGTTTTTAAATGATCAAATTAGCACTGAAAATCCTCTAAAAATTTGACTTTTCTGTCTTCATTTCCTTCTAGATCCTCTTGGCAAAATCTGATGTTGCTGGATGGGGAGCCTTTCTAAAGGTACGAAACCATAAGTGTGTTGTGTTTCAATTGTTGGTCGTGGTTTCTTCCACTAAAATGAATCATTTGGTTCTAGAACCCTGTCAACAAAAATGATTATCTTGGAGAATATACTGGTGAATTGATCTCGCATCGAGAAGCAGACAAGCGCGGGAAAATTTATGACCGTGCAAACTCATCATTCCTTTTTGACTTGAATGATCAGGCAAGTGACCATTATTTTCCAAAAGTTGCATGTCCTGCATAATATGTAACTTGAAACCAAATGTTTGAACAACAT
The DNA here is from genome assembly GCA_947179155.2 of Hedera helix. NCBI lineage: Eukaryota > Viridiplantae > Streptophyta > Magnoliopsida > Apiales > Araliaceae > Hedera > Hedera helix. The sequence continues at coordinate 59,648,129 of OX359264.1, read as the reverse complement.
TTATTATGCTGTTCAGAAGTGGGAGTCGCACAAATCAGGGGAAAGATAGTTGTAATAATTGTAATGTTTTTCCGAAATGCTGCATCCCTGCACTATTTTTTAAAAGAAAAATACATGATAATAGGATGAGCCAAGGTAGGATGTGCCCAAGACTCCTAGACAATAAAATGGCTATTGATGAACAAAGAATGATGTAGAATTGAGCACTGTCAATTAAGTTTAGCTTAGTTGAAGCAAGCATATATATAGTATAGTTTTAACTTTAGCCATTGTTATATGATATTCAAAGATCATATTAATAAAAGAAAGTATTTTATCCAGTGTCAAATACTATTGGTATTGAAATATGAGTAAAAAGCAAATGATGAATTAATTGATTATCCACCAGAGCGCGTGAGTGGTATATCCTGTCATCCTCAAAAGAGGGTTGGGCAAACTTCAGGTCCCGGACAGGACATGGGTGTTTGAATTACTTACCTAATAAAATTGATTATGTCAATAATAATAATACTCTTGCTAGTACACTTATTAAAGTGCGAAATACCAAACTATTCACTTTCTGTGATGTTTAAATTGATGTGCTGTATGTTTTTCTGTATGCTTTGGTAGTTGAAACAATCAATAGGATTCATGTAACCTGCTGACCACTTGACCGTTTTCAAAGATTGTAGTGCATGACCTCAACTTTCGTAATTCTTCTTTCTTCCTAACAACACTACTTTCCCATTATTAATTCGAGGTATCAAATTAATCAAATCAGGAAAATATAAGGCGCAAGGGAATGTAAGCTCAAGTGTTGGTATATAGCATTTAAAATCTGACAGTAGCTTTTTGTTTACAGTATGTCCTTGATGCTTACCGCAAAGGAGACAAACTGAAATTCGCAAACCACTCATCGAATCCCAACTGTTATGCAAAGGTATTTGTGTTTAATTAACTTTTTAAGTCAAATTCGTCGTCTTGATGAAGCTGATTAGATAAAGTGTGCAGGTAATGCTGGTGGCAGGTGATCATAGAGTTGGCATCTTTGCCAATGAGCATATTGAAGCCAGTGAAGAGCTGTTCTATGATTATCGTTATGGACCTGATCAAGCACCTGAATGGGCTCGCAAACCTGAGGGTTCAAAGGGAGACGATCATCAATCAAATCCTCAAGGTCGAGCCAAGAAACACCAATCTCACTAATATACCATCTTCATGGCGCTTGTTGCATTCAAAACAATATATATGTTTTAAGAAATAATCTAGGAAATACCCGGGCACTGCCCCATTGACAATGCATACAAGGAATAAGATGTTGAAACTGCTAGTACAGAAGAATATGTATAGTCCTCATCTCTCATATTAATACTACTATTAACATCAGATGCTTGCTGTTTCTATAAATTGTATGTTAACTTTTCACACAATAAGCTGAAAACGTAAGGTGACCAGGCGGGGAGTATTTCAGAATTTTTGTTGTTATTTTATGAGTAGTGAGTTACAATCAAGTGATATCATAGTTATGGAAATAGTTTCAGTTCTTTAGCAGTTGGTTTATCGAGTCTGTAAAAGTTTAGGTTGCTGCAACTGAGGGTAACATGAGTTCGTTTCTGACGTGGTTTTCGAAGCAGATAGATATGCTACGCAAATATTTATTACCCCACAAATTTTATTTTCTCAATCATTTAGGCGACAATAGAAAATTAAATGTAATTGCATAACCACTTTTTGTCAAGTTTAAATTTTTAAAACATCGAGTTGGAATATTTTTAACTCTAAATTTTGAGCAGGGACTCTCACAGACGCACCAAAAAAAAAAACAAGAAAATGAAATTCCAATTTTAGGACAGATTGAGCAAGTATTATGTAAGTTCCAACCTCTCTCCATCTAAAATATAGCAATCTTCCACCAGATCATTATCGATCCAAAACTCCAATATTACAACACAGCTCTGATGAAGATCATTCTTTGGAAGAGAAAACTGCCTCGGCAAGGACATGCTTCTTCTTAGGGTATCCCATACCAAACAAGTGGTTAATATACACTTTGCCATCCTTCACCGTCGTTGCCCACGGCAACGGTGGCGGACCACCGGTGCCTTGTCCAATATAGTCGCCGTTTCCCAATCATCATCACTTCCAACCAAACTTATCTTAGGATTGCCCGTGACAATGAGCTTATTTGAAGATACAAGCTCTATTCCATCAGGAAATGAAAGTGAATCTCCAATCATTTTCACTAACTTGACGTCGTTGTTGTTCTTTATGTCAATCTTAAAAAGATTGCCAGTTGAAGTGTGACCAACTAGCAAGTATCCATTAGGATGATAAGCAATTCCATTTAGGGTAAACAAGTTCTTGTACCGCCCTTTTGGAGTGAATAATGGACTTACTATGTTCGATAAATATTCTCCATTCACTCCCACCTTCCATATCACACTCTTTTTGACATCCGTAATGTATGCATTTCCTTCTGCATCGACTGCTACATCATCGGCCAAAGTTTTATCACCTACATGATTAGAAAATAATGTTTGTAAGGGAAAAAAATAGCATTAGAAATATGTACACGAATTTCACGTCAGAACTCGACTTGATAAACTATTATGGGAGACCCTTGAAGTATGTGGTGGATCTTGCAAATAATAAGTCAGTGGACATTTAAATTAACAATTTGATTCTGTGTAATTGTGTCACTCCTACACTTCATATAGGGAAATCTACAGTGCACATGATTGATTTTGACATTGTTTTCATAACTGGTCATATGGTACATTGTAAAAGTCAAGATTGATGGAGAAAAATTCTAACTTCCACTAAGAATATGCTTTCTAATCCTTACATCCATATCATGACCAATATAACACAAAAGTTGTAATGTCTATGAAACAGTATGAATTGAAACCTACCTATTCTATATATTCAAATGCATCGCAGTTATAATAAATACTGCATTTTTAACCCTAGAGACCCTGTCACAGTAACCATTAACCCCTAAATAATTATTAGAGCTACAACCTTTTAAAATATTAATTGAAAATGATAAAATCAAAGTTGCAGTTTCCACCAGGTTCAATTTTTTTTGGTAATTATAAATAATTTCGAGTTACCCAATTTAAAATCATTTTAATTCGTATACTTGACTAATTCATGATAACGCAGAAATATTACTCTCTTTTAAACTTACCACCACAAAAAGCATGAAAAGTTAGGCTGACCCACGTACGTACCTGAGCCACTGAGTTCAGTGAGGAACAATCGGTTCCACGTGTTCAAATCGTAGGCCGCGACTGCACTGTACTTGGTGCCTATGATGTCCCCAATGGCCACCACCACACGATTTCTAGGCCGGTCGATGGCAAAACCGAGGGAGCCGTTTCCGGCCAAGTCGGCATCTCTGACTACCGGAATTTCTTGTAGGACAGTGGTGGGGTCAGAGAGGCCATCTTTGGGAACCGGGACTATACCCATACCGCCCTCGAAGAAAGAGACGATGAACCGGTTGTTGAGGTCGTCCCATTTGGTGCACTCCCTGAGCCAGCCGGTGCTGTGAAATTGGAACCTGTGGGAGGTTGGTTTGGCTGTTTCAAGGGATATGAGGATGCCTATTGGGACGGCTGTGAGGAGTAATATGAGTAAGAAAAACTTGGTAGAGCAAAAGAAAGCCATGGAAATAGATATAGAGCAGAAACACAGAAAATGATTTAGCCAAAGAAAATAGAAAGAAACACAGAAAATGTGTTATTATAGATAGAAAGAAAGAAACGGGAAATGGGTCATAGAGAGAGAGAGAGAGAAAGAGAATATAGTAACACTTAAATATAGGAAATTAATACTTCTCTCTCTTAAGATAAAAAAAAATTATTATTATTTTAAATAATTTCAAATTAAATATCTAATTATTTTAAATAATTTATATTTTACAATAATTTATTTATAATATCTTTAGTATTAATTATCATATTTCTATTCTCTATATATAATGTGTTATTATAGATAGAAAGAAAGAAACGGGAAATGGGTCAGAGAGAGAGAGAGAGAGAAAGAGAATATAGTAACACTTAAATATAGGAAATTAATACTTCTCTCTCTTAAGATAAAAAAAAATTATTATTATTTTAAATAATTTTAAATTAAATATCTAATTATTTTAAATAATTTATATTTTACAATAATTTATTTATAATATCTTTAGTATTAATTATCATATTTCTATTCTCTATATATATTTATGGAACATTATTAATCATGTGTAAAAAATTATGCAATCAAATAAGAATTTAAATATGGATAATTTTTTTATTTTATTTTTTTTCTTAATATACACAAAAAGTCAATCAAAATATTTATCTTACGATAGAAAAAATATTACATATTTTAAGATATTGTATTAAATACATATAATGAATGTGGATAGAGACTAATAAATTATAGATATAAAGAATTACAAAAAGGAACTAATACTTTTACATAGAAAAAAATGATATTTTCACATTAACCTTTTCAGGTAAATAATTTTTCGGTTAAGTGAGATTAATGTAAAATTATCATTTTTACATATAAAAATATTAGTTTTTATTACAATTTTTTTTTTTTAATCTCAAAAAATTGAAAATTAAATGTTATACTAGTTTTTAACTTAAAAATGTCGGTTGATACTTGATAGATATGGCTCGCTAATCCATTTTAAAAATGTCAAAGAGGACAAATCCTAACATAGTTATTAAGAAAACTTTTTTTATATAATTGAAATTCAACAAAATATTAGTAATATCTTCACTTTTTCCACATACAACATTAGTGTGTATATATATATATATTTTATTTTATTATTATTTTTTGTGCCTTTCACATTTTATGAAATTCAAGGACCATATATTGCATATATTATTGAAAATCATTATCCCTCTTAAAGCTTTAATATTTAAAAAATAAGATTTTGAGTTATTAAAAAATTAGTTCCCATCAATGTCGATCAGGTAAAAATAGAGAATAAGTACATAGTATATAATTAGGGAGAATAAAAAATTTAGCGTTAAAAATATTATTTTCAATTCAAGACAAATAATATTACTATTATATCATAATTTGGAAATGGTATTTTAACGTTGAAAATATTATTTTTTTTAAAATTAATAAATAGTTAAGTATGCAATATAAAACTATCATGATTGTAATTAAAAAAATTATAAAGCTAAATTCGGGTTTTGGTAAAGACCAAATAGATGATAGTAATAAAATCAATAAGTGAGCGGCAAATGAGTGGGCTCAAGAGAATATAAAATGGCATAATAATAATAATTATTATTATTATAATAAAAAAGGAGAAATAGAAGGACAGTTTAATGGGCTGAAGAAAAGACAAACTTGTATGTAAATGTAAATAAATCAAAATGAGAGGAACAAATCAGGGAATTCACATTTTTGGGAAGAGGAATACCCATCTCCTACTCGTTAGCCACTTTCCTAGAAATAACAGATTTGGTCTCCTCTCTCGCGAATAGGGTTTTATTACAGACGTATCTTCGCAGGTCAGCTCCCTTTCTTCATATTCTATCGATTTTTGTTTGTATAATTTTTTTTTTTGATTTTTTGCGATTATGTTGAATATGGATTATGGTTTATGTTTTGCTTTAGCTCTACCGATCTGAGTTCTTATTCTTGCTTAATTGTACAGTTCAATCTAGACTTAATAGTACTAAAAGACCTGTTAGGTTTCAATCGGAATTTTCATTTTGTTGTCGATTATCTTTGCACATGTAATTTTATATGTGATTATTTTTTTTACCGTAAATCTGGTATGTTGGTCTGTATGTTGTGATAGTTTGTTTCCCCGAGATCGGATTGAAAAAAGGGTTATTTCTGAGTGATGATACGGTTACAAAAAAAGGGTACTAAAAGTATTTACAAAATGATGTGTGACGGTGTTAGTGGTTGTAGGATACTTCATCAAATCGAGTTTGTGTAGATAACACCATTACAATTAGGGTTTGGTAAGGAACGTTAGCTAGCTAATGTTGATATAACTTGTAGATTGTTCATGAATCTTGTGTTCCATTGTTTGTTTTGCTTTCCTTGCATTGACATCAATATGTTGGATCAGGGCTGTGGGTTTTACACAGATTTAATATAAAGTAACTAGAATTGCTCAGCAGTTTCACCATGTTAGATAGATTTTTTATGTTGCATCTTGTAAAACATATTCCCACATACTGTTTAGTTGGAGTTTTAATCTTGATGAAGCTTGTGAAAAGTGCTTCTAGAATATTTTCATTACTAGTTTATGCTGAATTGCTGATGGTATTCTTGTGCATATGAGAGGTGAAGCAAACTAATGTGTACATTGCAGTAGGAAGTATGTTGTGTTTGTCAAAGGCATGATATCCTGTTTCTTCTCTCATTTCTGTATGGAATATGGATAAATGTTATGCTTACAAGTTTCAACTCCTTGAGATGTTAAAGTGTGTAAGATGTAACATGGTATGGACAGTTGCTACAGTTGCTGTAGTTGCATTGTTTCGTGGAGGCAACTATCCTTTTTTCTTGGAAACTCTGTACTCTTCTCTCTCTCATTGAAATTAAATTGTTGTAATGTAAAAGTAGCTAAAATTATACTAGAAAACGATGACTCAATTACATAGCACGTCTATGACAGTGTCTTTTTTGTTGTGCTCATAATTTTGTAGTTCAGTCTAATGTTGATTCTTCCAAAATAAATTAGTTACTGTGTATTTGTGGGATTCATTTTACTTTTAATTAGTTGGTGTGCTAAACAATTTTTGTGCATGATTTGTTTGAATTGTTCCTTTAGCACTTGAAATTTGAAGAATGATGCAAGGTTATTACTTGCAGGGTTCTAACTAGGAAGTAAAAATGGCCGGTGGTAAGGTTGCTCATGTCACCTTGAAGGGACCAAGTGTGGTTAAGGAACTAGTTATAGCAGCTATACTTGGCTGTGCGGCAGGTGGTTTATGGAAGATGCATCACTGGAATGAGCAGAGGAGAACAAGAGCATTCTATGACCTGCTCGAGAAAGGTGAGATCAGTGTGGTTGTGGAAGAATAAATACTGTCAGCTGCTGTTATTAAGCGCCACTCCATTGGTATCTAAGAACATGTTTTGCTTCCCATTGGCTTTTGATTGAATCGTGAGCACTCTCTTGGGGAATTGAATAATAATTTTTTATAAGCTTTCTGGGTTTGCTTGTCCTCTTAATGTCTGCGTGTATGACTTTGAGACTTATATGATTTTGATTCGTGCACAATTTACTGATCCTCTTCTGCACATTATCGCCTCTAGTTTAACTATGTAAAGAAGACCAGATTGATGAGTTTTGTTGATCTGCTGATTTTATTTTTCTTGATGTCTGTTTATATTGCTAGGATCTCTATTTTTTATTTTTATTTTTGCTAAAGTTAGGATCTTTCTCTTTAGTGAGTTTTTATTCTTGAGGGAATGTTCTCTCTCCAAACCTCATGTTAGTGAGGGTTATCAGATGGAATTGTTATTTTCACAAAGAAAATTGATATTTTCACAAAGACTTGCTCAAATAAATGTGGTTCTCATTTACTATTTATATGAAAAGAGTTTTGTAAAAATATCAATTTCTCTTGTGAAAATATCAATTTCCTTATTTAAACAAAAATATTGGCATGTGAGGTGAAATATTTGCCTAATATTTGCATTATAGTACAAAGATACATTAGCATCGAATGGGATTCCACCACGAGCAATTTGATCTTATACTGTACATTTCAAAATATACCTATTCATTTCGACTTTTATACGTTAATTTCCGACAATTTTAACTTTAATATTGAATATATTTAATTTTATTTACATATATGCAAAAAATGATACACACATGTATATAAAAAAAATTGGATGAAAGATTTGCTTCAAATTGAATCGACAATTATAACGGAGTAGAGAGATAATCTTGGAATTGGTTTATGAGGAATTAAACCAAGTATTTTTTTCACTCCCTTCCGAATTTAAAATTTATGAGAGAAGAGAGGAGGGAAATAAAGGAAATTGACTTTCTTTTCTTGCATGTGAGTTTTGTTAGAAAATTTTAACTTAAAAAGAGTATGTTACTATCTTATCCTTAAGAGATTATATATAAGAAAAATTTTGAGAGAAAATATCTTTCCTTAGCTTTTCTTTTCCCTTCTTAAAAAATTCACAAACAAGGAATTTTTGATATCTTCCCAAAAAAATCCTCATTCTTCATTCTTTTCTCACTCTTAAAACTGACAAAGAAAATGATATAAAAAGTCATGGTGTTTCTATTAAACAACTAATTAATAATGCTACAATGAACAATCAATCCCTACAATGAACAATCAATCCCTATGAGGCTCTTATCCTCCAAGTTGAAGTTTTAACTAGGGCGAAAAATAGCTTAAAAAGAAGTTTGATTCATACTCTATTTTAAAATTAGATATTCATTTTTAAAACGATAATTCTTGAGAGAAGCTTTATTATTATGAATTTATTCCTAATATATTAGAAAGTATTCAAATTACTTATAGTATATGTTGTAATGACATGTTAACATGTCACTTGTTTATATATATATTATAGAATAGAATTGTATCTTAATCTTGCAAGTATCTCTAATTTTAAAATAAAATTTAGTACTCGTCAAAACCTCAAAAGACAGTTACAAATGAAAATAAAAAAATGCTAACTGGTGAATTATAACCAAGTAAACCAGCCATATCAACAAGCAGATATAACTTCAAGATTACCCTTGAAACGTGTTGAATTTTCTGTCTTAGTAAATGTACCGGCAAATTACCCTTGAATTTGCTTGCTTATAAATGAAAGGTGTTATTGTCTCTATTCGAGAAGGAAAGAAAGAAAAAATTAAGAAGTTTTTTCTTCTCCGCCCTTGGGTGAGACATGTCTCTCCTTTTAGGAGTACGGATTGCAGATATACTAATTGAATACACGATTCGAAAAACATGTTTAGAGTGGTTGTTTCCTAATTATTATTTATTTTTGCTCAAGTCATGAAAGTTTATAATTCAAATTTTGTTTTAAGTAGATATTCCCTCAACCTTATCGTACATGTAATTAGTATAATGAATTTCCCCTAGTATTTGTTCTCTTTCAAAACTAAGCATGCATCAGAAAGTAGAGATTATTATCATAATAGATTTCATGCATTCATGCCTATAGCAACCATGACCCCCTATTTACTTCTAGGTACAAAAGAGATTCTAAACAGTAATAAGCTACATGTTTGATGCAAGTATGCAACCAAGAAGAAGAGATAACTAAAAAGACAACTTTCTGCTTATTTACTTCAGAAATTAACACATCAGTAAATTTATTGTTAATGTTAGATTGACAAACAGATATATCATTATTGATTAGTATTCAACAAATCCAAAATTATACATGGGCCATTACATCGATAACAGCAAAATGTTGTTTAGGAATTAATTAACAGGAAGGGCACAACTTGAACACAAGTTAAATTGCCCAACTCGCAGAAGCTACTCGATTTCAAAACACAGTGCTGAATGATACACTCTGTATACTCCTAAATAAGCTCAAAACAAAGTTACATGGATACAGCAGGATCAACCAATTGAGCTCAATAACAAATCAATCATACCATATCAACAAAACTAGGGCATCCGATATATATCGAAACTAATTAATTGAAATCCATAAAATCTCAAAATACCATAACATAAATCAAAATAACTTGTAACCACACCAAACTAATATCTAAGAGACTCCAATAGACACACATAGCAACACATAGATTGAAACCAAAAGCATAACTTCAAACTTAAAAGAAAACTACCAAGACCTAGATGGAACGACAATCCAACATCCAACTTCGAAGACAGAGTTCAACAATGGAACATATTAGCAGGAGTCGAGAACGGCTGTATTGGACAAGGAAGCTGCCACGGTTCCATCAAAGTATCCGGAAGTTCAGGAATATCCATAGCAAGTCCACTCACTTCCTCTACAATGTGTAGAACAGAGTTCAAAGAGCACAGCCTATCAGTCAATTCAGAAAGTTGAGCTCTCAAAATATTGTTCTCGGATGCAACCCCAACAAACATATCCGTTGCTTCATTGATCTTCTGCGTAACAAGCTTGTTCTGATTTTGCAACTGGCTCACTTGGCTAATCAATTCATTTGCATGCTGCTGCTTCTTCATTCGCGATCTCCTAGCTGACTCGCGGTTCGATATCATCCTCTTCCTCTTCTTTTCATCAAACTTAACGTATCGAAGGTCACCATCGGAGCCTGAACTCACTTGTTGTGGTGATGCCATCACTTTCTTAAATTGGCGTCTCTTTTTCCAATTAACGCACGTTTGTATCAAGGTGTTTGTGAGAAAATGGAATTGTCGGGTCTACTTAGGGGGTTCAAGAGCTGAATGGAGAAAAAATAGGGGGGGGGGGGGTATTCTGAGGAATTGGGATTGAATATTTGAATGCGGGGGCTAATTCATGAAAACACGTAGAACCAGTAAAGGTATACAACAGAAAACGAGTGTATAATACGGATCCGACGCAGGAGAATAGAATAGTAATTCATGAATGCTATAAAATTATGTTGGGTTTCAACCTAATAAGCCCTAGAATCATTGTATCAACAACTAGAAATTCCGAAAATAAAGAACAATCTAATGTTACAGGCAGGAACACGAAACCTAAATCAAGATTGGGGATGATCGGAAGTTCCGATCAGACAAATTTCTGATTACCGAGTCGATCGTAGAATACCCTTCAATCGATCTGATGCACGCAAAAAAAATTTGAAAAATTAGACCTAAAATCATAACACATGAAGTAGGCAGAGAATAACAATATTGAGAATGAAAAACGAAAACAAAAACAGAAAGGCAAAAAATGAAGGAAAAAACAGAAAGGAAAGAAATGAAACTTACAAGATGGCGATACGTACAAAGCGCGGATCAAAGAAGGCGAAGTAAGGGCTGGAAGGGCACTTTTATAGGCAAAATTCTGTGCATTTACAGGCTGTCAAACGGTACTTTATTTCTAGCTCGGTTCTTTTTTTATCTGTTTTTTTAACATTATCCAAATAAATTATAAAATATAATTAATATTTTGTGTGATTAATTAAATTAAATATAAAATTTTAATATTAATCTTTAAAATTTATTAAAAAGATAAAAAAAATAGCTTTTATGCGTAAAATATAATATAAAAAATTAAATATTTAATATTTTTTTAAAAAATTACAAATAATAAATATAAATAAATAAATAAAATTTCTTTTAAAAAGTCAGATAAACGGAATGAAGGTAGTAATACTAGTTATTCAAAGTTAAAATATAATAGAAAGAAATTAAGGATCGATAAAAGAAAGAGCGGAGAAAAACAATTATTATTTTAAATAAATTAAAATATAAAAGAATATTTTTTTACCCCTTTTCTTTTATAAAATAAATTTAATTCTATACTTATTTATTTTATGACAAAGAGCTGTCGGCGTAACCTTACTGACATAAGCTATGACCACACGCTCCATTGGGCTATTGGTAGTTTGGTACGCACCATTTGACGAATCTACCATGGAATATACCCTCAAACGAGGAAAAAATATATTTAAAATTAAATTATTTGTCTTAATTTAATATTATTTAATTTTTTTAAATAAAATTATTAATTTTTTTAAGTAAAACTATTAGTCTCATAAAATTATATTTAATAATTTAAAATAGAAGACTATTAATTACACATTAATCATAAGATTATATAATCGCTCCTAAATAACTTTAGGAATGAGAAAAAATAATACATGGAACTATTAAAATGACTATTAATTCTTCATTATTAGATAAAATAATTCGAAATATTATTAAAATAAGACAAATAGTTCAATTTTAATTATATTTTTTACAAACAAACATAACTTTATTATTTTAAAAAATAATATAAATGATTTCATTATAATAATTTTTAAATTAAATTCTAAAATTTTAAATTATACAAATTTATAGTATAATTTAGTTAATACTAATAAATAAAAAATTTAAAAGCTAAAAAGTAAGACTTATGATATTTCTTACTTTAGCTATAAAAATTTTATAAATTAATTTTATAAAGTTGAGATAATCTCTCTCTTTTTGTGGAATAGGAGTTATATATATTTGTCAAGGATTGGCCAATTTTGACCACCGCCACCTTCCTTCCTTCCTTCCTTGCAGCTGGTGGATAATTCAAAGCACATCTCATTGGTTTTGAACAGAACTATGGAAGTTTCCTTTTAGTAATATTTAAATTAATTTTCTTTTACGTAACACGCAATAAAAGCTCAAATTTATAATGTAGTCCTTTACCTAGTCAAGACACTAATGATCGCCTGACACCTTACAAATTTATATACTTATCTTTAAATATAATAACCTTTATATTTAATGACAATGAAATGTTGATTATAAATTTGAGTATGTTGTATAAAAATAAACTCTTTTATCAAATTCCAGATTCATTTCATAAAAAAATCTCAGTTTAGTTATAAAAATTAATTTATAAAATATTAAAACAAAGATATAAATTTATTTGATTTTAATTAAATATAATTGTAATTATTTTAAGTTGTTTCAAAAGTACAAATATCTGCGACCTTAATTATTTTTAAAACTTACGTGAATCATATCATTAATTTTGAAGTACTTAATTTGATTTAGTATTTTAAATAAATGTTTTTTTGAATTTATAAATAAAATCAGGAACTAAATAAAATAAATCAAATGATCAAGATAACCCCTAACGCTCTCACCAAAAATGAAAAATTCCTCACCAAAGTTACGACTTTATATGGTGGTGATAGACTGATAGGTTGCAGTGGTGGATAATGACAACGGCCGCGAGTGGTAAAGCACAAATTATGTTTCTAATAGAATAGTATAGTTATTAAATTCATAAATATTGTATTGTTATGAATCTAATTTCCATTATCTCTGGTCTCATATAATTAATAAAAATAGAGATTTTTTTTTATTATATATATATATATATATATATATATATATATCGAAAAAAGTGTTGCTATATATCGGTTACATGTTAGATATGAGTTTCTCAACGTACCTAGCTTGGCTCTCATTTGCTGTATAATTTTTGAAGCCTTCTCGTGGATGATGTTATTTATAGTTTAATTTTTTTATTTAGGGTTGTGAGATAATGCGAACCCCAAGCAAATGATAAACAGCAGAAAATAGCATTTCATAGTAAATGCATACATCTAGCTTTAATTTGTATTCTAGTATTTTCATACTTAAAATATTTTTCCATGTACTCAATTAAAATCAATTGCCTAATTTTTGCATTGAAGTTATAACTCAAAATAATCCAAGTTTCCAAATGTAAATTCGTTTGGCGGAGATTTCAAGTGGTAAATTAGGAAAAACTTTCTTTGCTATATAATGCCTGTGTTGATTTTGGAGGAGATTTGATTAAGAAATTAAGCTCATTTTTATTTATTTTTTACACTTGTGGCATGATAACCTTTAGTATGAGATCGATGATAATTGTAATTATTGATATCATTAGTACTCTTAGCATATAGGCCCAAATGGGCTAAATCCAAGCCCAAGAACCATCTACTATGATTCGTTTAAGAGAATTGTAAAGTCAAAACTATACTCGAGTACGTTCTCTATTTGAGAGCGCTACATAGGTGTTTCTCGAACAAATGACATGATATTTTCGCTAAACCCATGCTTATGCACCTAATTTGATAAACTAAAAGGATAGGAACATTGAGACTATAAAAAGGAGTCTCAAAATGCCAAAAAGGGGTTAAATATAATTTTATACTTAAAACCCACACACTATTGATAATTTATCTATTGACTCTATTCACTAACCTCATACACCAGAAACGTCCCACGATTACTCAGCCGTTAATTAAAAATATGGATGTTTTGTGCAAGTCCAAGCAAGCGAGGGCCCCACGAGCTGGAGATAACTCCCGGGGCTAAGTCATCATCATTGACGGTAAAAAGAGGGTCTTCTTGGGTAAAGATTCTAGGTTCTTGCAACCCAAAAACTTAGGTCCTACCTTTGTTTTCACTTGGTTAGCATCTAAACCCACAAAGAAAATATTTTTCCAATCGTGGTTGGTTTTTAACCATCTGAAAGGTCATCAATCTAAAGTATATATAGTCTCCAACTTACATACAATACCATCTGAAAATGGCCAAAACACGAAATAGAGGTGGAAGAAGTGTTGGTGCAGGTCCTAGTCACCCCCAACCAAGCCATTAGTTAAGCCAACGGGATAAAGAGCCACCTCGTGATCAACTTAATCATTCTATACGCTTAGTTCATCCTGTCCATTCCCAGGCTCAACCAAACTTGAGAGAAAGTTTGAACAGAAGTAAAGCTCGCATAACTATGGACTCTTATGAAGTAAATACGATTGAAGCAGCTTGTCGTGAGGCTGAGAATGCTAGACGGCAGGCTTGTCTATATGATTTAGAGGCTATTAGATTGTAGCTTGAAGAGTCGGGGAGAAGATTAGAGGAGATGACTGCCTAGATGGCAGATAATTGGGAGCAAGGCCAAAATGATCCCCATCATGATCAGCGACCTACACATTATGTGAGGTGTAAAGCGCAGAGTATTAGGTGCTATAGACAAAGGTCTCCAACTCTAGAGAAAAAAATGAGGGGACGACAAACAAGGAGAAGAAACCCTTCTCTGCAGTAGGAAATGAAAAATGAACAAAGGCGTTCGAGCGGTTATAAAGGACTAAGGAAAGTCAGCCCACAATCCGAGGGCAACAGGTAGAGTCGTACAGGCCAAGGATAATCGGCTGATATCCTTTATTACTATGCCTTCAGTCGCATGCTGCTCGACGGGTATGAAATTAAAACCCTATAAAGAGCCTTCTTTGTATGGCTTTGGAAATAATCCAATCCCAATTCAAGGGACTATAGTCTTCGGATCCGAACCTTGTCAGTTGAGAACTACTGTAAAGATTAATAATAATATTAAGGATATCTAAATACAAACCAAGTGTTTATTTGAGATAAGTTTATCTCAGATCCCTTCCTGAAAATATGATATCTACATACAATTAATATTATTCATATTTTAAATTTCTAATTTTTTTGCTCCCCTAAATAGAGCTCAACACCCTGCAGAATTACAAGGAATATTAGAAATTGATAGTGAATAATTTAGTAATACGTATAATTGTGAATCAATTTATGTTATCTATACTATAGGGCCTGTTCGGGATCAGCTTATAAGTTGGTCAACCCAACTTATAAGCTGATTTGCTAAAAGTACTGTTCGGGAATGACTTAAAAAATGACTTATAAGTCAAAAAAAAAAGTTAAAAAAAATAAGCAACTCTTAGTTACTTAAAAAAAACGACTTATAAGTCGTTTTTTTTAAGTTGGTCAACTGCAGTGAAATGACAAAAATGTCCCTCCTTGTTTTTTTTAACATTCTTCCTACTAAAGGACATTTTAGTAATTTTTACATTTTACTTAACTTATAAGTCATTATTACCCGAACACATCCATAATTATTACTTATAATTCCCGACTTATAAGTAAAAATAATGCCGAACACTTTTATTAAATTTAACTTATAAATCTACTCAAATTTTAACTTATAAATCTACTCAAATTTTAACTTTAAGTCAAAAAAAAAAGTCATTCCCGAACAGGCCCATAGAGTGATCATGGGCAGCTTAGTGTAACTGTGTCATAACTTCTTCTTTTTCCTCTTTTACCCCGTAAGTTTAGTTATAGTATTATTTTATTCTTTTTATATTAATTTTATAAAAAAATTATTTTATCCTGTGCTATCGGATGCTGGTTGTAATTGTTATTTCGTCAAAGAACTAGTATCACATAATTATATGTTGATATATTATTATTTTAAAAATTAATTACAGATTATTGTATTTGTAGCCGTACCCAAATTTATACGGTAAAACGGAACTCGGCCTTTATTTCTCAGTATCCAAACAGTTCCCAACCAATACGGAGAAGAAATCGATATCTATTTCGAGTAATTGCATTATCAAATTCTTACCAAATTTCAGTTAGAAAAGGTAAAAAGTTTGGATCTTTGCTTACAAATGTTACCAGTAGTTGTTTAAATTCCGTCTTTATTACCGGGAATATGTAGAAAATGGAGTCCATAACTTCGAATCAGTTATACTAAATTGACTGTTTTTATAGTATATTTCTAGTTAAAAAGAACTTCAAATCTTTTACTGAGTTTTTCTTTATGCTAAATTGGTTTAGATGCGAACAGTTTTGTTTCATTTCTCCTTCATATTGTTAACAAGGAAAGGAAGAAAAATGGAAGACAATGTCTGTCTAGCAGTGATAGAAGCGTGGAATGTGAAATAGATACGAGTTGGGACCGAATCAAGTTGTTTGTGTAAGTTAGGGTTCGGTCTAAATTTGTTATCTTTGGTACCTAAGAATTTTAGGTCAACTGCTTGTGATTGCGAAAGTCTTGTTCCCTCTTGTAACTTGCAAGTTTGTGAAGACCTAAACATGAAAGTCCAACCAACTAGAAGAATTAATGTGACTTGAGCTTTAGGTAATATATATATATATATATATATATATATATACCCATGTTTTTCTTTTTGGTGATACTCATTGTACTTTGTTGGGCAATGTCTTTTCTTTTCACCTTATAACTTGGAAAAACTTTATGTACTATTGTAGTTGTCCCCATGGTACAAGGGAGCATGATGTATGTATAATGTTACAATGTACAAATGTAATTACGACTGTCTATGAGGATTGTATTTCTACTCTACGAAGCTGATGTTCCTCCTCATCGTCCTCCTCCTCCTCCTCCTCGTCATCTCCACTTTCAGAATTCACAGCACCCTAAAGAAGCAAAGAAAAATGAATCATTTACGTATAAAATACCCCCTTCTTTGTCGCGACAAATCTGCATTTTTATAGTAGCTCCTAGAAATTGTATACAAAAAGACCAGAATTCATTAGGGTGAGAAAGCCAGAACTAACCTCATAACGGCGCCTGATACTATTTTGGATTGATGCGATTATTCGAATCAGTATGTACATTGGAAGTACTATCCCACTTGTCTTTGCTATAAGCAACTGCAATGATAACAAGTAATAATTGAAAAAAACTACAAGCACGACCATGATAACTTTGAGTAATTATGATTAATGGGAAGTTAGTTGAGAGCAGCATCAGTCGCGACAAGAAAGTTAAGTTTTGTGCTTACAGTAAGGAGTGTAAACGGGTAATCTTCTGTTCCACCAGTAAGTAGGGCTAGAAGATGTCTCACTAGCAAAACAACCGTAACCTGCAAATTTGTATATATATTAATTAGTGAATTAGCTTAACAAAATTTTCACAACTGGAAACATAGCAGGACATCATGGTAGTACATTTACAGTCTAAAATCATGAATAGGCTGATGCATTATGTTCATAGAACCTAGAATGAATGACTAGTGTGCACTTGTTGGTCACTTGAAAATCTTGTTCGTCTGGACATAGCTTATATAAACTGCTTTAATTACACTAGCCCAACTCCCAAGAAGCCGCTAGCCGAACATATCACATATGTATGTCCACATTACATATGTTAGGAAAATGAGTATGTTGTCTGATTTTTTTAATGCATTGCCAATTTCAGCAAATCATGTAACTTACAGTAAGTGCAACAAATCTACAGCAATTGGCCCGTGTACCGGAAGCCAATGAGAATTCGTATTCAAGCAGCTGCTCTTCATCTGTGGCATCCAATTCTGGATTTTCCAACTCTCTCTCCCTTCTTGAAACTTCCGAGCTTGCTCTGTTTTGATCAAAATTCACCATGATAAATTGTGTCAGTAATAATTCAGAAAAAGGAATTTTCTCTACTTTATTTCACTATGGGTTTGGAGGCCTTCATTTTAATTCTCATTGCGGGGACCTAGTGAATATGATGGTAATTGTAAATTAATGAAGGAGGAATCTAACCTTATGGTAACAGCTGCATCTAGCAGCTGGGCCTTCTTGATAGGGGCAGTGTACCTGGGTTCAAAATTCTGCAACATTGCAAAGTCCTTGTCAATAAATAGACAATCAAATTCTCCATTATAAAATTCAAAACTCACTTGGAACCAAAGCAAAACTTTTTAAAGGAAAAGAAATAGAGTTACGTAGCTTTAAATTATGTTCCATATGGATAAGAAGAACACAGTATGGCCTTTCTTTTCTTGCAATATAAAATGCTGGTAATTCCCCCCTATCTGGACTTCATTTTTAAATTAAAGAAAACCCAGTACGAGAAAGACAAAAACAGTTTATTTTCTTCCTAAAAATTACATAACACATAGGAAATTAAAAATATTGATTAAAATTTATAGAAAAATAAATAAAAATAAAAAAACAAACTTAGAAAATCCTAAAAGTTAAAAGACAAAATAGAGCTGGAATAATTCAATTCATAAACACCAAAAACACAGAGTTGGAATGAAAATTCAAGGAGGGGACAACCAGAAATTCGAAGCTTTGGATTCAGGATACCCAAACAAAACATCAACAACAAAAGATTAAAAAAAAAAAAATACTGGAAAAATTCAAACCTGTAAGCAAATTTCACAAATTGTATTGCCCTTTTCATCACACCATCTCTGTATGCAATCTCTGTGAGCAAACTGAAAACAAAAAAAATTGATCAAGCACGTCAATTAATCCCAGATGATTAAGAAGATAACCCATATGAAGAAGAATTAAAGGATAATAAATTTGTTTTCCTTTGATTGATTGGTACGGTACAAACCTTGACAGTTCCAGAACAAGAACAAGGAGCTTCCAAGCTCTTACAGCTCTCAAATTCTGCTTCATGGCATATTCTACACAAGGGAATTTCAGAAGATGATTCCAATTCCATCACAGATATTATAACTTCTTTTCCCATCTTTTCTAATGTCTGCTTTTTTCAAACTTTTTCCCTCTCTCTTTCTCTCTTTCTCTACTTGGCTTATGTTTTCCTTCTTTTCCTTCGTTTCCTTCGGACTTTAAAGAAGAACAATATTGACATTACCAAAAATGCCCTCTAATATTTCAAATGGTACTATAATTGTTATCCACTTGGACAAAGTCCAAACGCGGTCCAGGAAGGAAGGAAGGAATGCCAATTCTCTTCTTCCCATTGACCTCCCTCCAAAAGAGAATTCACATGCTGCCGCGATTTATTTATTTATTTTGTTATATTAGACTAATTTTTAAACACATAAATTAACTAATTTCAGAATTCAATATTTTACTAGTGTATCGAGTATATCAAATCATCACTATTAAACTGGCAATTTATTATTTTAAATTATAAATATAAAATAAATTATATTTTAATATATACAAATTTTATAAATGAGATTCTTTTCTTAAGAAAAAAAGAAGAAATAAGAACTAATGTTGATGTCTTAACTATACAAAGCTAGGGAATTTTAATCCATTGTAAGAGAGGTGCCTTCTTAGTTTTACTATGTGTAGCTTAGTTTCATTAGGAGAGAATCAGAAAGTTTCGAACGTCATCTACGTGTATATAAGATATTAACACACATATTTAAAATTTAACTTAATTTAAAAGGTTAAGTCATTTAAGTTTTAAATTCATTTATGTATAGTTACTCGTTTACTTTTTTATTATTTCTTTAATATAGAACTTTGACTAACTTATGGTATTCTAATAAATACAAACGATGAGAAGCAATGAATAGCAATATGTCCAAGTCTTCGTTGGTCAGCAATAAGAATCGAATCTACAACTACAAGGCTTTGAGCTGAGCTGCGACCTTCCGCATTTAAGTTGCACCCTCAACTGGAAGAAAAATTATTCAATGTTGTTAGGATATTGTCACGAGATATCTTAAATTAATTATATACTGTCATTTTAGTATGTATAGTAAATCCAGGTGTAAAGGGTTTGCTGCACATACTGATATTACAGCATATGATTGACATACATATCATATGACAATGATCCAATAACACTGAATAACTTCTCCGACAGTAAAGTGCAAGTCAATAAAATTATATTTCTTCATTGCTCTAAGATACAAAGAACTCTTATATATTACTCGGTCAGTTCAATAAAAATAAAAAATAGAAATCTCGTTTGAATGAACATTTTAAAGTCAATTTGTAAAAATTATAAAATCTGAAATTTAGAATAAATGTGATTCATGTAAATTTTGAAAAAACAAAATTTGCAATTTATATGAATAACAATTATATTAACAAAAATCAAATGAATTCACACAACTTTTGAATCTTGAAATTTCATTATGCAGAAACTGAATTATAAATTTAGGTTTGTACCCCAGGAATAATAAATTTCACAGTTTGCATCAATTTTCTTCTCCTGCAATTAATTAACGCGGCAAAAATTTAGGAACAAAATGTTCAAATAATTAATACTCCTTCCCTTTGTTCTATACAAAAAAAATTAAATTAAATTAATTTTGATGTTCTTTTTTTTTTTTTAAAAATATTAAGAATTACACGGTACATATTTATATAATTTTATTTGATAATAGTATACTCTCAAGACTAGCTTACCAAGATCGTAAGCCATATAAATTGTAATCGGGATAACACTTTATTGACACTTTTACAAGTAAAATGTTAATTATATAAGTTATCTCACATATAAAAAATAAATAAAATTTATTTTTATGTAAAAGAAAAATTTATAAAATTAATATTTTTATTTATAAAATTATCAAATCTCGTCTTTTATATGGTCACGTTATTATTTGAATTATTTCATAATATCAATTAAAATATTATGTTTTTGAATGTACCTAAAAACTTACAATATAGTGACAGATGTAATCCAATTAATTAATATACCTTTGTTTATAATTAAAACAATCTCAAATCATGCTTTTAAATATAGATGTCGAATACTGGAGTACATTTGTAAAGGCTAAGGTGATAGTTTATAAAATATAATTCCAAAAAAAAAAAAAAAAGACTCTGATGGATAGTCTTATACTCCCTCCGCTTCAAAATAAAAGTCTTAATTATTTTTTTTTGCATATATTAAGAAATAGAATAAAATGATAAAATTGTCCAAAGTTAAATTCTCATTTAATTGTATTGTTTTATGTACATGACTAGTGATACTTCATAAATATGTATAGAGAATAAAAATATGATAATAAGATATTATACGTAAATTATTGTAAAATATAGATTATTTAAGATAAATAATATTTAACTTAGAATTATCTAAAATAGTAATAAGAACTTTTATTTTAGTACGGAGAGAGTATAAAATATAATAGAAGGAGATAATATCTAAAATAGTTCTCGCTTATAAATAATTTGAAGTGGCCACACAAAACAAGGCGAGACAAATAAAGTATTATTAATTAAAAAAAGTGCTAGAAATGCATATTGTGACCATTTGTCGGCCTAAGGCGCCTAACAAATTATTAGTTTGCAGTTTGGAGAAGTACGTCCACCTTGTCCGCTCGTTCCGAATTCGAATTTCATGGGACTGCATATGTTTTTGAGTGTGATGAAATCGAAAGCCTAATATCCAACATGGTCATATTTTCATAATAAATAATTATGTTTCACCAAAAATTAAAAAACTAATAAAAATAAATTTAAATAAACGGGCCCAACCTGAGATGGGATTTGCCGGTCCGGAGGGTCTTTTTCCTCAGTCAATTATGTCTCTCCCCCCTTTCTCACATTTATTTTTCATGAATAGGATTATAAGAATTTGTTCTAAAGTGCCATAGATAGATAAGAATAAGGATTAGACGAGTTTTTTTTTCATATGAATAATAAATGGAACATATTCTCATATGAAATATGTTTTTGTAAAATTAACACTTATATTTATAAAAATATCAGTTCACTAAATTATATATATATATATATATATATATATATATATATATATATATATTTTGCAACAAAGAAAAGATGTAGGTATGTGTATTGATGAGGCTTCTTGAGTTTTTTTTTTTTGAGATATTTATTTTAAAGGTGATTGCTGAGGTATTGATTCATTTATTTGTGCTTATCCCTCCTCCATCGCTGTCTCTCTCTAAACAACTTTATCTGTCTGATGTATTACGCTTCACTTGAAATGGAAATGGATTTGCTTTGCTTTGCTTTGCTTTGATTATGTAAGAGAGTTGTGGCAAAATCAATCACTAGCATTAAGTCGGCACATATATAAAATGACAAATGACAAGTGCATATAACCATCATTGAGAAAAAAACAAGTAAAATTGAATAATTAAACATAATCAAACCGAATCGAATTGTTAACCAAAATATTTCAGTTATTTAGATATTTTCGATTATTACCGTTTTATAATTTAATTTTCGAGTTCGGTTTCGGATATGAAAATTATACTGTTCGGTTAACCGAATTAATTTTTTTTTAAAAAAAACTATTTTTCATTTTTCATTTTTAATTGTTAATTGTTATGATATTAATTAAATTTTGTGAAATTATAAATTATGTATTGTTAATTTTAAACCATTAAAACTTGTTAAGTTATGAATTATTATTGTTGTTGATTGTTATTAATTATTGATTGAAAACTCTAGTATTGAAAAATTGAAATGATTTTTTTTGTTTTACAAAAAGAAAACTTAATTTCGGTTATTAACCAAAACAACTGAATAAAAAAATTGGTTATTCAGTTTTCGATTATTCGATGATCTCATAATTCGGATATTTATTTGAATATTAAATTACATAAATTTTAATTTTCGATTATTATAACCGAGTAATCATATCTACATATAGCCATGCATGCATGCTCAAAGGATAAGATGCGATAGACCTTTATTTTTAAAAGTAGAAGTTGACATGAACTTATTAATATGCCATTTATTTTTCTGACAAATAATATTAGGGCTTATGTTTAGAAAGTTAATTTTTTTTCCTAAAAATTATTTTAAATATGCATTTTTAATTTTAAAATAAAGAGAGTATATCACTACTAATTACTGGTAGTTAACTAATGACAAACATCTCAGGCAAATTAAATCGGCACCGTTAATTGCCACTATAATTACTATTTCCTCAATAAAAAAAAGTTTTACTTTTTTTAAAAAGTATAAATTATAGTTTTATTTCTTCTAATAATGGTATAAAGTAGTAGTAACACAATACCTCAAATTTATCATTATAATTTTATTATTATATTATTATTATTAATTAATTATTATTTTTAATTAAACAGTCTAAAAAATTAAAATATATTAATCATTGCCATTTGCGGCCCCGCCTACATAAATTTAGTGGATCCCAGCAAGGAAAAGGGAAGGAAAGTCCAAGAAGTTATAACGGTATCATTTGAAATGTGCAACAGTCCCCCTGCCGTCCATATTTTGGGTTGCTCAAACTCATTTATTTCAAACTTAAATTTTAGATAATTGATATTTTTATAAATTAATTTAATATTTTTAAAAATAAATTTTATTTAATTTTATAAAAATATTAAATTAGTTTATAAAAATATTAATTTTATATAAAAATAAATTAATTTAATATTTTTATAAATAAATATTATTTGATTTTATAAAAATATTAAATTAATTAGTAAAAATATCAATTCCTTAAATTTTACTTTTAAACAAATTATATGTGATAAGAATGTCATTTTTATTGCAAGTACTTGTGTAACAATTAATTTATTATTTTATTTTTTGCATTGATGTCAATTTATATTTTTCCTCGACAAAAATTAACATGTTATATCACAACATATATAAAACCCCGATTTAATTGAATGTTTATGTTGGTTTTACTTATTAATTTGCGGGTGGATTCGGGTTAGGGGCAGGGAGAAGAATTGTTGACTAATTAAATCCAATCTCCTTAAGGATTAAATAACTAATTATCACTTGAGCGGACTGTTAATTTAATTTAATTTTTTGTCATTGACAGCTTTTAATTTTAATTTTAAAGATTAAAAATGTTAGGAATGGAGCAGAGGCCTCCTAAATTTTAAGGCATGAACCAAGAAATTTTAAATTAAAGTTTTCAAGTTCGGCCCAACCGGCCTCCCATTCGGTTGTGTCCCCCAAGTTTTCTCCCAAAACTACTCTGTTTGATAGGGGTGAGTAAAAAATTAAAATTTATCTCGAAATTGTATAAAAAATTAACCAAATCGTACCAACGGTTCTGGTGTATATAGTGATTTTATAAAAGTTGAAAAATCGTATTTACTGTTTGATTTCGATTTCTGCGATCCACCGCACCAATAATGGTCAAAACAACATCATTCTATTTTTGTTTTTTAAATTACATATTGTTTATTATACTTTTCTCCTATTTTTTGTTAGCATAACATTAACTTCTACAGTTATCTCTCGTATAACTATTAATTGTAGTTTTGAAAACTTTTAATTGTGAATTTTACTTAACTAATATTATTTCTTATTATTTGATTGTCTAAGTATAAATAATACACTATTTACTTTTAAGTTATAAACAACTATTCGCCACAGTCTTACTTTTCTTCTTAAGTAGTTATTCTAACATCTTATATACACATCTGTCTGCACTTGAAAATTAGATGATTCTTTTGGTTCTTAATTTTTTTGCATATGTTCAATTGATTTTGAAACCGAAACCGCATCGCACGTTTAAAAATTGCATCACACAAATCACAAGTTGTTTCATATGTGGTTTTAAATTTGCCAAATTATACCTAAGCGATTTTATATACAATTTAAATTTAAACCACACAAAACTGCACCATACGTCCATACCCTATTGTTTGATCAATTCTTGTTGTTTTCAATTTATGATTATGAAAATAAATTTAAAAAAAATAGTTTGTTGTTTTATCTATATATCGATTTGTATAATCTCAAATAATTATTCAACTATATGGGAAACCATACATGGAATCGCAATTATAATATTAAGAAATTCAAACTAACAATAAGAAATTATAATTATCAATTAAACTCAAATAATAGAAGTGGATGGAGTAAATAATTTTCATGCTAAATAGGTAAAATCGATACTAAGAAAGAAAAAGTTATGTGCATATTAAATAAAGCTGACTCAACAGTAAATTACACAAAATTAAGAATCAAACTTGAAATTTAAATATCACAGATTTCAATTTTAACTATTATATTAAAATTATTGAACGTGTCATCGACAAATCAAAAGGATCCGCGTTAGAGAGAATAAAGAAGTTAATAAGCGAAAAGTGAAAAGACGCAATCAATGAATCGCTTTTAGTATTTCTTACTTCTTTGATTAACTCAGTTGTGGAGTCTAGTTCAGGAGTGAAGAAACTTACTTGGAGTCTTCCTTCAAGTTTTCAGGATCCTAAATAATTGTACTAATTATTCATTAGATCTTATTTGATGAGTTCTTTTGTATATTTGTAGGAAATACCATAGAATGTGGAAGCTGATATTTTCACAGATATTTTTATAAAAAAAATATCGGTATAAGTCTATAACGACGGTTTTAACCGTTGCTATAAGTCTATAGAGATAGTTTACGTATAAAAATATTTAAAAATCCTATAAAAATATCATTTTCCTGTAATATTTGCATAACTCTAAGCAATGTAAACATGGTGGTGCTTTTGGAAGAATGTCCTGAATTTAGTGCCCCAAAGAATCGAAAACCATTCATTGTAAATTAGGCATATGGGAGATGAAGTTTATTTTAATTTTTAACGGACAATACTATATTTACTATATCCGGATATAACATAAAATATTATATAGATTTTAACTATTAAAAAATAGGGCCTAACACGAAATATTATATTTATTATATTCGGACACAACATAAAACATCACATAAATTTTAACTATTAAAAAGTTGGACCTGATACGAATTCTCATTTTTTAATGGTTGAGATTCATGTAATATGTGTTCAGATGTAATTTACCTAGACTTGTTCTTTTTTAAATCCAATCCAATCTCCTTAAGGATTAAATAACTAATTATCACTTGAGCGGACTGTTAATTTAATTTAATTTTTTGTCATTGACAGCTTTTAATTTTAATTTTAAAGATTAAAAATGTTAGGAATGGAGCAGAGGCCTCCTAAATTTTAAGGCATGAACCAAGAAATTTTAAATTAAAGTTTTCAAGTTCGGCCCAACCGGCCTCCCATTCGGTTGTGTCCCCCAAGTTTTCTCCCAAAACTACTCTGTTTGATAGGGGTGAGTAAAAAATTAAAATTTATCTCGAAATTGTATAAAAAATTAACCAAATCGTACCAACGGTTCTGGTGTATATAGTGATTTTATAAAAGTTGAAAAATCGTATTTACTGTTTGATTTCGATTTCTGCGATCCACCGCACCAATAATGGTCAAAACAACATCATTCTATTTTTGTTTTTTAAATTACATATTGTTTATTATACTTTTCTCCTATTTTTTGTTAGCATAACATTAACTTCTACAGTTATCTCTCGTATAACTATTAATTGTAGTTTTGAAAACTTTTAATTGTGAATTTTACTTAACTAATATTATTTCTTATTATTTGATTGTCTAAGTATAAATAATACACTATTTACTTTTAAGTTATAAACAACTATTCGCCACAGTCTTACTTTTCTTCTTAAGTAGTTATTCTAACATCTTATATACACATCTGTCTGCACTTGAAAATTAGATGATTCTTTTGGTTCTTAATTTTTTTGCATATGTTCAATTGATTTTGAAACCGAAACCGCATCGCACGTTTAAAAATTGCATCACACAAATCACAAGTTGTTTCATATGTGGTTTTAAATTTGCCAAATTATACCTAAGCGATTTTATATACAATTTAAATTTAAACCACACAAAACTGCACCATACGTCCATACCCTATTGTTTGATCAATTCTTGTTGTTTTCAATTTATGATTATGAAAATAAATTTAAAAAAAATAGTTTGTTGTTTTATCTATATATCGATTTGTATAATCTCAAATAATTATTCAACTATATGGGAAACCATACATGGAATCGCAATTATAATATTAAGAAATTCAAACTAACAATAAGAAATTATAATTATCAATTAAACTCAAATAATAGAAGTGGATGGAGTAAATAATTTTCATGCTAAATAGGTAAAATCGATACTAAGAAAGAAAAAGTTATGTGCATATTAAATAAAGCTGACTCAACAGTAAATTACACAAAATTAAGAATCAAACTTGAAATTTAAATATCACAGATTTCAATTTTAACTATTATATTAAAATTATTGAACGTGTCATCGACAAATCAAAAGGATCCGCGTTAGAGAGAATAAAGAAGTTAATAAGCGAAAAGTGAAAAGACGCAATCAATGAATCGCTTTTAGTATTTCTTACTTCTTTGATTAACTCAGTTGTGGAGTCTAGTTCAGGAGTGAAGAAACTTACTTGGAGTCTTCCTTCAAGTTTTCAGGATCCTAAATAATTGTACTAATTATTCATTAGATCTTATTTGATGAGTTCTTTTGTATATTTGTAGGAAATACCATAGAATGTGGAAGCTGATATTTTCACAGATATTTTTATAAAAAAAATATCGGTATAAGTCTATAACGACGGTTTTAACCGTTGCTATAAGTCTATAGAGATAGTTTACGTATAAAAATATTTAAAAATCCTATAAAAATATCATTTTCCTGTAATATTTGCATAACTCTAAGCAATGTAAACATGGTGGTGCTTTTGGAAGAATGTCCTGAATTTAGTGCCCCAAAGAATCGAAAACCATTCATTGTAAATTAGGCATATGGGAGATGAAGTTTATTTTAATTTTTAACGGACAATACTATATTTACTATATCCGGATATAACATAAAATATTATATAGATTTTAACTATTAAAAAATAGGGCCTAACACGAAATATTATATTTATTATATTCGGACACAACATAAAACATCACATAAATTTTAACTATTAAAAAGTTGGACCTGATACGAATTCTCATTTTTTAATGGTTGAGATTCATGTAATATGTGTTCAGATGTAATTTACCTAGACTTGTTCTTTTTTAAAGGCCACAGGGCACAGAAACCTCACCTTGCCCCCCACAAATTGCACCCTAAATAGCAATCGAGTTGTACTATAAATTGACTACACCCCCCCCCCCCCCCCCCCCCCCCCCCCCCCCCTCCCCCTCCCGGTTCTCATTTACATATTTAAATTAGATGTATCAATCACGTAGCCTTTCTAAGCAAAATAATAGGACTATTATTTTTTATTTTATTTTTGTGTTTATTATTCTTTTGTTTCTCTTGAAAACTTAATGACTATCGTTACGTATCAAATAAGAGAAATCCATACACCTAAAAATTGAAAGACGGGCAAATTTACATGTAGACCATATGGCTTGTTTGGCAAGTCGACTGTAGGTCTAATAATTCAAACAATAGTGTATTTTTTTTCCAATTAGGGGTAGGTTGCAAATGAACCAAGCTCATTATGCTCAAACTTGGCAATTACTTATTTATAATATATGAATTTACAAACTTTGTTTAAATTTTGACGCAGTAAAATATGGTTAGATTACAATACGCTAATATAAATATAATTTATAAGTTTAAACGTATCAATATGAACATAAGATAAATTCTCGAATTCAAATGAACTCACAAAAAATAAGAAATAATAATATTAATTGTTCAAAACTTAACTACTGTTAACAAGTTCTAATGAACGTATTTATAGTCTTAAATAATTTCTCAAGATCAATTAAGAATAAAAAAAATTAAAAAAACACTCTAAGTTTGACCAGCAACTATATTACTTAAAATAGATTTTTCGGACTTAAAACAATATAGCTTTTGTTATATACTATACAATTATAATAATTATATTAATTAAAATTAAATAAATTTATATCAATTTAAAATTTAATATACTATTATTTAATCTCAAAAAATAAATTACATCTCTTATTTTAAAATAAGAATAATAATTACTATAAATTATTTATCAATTTAAATTTATTATCACACGTGGACACTCTTTTACTATTTGTCCCATTTTTACCATTACGGAAAAGTTGACAAAAGTATCCGGGAAATTAGCCAAACACGTGAACCATGGAATCCCCGCTCATTCATTAACCTGTCTACGTCACCTGTCTACGCGACGGTGAGAACAGAAATTCAGTTCTCACTCCCAAACTCAGTCCAGATCTGTTGGATTTGGAATCCCTCTCTTTGTCTACTTCTCCTCTTCCCCCTTTATCTCTTATCGATTATAGACGATGTTTCTCCTGGATTGGTTCTATGGCGTTTTAGCCTCTCTTGGATTATGGCTAAAAGAGGCTAAGATCTTGTTTCTAGGACTCGATAATGCCGGCAAAACCACTTTGCTTCACATGCTCAAAGACGAGGTTTTTCTTTTCTAATCGTGTTCTGATCTCTTAATTAGTATTATTATGTGAAAAATGTTTTTGATCTTGTTTGTTTGGATTGATTTTGATTTCAGAGATTAGTTCAGCATCAACCGACACAGCATCCTACATCGGAAGAGCTGAGTATCGGGAAAATCAAGTTTAAAGCTTTCGATTTGGGTGGTCATCAGATTGCTCGCAGAGTTTGGAAGGATTACTATGCCAAGGTTCATTTTATTTTTATTTTTTTATGTCTTATTCGATTCTGAACTGGGTTAATCGATCCATTAAGTTGGATGAGCACCGGCTTAGCTTTTAATTATGATATTTCAAAAGCTTTATTATATTCTCAGATCTGATGATTCTCACATTCAACTTTTTGGGGAAGTATTCTAGATGTCGAAAAGCATCGATAAGAGCAAAACCTGCAGCTCTTCATTTTCATTGAGGGGTCGATGAGGTATTAGGATTACTAGAACATGTCAATTATAGAGAAGATGTCCATTTTCATGGTAAAAAAAAAACTCATATTAATGCCCACATTTCTGTTGCATAACATTCATTATCCTAAATAACATACTCCCTCTGCACCCGTGTAAGATTTCGTGCGCTTAAAAACTTTTTTGATCTCAGTGTAAAAGTTTTGTTCAGCTACCATTTGTTTACGACGGCACATCAATTAGTAGTGTTCAAAACGAGGGTACATTGGTGATGCTTGTAAGAGTTACAAACTAGGGTGGCATAGTGAGGGGAAACTACTTTGGAACAGAGAGTATACTAATTAGTATCTAAATCTTATAGGCTCTGCTTGTACACCGCATAGTTAACTTGTTTATTGCGTTCTTTCTAATTTCTAGCTCTGTGTTGAATTTCTTTTTATGTGGTCACTTTAAAGGTTGTTATTTGCATATCTGTAACCTATATAGTTACACAACAAATGAATTCCGAAAGGGTGGTTTTTATTGTTTGGTATTCGACGAGTTGCTTGACGACGTGAGGAATAATGTAAGCACAAATAATAGGAAGCAAATATATCGTTTTATGAGTTTGAGCTTGTAATTTGGCAGAGAAATTGGCATGGTGAGCTGTGAAGGCTCTTAAAAGGACTTTATTGGTTTTTTTAATTTCTCATATTCGTCCGTACTTGTGAAATATGCCCTCGGTAAGGCTGCACACATCTGACTTTCTTTTGGCCCTACTATTTGTGAGAGTGTATTGGGTATGACCTTTTTGTTGCTCGAGAATATTCTATTAAGATGTGTGATAATCAGTAACATACAAAAAGAAAATAAATAAAAAACTCAAAATGGGGAAGGTGTGATAGATGGCTTTAGAAGTCTAAAATAGCATGTGTCTAGTTTGATAAGGCTAATGGAGAACAATCACTTGGGGAGTGTCTGAGAGCTGTATTATTCCATAATCATAACATATGATTGTAAATTTTGAATTTTCTGATATGCAATTGGGCCAAAGTTTGATAGGGCAAACAATTATTTAATTTATCTATTGATAAGTAGGATAAGGCAAATAGTGGATAATATATCTGTTTACTCTTAGGGCATGTGTATGCATATGCTATTAAATATGCACAATTATTCATGAATTTGTCTATAGTAGTTAGCAACCTGTATCACACTTGTTTCTTAATTTCTTTACATTATACTCCTGTATCCACATACACTTGGTGTTCAATTTTATCATCATAAAAGTTTTGTTACTATTTGCTCTGGATCTAATGCATTTCCCTTAGTAAGTTAAGTTTATGTACTGCTTGCAGCCTGTCAGAAATAAAGCAGTAGGCATGCTCATGTTTCTCATCCTTGCCAACTTGGCATCTAATCAGTATGTGATTTTCTTAGGAACGTTCTTGGCTTGGACCCATTATTTATTTCTGACTTTTTTTACCTTGTCACCAAGTTTATTTTTTAAAACTCGGAAACTTTGAAATTCCTCCTCTAGCATAGCAGCTTTAGTCATTTTTTCTTGTCTGATTCACCAATTTGACTTATTTTTTATAAAATCTTTCTATCAAATGAAATGTTATTCTAAATGAAATTTGATTAAATTTCTTTTTAAAACTTTTATGTAGAACCTTGCTCATATTCAACTAGACTCTACAAGTTTTCTATCCTACACTAGTTGGTTTAGGTTGAAAATGAATCCCATATGTAAGTGTGACTTTATGTTGATCTTGTGTTACTATTCTGTTGTATCTAATTTTGAATTGTCTTAAGATTTAATAATACATATATCGACATTTCTCCTTTTGTGCGACCCTACCTTCTATGCACACTGTAGAGTTGTAATGGCTAATTACTTGTTAAAACAAAAAAAGAAAAAGAAGGGTTGTAATGGCTTATCTGATAGTTATTATTAAAAATAATAATAATAATAAAGTAGTGACTAATCAGCTAGGGACTCATGGAGTTGCTATTTTGAAATGCTATGATAAATTGATGCTAGTCTTATAATCAGACTTGCTTATTATACAGGTTGATGCCGTAGTTTATCTCGTGGATGCCTATGACAAGGAGCGTTTTGCAGAATCAAAAAAGGAGTTGGATGCTCTCCTTTCTGATGAGTCCCTTGCCACTGTCCCATTTCTCATTTTAGGGAACAAGATTGACATTCCATATGCTGCCTCAGAGGATGAGTTGCGCTTCCACCTTGGCCTGACCGGTGTCACCACTGGAAAGGGGAAGGTGAATCTTGCAGATTCAAGTGTGCGTCCCTTGGAGGTATTTATGTGCAGCATTGTACGCAAAATGGGTTATGGCGATGGATTCAAATGGGTTTCTCAATATATCAAGTAGGTCAAATGGTAAGCCCGAATTTGGTGTAATTCCCCCTTTTGAAGAAGAGAAGACAAAAATCACAAAGAAAGATTAAAACTGATATTCATTTTCCAGCTTGATTTGGTGGTCCGTAAGAGGGTTTTTATGGATGAGCTTTTGATATGTGCGGAAGAAGGCATTTAATTCATTACCCTGTACAATTTTTAGGTGTAGCACAAATTATGCCCCCCCTACTTTAGTTTCTTTCATTATTTTTTTTGTCAGACATCTCTTTCTATTACTTTGGTTGTTAGACCCGTCTTTCTATTATGATAAGAGTGCACAATTTGTACTAGAAATATCGATAGATAATGAGCCGAATTTTGCAAGTATTTTACTTCTACTTGTATCAACAAAAGTTTTTGTAGAAATTTTGATCATGAGGGCTGGCGCTGAAATGGTGCATGACAAAGTATATTACTTTGGTTGGAGTCCCTGTTCCTGTTTAATTTTTGGTTGAATTAACGAAGTAGGTGAAACCTGGAAAAGTATTGCTATGTATTGCAAAAAAAATTAATGGCCGTTTTTCAGATTTTCATTGTGGGGAGTCCGCATGGAAATAGAAGTTCAATCTTGTCTTTGCTGTCCAGATTAGTCCAATTGCAAAATAGGAATAATTTAGATGTATTCTCCTTCCGACTACAATCCAATCCGGGTCCGTCCGTTTTGGGTGGCCAACACGGATCTTTTCTAGCACGTAATGCCTCGCATAATCTGGAACATTTAGTAACGGATAATCTGCTTTAAACCCGCTAAAATTTGCACAATCCTGTCATTATTGAATAAGTTTAGGGACGCGCAAAATTAAAACATAGAATTAAATATTATATTTATCTCAATTATTAAAATTATGTGTATGTGTGACGCTCCCAAATTTAGGCCTACCTAGCCCAAGTTGAGACGTCATAAAATACACGATTTCTAATACAACAGTACACAGAACAAAAATTCAAAACTCAATAATACACAATTAAGTCTTCATTATTATTGTCACACTATATACAACATTTGAAAACTACAATAGATATCTCTCGGACAGTCACTCTATTGGAACAAAAGAAATGATGAGTTCAAATAGCTTAGTAAGAAAATACTATGACTAAAATAATGGCAAATAAATTATCATTAGCTTTTAACAGTTGAATTCTTAATTGAATTATAAGAGACAATAAACTTTATATCAAGAACCGCAGTTAAATTCTTGAATAAAGTTCAGATCAATGATAGCAGCGAAATGAGCAATCTATTAGAAAATAATGTAGACTATGATGTCCACTTGCTTCTCTTTTTAAGAAAAATATCATCAATTTTTATCATCTGAAATACTACTAGTCATGATGATACCAATTCACAGTTCCTGATCATAATCATACAAGTCAACAGTTCATCTTTGCACTACAGGCCAAATATATTCAATATATCACCAACGGTCATGATTATACCAATATTCAGCCTTTGGTCATAATAATACCAAACAACAGTTCTTTTTTGCCCCCGACCAAAGAGAACATTCACCACGTGCCCTAAAAAACATAACAATTATATCGCCTTTATCCTATCATATGTGCCTCAAGCTACAGATATTCACAACAATATGGTTCTTTCTATATTCGACAATAATTCGTTGTGGGAGTCTACTAATATTTGATTATTTCGGTGTCGTCGTACGAATTGAATATTCCTCGACAAAATGAATATTTTTCGACAAAACGAATATTCTTCGATAAGATAAAATTTGTACAAACATTTCTTAATTTTTTTACTTTTGTCAATTTATTCACTTACCGTTTTCAGAAGAAAATATATAAAAAAAAAAAAAATTAATTTGTATTTCATAAAAGTCGGGGTCTTACAGTATGACACAGATTTTAATGTAAAATACACATTTTAATGATTGTGTTTGAATTATGTGTCTTATCCATCATAATTTCCTCTTCCTCCTTTAATCGGAATTGTCCCAATCCCTAATTGTGCATAACGCTTACCAGATGTATCTGCAATTTGAATCTGTTCTAGGTGACCAACACGATCCCATTAACAGCATAAGGTGGCCTCATATAATTTGGAATGGATCCTTTGGATTTTGTGCATTCAAATTAGAATATTTTTCAAGATTTTGACGCACAAATCTTGTGGCTAAAATTGGTCGTTTATGAGGTGTGACTTTGTTTAAGCTAGTAAGTAGTGAGACGTCAGCCATATCATGAACAAGAGAAAGAGGGTGCGCCCAATCATAGTGCTTTTCATCACGAATTTTTTTGTCTCTCCAAATTGACTACAGGTGAAGGTAATTAGGGATTGATAGATTACAAATAATATAGGTCATTACACTCTTTATGGGAGCGGGAATAGTAAGCAAGTTCAACTACATTAATTAGAAGGTGTACCAAAAAGAAGGTCTCAATTAAGTGGACCCACAGAGAGGAGTTCTGAATCAAAGGCCCCACAAAGAACCAGTAAAATTAGCGTTTCGAGCTCGCCAATTAAAAGTGGAAAATTATCCGCGTTCTTGGCCCAATTCTAATCTCTGTCTCCCTCAACGGGTCTAACACGCTTCCTACCCGTCCGTCATTATTTATCTTCACTGTGATTCCCTTCTCACCTCCATTATATAACTACTTCCAAACACTCTACCCCCTACTCACTCAATTTTTACAATTGCAAACAATCAATAATCTATTAATCATCATTAATTTACACTTAGCCCCAAAATCCCCAATTCTAATATGGGAAATTTTACATCGTGTTGCAGTACTGCGAGTGTTATTGAGCTTCAAACAGCGAAGCTCGTCGACTTTAATGGAAGTATTCGGCGTATAAAGGTGCCAATTACAGCTGCCGAGCTTATGCTTGAACAACCCGGTCACTTTATTTCTCCGGCTGAAGATCTCCGGCGAACTTTTCGTTACTCGGCCATGAAAGCGGAAGCGGAACTATCGGCCAGAAAGTTATACATGTTGGTTCCTACGAGTAGGCTTCACTCTAAGGCGTCTGTGGCGGAGATGGCCGTTTTGGAATCCGTTTGTCAGAAAAGGCGGCCCAAGCGACGGTCGGCGAAGGTTTTGCCGTCGGCGACGGAGGTAGTTTGTGAGGAGGAGGAGAGAGCTGGGTTTGGACTTTTGGGAGAGAATGATACCGGGGTACCCGGTTGCCGGTTGGGGGTCAACTATAAAAGCCAGTGGAGGCCTGCTTTGGAGCCCATTTGGGAAGGGATTTGATTAAAACAGTTGTTAATTTAGAAAGTAGTAATTAGTCAAACCAACCTATACAAATGTTATACATGTTGGGAAAACTTAGTATTAATGTTCCAATGGTTGCAAATGCACTCTCACTTTGTTACTACTCCTATTAATCAACCTATAAAAATGGAAATTGATTTTTGACCTTTTTTTAAAATAAAATAAAATAAAATTGATTCATATGTCAAATGTTAACGACGAGATACAAACTATAAATGTCAATAAAGTTGATACAATTTGCATATATACAAACGCCTCGACACATACTTTATTTGCTACATCCTTATAGTTTTGTAATCTATATAATAAAATAAAATTTATTTTAAATTTAAAAACAGAAAGACGATTCAAATTCTTTCAACATAATTTAATGACTTACATTTTATTTTACAAATAAAAATTCGTCCAAATTAAATTCATCCTTACACTATAATAATAATAATAATAATAATAATAATAATTAACACAACAACAACAACAACAACAACAATAATAATAATAATAATAGTAGTAGTAGCAGCAGTAATAATAATAGTAATAATAATAATAATAATAATAATAATAGTAGTAGTAGTAATAATAATAATAATAATAATAATTTTTTTATATTTTATAATTTTCTTAATAATAATATTTTTATTTTTAAAATTTTAATTTAATTTTTCGTTATGCCGTGCCTTTATGTACGTACAATTACTAGTTAAATAATATGTGACTTCTTTGGATCCTTGTTTAATTTTTCCACTATGTCCTAAAGAAAATTAAAATATATATTTAGATATTACAGTGCAATTTTTAAATGAGAATTGATATTTTTACAAGTTAATTTAATATTTTTATAAGATTAAATGAGATCCACTTATGAAAATATCAAATTAACTTATAAAAATATGAATTCTTATATGAAAGTGATATTTTCATAAGTTCATTCAATATTTTCATAAAATTAATTAACACTCACTTATAAAAATATCAAATTAGGTCGAGAAAATATCAATTCCCTTTTCAAATCAGAAGAGTTTGCGATAATTACATGCTTCTCGACTTTCGTAAGAGTGCGTCAGCTAGAACTATGGCGCTTGATACACGGATAACGCGTTGAAGGTGGGAATTATTAAGTTGGGAGTAACACTGATTAGAATTTTCGAAAAAGAATTATATATCTATAATATCATTAAAATTTCAAGCTTTAAACCAAGTAGTAGTCATAAATTATAGAGCTTTTAACAAGCATACCTTAGTTCTAAACTTTCCCACACAGAGAGAGACTTCTATTTTATTTGTAATTTGTAATTTCTAGGTAATTTAATTTTATAGGTATTGGATGTATATCAATTGCCCTCATTATATATTCTATTTATCCAAGATTTTTGTTTAGTACACATGTAAATATAACCTTTTACTCCCTCCACTCCAAACTTAATAAAAAAAGTTTACAGCAATAATAATGAAAGAGAGATACAATACATAAAGGGCAAAATTAAAAATACAAACTAAAATTAATCATTAATTATTGTTATTAATATAAAAACGTATAGAATATTGTTAACACAAACAAAATTAAATTCTTATTTAATGATGGAAGTTACATAGTTAGAACTCAAAGTAACAATTAATAAATAAGTCATAGATCCATTAATAACTTGTAAGTTATAACTAACTTCTATTAAGTAATCGATTTTAGTATTTAGTTCAAACTCATTATTAACTAGTGTGAAATTGCATAATAATTAAAACATCAATAAACAATATCAAGTGTGTGAAGTCATTATCCATCTCCAGCAAAGACCATTGATATTGTGCAACACACACACACACACACACACACACACACACATATATATATATAACGAAGAGCTGATAATTTTGTAATTTTTATGGAGACAAGTCTTACGTAGTTGGAAATTTTAAACTTTTACCTGACTTCTCCATATTTTCGTTTTTCAAGCTTGATTTCGAAGTAATTACACATAACAGTTTGATCGGATCATATATTAAAATGCTTTATGTAGCCCGGCACTTGTAGGCCAAATAAATTGCAATTAAACCACATAGAACAAAAACCTCTCAAATTTAGATCCGGTATAGGCGCAATTAGCAAAGGCTCTTATTAATTAATGGTTACAGGTATGCATTTATAGAATGGTAATGTAGGAGTAATATAAATTCAACAGTTCGGTACGTAATACAATTAATAAGGGTTCATTACTTCAGAAGTAGATTATACTCGAGCATTAGTTGAACGGTTCCCTCTTCCTAGTTGACTTGTGTTTGTTACTAGACTTTAAAAAGAACATGGCCCACTACTTCCCCACATAAATTCTGACCCAATCCGATCTAAATGAATGAGTTGAATACGTGGTTTAGAAATTTTGGAATCCAAACACAATATACTGAAATGATCAAGTCTATAAAACTTTATTTTTATACAAGTGTAATTCTTCTCTATAAAATTGTCCAAAGAGTTCATCTATAAATATATTTATTTTACACCCTTCTTCTCAAAATATAAGTTCAAACCCATATTTTAATTTTATTTACATTTCGAAAAATAAAATATAAAATAATTGTCTTTATAGATTTATTCTTGTCCAAAGAGTTGTCCAAATATAGTGCCTAATAATAATATTAGCTTCAATTACCTTCTACCTTCCTTCACTATTCCACCCTGGCCATTGGTTTAGATAACAAAATTGAAAAGAGCAAGTCAAATACCCATCCAACGACCCAGGCCAAATGGCCAATTCTAGCTTACGTGAACATACCCTCGCGTAGTGTACCAATTCCACCACCACTATATAGACTACGTACGCCTATAACACAAAACAAGTTGGAGCCGTTTAACGAACCCTCTCTAATTCCCTCTTAATATATATATATATATATATAGGCATAAAAACGCATGATTTTTTACTCAGCTCAGATCAGAGTCCTTCAAAATTTCTCTCTACAAATCAAACATGGGCAACCATATATCGAACCGGCGGCCGGCGGGTAGGAAAGGGAAAGTGATACTGTCAGACGGCAGCGTGCATGAGTACGATACACCACTCACGGTGGCGGAGCTTATGCTAGAGTATCCGCAACAAGTTGTGGTTGAATTCCAATCCGTTAAGACCGCGAAACGGCCGTGTCCGCTGCCAGCCGACAAGAAGCTAGAAATGGACGAACTCTACGTCATGCTGCCGATCAAGAGAGGAAAACCAGCTTCATTATCGTCGGAAGAATCTCGGCAGCTACTATTTCGTGCTAATACGGTGTTAAAATCTCCTGCCTTTTTTTCTTCGACGACCGGGTTTCTGCCCTTTTTTGCGAAAATATGCCCGGCCGGAAATTGGGAGGGAAATGAATATGTGTTGCGGAAGGGAGAGAAATTTGGCGAGAAGTCGGAGGAGGAAATATTGGCGTCGAAAGAAGATTTGTTCAGTGAGATTTTGGAGGACAGGCCGGATTATTTAAACAGGCAAGTATCGGGTAAGGGTTGGAAACCCAGTTTGGATACTATTAAGGAGATGCGTATCAACCCCAAGGTCCGCCACTGGTTATTTTAAACCACTTAATCAGGCTGCGTAAATTGTTGTATGAATGGATCACGCAGGAATATCAAATTAGTCTTATTAATTAATGTTAAATGGGAATGTTGATCACAATTTCGTTTAATTTCGTCCTTTCTAATGTATTAAAAACGGAAATGTTTCTAATATCCAAGTAATATTTCGTTTAAAATAACTGTTTATTAACGTTTTATTTCGTCAGTGTTTCGAGAACTTAATATCTGCAAAAGTAGTAAATAGGTAATTCAATGGAAATTTTCGTTGTGGGAATTAGTTAGCTTACAAATATGAGAGTTTTGCCAACAATGGAAGGATTATAGAGTTTAAAGTGAGAGATATTGAAGGATTCCCTTAATTGTGCAAGACTAGGTATTTTTTATTGAAATAACTGTAACGTGCTTCAGTTACATCTTTTTAATTCTAATTTAGTTAGATTTGTTTTTCACCTACTTTGATAATATTGTTACGTGTTGAGTGTAATTTATTTAAGACTAGGCATTTTATTATATTTTTGTATCTTTTCCGCCATTTGAATTGATGAAAGTGTAATTAGTCTAGTTGGTTAATTAAACGCTGAAATTCTTATTTTGTTGGGAAACTTGGTCACTTGTTGACCGAGTCTTAATAGCTATTCTGTTTTGGTTTCTTGTTTGTTGAATAATCCCTAGATTATAGGGTGAGATTAGTTGTTGATTTATTCTTCCTTAAACATAGCCACGATATAGATCATGTGAATCGTGGATGCAGTTACTCTGTTTTGTAATGGCTGTATAAAAGCCCCTTTTGTGTTGATGAATAAATAAGCTTAAGAGCTATAAACCAAGTCTTCTATTTCAGTTTAAACAGTGGTATCAGAGCTCCACAACGGGGCCTGATTTGTGGAGTAGTGAGAGAGTGAAATATTGAGAGAAAGAGTGTTTGAGTGAATCACTGAGAGGAAAGAAAGAGGGAGAAATGGCTGAAGGAAACAATTTCCTGAGCATTCCCAAATTTGATGGGGACTATGATCATTGGTCAATGTTGATGGAAAATCTGTTGAGGTCAAAAGAGTACTGGAGCCTCATTGAGAATGGTTACACCGAGCCCGACGCCGAAGAAGTGCTAACAACTGCACAATGGAAAACCTTGGAGGACCAAAAGCTAAAGGATTTGAGGGCGAAAAACTACCTTTTCCATTCGATTGACAAATCCATTCTTAAGACCATCATTCAGAAAGACACCTCCAAGCAGCTATGGGACTCCATGAAGAGAAAATATCAAGGGAGTGTTCGAGTTCAAAAGGGCTCAACTACAGACGCTCCGCAGGGAATTTGAAGTCTTGGAGATGAAAACTGGTGAGTCTGTGAATGATTACTTCTCTAGAGTGATGCTGGTAGCAAATGATATGAGGAACGCAGGAGAAGACATGCAAGATGTGAAAATAGTTGAGAAAATTTTGCGCACACTTACAGAAAGGTTTAATTACATTGTATGCTCTATAGAGGAGTCTAAAGACATTGATAGTCTTTCAGTGGATGAGTTACAGAGCTCGTTACTGGTCCATGAACAGAAGTTTCGAAAGAGCAGTGTGGAAGAACAAGCTTTGAAAGTCACAGGAGGTGAGAGGTCTGAAGCAAAGGAGGAAGACATATTCGGTGGAAGAGGTAGAGGTCGTGGAAATTTCAGAGGAAGAGGAAGGGGTCGAGGAAGAGTTTTCAATAAAACTACTGTGGAGTGCTGGAGATGTCACAAGTTGGGACATTTTCAGAACGAATGTCCTAGCTACGCCCATTATGCTGAGCATGCAGAGTTAGATGAAGACCAGGAGATATTACTCATGTCTTACATTAAGACACCCAATTTGAAGAGAGAAGAGGTGTGGTTCTTGGATTCAGGTTGTAGCAACCACATGAGTGGAGATAAGCAGTGGTTCATTGAGCTTGATCAGTCCTTCAGGCACTCAGTAAAGCTTGGAAACGACTCGAAGATGGTTGTCATGGGGAAAAGAAATGTCAGAATACAAGTTGAAGGCAGAACTCAGGTGATCACTGAGGTATTTTACATTCCTGAGCTCAAGAATAACTTGCTTAGCATTGGGCAGCTTCAGGAGAAAAACTTGGCTATTTTGATTCAAAGTAATGTCTGTAAAATCTACCATCCAATGAAGGGGCTAATTATGCAAACAAATATGTCTGCAAACCGAATGTTTGTGTTGCTTGCCTCTATGCCTACTAATGCTCCAGGACCGACTTGCTTTCAAGCATCTTCAGATGATTCAATGACAAACCTGTGGCACCGGAGGCTTGGTCATCTTAACATGAAAGGGCTACGGACATTGGCATATAGAAATATGGTCAGAGGCTTACCAATGCTGAAAGCTAGCTCCAAGTTATGTACTGATTGCGTTGTGGGGAAGCAACACCGTGACTCCTTTCCAAAGAAAAGTTTGTGGAGAGCCTCTCAACCATTGCAGCTTGTGCACTCGGACATCTGTGGTCCGATTACTCCTGAATCAAATAGCCACAAGAGGTACATAATTATGTTTATTGATGATCATAGTCGTAAGATGTGGACATATTTCTTGCATGCTAAGTCAGAGGCATTCACTATGTTTAAAAAATTCAAAAGCATGGTAGAAAAGGAGATAGGGAACTATATTTGTTGTTTGCGTACTGACCGAGGTGGGGAGTTCACCTCATCTGAGTTCAACAACTTTTGTAGTTCAAATGGGATCGGTAGACAACTCACTGCGGCTTACTCTCCACAACAAAATGGAGTCGCAGAGAGAAGAAATCGCACCCTAATGAACATGGTACAGTGTATGCTGACTGCAATGGAGGTTCCAAAAGAATACTGGCCGGAAGCGGTGAACTGGGCAGTGCATGTGCTCAATAGGTGTCCCACTTCAGCAATACAAAATAAAACACCTGAGGAAGCATGGAAAGGAATCAAGCCTTCGGTGGAGTATTTCAAAGTGTTCGGATGCATAGGGCATGTTCACATACCTGATGTCAAAAGAAAGAAGCTTGATGATAAAAGCTTCAAATGTGTGTTCTTGGGGGTCAGTGAAGAATCCAAAGCTTTTCGAATGTATGATCCGGAGTCCAAGAAGATTGTCATAAGCCAAGTTGTGGTTTTTGAAGAGGAAGAAAAATGGAGCTGGGGTAAGACAAGTGAAGAAGCTTGTTGTGATGGTCTTGAGTGGGAAGATGAAGAAAAAGAAAATGAAGAAGAAGAAGAGAATAGAGCCAGCAATTCAGACCCGCCTACACCAATTGATGTGACAAATCCAGTTCAAGGGAGGAGAAGAAGAGAACCGGTGTGGATGGGGGACTATGTGAGTGGTGAAGGCCTGTCTGAGGAAGAACTAGCTACGGAGATACAACAACTTGCCATGTTCACTTCAAATGATCCAACAACGTTTGAAGAAGCTGCTAAGAGTTCAACTTGGAGAGCAATGGACCGAGAAATTCAAGCTATAGAGAGGAATGGTACTTGGGAACTAACTGAGTTGCCAAGAGGAGCAAAGAAGATAGGTGTTAAATGGGTTTTCAAGACCAAGTTGAACGAGAAGGGAGAGGTGGATAAATGCAAGGCCCGACTTGTAGCAAAGGGATACACACAGCAAGCTGGTATTGACTACACTGAGGTATTTGCTCTGGTAGCTCGTTGGGATACTATTCGACTAATACTTGCACTTGCAGCGAATCGAGGGTGGAAAGTATACCAACTCGATGTTAAAAGTGCATTTTTGCATGGTGAGATCAGTGAGAAGGTGTTTGTGGAACAACCACGAGGTTATGAGGTGAAGGGTGGAGAAAGCAAAGTGTACAAGTTGAAGAAAGCACTCTACGGGCTTAAACAAGCTCCACGAGCCTGGTTCAATAAGATTGAATCCTATTTCATCAATGAGGGGTTTGAGATATGCTTGAGTGATCACACACTTTTCACAAAAACAGACGAAAATGGAGGTATTCTTATGGTCAGTGTAAGACCCCGAATTTATGAAATACAAAATTTAATTTTTCTTCATATATATTTTTCCTGAAACAGTAAATGGTTAAATTGACAAAATTGAAAGTTAAGGATGTTATGTGCAAATTTTATTTTGTCGGACAATATTCTTTTTGTCGGGGAATATTCGTTTTGTCGGGGAATATTCGGGCCGTACGACGGCGCCGAAATAACAAATTATTTGTGGACCCCACAACGGAATATTTGTCGGATATAGAAAACGACAGAAGTAACCTTTTTAAATAAAAATAGTCAACGGTGTTAACTGTTAAAATACCGGTGATAAAAGAATAGTAGCATACGGTAATTTATGGTATTTTCTGTAGCACACGGTACTCTACAGTAGCACACGGTATTGCACAGTGTCTCATATTATTGGTCTGATAATTGACACCGTAATTGTTACGCATCATTTCATCAATAATTGTCACTGCATAATATTTTATATTATCAATTCAATTATTGTTGCTACACAGTATTTTGCATTATTGATTCAATAATTGTCATTACACTGTATTTCATATCATCGAGTCAATAATTGTTGGTGCACTGTAGTTTAAAATTATTGAACCAAATAATTGTCACAGTAGCAAATACACAGTAATTTATATTATTAAATTAATAATAATCTGTCACGTGTTTATTAAATTATTGTTGAATTATTGTCGTAGCATTATTTTATATGCAGGACATGTAGGAAGAATATATATATATATATATATATATATATATATATATATAAAAATTATTTAATTACTATTTGGAATAGTAAAAACATGTGGGCCCTCTGTGGGACCCACATGAAAAATGAAATGTGAGAATTGCTTGCTGGGTGGGTTGGTGAGAAGGAGAAAAGCAGCCAGACGGCTGCTACTGCAATTCAGCACTGGCGTGCTGCTCACCTACCGCATAGTAACTTCTTTTCTCCTATAAATAGCTTGCTCAGCTGAATAGAAAAATCACACCTAAAACATAAAATTTTTCTATAAGAATTTTATGAGTTTTC
This sequence comes from Hedera helix, assembly GCA_947179155.2. Lineage (NCBI taxonomy): Eukaryota > Viridiplantae > Streptophyta > Magnoliopsida > Apiales > Araliaceae > Hedera > Hedera helix. The sequence continues at coordinate 59,604,154 of OX359264.1, read as the reverse complement.
TTTGAGAATAGTAAGGTTATTTTGAGAGTTTGAAAGCCAAAAGGAGTGCAGAAATTTTTCAAGTAAGTGTTTTATTAAAGAGTAGTAATTTCATAAATTCCTATTTTTCACGGTATTCACAAATCTTCCTTTAGAAGACTCTTCTTTGAGAAGATTCATTTTTAAAAGCTTTCTTTGGAAGATTTATTTTGGAATATTATTTTAAAAACTATTTTAAAGTTGTTATATTATACTACAAAAATTATGTTAAATATATATAATTTTGATAGTTCATAATATACGAGTTATCATATACTTTGAAATTTATATGTGGTAATTACTAATTATATTAAAAATATATAGGTTGATCAATCTCATTTAAATCAATATCCAGTCACGTGTTAAGGTAAGGAATATCATTCTTTTCACACTCTTAAATTTATTACGGTAAGGGGTATCACTCTTTTCATCATCATAAATGGATATTATTTTCTTTCTTACTTGAAGGGATTATCATTCTTTGATTCTCGAAAATAATATCGTTTCTTTCTTGTGCCATTTATTTCCATGTATTAAATTGTGGGAATAACCTTACGGCGCGGTTTACCGCCTGTTGGTGAATAACCTTTTGTATTCATTCCTTATTAATCTTTGAGAATAACCTTACGGTGCGGATTATCGCCTGTTTGGTGAATAACTCTTCGTGTTCAAATTCTATTAAATTGTGGGAATAACCTTACGGTGCGGATTACGCCTGTTTGGTGAATAACTATTCGTATTCAAATTGATGGGAATAACCTTACGGTGCGGATTATCGCCTGTTGGTGAATAACCCTTTTTATTTGTCTCGTGTGGAAATAATTTGTCTACACGAATTATCACATGACACTTTTATTCCATATTCGTAAGTGATATCATTTTCCTTTATACTCATAAGGGATACCATCTTTTTCATCTTCCATTATTCAAACTTACTATGGTAAGGGATATTAATTTCCCTCACCTTTTGTTAATCAAACCTGCTACGGTAAGGGATATTATTTTCTTTCATACTCCTAAATCGAAACTTATTATGGAACTATTGCTTCTATAATTCCTAAAAATATTATATGTTCCATAATAGTTGAACTTCATTATTTCAACTGAACCTTCCTATTTACGTGAACCTTTCTATTGAACTGTAACCGTTATTCTGAACTGTGGATCTTGAATATCATTTTTAAATTTCACTCCACATCATGTTGGCAATTTGGACATTATTTGAATCTGCACAAAGTAAACTTCTGATACTTATTGTTTATCCTGTTCTTCTGTTCATCATTTGTATCACTGTTATTTGTATTAATCATCAAGAATCAAGCTGTTGTGAATATCTGTGGCCGGGGGCACAGATGTGATATAATTGTTGAACAGATGATAGGTTAAAGGCGATATACTAGGTTAAAGGCGATACATCTGTTCGGTGTCTTTTATGGCACGTGGTGAATGTTCTCTTTGGCCCGTAGTGCAAAGATGAACTGTTGGTTGGTATGATTATGACCAAAGGCTGAATCTGGTATAATCATGACCGTTGGTGCTTTATTGAATATCTTTGGCCCGTAGTGCAAAGATGAACTGTTGATTGGTATGATTATTACCAAAGGCTGAATCTGGTATAATCATGACCGTTGGTGTTATATTAAATGTCTTTGGCCCGTAGTGCAAATATGAACTGTTGATCTGCATGATTATGATCAGGAACTATGAATTTTTATTATCATGACTAATGGTATTTCAGATGATAAAAGTTGATGATATTTTTACTAAAAAGAGAAGCGAGTGGACATTATAGTCTGCATTATTCTTCTAATAGATTGTTCATTCCGCTGCTATTATTGATCTGAACGTTGTTTAAGAATTTAACTGCAGTTTTTGATATAAACCTTGTAGTCTATTGTATTCTATCAAGAACTCAACTGTTGAAGGCTAATGATAAATTATTCATCATTATCTTAGTCATGATATTTCTTACTGGGCTATTTGAGCTCACCCTTTCTTTTCGTTCCATTGTTTTTCAACAGGAGATGAGAACGTAACGGGGTCTAGCCGGGGAATGGAGTGAGAGTGCGGGGATAGCTATCATAGTCTTCACGTGTTATAAAATAGTGTGGCAATAATAATGAAGACTTAGTTGTGTTGTATTATCCACTGTATTGTTGTACGTTGTATTTCATTGTAATAATTTTGTTGTAGTCTTTTGACGACTCAAGTTTGGGCTGTGTGGGCCTAGATTTGGGGGCGTCACAGTTGGTATCAGAGCTTAGGGATATGGTCTTTAATGGAGATCTGGGGTTAGAACTAGGAGGGGAGAGACGAATAGAATTAATCACCTGTGTGTCCTACATAAATAATATTTTATCTAATGAGTCAATTTGAATGTAGGGACATGAAGTGATGAGTCAGTTTATTTGAACTAACATCTATTTTGTGACCACAGTTAAGTATGGCATCTGGAAATCAGGAGGTTAACCACGGAGTACCCGAAGTGAATGTAGAGGCCAAAACAATTCTTCTACAAACTCAGAGTTGAATAATTTGCCTAAAGCAAAAATTATTTGTATCCGATCTAAAGAAGAAGAAGGTGAAAGTTCTACCGTCGTTTTTCCAAATTCGTTCTTTAAAGGATATCCGGAACTTGCGGAAATTGTTGCCTTTAATTTGCTCGACAGTTGGAAACATATCATCACCTGGTTATGCTCGATAACAAAGGATCGGAATATATGGACGTTTCATATAAGTCTTTGGGATTTATGGTGTTCGAGCTATGATTTTCAAGATTATTTAAAAATGATGTATCTATACTTTTGGGCGTTACAATTTAGAGGAATTCAGGTTAAGTTAGTCACTATCGTGGAAACTGTAGTCTATCGAAAATACTATTTTAATGGAAATCATTGGTACGCTACTACTGATGAAGTTGAAGAATCTGAGAAACAGTTCGTTAGAGAACTATTTCGTGGTATCCCCATGGTTGAAATACGTGAAGATCCGGATGAAGTATATGGGACTCGATTTGATGATGACAGCCTTGATGATCAAGAAATCGAATGAGGTGATGACCGGTAAGCTATTCATCAATTCTCGAGAAGTCTATGCCATGTTAGATATTGGCTCTATCCACTCTTTTATCTCACCTATATGTACTCAACGTTTAAATTTGTCTATTGAAAACTTAAATCTTGTCTTATCAGTTGAAATCTCATTGGGAGAAATACCTATTACATTTACTATCTATAAATCTTGCCTAGTTTAAATCAACAACCTCACATTACCTGTTGACCTTATTTCTTTGGAGATGCATGAATTTGATGTGATTTTAGGAATTGATTGGTTGACTACCCATCATGCTAAAATTGATTGTTTTCATAAGATTATTAGTTTTCATATTCCTAATCAACCTGTCATGCAAATTCAAGTAACTAAACCATTGAAATCTATAACTATTATTTCTAGCCATAAAGTCATTTGTTTATTGAAAAACGGATGTCAAGCCTTTTTAGCCCATGTCATTGATTTGAACAAAAACACGTCAAACTTGAATGATATTCCTATTGTTAATGAGTTCCTGACGTTTTTCCTGAGGAACTTCCTGGCTTATCCCCAAACCGAGAAATTGAATTCTGTATCGATCTTGAACCCGATACTAAACCCTTTTCCAAAGCTCAATACCAAATGGCTCCCATAGAACGCCAAGAGATGAAAGTTTGATTATTAGATATCGGTATCATTCGAGCGAGGAATGCGAGAAGAGTTTTCAAGAGCTTAAGAGGAGACTTGTTTCAGCTCCTGTTCTGACCATTCCATCAGGATCTGGAGAATTTGTCATATACAGCGATGCTTCAGGCAAAGGTCTAGGTTGTGTCCTTATGCAACATGGAAAGGTTATAGCATATGCCTCTCGACAACTCAAAGATTATGAGAAAAATTACCCTACTCATGATCTAGAGTTGGCAGCAGTCGTTTTCGCGTTGAAGATCTGGAGACACTACTTGTACGGAGAGAAAGTGGATATCTATACGGATCATAAAAGTCTCAAGTATTTCTTCACCCAGAAGGAACTCATCATGCGACAACGACGTTGGCTTGAGCTGTTGAAGGATTATGATCACACAATCCAGTATCACCCGGGAAAGGCGAACGTTGTAGCTGACGCTTTGAGCAGAAAATCTTATGCGAGTACAAGTGCACTGCTGACAACACAAAAGCGTATTTTGTACGACTTGCAAAAGATGGAGATAGAGCTAAAGACATCAGGGACCCACTCGAAGATTGCTCACGTGCGAGTAGAACCAGCTTTAATCGATAAAATTAAAGCTGCTCAAGCTACCGATCCGGAACTGATAAACATGATAAAGAAAGTACAAGAAGGTACCATTCCCGAAGCAAGAATCGACGAGAAAGGAATACTTCGAGTCAACTCTCGACTCTGTGTTCCTAACGATCCTGAATTAAAGCATAAAATCATGATGGAGGCACACAACACGCCATTTGCAATCCACCCTGGAGGTACCAAGATGTATCGAGATCTTCGACATACATTTTGGTGGAACAATATGAAAAGGGAGATTGCAGAGTTTATCTCAAGGTGCTTAACTTGTCAACGTGTCAAGGCAGAGCATCAAGTACCTAAGGGTCCTTTACAACCACTTGAGGTTCCCGAATGGAAGTGGGAACACATCAATATGGATTTCGTGACGGGTCTTCCCAAAGTTTCTCAAGGCTTAGATGCAATTTGGGTCATCGTAGATAGATTGACCAAATCCGCTCATTTCTTGCCTATACGAGAAAACTTTTCACTTGAACGTCTTGCCAGTATGTACATAAATGAGATCGTGAGATTGCATGGCATGCCAGTTTCCATAGTTTCTGATCGAGATCCTAGATTCACTTCACGCTTTTGGATCAGTCTACAAAAAGCTATGGGCACTGAACTACGTTTTAGTTCTGCATACCATCCTCAAACGGACGGACAATCGGAAAGGACGATCCAGACCCTCGAAGATCTTTTGAGACTTTGCGTACTAGATTTCAAAGCAAGTTGGGATAAGTACTTGCCATTGGTGGAATTTTCCTACAACAACAGTTACCAAGCAAGTATAGGTATGGCTCCATTCGAGGCTTTATATGGACGCAAGTGTCGCTCTCCAGTATGTTGGAATGAGGTAGGAGAAGCAAAACTGTTGGGACCTGAGTTGGTACGCTTGACAACAGAAAAGATCCAAATAATCCGACAACGAATACAGACAGCGCAAGAACGACAAAAGAGTTATGCTGATCTTTATCGGAGAAACGAAAGTTTCAACGTCGGAGATCATGTATTCTTACGTGTTTCTCCATGGAAAGGGGTTACGAGATTCGGAAAGAGAGGAAAGCTCAACCCTCGATTTATTGGCCCATTTGAAATCCTCGATCGAGTAGGATCCGTAGCCTACAGACTAGCCCTACCACCAAGTATGTCTCGCATCCATAACGTTTTTCACATATCTATGTTACGTAAATATGTGAAGGACCCAAACCACGTCATTGAGTTAGAACCAGACGTTATAGCAGAAGATTTAACGTGTGACGCCCCCAAATCTGGGCCCACACAGCCCAAACTTGAGTCGTCAAAATACTACAACAAAATTATTACAACAAAGCACAACGTACAACAATACAGTGTATAATAATACACAACTAAGTCTTCACTATTATTGCCACACTATTTTACAAAACGTGAAGACTATGATAACTATTCCTCGGACCCTCACTCCATTCCCCGGCTAGACCCTGTTATGTTTTCATCTCCTGTTGAAAAACAATGGAACAAAAGAAAGGGTGAGCTCAAATAGCCCAGTAAAGAATATCATGACTAAGATAATGACGAATAAATTATCATTAGTCTTCAACAGTTGAGTTCTTGATAGAATACAATAGACTACAAGGTTTATATCAAAAATTGCAGTTAAATTCTTAAACAACGTTCAGATCAATAATAGCAGCGGAATGAGTAATCTATTAGAAGAATAATGCAGACTATAATGTCCACTCGGTTCTCTTTTTAGGAAAAACATCATCAACTTTTATCATCTGAAATATCATTAGTCAAGATAATACAAATTCACAGTTCCTGATCATAATCATGCAGATCAACAGTTCATCTTTGCACTACGGGCCAAAGACATTCAATATAACACCAACGGTCATGATTATACCAGATTCAGCATTTGGTCATAATCATACCAAACAACAGTTCATCTTTGCACTACGGGCCAAAGAGAACATTCACCACGTGCCATAAAAGACACCGAACAGATGTATCGCCTTTAACCTATTATATCGCCTTTAACCTATCATCTGTTCAACAAATATATCACATCTGTGCCCCCGGCCACAGATATTCACAACAACTTGATTTTTGGATGATTAGAATGATATAAATGATGAACAGAAGAAATAGGATAACAATAAGTATCGGAAGTTTACTTTGTACAGATTCAAATAATGTCCAAATTGTCAACATGATGTGGAGTGAAATTTAAAAATGATATTCAAGATCCACAGTTCAGAATAACGGTTACAATTCAATAGAAAGGTTCACGTAAATAGGAAGGTTCAGTTGAAATAATGAAGTTCAACTATTATGGAACATATAATATTTTTAGGAATTATAGAAGCAATAGTTCCATAATAAATTTCGATTTAGGAGTATGAAAGAAAATAATATCCCTTACCGTAGCAGGTTTGATTAACAAAAGGTGAAGGAAATTAATACAAAGGGTTATTCCCACAATTTAATAGAATTTGAGTACAAAGAGTTATTCACCAAACAGGCGGCAATCCGCTCCGTAAGGTTATTCCCACAATTTAATAGAATTTGAGTACAAAGAGTTATTCACCAAACAGGCGGCAATCCGCTCCGTAAGGTTATTCTCAGAGATTAATAATGAATGAATACGAAAGGTTATTCACCAACAGGCGGCAATCCGCTCCGTAAGGTTATTCCCACAATTTAATACATGGAAATAAAAGGCACGTCTTATGAGTAAGGAAGAAACAATATTATTATCGAGAATCAAATAATGATAATCCCTTACCATAGTACGTTTGAATAATGGAAGATGAAAAAGATGGTATCCCTTACCATAGTATGTTTGAATAATGGAAGATGAAAAAGATGGTATCCCTTACCATAGTATGTTTGAATAATGGAAGATGAAAAAGATGGTATCCCTTACCGTAACACGTGACTGGATATTGATTTAAATGAGGTTGATTAACTTGAACAGTACACGTATACTTATAGATCTTCACAAATACTCAAGATGACTTAAGCACACTTAGAGAGAACTTTCACAAGAAGTATTTAGAGAGAGAAAGAAAGAACAAGTAAGGAAGTTTATGAAAAATCCTTAAGTTAAGGCTTCTATTTATAGCCAAAAATCTTATCATTCATTTAATCTAAACCATTCATTTAAAGATCACCTTTTAATCTACACCATCCATTTCAAATATTATATTATCTTTAATCTACACCATTCATTTCATATCACCTAATAATCACCTAACTTTATATTATAAACAAATCAATTTAATTATTCAACAATAATTCACACTTTAATCTACACCATTCATTTCATATCACCTAATAATCACCTAACTTTATATTATAAACAAATCAATTCAATTATTCAACAATAATTCACACTTTAATCTACACCATTCATTTCATATCACCTAATAATCACCTAACTTTATATTATAAACAAATAACTTTATCAATTCAATTATTATGACTAATTGTTATAAATACAGTATAGTTAGCTCTTAGATATCAAGTCAATAAATTAATGAAATACAACTGTTTAAATAACATCATAATAGAGATAACAATAATGTAAAATAAAGCATACGTTACTGTGTAATGACAATTATTGATTCAATAATGTGAATTACTGTGCATATGTTACTGTGACAATTATTAGGTTCAATAATTTTAAAAACAGTGCAACAACAATTATTGACTCAATGATATAAAATACAGTGTAATGACAATTATTAAATCAATAATGCAAAATACTGTGTAACAACAATTATTGAATTGATAATATAAAATATTATGCAGTGACAATTATCGATGAAATGATGCGTAACAGTTACGGTGTCAATTATCAGACCAAAAATATGAGACACTATGCAATACCGTGTGTTACTGTAGAGTACCGAGTGCTACAGAAAATACCAATAACTACCGTATGCTACTATTCTTTTATCACCGGTATTTTAACAGTTCCATTGACTATTTTTATTTAAAAAGGTTATTTCTGTCGTTTTCTATATCCGACAAATATTCCGTTGTGGGGTCCACCAATAATTTGTTATTTCGGCGCCGTCGTACGGCACGAATATTCCCCGACCAAACGAATATTCCCCGACAAAGCGAATATTGTCCGACAAAATAAAATTTGCACATAACATCCTTAACTTTCAATTTTGTTAATTTAACCACTTACTGTTTAAAAAAAAAAATATATATATATATATATATATATGAAGAAAAATTAAATTTTGTATTTCATAAAATTCGGGGTCTTACATAACGTATGAGGAAGTACCTGTTAAGATCCTAGATAAGAAGGAGCAGATCTTACGCTCAAAGGTTATACCTCAAGTTAAGGTTTTATGGAGGAACCAAGATATTGGGGAAATGACCTGGGAGCTAGAATCTGAGATGAAGTCTAGGTATCCATACCTCTTCGAAATGCCAGGTACGTCAATTTCGGGGACGAAATTTCATAAGGAGGGAAGGTTGTAAGACCCCGAATTTATGAAATACAAAATTTAATTTTTCTTCATATATATTTTTCCTGAAACAGTAAATGGTTAAATTGACAAAATTGAAAGTTAAGGATGTTATGTGCAAATTTTATTTTGTCGGACAATATTCTTTTTGTCGGGGAATATTCGTTTTGTCGGGGAATATTCGGGCCGTACGACGGCGCCGAAATAACAAATTATTTGTGGACCCCACAACGGAATATTTGTCGGATATAGAAAACGACAGAAGTAACCTTTTTAAATAAAAATAGTCAACGGTGTTAACTGTTAAAATACCGGTGATAAAAGAATAGTAGCATACGGTAATTTATGGTATTTTCTGTAGCACACGGTACTCTACAGTAGCACACGGTATTGCACAGTGTCTCATATTATTGGTCTGATAATTGACACCGTAATTGTTACGCATCATTTCATCAATAATTGTCACTGCATAATATTTTATATTATCAATTCAATTATTGTTGCTACACAGTATTTTGCATTATTGATTCAATAATTGTCATTACACTGTATTTCATATCATCGAGTCAATAATTGTTGGTGCACTGTAGTTTAAAATTATTGAACCAAATAATTGTCACAGTAGCAAATACACAGTAATTTATATTATTAAATTAATAATAATCTGTCACGTGTTTATTAAATTATTGTTGAATTATTGTCGTAGCATTATTTTATATGCAGGACATGTAGGAAGAATATATATATATATATATATATATATATATAAAAAAAAAAATTTATTTAATTACTATTTGGAATAGTAAAAACATGTGGGCCCTCTGTGGGACCCACATGAAAAATGAAATGTGAGAATTGCTTGCTGGGTGGGTTGGTGAGAAGGAGAAAAGCAGCCAGACGGCTGCTACTGCAATTCAGCACTGGCGTGCTGCTCACCTACCGCATAGTAACTTCTTTTCTCCTATAAATAGCTTGCTCAGCTGAATAGAAAAATCACACCTAAAACATAAAATTTTTCTATAAGAATTTTATGAGTTTTCTTTGAGAATAGTAAGGTTATTTTGAGAGTTTGAAAGCCAAAAGGAGTGCAGAAATTTTTCAAGTAAGTGTTTTATTAAAGAGTAGTAATTTCATAAATTCCTATTTTTCACGGTATTCACAAATCTTCCTTTAGAAGACTCTTCTTTGAGAAGATTCATTTTTAAAAGCTTTCTTTGGAAGATTTATTTTGGAATATTATTTTAAAAACTATTTTAAAGTTGTTATATTATACTACAAAAATTATGTTAAATATATATAATTTTGATAGTTCATAATATACGAGTTATCATATACTTTGAAATTTATATGTGGTAATTGCTAATTATATTAAAAATATATAGGTTGATCAATCTCATTTAAATCAATATCCAGTCACGTGTTAAGGTAAGGAATATCATTCTTTTCACACTCTTAAATTTATTACGGTAAGGGGTATCACTCTTTTCATCATCATAAATGGATATTATTTTCTTTCTTACTTGAAGGGATTATCATTCTTTGATTCTCGAAAATAATATCGTTTCTTTCTTGTGCCATTTATTTCCATGTATTAAATTGTGGGAATAACCTTACGGCGCGGTTTACCGCCTGTTGGTGAATAACCTTTTGTATTCATTCCTTATTAATCTTTGAGAATAACCTTACGGTGCGGATTATCGCCTGTTTGGTGAATAACTCTTCGTGTTCAAATTCTATTAAATTGTGGGAATAACCTTACGGTGCGGATTACGCCTGTTTGGTGAATAACTATTCGTATTCAAATTGATGGGAATAACCTTACGGTGCGGATTATCGCCTGTTGGTGAATAACCCTTTTTATTTGTCTCGTGTGGAAATAATTTGTCTACACGAATTATCACATGACACTTTTATTCCATATTCGTAAGTGATATCATTTTCCTTTATACTCATAAGGGATACCATCTTTTTCATCTTCCATTATTCAAACTTACTATGGTAAGGGATATTAATTTCCCTCACCTTTTGTTAATCAAACCTGCTACGGTAAGGGATATTATTTTCTTTCATACTCCTAAATCGAAACTTATTATGGAACTATTGCTTCTATAAAATCCTAAAAATATTATATGTTCCATAATAGTTGAACTTCATTATTTCAACTGAACCTTCCTATTTACGTGAACCTTTCTATTGAACTGTAACCGTTATTCTGAACTGTGGATCTTGAATATCATTTTTAAATTTCACTCCACATCATGTTGGCAATTTGGACATTATTTGAATCTGCACAAAGTAAACTTCTGATACTTATTGTTTATCCTGTTCTTCTGTTCATCATTTGTATCACTGTTATTTGTATTAATCATCAAGAATCAAGCTGTTGTGAATATCTGTGGCCGGGGGCACAGATGTGATATAATTGTTGAACAGATGATAGGTTAAAGGCGATATACTAGGTTAAAGGCGATACATCTGTTCGGTGTCTTTTATGGCACGTGGTGAATGTTCTCTTTGGCCCGTAGTGCAAAGATGAACTGTTGGTTGGTATGATTATGACCAAAGGCTGAATCTGGTATAATCATGACCGTTGGTGCTTTATTGAATATCTTTGGCCCGTAGTGCAAAGATGAACTGTTGATTGGTATGATTATTACCAAAGGCTGAATCTGGTATAATCATGACCGTTGGTGTTATATTAAATGTCTTTGGCCCGTAGTGCAAATATGAACTGTTGATCTGCATGATTATGATCAGGAACTATGAATTTTTATTATCATGACTAATGGTATTTCAGATGATAAAAGTTGATGATATTTTTACTAAAAAGAGAAGCGAGTGGACATTATAGTCTGCATTATTCTTCTAATAGATTGTTCATTCCGCTGCTATTATTGATCTGAACGTTGTTTAAGAATTTAACTGCAGTTTTTGATATAAACCTTGTAGTCTATTGTATTCTATCAAGAACTCAACTGTTGAAGGCTAATGATAAATTATTCATCATTATCTTAGTCATGATATTTCTTACTGGGCTATTTGAGCTCACCCTTTCTTTTCGTTCCATTGTTTTTCAACAGGAGATGAGAACGTAACGGGGTCTAGCCGGGGAATGGAGTGAGAGTGCGGGGATAGCTATCATAGTCTTCATGTGTTATAAAATAGTGTGGCAATAATAATGAAGACTTAGTTGTGTTGTATTATCCACTGTATTGTTGTACGTTGTATTTCATTGTAATAATTTTGTTGTAGTCTTTTGACGACTCAAGTTTGGGCTGTGTGGGCCTAGATTTGGGGGCGTCACAGTCAGTTTGTATGTCGACGATCTTATTTTCACAGGAAACAATGAGCAGATGTTCGGGAAGTTCAAGAGTTCAATGAAAGAAGAGTTTGACATGTCTGATCTTGTTGTATGAAGTACTTCCTTGGAGTGGAGGTGGTGCAAAGTTCAGCTGGGATTTTCATAAGCCAAAAGAAATATGCCAATGAGGTACTGGAGAGATTTGGAATGGAGTATTGTAATTCTGTGAAAAATCCTATTGTTCCTGGAAGTAAACTTGCTAAAGATGAAGGAGGCACAATGATTGATTCCACAGTTTACAAGCAAATGGTGGGTAGTCTTATGTACTTGACTGCCACCAGACCGGATCTTATGTATGTAGTGAGCTTGATAGCTCGTTACATGGAGGCTCCTACTGTGCTGCATCAACAAGCAGTGAAGAGAGTGTTTCGATATTTGAAGGGAACAACTGAACTGGGAATACTTTACAAGAAAGGAGGAGAAGAGAGCTTGTTTGCTTATTCAGATAGTGATTATGCTGGTGATCTTGATGACCGCAAAAGCACCTCAGGGTATGTTTTTAAAATGAGCTCTGGAGCTGTAGCATGGAGTTCCAAGAAGCAACCAGTTGTGTCACTTTCCACCACCGAAGCAGAGTTCATTGCTGCTGCTGCGTGTGCTTGTCAAAGTGTGTGGATGCAGCGAGTTCTTGGGAAGCTTGGACTTAAACAATGTAAGTGCACTATATTTTGTGATAATAACTCAGCCATTAAACTCTCGAAGAATCCTGTTATGCATGGTAGAAGTAAGCATATCGATGTTCGATTTCATTTTCTTCGAGATTTGGCTAACGATGGAGTAGTAGAGCTGGTGCATTGTGGCTCAAAGGATCAGTTGGCTGACATAATGACAAAACCTTTGAAGCTAGAATTGTTCTTGAAGATGAGAGAGCAGCTTGGTATGTGCAATGCTCAAGGAGTAAACTGACTGTATGTTTACAGTACAGTTTAAGGGAGGAGTTGTTGGGAAACTTGGTCACTTGTTGACCGAGTCTTAATAGCTATTCTGTTTTGGTTTCTTGTTTGTTGAATAATCCCTAGATTATAGGGTGAGATTAGTTGTTGATTTATTCTTCCTTAAACATAGCCACGATATAGATCATGTGAATCGTGGATGCAGTTACTCTGTTTTGTAATGGCTGTATAAAAGCCCCTTTTGTGTTGATGAATAAATAAGCTTAAGAGCTATAAACCAAGTCTTCTATTTCAGTTTAAACATATTTAACCTTTCAACTTCTTTCACACACATATATACACAGTTTTCAAGGTATGATTTTTCTAGATATTAATTTTGAAAATTAAAATCTCAAAATTTTTGTGTTAATGTGTATCTTTAAACAAACTTTAACAGGCATAGCCAAAAAAAAAATAGAGACGAAGAAAAGTTGATCAACTAGAATATTTATATTTAGGCAAAGAGAGCAACACTTCATTAAAAAAAAAAAAAAAAAAAAAAGCCTGTAAGGACTAGTCAAGTTAATAGGGTCTAGACTCTAGGGAGGCAGCCATGTTGGCCAATGCCCGCAAAAAATGCACTAAGTAGAGAAATTATTTACTGATTTTGAATAGATCATTAACATATTGTTATGTATAATAAATTTTTTTATTATACATATTAAAATGCTAATATATAAATAATAATAAGACATCATATAATTATATTTTAAAAAGTATAGAATAAATTTTCCTAATATGTTACATATATATGGGGGGCCTTGCTTGTGATTAGGTATATAAACGGTAAACGGAAGGTAAGGTCTGGTCAAAGTTGGTGAATATTGAACCTTTCCGCAAGCCATTTGAATTGTTATATATGCGCATCACTTTGATTTACCTTAATTTTGAAGACTGACTCATGCAAATTTGTTTATTTTATTGGGTGAACTTATTGAGCCCTCCGATACACAACCCAGTCACAGTTTATTTTGTGTTAAATAAATTTCTCATGAAATTCATGATCACGATCGATACGTAATGCGTGATTAATTAAATAATAATACAGTAATAATCTAAGTGGAGATTAATTAATTCCTCATCATCATTAGTTTACTTGGTTAAACGAGCTAGTAACCAAACCTTATGAGAGCGAGTCTGTCGAAGCACAAAACGTGCTGCTAATTCGAAGGCACATAAATAATTGTACTCGTATATGCAGCAGCCTTCTAACAGGAATTGGCCAGTATAATTGTATAAATTAATCCAAAGTACAAAATTCAAAAAAAATGAATTAAATAAAATAAGTACTATTTTTATCTATAGTAGATACCTATGTAACTATACTAATGAATTTTTTTCTTTAATTTCTAAAATTAGTAAGCCCCATTTAAGTATTTTTTTAGGTTTAAACTAGTCTTTAATATATATATTTTATATTTGATTTGTGTACCTTTAAACATTCTTTTTTGGACAAAAATTTTTGTTCTTGAAGTCATGATTTTTAGGACGGATGGAGTAATATGGTAGAGATATAAATATGCAACAAAAGAAAATTCCCCATAAGCACGTTGTTGTATAAATGAGACAAAAATGAAGCAAGTTATTGAATATATATATATATATATATATATATATATATATATATATATATATATATATATATATTCTATTTTTATTTTTATTTTTATATTTTATATATTTATTTGGGTGTTGAATCCCTGCGCCTGATCATCACTTAATTTGGCAAATTTGAGGGATGCCAATTGACCAAATGGTCATATATAAAATTTTCAAATGTCCTTTGACATTGGTTAATCAATATCATTCATGGAAACATGATGCTTGATCAGTCTTGCTTGTTTACCTGAAGAGAAATAAATAAATAAATACCTGCATTGCATTGCATTGCATTACTGGTAAGTTGTATCGAAGTGAAAAAGCAAGTTAGACTATGTATGTGCTGCTGCACAACTACGACATGTTAAAATGAGTATTTAACAGTTCCTGAGATGGGCCTGGACCTTCTGCCTCCAACATGAGAAAGTGTCCAAGGTTGCTTAAGGGGCTCAACAATATTGTTCTTGATATCCAGTGGGCCTGTGGATCTCGATGAACAAGAATTGTTGGTTAAGCCTAATCAAGCTGAAGAATTGGCATCTTTGGGATCATATTCGGTACCTCACTAGGCAAACACAACTTCACTTAAATTTCTAATTTGACCTTGTATTGGGCCAGGTTTACTAGCTTATCATGGGCTTTTCTAGACTTCACAAAATACAATAAATTTTTGGGTGCTTTACAGAAATATACAACAATTATAAAGTAATTATATTATTAGTACATCCACAAAATAATTATAAAAAGAGTGCAACAAATTCAAACCATTCAATTTCACATTAATAAGGAAACCAAAAATTAAGGACAAATAACCGCCATAATTAATAATTCAAATTCAAATCTTTGAGGTCTAACAACAGAAACAAATCCATAATTCAAAATTCAAATCAAAAGGAACGAAAAACAAAAAAAAAAGAAATCCTTTGTTCACGTTCATGGTGGTGTCAGTCATCATAATCATCGCCGAATCTCGTTTCTCCAGCATTCTAAAATATAGATTCAAACGCAAGTGAGAGGATAGGGATGAAACATAAAAGGATAAAAAAGGTGGTAACAAGAAGCAAAAAGTCGTCGAAAAGTATGTGAAGAGCAAAAACTAAAGTTACTACACAATCATAAAATGGTTATCTTTGTATGAAGGTTTAGTTACCAACTGGAATATAAAAAAAATAGTTATTGTATTGAATTTTTTTTATGACTATTTGGTTATACACAAAAACTAAAATGGTTACATTTGTATGAATATTTGGTTACCAACTGGAATATAAAAAAAATATTTACTGTATTAAATTTTTTTTTTATCACTATTTGGTTACACACAAAAACTAAAATGGTTACCTTCGTATGAAGGTTTGGTTACCAATTGGAATATAAAAAAAATGGTTACTGTATTAAAAAAAAAATTATGACTATTTGGTTACACACAAAAACTGAATTTGTTACCCTTGTATGAAGGTTTGGTTACAACCTGAAATATAAAAAAAATGGTTACTGTATTGGATTTTTTTTATGACTGTATGAAGGTTTGGTTACTAACTGGAATATAAAAAAATTGTTACTGTATTAAAAAAAAATTATGACTATTTGGTTACACACAAAAACTGAATTTGTTAACTTTGTATGAAGGTTTGGTTATCAATTGGAATATAAAAAAAATGGTTACTATTTTAAAAAAAATTTATGACTATTTAGTTACACACACAAATTAAAATGGTTACCTTTGTATGCAGATTTGGCTATCACCTGCACCATATTCTAAATAATTTTATCTTTAAAACTCAAAAGCTCAAAAAGGTTATGAGAGAAAGGATGGTGGTGTTGGAGGATGCAGGAGAGGGGGAGAGGAGACAAGCGAGGGGGGAGGGGAGAGGCGGGGTCGGTGGTTTGGAAGAGGGTGGAGGAAGGAGGGAGAAAACGGGAGGAGGGTGGTGTTGGAGGATGCAGGGGAGAGGAAGCAGGCGAGAGAGGGGAGAGGGAGGAGAGAGAAAGCGGGAGGCGGGAGGCGGGAGGCGGGAGGAGGGAGGGGGGAGGCGGGACCGTCAATAGGGAAGGTTGTGCAGATGTTGGACTGAAGTTGGAGTATCTCCTTTAATTGACACACAAATATATTGGTAGCCGATAGGTAATTATTTGTAATTTCTGTAATTAAAATTGATTTGTAAATTAAATATTGAAAATGCACTAATTTTATAAATATTTTATGTATGCAATTATATTATAATATTTTTTAAAAATATACTAGTAAATATAATTCTCCCTAAAAAAATTTGATGTACTCTTAAAACTTTGGGCCTTGAGAAAGTTTCTGAGGCCTTGAACGATAAGGTAAGGGTGGAAATTTTTATTTTATTTTATTTATTTATTTATTTGACCTCTTGGGGTGTTACGAGTTTGATCTCGAACTTACTAATAGTAATAGGTGTGAAATCTAAGTTGGCGGCTATATGAAGGGGAAAAAATAAAAATGCCATGCATGTGAAAATTTGGTTTGATAAATTTACTTGACTTTTGGTGGTATGTATAATTAATACAGTGGCCGAAGTCCTTTCCCTGATAATGGACGGACGGCTCATGCGCTTCCTCCGTCCGTAATTAAGCCCAATTGCGTGCGCGACATTCATCTGTCCGTCTTTATTAATCGTACGATGAGAGACAACCCATTGCGCATGTAATGTAGACTTTTAATGAGTACCCCTCCCTCCCCCTCAGTCTTTATGAAAAAATATAAATGTATAATATTCGATAACAAAATTAAAAATAAAATATATTTTAATTATTAAAAAATAAAATTTAATATAAAAATTTATGTCAAATTTTATTTTTTAATAATTAAAATAAATATAATATTTAATTTTATCACCATATATTATATATGTAATATTATCTCGTCTCCATTTCCCCCTTGTTTGGAACTATCTGTAATCATTAATCTTTAAGTGTATTATCCTCTTTATTTTATAAAAAGAATCTTATTTGCTAAACTATAAATGTTAAAAATATATATATTTGTTTTATATATACTCTTAAAAATAATAAATTTGTTAGTTTAATAGTAGAAAATTTAAAATATATATATTATTTTATACTAGTATTATGAAAAGTGAACTCTTTCTTTTAATTTAAAAAATAAAACACTTTTGTAATGGGAGAGACTTTTTAGTGGAAAGCAGCGATTACCACAAATAGACGAGAACGGCCAATTTAGGTTGGCCTTGCAGGTTTGGCCATATCTATCTTTGATCCCCCGACTCCCACATGGAAACCACTGTCCCGGTGTCCCCCTCCCCACGTGAAATTTTATCCCCTAGTCACGTGCACCCCCCCCCCGGCGGCAGACTACATGATTTTAATTAACAAATTAATTAAGTCACATCGGAGGAGTTATTATAATTTAGTTTATACACTATCCTTCCGTTCTTTTAATTTATCTTTTTAAAGAGAAATTTTTATTTTATTATTTTTTATTTATTATTTATAAATTTTAAGAAAATATGATTAAATATTTAATTTTAAAACTTCAATTTAAAAATGAGTATGTATCATTGGTCTACGTAGAATAATTTTTGACTCAACTTCTTCGACCGTCCGGATGAAATATATTCAAATTGCGCTCGATTTAAGAGGTGATTAGCATTATTTTTTTAATATATATGTTGATCGACATACATAATTTCCAACTAATTATGATATCCACTGTAAATCGACATATATAATTAGTAAAAGTTTGGAAGTTACCATATCTACTGTAAGCATAATTAGTATATGACAGGCCTTTTAATTATTAATATATTTTTATAATACTAAATTTAAGAGTTTTAACTTATTTTGTGATAATTTCAAAATTACTGTTTTACCTAATGAATTATAGGATTCATCTTAATTTTTCTGTTTTATATATATATATATATATATATATATATATATATATATATATATATATATATAGTGTGTGTGTGTGTGTGTGTGTATTATTCTTGGGGTATCAATTAAGATAGCCTCATTTTATTAATGCGGCTACGGTATAATAATGAAACTATACAAAGAGAGGAGAGAGAGAATTGAATGTTAGTCTAGGAGTTGACTTCACGTCATACAATGCCTCCTTGGATACCAACATGTCCAGGTGATGGGACTTGGGAGTGTCCGCCCCCATTAACCAAATTAAATACTAGTACTTGCTACTATCGGGAGCAATCTATAATCAGTTAATTCTATCCACATATATACCTGTGAATGTATATTATTCAAGTTAAATTAATTACTAGTAGTATATTACTATTAGCTAGCAAGTTGGATTACATTGTAGTAACAAAGAGAGAGATCCCATTTTATTGATCATTTCCCATTAAATAAGGATCTCGTTGTCAGCATTAGGCTTGTGTGCTGCATAACCCCCCTCACATGCCTCTTTTGGTTTCAAAATCTATTTTAATTCCAGCCTTTCCGGTACTCTACTAACACACAACTAAATATTCAAATCTACATTATTCTTATGTGTCATATATGTATAGGTCTACAACTGGTGTAATAGGTAAATAAGTGCCAAGAATATGGCACGACAACTAATTGAATATAGATACAAAAGAATGAACTTACAGACCTATCAAACCAAAATAGGCTGCATGCTTTGGCATGCAATAAGGACATGCCGATGATTATGAACTAAGTTAGATGATCTATATATATACTTAATGTGGCCAAATCTTTAACCAAACACGCCATGTGTTTTGTGCTTAACACAGATAAGTGCAACACTTCCATGCTCTATGTTTGATTTCTCCAAAACATGAAAATCACCTTTTTATTAGTTCTTCACCTAACTTTAGGCCATTCCCATTCAATAATATATAGTATATCTATTAGGACACCAGCCTTGCATGATAGGGGCTAACCCTGAAATACCTCCTACTAGAAAAAGATCACGACTTTTATGGGAATGATTCATGCTTGTATAGAAGTTACAATGCCCATAAGCTAATAGCTACAATTTGAACTAAATAATATAGTCAAATTGAACACTTCACGAGATTACTTAAGTTTAACCATTAACAATTTTTCTGTATAAAGATGATTGAACAAAAAAAACCGTTAATGTTATATTCAATTTCATGTTTTCTAATCAATTCGACTATAATTGAGTCAAATTTATGCTAATTAAATACAAATAATAGATATTTACAAATTATCATAATTAGTAACATTTATGCATGACCGACATACAAAAGACTCGACGTATACAACATGCACAAATCTTAAATCAGTTTTAACCATATTCAAATGATTGAGAGGTTGTTCACCAGAATCAATCACGTAAATATGAATGGTCCATAGGCCCACAGGATAGCTACATCAATATTATAGCCACAACTTACAAAATGGGCGGCCTTAATCAATAATGGACCTACCTGGAGGCTTCTTACCTGTAACAGGGGTAGTAGCTTATATGGGTGCGACAGACCTACCATTGAGTACCTTTGTTGTTGTCAATGGCTACAAATACAATAGCCCCCAGAGCCTAATTGAGCATGGACTCGACACAAATGCACGATTAAGGTATTAATTCAACGACTTATTTGAAATTAATTAATTTGTAATTATTAGATCACAACAAAAGTTTGCCAGGTGCACATAATTTAAGCAATAATGTGTGAGTTGAAGCGTTGAATTAATTTGGCTCCTCCTATTCTTTCGGAATATTGTTTTCATTTGTAATTAATGATTTTAAGTGCACCAAATTATTTCTGAAACACATGATGAATTGATGATCGATCAAAGGGTGGGACAGTACGTGGATGTATAACATTACTAGTTAATCATATGCCATTTTTAATTATTGTACCCCTAATGATAAGCATATATGTTGGAATAATGAATAAGAAACATCAGGGTGTCGAGTGAATAATGGAGAGAAAATGAGGGATAAGAGGGAGTAAGAGAAAAAGATGTGGAAATAATTCGAGGGAAAATAATATATATGTAAATAAATATGATGACGAAGTTAGATTACAATCGATGTAACGATAAGATAGAATAATAATGTGTAAATTTTTTTTTAATTTTTTTTATCTCATATATTCATAGTCGTCAATATCTAATATTAACATAAATTTATCGTCTTGCGACAAAGTTGGATCTACTCTCTCACCAGCATCCTACACTATACATAATTATTACTTATATATAAAAACTGATGGGAGATAATTAAATAAATAATTATTAGCATGCCAAAACAACACATGAAATGGAAAAATGGAGGAAAAAATAAAAGGTGGGGTAAAGAAGTAAGTTTTCAAAAGAGACCCCTTAATAATCAATTCTCCAAAGGGCTGGCTGACCTGTACATGGAAGGAGGAATCCATATAAGGTGGGGGACCCTAGATGGTGAGTGACACGTGGAAACAGGGTAAGACGCATTGAATAAATTTACAAATATAATAATAAAATATAACACTAAATATAATATCAATTTTAACTATTAAAAAGTGAAATTTGACAAAAAAAATTATATTAAATTTTATTTTTTAATAATTAAAATAAATATAATAATTTTATATTATATTTGATTGTTGTATACATATTATTGTCCGGACGCATTAAGTGATGTGGCTGAAGAGGAGGGACCATGCACGAGATTGTAGGAAGTGTGTCTTTAAAAAGAGGAGTGTTTTGATTGTGTAAAAAGGAGGATGGAGAAAGGAGAGGAACTTTAAGACAAAATCATATGGACATGTATCTATCTATAATTCATGTGCATCCATTCATTAAATCAAAATGTGGATGGGGATGCATCATCATATACATTAAATCAAAATGTGGATGCATGGATGTATCATCATATTATGTATGTGGGTGAAATGCAAAGCAAAGGGAACCTCCCATCCCATCTCATCTCCACCCAAAAAGAAAAGGAAAAAGCATGATTCTTGTGGTTTTCGAGATCAAGGGCCACTTTCTCCTCCCTGTAAATAATATTTCTCTCTCCACACAAAAAAAAAAAAAAAATTCATTTGATTAAAAAACAAAATTATTTTAAAAAAAGAGTTTCATTACATTTTATAGTAATATAAAATTAAATTATATTTTTAAATTTATTATTATAATGTATTATCACAACATTATTATTTAACTAAACATTCAATATATACTTTTTACATTAATAAAGTTTGTAAATAAAATTCTTTTTAAAGAATGAAGGGAATATAGTGTTATTAGTGTATGGCTGTCCTTTTTTTACTCGATTCTTCTTTCTTTTGTCACTCAATTACTCAGCTCTCCAGCACTGAGCTTTTTCTTTGTCCATTTTTTCCCCCTTCCTTTCTCAGTTCTCACTTTTCACTCCCTTCTTTTTAACTCGTGTCATTATTGCGGTCGCGCTTGGTTGATCTGTAATTGAAGTCTTTCTTTTTCTCGATATTCAAGGTTTTATTATAGTTTTTATACAAATTTTATGTTTTTTGAGCTACTTTAAAAAGTTAGTTATCTAAATTAGGCCGTTTCTTACGTACGCCGACTTCTAAGAATGGGTTTTCAATGAAAATATTAATGTTATAAACTTTATTTGATTAATTTTTGTAATAAAATTGAGTATATATACAACGGGTATAAACTGAAATATTAAAAAAATTTGATTATTTTTGAAGCATATGTCTACGATTACGAACGGTTAGAATCACGTGATCAACGAATAATACACTCAGTAATAATTTAGATTACGAACAAATACAAATATATTTTTCATAATTCGAGAAACTACAAACTTCACGAATGACCTTCAATGACTTATAGAAAACTCTCTTTATTCACTCTAATTTTATAGAGAATAATAATCATCTACAAGTTGTTGTGGTTCATACATCCAAAACAATCACATATTTATATTTGATTTTATTTGTAACCTCCAAATAAAATCCTATAATCAGATAAGATGTAACTCTTATTTCAAATTTGTAATTCCCGCTTAATTAGAGAGAATAAAAGCTTTGTAACTCCCATATAACTCCCAAGAATTTTACAAACATGTTCATTGTATATAGACAATGAACCACGTGGATAACCTACTGGGTCGTCCATTACACTGGCGCTCCCATTCGGGTCCATTAACTAACATTTCTCGCTTGCCCATGACAAGGATGACATTGTTACCATATAAGTCAATGAAGTCCAAACGTGTAAGTCAAAAATTTGTTTAGCCATCGAACTATGCGATCACTGACTTTACCTATAATGCGGGAGCTCTAAATCAAATCCGTTAGGGCCAAAATAGAGACATCAAACCTTTTAACAAAATATGCAATGTGAGAGCCATCAAACTAATCTGGTTAAGGTTTACATTGAGACTAAAACCTCTCAAACTCAAAGTTCCTCAGATTAATTTTAATTTTCAGCTGGTTAAGTGTCTCTGATACCTCAGAGTGCCGTACTTAACCCCTTTAGGCCTATTTATATTTTGTATATCACTTATTACTATATCGTTTCCAAAAACGTTATAGCTGTCGACAATAAGTGTAGAGTATGGTGAAATTAAATTATCTCTCATTTGCCCTAATGTTACTCAAATCTGAATTAACTGCTTTTTGATAATCATTCCATATAGTCTCATAATTCAGACTTTATAAAATAAAACTAAAGTAGCAACATTAACTAATCTCTTTGTAACATAGTCAAAGACTACAAAGAGTACTTAATAAAAAGATCAACAAATACATTATCCTTTAAAAGAAGACAACACACAATGAGAAAATAGTGATCAATTTTCTCACCTATTTTATTTTGTCACCAAACACGTGTTATATTTTCATAACGTACTAATTAAATAGTATTATTGTGTGAACTCCAGTCTAATCACTCCCCGAATGTCTAATTTAAAACTTTTAAATTGTTCGTTTTTCTAAGCATTAATTTTAAAAAATTGCGTCTATTTAACATGTCACGACATATAATCTCACAATTGTGAGCATATGTTTTACAGTCATACCGTGTGGATCTTAGGTCGGTCACTCCTCGAGTGCCTAACTCGAATTCTTAAATTACTCACTTCTTTAAGAGCCGACTCTGAGATTTCGCATCTAGTTATTTACCAGGTTAATATGGATAGTGAGACTTACCATATTCAGTCAAACATACTTGACCTCATATTGGTTCTCACAAAGACGATATATTAATATATCACTTTTTCTCTTTATTAAGCGCCAATTGACTACTATACAAAGCGTCAATAGCTATGCGAACTTAATTTATCATATGACAATAAAGACAATATGGGAAATAAAAAGTTTTTGCATTAAATAATAAATAATTTTAATACAATATATAATTATATGATTTTTTAATATAAGTCAAATAACAAGTGATACACTGAAATGTCAAAAGTACATCAAACCCTATAAAGTCCTAAAAAACGAACATGTCTCTGAAATGCATATATAGAAGTTAGTTTCGTTAAGGATTAACAATTATTTGATCGGTGGATAAATACTTTAATACAACTTCATTATTTGTTACGTTATCTCAAATAAAATAAGTCTTTAAATCAATATGCTTCGTCTTACCATGATACTTGGGATCCTTGATAAAATCATATTAAATTGGTTTTTTAGTTGATGTATGATAATTCTTTACAATCTATTACGAAATTCGCATTAATTTTTTAAATTATAAACATCCTTATTAATATCACTATCCTCGTTTCAAAAAGTTGTTTAATACTCCTGAATCCAAACTCCAAAATGAAAATTTTGATCTTGAATTCATATAACTTTTAATGAATTGATAAAAAGACTGTGAAATTAATGGATAACACCTGAATCCAAACTCCAAAAAGCGGTAAATTTAAAGATCAAATAGATTAGTAATGGTGTTTTCTATCTAATGGCCAATTTGATGGCGCCTTCTCATTTCCCCCCGGTAGTTGAACCCGAGGACCCGTGAGTGGGTCACCAGCCTTAACCGGTAATAAATGTAGCAAATTGGAGTACCTCCCTAATTCTCTCTCATTTTACCAGTCCATTGAGATTTTTAATGTGGGAAGGTTGGGCACTTGGGCTTAATAAATGATGAGTATTAGATACAGAGCTATAGAGAGAGTGGTAGAGAGAGAATCTGTAGTGCCAGCGATGAAATAGAAGGATCAAAGCTTTCTCTCAGCTCAAAGCTGGCACTAGTTTTTGGGCTTGCTCCTCTCTCTCCACCTTTACCAGGATTTATAATCTTATTTTCCCCACCTTCTATCTGTCTCATATTTCTTCTATCTTCTCTTTAGGGTATATATACATACAAATCAATTAGTGAGAGAGTGGGTGAGAAATTGATGGTTGATCTTTGCGCATCAACTATGCCTTCATCTCCATCTTCATCTCTCTCCTGTCGAGAAAAGAAGCCATGGTGGCTTAGCAACAGAAAAGTAATTCATTAACCCATAAACCCCCATCAAAATCTCAACTTTGTGTAATATTTTTGTTCTTTATCACTATTCTTTGCCCACCCATTAATTTTGATTGTATCAAAATCTTAACTTTCTTGTTATGTTTCCATTATTTATCACCTTTCTTCACTACCCTTCAATTGTGAATGTATAAAATTTCAACTCTGTTATTTTTCCATTATTTGACACATTTCTGGGCGATCCATTGATTTTGAATGTATGAAAACTCAGTCTTTCAGTTATATTTTCATTGTTGATCAATTTCTTGACTACCCATTGATTTTTGAATGTACAGATTGTAGATAAATATGTAAAAGATGCAAGATTTCTCATTGCAACTCAAGAACAGAGTGGAGTCGCTTCGGCTCTCAACATTCTCGACGCGGCTCTAGCGCTTTCGCCGAGGTTTGAGGCGGCACTCGAGTTAAAGGCTCGATCTTTGCTCTATCTCCGGCGATTTAAGGACGTCGCCGATATGTTACAGGATTACATTCCGTGCCTCAAAATGTCGTCTTTGGACGATTCATCCTCCTCCTCATCTTCTCTCTCCGCCGACAACTCGTCTCAGCAGTTCTCCAGAGAGCGAGTCAAGCTTCTCTCCTCCGGTGACTCATCGAATCGCGATGAACCCAGTTTCAATTGCTTTTCAGTCTCCAATTTGAAGAAGAAAGTCATGGCCGGACTCTGTAAAAACTGTGAAAAAGAAGGTCAATGGAGGTAAATTACCCTTATTTTGTTTGTGTAATTTAATTATTTTATTTTTTATTAAGTCAGATACAGAACATTGGCTTGTAGATTACGCGAACCACCGCCAGCTATTAATGAATGAATGAAGAAATTACTAGTCACGCTTTAAATGAGAAATTCAAAAGGTCAAATCTGTAATTCTAATCTGGTTTAGACTGGATTAGTTTGCATTTATGTACTCCATATAACCGTTCAATTGAATATTGTAAGAGTCAACCAACTATAGGTTCTAGTTGAAACTCATTTGACGGTTATTTTTGGACAAAATTGCACATAAGTGATACATTTGATGGCATAACTCAATGACCTTAGCTCTACATATATATCCAGCGACCACAATGTATGAATTTAGTTACTGATCTGGTTTTGACATAAGTTTGATGTTAGAAAGTTGCGACAGGCTTTATTAGAAGGTATTTGAGTGATAAATAGTTAACATTTCAAAATGAGTTTAACTAGCTAGCTTTGATTTGCAACTTTGTCTCTTGTCGATGCTAATGATTTTTCAATTTCAGGTACTTGGTTTTGGGACAAGCATGTTGCCACCTGGGATTAATGGAAGATGCCATGGTACTCCTCCAGACCGGAAAACGCCTGGCCTCTGCGGCATTCCGCCGAGAAAGCATTTGCTGGTCGGATGACAGTTTCTCTTTCTCTAAATTCCCAATCTCGGGGGAAAATGTAATTAATAATCATCTACCAACGCCACCCAAAACTGATTTTGAAACAATCACCCAACTCCTCAGCCACATTAAGCTCCTTCTCCGCCGCAAGACCTCAGCTATTGCTGCACTTGATGCTGGACTCTATGCTGAAGCCATAAGACACTTTTCCAAGATTGTAGATGGCCGACGTGGGGCACCACAAGGCTTCCTGGCCGAATGCTATGTGCACCGTGCTTCGGCTTATCGATCTGCTGGTAGAATTGCCGAGTCCTTGGCAGACTGTAATCGAACGTTGGCCTTAGACCCATCTTGCATTGATGCCCTTAGTACTAGAGCTGCCCTTTTTGAGACTATTAGATGTTTGCCTGATTCTCTTCATGATCTTGAACACTTGAAGCTCTTATACAATACAATCTTACGTGATCGAAAACTTCCTGGTCCAGCCTGGAAGCGTCAGTATGTGCATTACAGAGAAATCCCAGGAAGGTTATGTACATTAGCCACAAAGATTCAAGCTTTAAAGCAAAGGGTTGCTTCGGGAGAAACTGGGAATGTGGATTACTATGCATTGATTGGTTTGAGAAGGGGATGTTTGAGGTCTGAATTAGAAAGAGCCCATTTGTTGCTTACTTTGCGACATAAGCCGGATAAGTCTAATACTTTTATTGATAGGTGTGAGTTTGCAGATGATCGGGATGTTGATTCGATTAGGGACAGGGCGAAGATGTCCTCATTGTTGTTGTATAGATTGATTCAAAAGGGTTACACAAGTGTAATGGGTACGATCATGGATGAGGAAGCCGCGGAGAAACAAAGGAAAAAGGCTTCTGCTGCATTGCAAGCCGCTGCACCAATGGAGCAAGTTCAGCAGGCACAACAAGACCAAGCAAAATTTGAAGCAGAATCGAGCAATACAACTTCAATGAAGATGGTTGTTACTTCAGAGGCATCGTATCTCAATCAGGTCGATAACAAAACCACTACATCTGCTGCTGCAGTGTTTCAAGGAGTGTTCTGTAGAGACATTGCAGCAGTTGGGAATTTGTTATCTCAGACCGGGTTTAATCTTCCAATCGCGATGAAATACGAGGCATTGAGCTGTTAAGTATTCTTTGCTTATATGATCAGAATCTGGTTTTGATGATGATCTGAGAATTGTGGATGGGCTGAAAATAATCGGATGTTACCGGTAGGGGAATCCAATAGTATTGTCTTGTTTGTATAAATGATATTATTAATTACTACTGCCTGCTGGGGAAAATTTTGTCTCCTATTTGCTACTTTTTCCTTTTTCTATCTACATGTACATAGTTAATTTCAGTACCAGACTTTTTCATATTTGGATTTTGATAGACTATTAAAAATTGGGTATTTCGTCTTTTTAACTTTTTTAACCTGTCAGTTTTTTCAAGTTCTTGAAAAGGGTGGGAGAGGAGGTAAATAAATGCATTAATTTAAAAAGTAAAGGCTGGACATCTCTCTCTCTCTCATTACTTATCAGCTGCAGTAGGCATTTGCAATTACTATTACTGCTCCACTACTGTTCAATTGGACAGGTTAATCCATCAATCACACACATCCAAGCTTTTATTCCACAAGATTTATATTACTTTTGCTATTTTCTGCACAATATCTGCTCCAAATTCTCGTTTGTACTTGTCTCATTCCTCAGTTTATCATATGTATGAATCGTATAGGACACTATAACTATATCGTAGAGCATTAATCTGTTTGGCATCTACCCAAATGAATAGGATGGGTGTGAGAGGGCTTTGTCTGTTTTCTCTGCTTCTGGATGAAGAATCCAAGAATGGGATATAATCTTAATTTAATACAAATGGTTTGAAGATTAGGGGTTCATTTAATTCAAGAAAAATGACTGTTGTTTCTTCGAAAAACCATTTGGCGACAGTAAGTCATTATGGAGACTTCATATCTAATTTTATATAGACCAAGAAGACGAAAAGATGGGGAAACACGCGTCTGAAAAAATGTTTTCCTTTAAATTGATGAACATTTGATTCACATTTTACTTGCTTATCTTTTACTTGTTCTGCCAATTGTTTTTTAATTCCTTTACTTAGAAGTTTTAAGATTTCATCAAGTCAAATTTATTGAGCTTGCTCTCATAGTCGTCATATGCATCAAACTCTACTACAATATTAGAATAAATTTCACATAGAAGAGAAAAACATATATCATATATAAAAAAAAAAACTTATCTAAGTTAAAATTTAAGAGTAACCGTACTTAAATTTTAACCACTAGAGTAAAACTTTATTTACAAAAATTCATGGTTTAAGTAACAAAAAGTGGGGTTAATTTTATATTTATTTTTTTAATTTTTTTTTCTAACAGGTAATTCTATTTTTGCATTAGCAGTTCTCTCTCATTGGTTTGGTAGGGGAATCAAAAAGTACGATTCAAAACCTTTAAATGCTACCCCCTTTTATTTTCTCTTCTTTCTTTGAGCATGGGTTCTCTGCAACTACGAGGAAAATGATGAAAAAGTATATCATCATGCCATTGCTAGTGAAATGATGTTACCATGCCATCTCAAGCATCACAATGTAACATATTACCAAAAAATTAGCATTTTGTTACTCCCAAAACAGAAAGCAAATTTGTCAAAACACTAACGCGTGATATATATCATAAGAGAGAGAACTAGGTTATGATCCTCAAAACCGATGCAAGTACAAATATTCTTTGCTTAAAATATATATATATATATATATATATATATATATATATATATATATATATATATATTCATTGTTTAAAATAAGTGTGGTAGCTCCATTTTATGACAGAGGCTTTCTTGTAGAAAGGAGGGGCAAACTTTGATGGCATAGTCCTTTTTTTTTTTTTTTTTGACTTTTTACTCGAGGGGACCACATAATTTCTATATTTACTTTTTGATTTTAGTGGTTTCAAAAAATCGATAACTGAATAAAGTAAAGGATATAAAATAAAATCGAAAAATATACTATTGGAGAATTATTTTATGCGCCAACCTCCCTTGCAAGTGACTTAAAAACCTTTTATTTTCTTTGAATTCCATCAAAGTGTGCTCTTTCCTTCCTCACTAATCAACATACTTTTGATTCCCCTACTCCTCGACTTTGTAGCTCTACTGAGTGAAAATCGAACTGGACTGTCTTTACCATGTCCCTCCTGTACTTTAGCTATTAATAACAAAAATGATGCAATATATATATATATAGGTCATACATATATGTTAAATGACAAATTAGTAAATAGTTTGTAAAATATTTGACATTTAGTTCACTTATTTGTTAAGAGTTTGGTAGCTAGAATTTACCAATAATTATTTAATATATCAATGTGACTTGGTATTTCATAGTACAAATATGGAGAATAATAAACCACGTAACGCTAATGATGGCTGCTTACGTTTAAGCCTGGTCCTATTCCCATTCACGTCCACCCAAAGAAAATGGGATAGTGATATATTCGCCTAAAAAATAATTGATATTTTCGCATTATTTTGACCTTTCAAAAATATTAAATTATTAATGAAAATAATAAAATATTAAACTACTTTGGACGGCCATGTTTAGCCACAGGGATGGCGACTACTCAACAATAATTGGAGGATTTTTTTTTCTTGAAATTTTTATAAGAAAATTTTAAGATTTATTCACAAATATGCTTATTCGTAGAAAAAATAAAAAAATATGGCTCCACTTTTAATTATTAAGATGAATATAATGAGGTCATACTGTTTTATTTTTTTACGAGTAAATTTTATAAATAAAATTTGTGAATAAATATAAAAATATTTTTTTTTATAAATACACATTTTTATGATCGACTGCATTCGTATCGAGACAGGAACGCTAACAACTTACAAACATCCAAAATTGGAGTGCATTTATCAGTTTGAGCTTCTCAAATAAAAAGCACTTTATATGGTCATCCAATATTACACTCCTTACTGCTTTTATTTTAAAATATAAGGTTAATTTTAACTATTTAAAGTAAATTTTAAATATTTTTTTAAACATAAAATTGATGTAAATATGTTAATGTTAATTAATATAATTACGACTAGTAATAAATATATAAATGATATTGTACTAATTACAAAATATATTTTTGTCGAAGTTTAGAAGAAGAAATAGTATGCTGACTGAAACAAATAAGTGAATAACATTAATTTTGCATATATTTAATTTCCCTAATGCCATAGGATTATAGCTGGATCTGTTTATTCTGTTGTACAACCAAGCTAGATCCCTACAGATGGCTATAGTCTATAAAGATTCTCTCCACGCATGTAAGTGAACTGCCAAATGTAATTGTATACTAATAAAATGAACTTTAAAAAGAGAAAATACATATTTATTTTAAATTATAAGATTAATATTAATTTTTAAAAAATTAATTTTAAATATTTTTAAATTTAAATTTAATAAAAATTTATTTAATTTATATCAATATAATTATAAATATTATAAACTATTTATAAAGTACTATTAATTATAATAATTATTATTTTAAATTTTAAATAAATTATGTTATTTTTAAATTTAAAAATATTATTAATTGATCATTATAAAGTTAATAGTAATTTTATAATTTAAAATAGAGAAAGTATATGATAAAAATAAATCCAAAGTGTGAACTGTGGAAGAGTGTTAGTGGGGGAACTGTGAACTCTCTTGCTCGATTTTATTAATACTATTCTTCTAGGTATATGAGAGAATAAGAGATGTGAACAAAAGTGAGTTGTATCTTTTTCTAATTCTCAACTGCCCATTCTGATCTGTGAATCCTTTACTTTTATTTTATGGCACATAGATCCTATAATTAATGTATTATATTGAAGGAATAAATATGAACACATAATAATTAAATAATATATTTATTTGTATTATTAAAAAATTCGTATCATATTTTACTTTTTAATGGTGTAAATAGATGTAGTGTCTAATATAACGTTTGGTTGTTGTGTGTATAAACTTGTCATATATTAAAGTATTTATTTATTATAATAGATATACATCAACTTTTGAGAGCATTTTTTAATTCCTTGCGGAGAAAGAAAAGGGGTGGCTCCTCACGAGGAAGTAGCCTACCACTCCAATCGCATATCCCTCTTCGCTCTGGTTCACATTTAGTCAATTATTCTCTGGTTTCTCTTTTTTAGATGATGGTGTATAGATGTATATTTTTTGAATTCCTTAGTAACATGAAAAGATTGATCTTTAATCTAAGAGTAAAATACACTCACACCCTCTGTAGACAACTATAATAACACTCACTACCCCTCTAATTTTTTAAATAACACTCACTACCCCCGTAGATGTTTATTATTGATCAAATAAGAAAAATTACATATTTACCCTCATGTTTTACTATTTTAAAATATAATGAATTAATACTTATTTTGCTAATGACAAAAGTACCCTATTTTGACCTATATGATCAAGTTACATTTACCACTCTTAAATAATAATAATAATAATAATAATAATAATAATAATAATAATGATAATAATAATAATAATTATTATTATTATTATAACAACAACAACAACAACAATAATAATAATAATAATTACAATAATTATAACAATAATAATAATAATAATGATAATAACAATAATAATAATAATTATAATAATAATTATTATGTTAATAATAATAACAATAATAATAATAATAATAATAATAATAATGACAATAATAATAATAATAATAATAATAATAATAATAATAATAATAATAATAATAATAATAATAATAATAATAATAATAATGATGATGATAATAACAATAATAATAATAATAATAATTATAGTAATAACAACAACAACAACAATAATAGTAATAACAATAATAAAAATAATAATAATAATAATAATTATAACAATAATAATAATAATAATAATAATAATAATAATAATAATAATAATAATAATAATAATAATAATAATAATAATAATAATAATAACAACAACAACAACAACAACAAAAACAAAAATAACAATAATAATAATTATTGTGGTGGTGTGATGAATTATGATAATTGTTATTGATGATTGTAAGTTTTTTAGACATGTTTAAATTTTTCTGGATATCTATTTTTAAACAAAAATTAATTATTATGGTGGTGTTATGAATTATGATAATTGTTATGTGTAATTGTAAGTTATTTTAGGTTGTAAAATGTTTTTAAGTAATGTAGTGTTTTTTGAATTTTAATCTAATTTTTCGTTATGTCGTGCCTTTAGACACGGACAATTACTAGTATATATATACTGCCTCCGTTTCAAAAAAAAAATAAAATCTTATTTGCATAATTTGTAAATATTCATTTTGTGAATTGTGATTTTATTTTTGTTCATTTAACAGGAATGACTGAATATTATGACTAATATATATTCATAGCAATTTAGAATAAGCTATGAATGGTACATATGTTAGATGATAATTATTAAATTATTCACCTTAAAATTATACATTTGTTAAATAAACTTTTATTTATTTAAGTTAATAATTTGTCCTTCTAGTTAAATGAAAGTGAAATTCAAGCAAACTTTTTGCTTAAAGGGTATATTAGTCATCATAAATTGAAGGTATAATTATCTTGATAGTAGTTAAGGGCATTTTGGGCATTTTATTTTTTAAAATTGCTGAAATCATCAAGTCAATCACCTTAGGGGTAATGAATGTTACATTATGTTATTTAAAGGGGTAGTGAGTGTTACTTAAAAAACTAGAGGGATAGTGAGTGTTATTATGATTATTTATAGGGGGTGTGAGTGTATTTTACTCTTAATCTAAAGATAAACAAAGGCAAAGCTAATTATAGAGATGAAAATCAAATCAAATCAAATGGTTCGGCTTCCTTAAAAGAATTGATCAATATATATATATACAAGTAAGATCAAGCAAAGTTTTTGATTCGTTTAGAGTTGAAGCTACTTGAATTTTCAGTCATTGAAGGATGCATAATAATCAGTTATTTTTCAGTTATAATTTAACTCGATCTATACTTATAAATTTATAATTGTAATTTTTTTTTTCATTTTTAAGTAATAATACATTTTATTTGATAATAATATGGAATATAAAACTAAGTATCATGTGCCGGACTCGAATACAAACTAAACTTGAAAATTTGTGAATAGTCTTACTATAATTTGACTCGAACATAATTGAATTTAAGTAAAGAAAATTTGAGATAAACCTACTTAATTTAAGCAATATTTTTTAAATTCACGTTAACCTTGCAAGCTGAATTCAAGCACCCTTCTTGGCATTGAACCTGGCTAGTTACTTTTAGAAAAAGACAAGTATGATGTAGGAGGATGAGGAAGCTAAAGGAGGGGAAGATAATTGAGGGAGTTAGAGTGGTTTTAGGGTAAACCGGTAAAGGATACGTCGTGGCTATATATATATATATATATATATATATATATATATATATATATATATATATATATATATATATATATGATGTGTGTTGAGTTAAGTTGGGTGGTGAATAATAGATACCACTATACCAACACCATGCCGGTATCTATTCCAACACCATGCCAGGAATCATGTGCGTTCGCTCTCTCGTCTGGTCATTACGCCACTTCTCCGTATTGCTGGATATGGCTCGATATTCACAATTCTTTTGAACTACTTGAAGACAATTAAAAAAGAAATTAGAAGACAAAAAGGATAGTTGGGTTTCTAGCTACTTTGGTCATGGGAAAAATTGGCACTAGTACGTACGTAGTGTTGACCCTTGGGTATAAAAAATATTAAGAACAAATTAGTGACGAAGTCAAAAAATTTATTCAGTTCAGACGCCACACCGTTTTATTTTTGTCCAATACCAATATATAAAATACTAAACACATAATATATTATTTTTCTTCCATATAATATGTACATGCAAGCATAAATATTATTAGCTTTTTTTTCCTTTCTCATGAGATATGTGGTATATTATTACAGAGCCGTGGCTCTCATTCTTCTTCTTAACATGATATGTAGATTAGTATATATTATAAAAATACCAAAACAGTTCTTACTCTCTATAGCAATATTAATCTGCCAAGCAACTACATAAACCTACTGATATATGCAAGCAAGTAGCAACGGTCTCAAAGTAAACCGATGGAATCATGGTCCAATACATAACAATTGTGAAGATACTATTAGAGCAAGGGTAAATATAAGGTCCTCACTTCATAAATTTTGAATTTTTGAGATCATGTTAGCACGTGCGAACAACATTCCCAAGACAGTAAAATGCTTGCTATTATTATTATTATTATTATTATTATTATTATGATATCGGATTTTGTTGAAAAAAATCGTTTCTTGATATATATATATATATATATATATATATATATATATATATATATATATATATGTCAGACATTAATTTCGGCTTATTAGTAGATTGTGATGCCATGCATGGTCTCCACAATTTTTTGAATTTTGATCCTTCTTCTATACATCATATATTCAATACAAGGAATGGTACAATACACTTATTTAATTATAAATAAGAGCTCTTTATGTGCAATAGAAATAATTAAAATACTTATTACAAATGATATATATTCATGCATTAAATCCAGAAATAAGTACGTACTGTTTGATGTCTTAAGAACGTACGGGAGTACGTACGGGATGATTATGATTCCACAAGTAGCTACCGTGCATGAAATAACTTGGATCGAGTCGCCTACAAAAATAGTTTGAAAATTTTAAAAGGTAACTTAGTAGCAAAAGTTAAATTTTATTAAATTTTCAAAAGTAAAATTAATACAAAAAAAGTAGCAAAACTAAAATTTGAAAATTTTAAAGTAGAAATAATAAAATGATTTGTAATAAATAATACTCATAAATTAAAAAAAAAAACTACGATGATATATAAAAAAGTTTAAATTCTTTCAAAAACAACAATTAAAGAAGACAGAAAGTTAAACAAATTACTAAAAAAATATACGTCACATAAATCAAAAAAAAATTAAAATAAAAAAGTGAATTTTTTAAAATAAAAATAATCACTAGTTTGGTAAATTATTTTAGAAAATTAAAACAAGAAGTTTAATAAACGGAAATGCAAAATAAAATAAAAAAAATTACCAACACGGTTTGATTCGTCACTAAATGCTACCCTTTCTACACTCTTCTTCAATCCAGTTCTAATAGTCGAAGAAAAGATTTAGACCAAACAGGCTCTTAAAGACTTGGGTTTATCTTTGCACGGGAAGTCATACTTGGCCCGTAACTCATGGGCTTTCTTATGTAATGGAGTCGTATGATTCCTGAAATTGGTATTTGATCATTGTACTTTTTGCCGTTTAGAACTAAACGTTAGTGGATCCACCGTTAACTTATTTAGTTTGAAATTTGTTTAATTGCAGAGAGCATAATAGAAAGTAAAGATATATTTAAAATGACCCATATTTGTATCGCAAGGAGATACATCTACAAAGAATATGATTATTGCATGAAAGAAGAAAATTTACTAATATATGTGCACTAACATGTGCAAAATTGAGCTGAAAACTCAACTTTACCTTAACAAAATATATATAAATTGGAAGAGAGATCATTTCCTCTTTGATACAGGGGTACCTTTCTTGGCACTCTTTGGAAGCTTCATGCTACTTCTATTTTCATTACAATTTGGGCAAAACCAGTCTTCCTCGGGTATATCTGCCAAAGGAGGATCACAGCAATCAATATGCATGCCAATGCCACATCCAGTAGAACCACTTTCATCACCACATATCAGCATTTCCTCTCCTCTATCACGTGACCCGCAGACTTGACATGGTAGATCATTACTATCACTACAATCATTTGGCAGTGTCACTAACTCAAGACATGGTAAATCAATACCACCATCATCATTTGGTGGTGTCATTAGTCCAACAGTCTCTTCAGATTGATTCACTAGGTTCTTATATGCTTTTTCCGCCCAAGCATGAGTGTTATATTGAACATGTCTCTCAAGTGAGTATCCAGGTTTGCAGACAAACTCAACCAAGTAATCGGCTACGACACAGGGTATCTCATGCCTTAAAAACTCTTGGACCCACATGTCAACACGTGGCATACCAGGACTGACAACTGCAAAGTCAACTCCCGACTCTAAGAACCGAGTATAGGGGGGAGAAGTAGCTAATATCGTTCCATCTCCAGCCTTTACAACACGCTTAAGAGTATCCTGTATGACAAAAGAAATTGACAATCATATAGTGTCACCACAAATATGTATTTAAAATACATACTATAAAGCAACTAGATTAGATGACCTTCAACCTTCCAGCCAGAAAATTAATAACATGCCACCGTGAAGAAATTTCTTTAAGGTTTCTATTTATACAGTAATATATATGTCCAAAACAAGCATAGGAATGAAAAGACTTGAGGAATATCAAACTGAAGAGCATACCAAAGAAGGGGAAATGCATTCCCCATATATGATAATGCTCATTTTGTAAAAGGCACCATGACCAGTTCTTTCCCTCTGGAGGCGCCACTTTCTAGGAGCCTCTAAGTTAATAGCACCATCTTCACTTAGGCCACTCTTGTACCATTCATAAGGCTCCTCTGCCAAGAATTTTCCTTCCTGATTGCTAGCACTTAGATAATCAGTCTTCAGAATCCACCTGTAAGAGGAGAATCAATTTAAACCTTATGAGAATAAGATAGTTAACGTTTGTTAAATATATACTCCCTCCGTCCAATTTTATTTGTCCAAGCTTGAAAATACACGCCTATTAAGAAATATTTTTTTATCTCTAAACTACCCATCTTAATTACTTTATTATCATCTTGCGTGTTTTAATTAATCTCCTAACTCTTTCTTTCTCTTTCTTTGAATAATAAAATAGAGGAAAGGAGAAAAAATAAGTGTGAATGTGCTTCCAATGTCAAAGTTAATAGTGTTACTTTTTTCAATGTATGTAATGCACTTGTGCTGTTTTCAATGAATTTTTTTAACAAATTAAATGAGGGTACTATTGAACAAATAAGGTCAAAAATAATATTAAAATGGGTAGAGGACAAATACATTTGGACACACCAAAAAGGAATTAGGAAAAGTAACTTGGAGAGAGGGAGTATTAATGCAATGAAGCAAATATGTATTACTCAATGCAATGAAGTACAACCGGCTATAGGGTGCACCCGTTTTAGTTTGGAGTTAAAAAATATCTTTGCTACATTGGACAAACAATCGAAATGAGAAAGCCAAAATAGTCAATCAGATGAGAAATATACCTTCCAGATGCAGCAGCAGCAAAAAACTTCTCTGTTCTGCGAACTGGATCAGGGACAATAAAATGTGTTGCCTGATATGACCACTGGTGAGAAACTTTGCATACTTTCCCTTTCAACCGCCTTATTACCTGCTGAAATTCCTTTCTCTGCATCTTATGCCCACTCAGTATAAACCATACAGGTTCGGGTTTTGGGGCTGTTTGCACTTGCACTTTATCCAGATTTGACTTGCTGGCCTCTGTATCAATTTTTCTAGATGTTTTAGAAGCCAATTTTCCTACCCGCTTTTTACCACGACTCACATTTTGATCTCCAGCACATATTGCCATATTTTCCTTCTCCACTTCCACAGACTGGGTAAACTCATTTAAAGATTGAGTCCTCTTCTTTTTAACTGCCGGATGTGGAGCGCTACCCACATTCTTCTCACTTTCAGCCTCCTCAATGGCAGCTATCTTAACAGAAAGACCCGTTCCTTCCCTGATTTTACTCAATGGGCGTTTCCCCCCTGCATTTTTCTTCTCTTTTACCACATCCTCCATACGCATAGACTGCCCCAGCTTTCTCTTACCGCAAGTGGTCTTTTTCTGTTTAGTGCCATCTTTGTCTTCACCAGATGTTTTATGAGTATGCACTCCCAATGCATTACAGTCAGTGTTGTATGTTTGCACTTCTTCTGATTTATCTTCTGCTCCTACATTTCCTATAATATCTGGTTCAACTTCTCCATACTTCTCTTCACAAAGTGCCCCTGGAACATCATTTTCCTCCTTGCCCTCTAGAACCTCAGAAGGAATAGTTGTTTTCTTAATTTTACTTGGAGGGCGTTTCCCCCCCTTACTTATGTTCTCCTTCACCGCCTTCTCCGTATGGGGTGATTCCCCTAGTTTTCTCTTACCACAAGTGGCTTTTTTCTGTTTAGTGCCATTTTTTTCTTCAGCGGACACTTTATGACTATGTACTCCCAATGCCTTTTCTACACCAATACTTTCTGCTTCAACTACTCCATAGTTCTTTTCACTAACTGCCTCAGGAACCTCCCTGGCCTCTGGAACTTTGGAAGGTACAGTTGTTTTATTGATTTTACTTGGAGGGCGCTTTTTCCCTTTACTTATGTTCTCCTTCACCACATTCTGCATATGGATTGATTCACCCAGCTTTGTCTTACCACGAGTGTCCTTTTGCTGCTTAGTGCCATCTTTATCTTTGCCAACTGTCGCGTTATGACTATGCACTCCCAATGCATTACCATCAGTTTCATTATTCTGCAGGTCCTCTGATTTATCATCTTCCCCTATAATGTCAGGTTCATCTTCTCCATACTTCTCTTCAATAACTGCCTCCCTAACCTCATTTTCCTCATTGTCTTCTGGAGCCTCAGTTTCATCATCCATTGATATAGAGTGCTGCTGAATTTTGTTTCTAGACTGTGAAACATCATTTGTTGGTGCCACCAAGACTGTAAGATTAACTGTTGGAGGGACCATCTCAAGCTTCTCATGTCCTGCAATTGAATTAATTGCAGGATCATCTTCTGAGACACTTTTATTCAAGTAAATAGAACCTTTCAGATTTGTTGTATTACCCTTACTCCAAGACTTTCTCCCAAACATCTTCCTCGTAGGTGATTTCAAACATGCATCAGCATGCAAGCTCTGGTTAGGAGTATCATCAGATTTCTCGATCTCTAATCTTTTATTTCTGGGAAATGAAAGTTTTGGAGCTTCACCAGTGGCTACATCTTCACTCACAGGCTTGCTTCCCAAGCTGTCCTCATTTGATCCCGCTGAATTAATTTGAAGTGCCTCCTCCAATTTGCCATCTTGCCTAATCTCTGAGTTGACAGGCGTATCAGATGTTGGTGATTTCCTGCCAACACTTGAAGACATCAATTTCGATATCGTAGCAGAGGATCTCTGTGGGGTATTCAAAGCAGCAGCCAGACTTGAACAATAGGCATCATTGTTAGAGAAAAGACGATTATTTGTCTCAACTGGACCACTTATCAAAGATGCAGGTTGCACCAGTTCACTTCTGGTCATCTCCATTGAGCCTGCCGATATGTGTGCTTCTGAATTGTGGCCTGTATTTTGTGATTTGGAGTTACCACACCTCTTTTCATTTAATATAGAACTTTGCTCTTCAGGACATAACACAGTTCCTTTGGGAGTTCTAAAACAATTAATATCAGTTCCATCCTTCAATTTCTCCGTCATGGAGGAGATCTCAAGACCATAATTCACATTGTAATTACCAGTGTTTACAGTTGGAGCAGTGCCCAAGTTGCTTGCCATTCCCCCCAAGGACATTGTCTTCCTAGAATAACTTTTGGGGCTTAATTTTCTTGCATCAAAATGAGGAGACCTCTCATTTCCAGAAGTACTAGCCAAGTCATTTCCAACTGTTACAGGAACTGCTGTTCTCTCATATGTTTTAACTGGCTCGCTAACATTCCCAAAAGATCTAGCATCACGAGAATCAAACACTTCAGGGTGGCACGGGTCTTGATGAGATATTCTCTCGTATCCAGTGGCAGATACCATGTCATTAGTAGTGATTACATCTGACCAACCTTTAGCTGCACTTGAATCAAGCTGGTTTCTTCTCAACTCCTGATTGGGATTCAGAAGTTCGTAATGCTTTGAAGCGATGTCTGTTTCTTCTACAGAATCTTTAGCTTCTGCCTCCAGCACCTCCAGCTCATATCCACTATAAGCAGATATACGCATAAATAGACAGATATCGTTTGTGAAGGTACTCTTTTAAAGCAAAGAGGGAAATGCAAGATGGAGGGTATTAATATGTATATCTTAACAACTTCACAATACATGTATATTCTCACCTCTTATCATAATCCGCTTCTGGAAGAATTTCCCAAGCCTTCAAACTGCAACAGAAAGATAGGTCAGTTCAGTTCATAGTAATTTCCAATAGGATGTGAACGAGCAAGTAACACATGCTCCTCATGCAAACAAAAACACATAAATAGAGAGAGGACTCTTAGAAGCTAAGTCGTACCAATCTTCCAACCACAGATGGTTGACAAGCTTTATCTTCTTCATTTTCTTGGCAAGCTCATACTTCTCACCTATCACAGTGAAAGTCTTCCAATTAAACTGGATACAGCTCAAATACCTGAGTGAATTATATAATAATGTGTTGGCCACAAAATCATGTTTTTCTAGGATTGTTAGACAAGAGAGGTCATAAAGGGAAGTCACATAATGGACCATTATAAATTAATTATTGATATAGAAACTTCTGCAGTAACTTATAGGCAACTTTTGCATAACCCAAATTTATCTTCACAATAACAAACACGATACAGGATAACAAATCATAAACCAGATACTGTGTGCAAGTCTCATAGACTAATATAACTCAAAGCAAAGATGTGTAGCATCACATAACGCAGCTAGAGGTGCAATTGCAACAACATAAACCAATGGATGAAAAGTTACTAGAAGTACGATTGGAATCAATCATCCCTCTTAGATACAAAAAATTGTTCCTGTTGTACTCCAAGGGATCCATTAACCAAAATTTCCAGTTCTCTAACAAGCCAATAGGAAGTTGCTAATAAAAGAAACAACTTGTGTAACAGATTAGATAGGAGGAAATGGCACTATACTACTTTTACAAATATACATATGCAAAAGGAATGCTTTATTGCTGAAGGAAAATTTATAAAAAATTAAAGTAAGACTATGGAAAAACATAAATTACATGCCAGATTACAAATGCATATCACCCGTAACTATCTAATAATCTATCTGGGCAAACAATAAAATGATAGCATACCTTCAAATTTGTAGCATATAAGATGAGTAACTTTGTTTGCTACCAACGGCTTTGAAAAGTTTGCTCCCATCAAACCAACCATTGTCTGGATAGAAAGCAGAACTAAAGGTAAGATGCCACAAGATCATAACTTTCAGAGGTCATAGATGATTTACAATGTTTGATTATAATAAAATTAAGAACATAATGGGTAGCTGCAAACCATAATGTCTTCTCGATCTTGGCGTTGGTATCCAGTCAAGCATACAACTAGAGATTTGGCACCAGGAATTCCTTTCAAATCTCTTAGAGGTCTGTACATAATCTGAAATGAAAACCAGAAGGTAAAATAAGAAATAAACACACACACACACACACAAAGGAAGTAGCAAAAAACAAACAAACAAAAACAATACCTCCAAGCATACTTCACTCCTATTTTCTAGGTTGCCAACAAAAAAGTTAGAAATCATAATTGCGACTAGTTTCATAAAGTAACTTAGTATAATTTTTAAAGCAGTTAAGGTAATCACACAAAACAGAAATACATACATGCAAGGGCCAAAGTTGTGGTTACTGCTTGCTAAGATACTGTATGATGATGTATTCATGTCTAATCTGAACTATTTTAAAAATAACATAATCACCATTTGTCCATGTTACATGTAACAAGGATATATGAGGTGTCACTAACACGAAATGAAAATTATAAAAAGATTAAATAAACTATCAAAAGCAACATGGTAAGTGTTTATCAGATTTTTTTTTCTATTTTTTTATTTCTTTTTGTCAATACCATTCATTATTAAAATAACTATTAAAAAAATTGGGTGCTCACAAGCTTGCCGACTTAATATACTACCATAAGCTGTACAACAATTAAAACATGTATTTGGCTCTGTGGTCTGAAAAACTTCACTACGACAGAAAGTTGGGTTCTTGAAAGTATCCTGTGGATAAAATACTAAATAATAAAAAGTATTAATAGTAGGATCTATTGTTGGTGATTCAAACTTCAGCTAGGAATTTAAAGTACAATAGAAAAAGCTTTCTTTCGGTCTAGTAATAGCGTATCCAAAGGTGAATTTGATTTTAGCAACTTACAGAAGTGGGATCAACAGGCAATCCCACATCAAAACTGTGAGCAACCCATAAGCCATTGACTAGTGTCTTTCCATCACTTTGAGCAGCAACACATATAGGATCATCCTGTTAGATAACCAAGAATGACACTAGTGAAAAATCATTCACATAAAATGATGACAGAAACTTTAAAAAATAAAAATTAACCAGCCCATAAAAAACAAAACAAAATGATCAAGTATAAGCCCAGAAAATTACATAAAGAAGCTTATCAACAATGACATGAGTGCAAATAGGACCATACTGACCAACATCAACTCCACCACCATCAACAAGCTTAGACAAAACCTAAAAATCACAAGCCATTAAATTACTCATTCCAGTACATTCAATAGAACCCTCAAATGAAGAAGACGTTTAATGAACCAACAAATTAGCATTAGCAAAAAGGCAAAAGAAGTAAATTTAGAGAGATACCATGGGTTTGTTAATGTGGTCGAATCCAAGTAGAACAAAGCGCACGTCACGGAAAACTTTGGCCGGGTGGTCATATTGTAAATCTTCCGGCATTGATAAAAATCACTAACTGATTCTGCAACTGAAACTTTGAAATTGAATTGGGAAGGAGCTCTATGTTATGTGAGGAGTCGGTGATAACTGATAAACCCTAGCCATTAATAATAGCAGCGAATTATAGACGCAGAATTGGCAAAAAGTCAATAAACTTTATGATTTGAGTGGAAAAACTGCGCGTGTTCATCTCAGTATCA
This sequence comes from Hedera helix, assembly GCA_947179155.2. Lineage (NCBI taxonomy): Eukaryota > Viridiplantae > Streptophyta > Magnoliopsida > Apiales > Araliaceae > Hedera > Hedera helix. Next base: position 59,560,721 of record OX359264.1, on the reverse strand, counting down.
TAAAACTTCTCGGGGAAGAATGACTACATAATTAAACGTCTCTAGGAAGACTGAAGGCTGATATAAGTTAAGTGGGGATAAAGGAGGGATTTTTTTATTTCCTTTTCCTTTTGGTTTTCGTTGGGCGGGATCATTATTTGGAGCCATATTTATTAGGGGCTCTCCGTTTATTGTGACATAAGGAAGAGCGAGAGAATTGTATTTCTAATTAAGGCCGAGTGAAAAACGAGTAAAATTAAATTATTAAATTGAATTAAAAAAAATAATTGAATTATTTCGGTTATTTTATTATTTTATTTAATTTAAGATAAAAATATAGTATACAGGTATGTACTTACACAATAAAATTTTAGCGACAGTTTTTATGACTATGACAGCAGCACTATCAAGAAAACTGTCGTCAATCCATCGTCATAACCTTACTGTATAGGTACATAGTTGTGTATCTACATATTTCCTTTAATTTAATTATAATTATTTAATATTTGAATTCAGTTTTAATATTTAAAATGATGTTATTTTGTATCCGAATAATCGAATTAAATATTTTTAAAAAAATTACTTTATCCTATGATTATGTACTTATGCATTATTAAATTAAAATTATTAAATTAATTTATGAATTATTATGATCGTTGTAGACACCCAAATTTTGCATTTCTCTACTAACCCTGACAGGAGGGCAAAATCGTCAAGTGACCCAATATACGACAAGGAGAGGTGGGCGCCAAAATGCAGTTCCCACCACGGCTTACGATCAAGGCTGTCAAACGCAAAACGAGAATTGAGGCATCTGAGGCAAGGCCTACGGGCCATCCAGACAGAACCCGATGCGAATCGCCAAAAAAGGACAAGGACACTGCAATTACAGCATTAGGGTGGGGTCTCGACGTCGGGAAACCATTCCCAGAATTGATTCAGGTATCAAAGAACAGCTTTCCAAAATAATACAGCAGAAATTGGCAAATTAATACCGCGTGGCACGAAATTCGAGAAAAATGCGCCGGACAGCCGCGGATGCAGTCGCGGCTGCCGACAAAAAGACGTTCGCGTGGCTCGAGGGCGGCACACGGCAGCCGAGGAGACGGCCACAGCAGGCAGCCGCAGATGCATCTGCGGCTGGCCGCAGATGCATCTGCGGCTGCCTGCTGAGGCACTATAGATCGCCATCTTCAACCCGAGAACCAGAAGAGAAGAAAAAAAAAGAAAAAGAAGGAGAGAGAAAGATCGCGCGGGAGAGAGAAAGGGGTCGGATTTTTGGGCTAGATTGAAGCAACACTTTCCATTGTTGTGTTCATTTAGTTAGCGATCTTGTGGTGTAACTCGTTTTGTATATATAAAAGCTTGAATCCGTGTTTTGCAAGGTGAAAAGATTGTCTTTTTGGTATTCTATCGCTTGTTTTGTTAATATAGCTTATGTTTTGGGTTATGTGATGTAATATGTTGTTATGTTGATAAAGGATCCGTGGATTAGGGGTTGTTAGCGAGGTTTCCATCGGAAAGTAACTCCTCTTAACGCCCCGATGACATCCGTACGGTGATATCTCGTTCGTTGTGGTAATGGATAGTTTTAAGTGTTTAAGTTGTGATATTTGGGTTATGTAATGTGATAGCATTGTTAAATCTCGTTAGATTTGGTTTAGGGTTGGTTGTGCCATGATTTGGGTAAATGTGAGCCTAGGGAGGAGATCCTCGCGGTCAAATCCCGATGATGGACATTTTGGTGTATGTAATCATGGTATAGGGTCCATAGATGTGTATGTTGTAATATCCGGCCTTAAAGCGATACCAAGTCGTGTTCGGGTTAAGGCCCCGTAATAATAATAAAATATGTGATTGTGGGTGTTTGGGGTTGTCTGGATGGCTTACATGCCCGTGGATAGCCCCGACACGTTTTGGGATGCTTGTTTTAATTTACAACACAACAATGATTTTCAAAATAAGGCAAATAATGAAGATTTTGTAAAAGTGATCAAATTAGGATATTAGATTCACGAGGTTTAAAAAGTAAAGAGTTTTGGCGAACTTAGATCTTTATTTGATGAAAAGGCTTTAGTTGGTTTTAAAAAAAATGTCACAAAAAAAATGATTTCGTAAAATAAATGAACGTTTTAATTAAACTTTGTACATAGGGTTAAAGAGTTCTAGAAGTTGCCCTCGATTTATTTATATTAACTGTTAGAAGGCAATGTATAGTCTCGATTCCTATTTGACAAAAGTTTAAAACTATTGTTTTCTAAAAAGACATCTAAATAAAAAATCCTCAACGCTTTCGAAATTAAAATCAATCTTTCTTATAAAAAGCGAAGCCTCGTCATTTGGGTCAAAGAACGTCCAAAACACTTTCCAGATAACACTTTTGCCATATAAAAATAAAAGCGAACTTTTATGCAAAACGCACAACAAACATTCATCTAGGCACGCACGCACACACACGCAAACCACACATTTTAGGATTTAAAAAGGAGAGGAAAATATCAAGATTGCGGTAACCGTATTTCACGGAAGTCGGGGGGTGCCTAACACCTTCCCCTCGCTTAAGCAAGCCCCCGAACTCTATGAATCTCGGTTTGCGGACCAATTAACTCGGAGTCACATATGAGCCAGCGATTACGAAAACAAACTCGGATGAGTTGGTACATCCATTTCAAAAATACCAACTGGCGACTCTGGTCAACTGGCTCATAAAAAATCGATCTTTCAAAACCCGTCGACATTAAGCCGACCCTTTTCAAAATCACATTTAATTCAAAAGGCTAAAATTGGAAAAGGGCATTTTAATAATAAAAAACGAGACGGCGAAAATCCCGGCGTCGACAGCTGGCGACTCCGCTGGGGACATTAGAGGGCTTAAGCCGCATTTAAAATCCTGATGTTTTCCTATCCTTTAAAAAATCTAAAAAATGTGTGTTTGCGTTATTTGCGTTGATTTACCTTTTTGTGCGTGTATGGTGTGATTGCGTTTTCTTTTCAAGTCTTTACTTTATTAGCATCATATGCATACGGTGAGGAACGATGAATGTATGATTGAATGTATGTTGAGCAGTTCCTCCTCCTGAGGCAAACCCGTCGGATGTGGATTACTGGACTCAAAGGGGTGCTCCCCGGCGAGGCTCAGGAAAAGCATCCACTCAGATCCAATCCAATTGAAAGATCGGATTTATTTCCCTTCGAGTATGTTGCGAAGATCTGGGAACCTTCATGCCGAAAAGCCCGCGAGAGTAACTTAGGGTAGGTCAGCCTCAGATAAACCCAACGAATGGAAAGTCTCTTCATGCCCTTTTACGCTTTACGCGCATGATATCATACTATAGTCAATCATTTTGTACCAACCAATTTTGTCAAAATAAAAGTACTAACCTCTGTTTTACAGGGACAGCTTGGAGAGCATCATAAATTGCACAATGTCATTACTTTGGATAAAATAAAGGGATACTAACCCTGTTTTGCAGGAAAATATTACAAAACTCAAAAACTCAAAAAAATATTTGCTTTAGCATGCATCCACCAATGTCATTTCCCGAAACTAAACTTCGGTTGTTTTATACGCAGGATTGCTCCCCAAACCCGTCTCCGATCTAAGAAAGCCAGAGAATTAACAGTCGAGATGGCTGAGAACCCTAACCCTGATCTGGCTCCCGTATCTCGGGAAGAGTTCAATGCTGTAAAAAATCAAATGACCGAGCTGACCATGTTGCTCAAAGAGCATTTCAAACTGAAGGCAGGGCCACAGCTCGAGGACCCGCCGGGGCCATCATCTCAAGGGAACGTACTGACCCCAGAAACTCCAAAAGTAGAGCTACCAAAGCAAGTCATTATCATCCCTGAAGACGAGGTGGCCAGTGGGGTTAGTAAGAAGATAAAGCAGATGGAGGAAGCCATCAAAACAATGAAGGGGATCGGGTCATATGGCAGCGTGAACTATTCCGACCTTTGCATCTTTCCAGGGACCAGATATCCCGAAAAGTTCAAGCTCCCTGAATTTGAAAAGTACAACGGGTCGGGGGATCCCTACACGCACCTGAAAGTATACATCGGAGAGCTGGGGGGATATGCTGAGGACGAATCACTGAGAATGCAACTGTTCCAGAAAAGCCTGACAGGGGAGGCTAGGACATGGTATGCGAGATTGGATAATGCTAAGATCCACAACTGGGAGGAGCTGGCCCACACTTTCCTAACCCAATACAGCTTTCAGTCCCAAATGGCCCCGGACCGATACCAGATGACCAAGATCAGAAAACAGACCAGTGAATCTTTCAGAGACTATGCTCAGCGGTGGAGGAGGATGGCAGCCCAAGTGAACCCACCCATGAGTGAGGCAGAAATGGTCATGACTTTCATTGACATCCAGGAGGCTCCATATTATGAAAGAGTGATGGCTGGGATAGGGAAGCCTTTTGCGGAAATGATCAAGCACGGGGAGATGGCTGAGATGGGATTGAAGTCAGGAAAGATCCGAGATTTCACAGCTCTTGAAGCTGTTGCTGAGCAAATCCAGAGTGGAAATTACGGCAGTTCATCCCGGAGACCCCAAAAGAGAAAGGAAGAGGATGTGTCCCTGGTACTGCAAGGACTATCTGGGAAAACAATGATCAGCCCCTCGGTCCACATACAAAGAAATGAGGCCCCGCGTCCATCAAATTTCAACAATCAGAGGTATGAGGGGCGTCGGAAATTCGAAAAGCCGCAAGAGAGGGAGTTCACCCCATTGGGGGATTCATTGGAGCATATATTGGCCCTGTTGGTGGGCCAGAAAAGGATTACCGAGCTATTGCCTCCATCAGACCCGAAGAGCAAGAGATATGACCCTAGCAAGAGATGCGCCTACCACTCGGCTTCCCCGGGGCACGACACCCAAGAATGCTGGTCTTTAAAACACAAGATCCAGAACATGATTGACAACGGAGAGATTGTGGTGGAACAACCAGAACCCCCGAATGTGAAGGCCAACCCTCTTCCCGAGCATAGTGGGGGAGGCGTGAACGCAGTGGAAACCAGTGGGGCGGGAGGTCCTTTAAGATTGAGATACATAAGGGAAATAGAACAAGAGATTGCTATGACCCATGCCCCGGAGGGGGCGCGAAACGAGCCTATTAAGTTGGTTGGCGTGATTCGAGATACCAACAGAGAGCCTATCCGGTTATCAGCCCCAAGACCCCTTGTCATAGCCGCCAGGTCACAATTGCCAATTACCAATCTGAAGGCTGTCTCGTGGAATTATGGGGGGAAGACCGAGGAAGAGGCCAGCTGTGCCTCAGTTAGCTCAAAGGGAAATCCGTTGTATCTACCAAGGCGGGTCCTCGAGAACACGAGAAAGGAGAACGGGAAAATATCAGAGGAAAAAGCGTTGGAATTTTGGGAAAAAATGAATTACGGCAAGGCAAGTGTGGTTAAAACTCTGGGGGTGCAGCCGCCCCTGACATCAATCTTGGATCTTGCATTGGCATCAAATGATCATCATCAGATATTAAGCAAAGTCCTGGAAGAGGCTCATGTCCCCAAATCAATTAGTACGGAAAGATTCGGCCACTTGGTGGGTCACCTGTTGGACAGCAATGTAATCTCATTTACCGACGACGACATCCCCGAAGAAGGGAGGGGGCACCGGAGGCCGTTGCACATTGCGGTTATTTCCTCCGGGTACGTGATGAACGGAGTCTTGATTGATGGTGGGTCAGCCCTAAATATTTGCCCCTATAGTACTCTTGAGAAGATGAAAATTAACCCTAAGCGCCTGCGGGCCAGCCAAGTGGTGGTGAGGGCATTTGACGGATCTAGGAAGCATACGGTGGGAGAGATAGAGCTGCCGGTGGAGGTCGGGCCTTATACCTTCGACATTTCTTTCCAGGTGTTGGATATCACAGCCAGTTACAACATGCTCTTAGGGAGGCCCTGGATTCATATGGCTGGGGCAGTTCCCTCCACCCTGCATCAACAAATAAAGTTTATCGTTGAGGGGCACTTGGTCACAATTGCGGCAGAATCTGACTACCCTGTTCCCTCTGTAAAGGGCATGCCGGTGATCCATGTGGACGAATCGGCCGAACCGATAAGCTATCAGGCGTTTGAAATCAGCACCCCTCAGTATAAGCAGTTGGGAGCCCCGGAGTTAAAACTTAAGATGTCCCCCGAGCTCACCTTCGTTGCCCGGGAAATGATGGCAATGAACTTCCAGCCGGGGCAAGGGCTGGGCAAGCACAGCCAAGGAATCACCGAGCCCATCCAGGTACCAGTGCAGTCAGGTAAAGCGGGGTTAGGATATCACGGAGGTATAAGGCCAAGGAGCTCACACAAGAAAATGCCCGTGCGGATAACCGGAGTCCCGATACCGAAAGCCGATAATGAACACTCCCCGAGGGTAATCAAGCCTGCATCTGAAGCAGAGGGTAAAATGGAGGTTCCCCCAGTCAAAGGAGTGGCCCAGCAGTCGGATTTCTTACAGGAAATTATGGAACAGTTCGAGAAAAAGTGCCATCTTCCGGGACAGTCAGGCCCCAATGAAAAGGAAAAAGAGAAGATGACTGAGGGCAAGCAGATCATGCCATTTATAAATTGGGCCGGGTTAGAAGTGCCCGAGGAAAGTGAAAATGAGAGCCGAAACCAAGTTGCCGCAATCATTGAGGAGGTGCCATATGCAGAGACCCCCTCCATCACTAGCTCTAAAACCGAAGTGATCCCCAGGAATTGGACCGTGCAGCCAGTAGTATCCAGAAAAGGGTAAATGCAGGAGTGTCCGGGAATCTTGTCCAGTAGGGGGATCAAGGGGTTTTTAAGACGGTGTTTTTGTTTTTATGTATCTGCACGTCTATTTCATACTTTTGTCATGATTATTGAAAAGGAAGTCATGTACCTAATGTTTATATATATGACAAATATTTTTGTTTCATGTCAGGTGTACCGATTTGAGTCATTCTAGCCTAACAAACGATTTTCCAAATTTGAAAGACGATTATGATTTTGATATAGAACTGGATTTCGATTTGATGGGAATTGAGCAGGACGAAGTAGATGATGACGACGCTCCCGACGAGATCAAAGAGTGGGTCGAGGACAAACCCAAACCCAACCTAGACCAAACCATCACCATCAACATAGGAACCCCTGAAAATCCCAAAGAGCTAAAAATTGGGGCAGACTTGACTCCAGACCAGAAAACAGAGATAGCCAAACTATTGAGCCAATATGAGGATGTGTTTGCTTGGTCACACGAAGACATGGTCGGTTTGTCCACGGATATTGTGGTACATCGATTGCCTATCAAAGAGGGTTTCAGACCAGTTAAGCAGAAGCTGAGGAAATTGAAACCGGAGTGGAGCTTAAAAGTGAAGGAAGAAATAGTCAAGCAATTCAAGGCTGGGATCATCATGGTGTCGACATACCCAGAATGGCTTTCCAATATAGTTCCAGTGGCGAAGCCCGGAGGAAAGGTGAGAGTATGCGTCGACTATAGGGATCTAAACAAGGCAAGTCTTAAGGATAACTTCCCAGTGCCTTTCATACACATCTTGGTGGATAATACGGCTCAGTATGAAATGTATTCGTTCGTCGATTGTTTTGCGGGATATCATCAGATAATGGTGGCGGAAGAGGATCGAGAGAAGACTGCCTTCATCACCCCCTGGGGCACGTTCTGTTATAGACGACTTGCTTTCGGCCTCACAAATGCAGGAGCCACTTATCAGAGGGCCATGATGGCCCTATTCCACGACATGATGCACAAGGAGATAGAGGTTTACGTGGATGACATCATTGTGAAATCGAGGGCGGAATCTAACCATGTGACTCATCTTAAAAAGCTGTTTGAGCGGCTCAGGAAGTATAATTTGAAGCTCAATCCAGCCAAATGTGCCTTCGGGGTTCAGTCAGGTAAGCTCCTTGGGTTCTTGGTGAGCAATCGAGGCATCGAACTGGATCCGGCCAAGATCAGGGCTATTGTGGATATGCCAGCTCCCCGTACAGAGAAAGAGATAAGGGGATTTTTGGGGAGGATAAACTTCATCAGTCGGTTCATATCCCATCTGACCACCACCTGCGAACCAATTTTCAAACTGTTAAGGAAAGATGCCTCCCGGAAGTGGAACAGTCAATGCCAAAAGGCCTTTCAGACTATTAAGAAGCAATTAACCGAAGCGCCAGTGCTGGTACCGCCAAAGGACGGGATTCCCCTTTTCCTGTATATATCCGTGAATGATGTGGCGATGGGTTGTATGCTGGGGCAGAAGAGTGAATCTGGTAAGGAGCATGCCATTTATTACCTCAGCAAAAGATTCAGCAGCTGTGAACAGAATTACACGCCGATCGAGAGAACATGTTGCGCCTTGGCCTGGGCTGCTATGAGGTTACAGCATTACCTCCATGGACACACTACCTATTTGATCTCGCGGATCGACCCCTTGAAATATATATTTGAGAGACCAATGCTGAATTGTCGATTGTCAAGGTGGCAGTTAATCCTCCAGCAATTCGACATCCTGTATGTTACCCAGAAGGCCATGAAAGGGCAGGGAATTGCAGATCAGTTATCAGAGATGCCGATAGGGGGGATGGAGCCTTTAGAGACTTTCCTACCAGGGGAAGACATATTGTGGGTCCAACAAGCGAGGTGTGATGACGAAGGGCAATTTTGGAAGATGTATTTTGACGGTGCCATGAATGCTGAAGGGGCTGGAGCTGGAGCGGTCCTGGTCTCCATTACGGGCGAGCAATACCCTGTCCTCACCAAATTAAAGTTCAGTAACTCGAACAATACGGCTGAATACGAAGGATGTATCTTGGGACTGAGATTCGCCCGCGATATGGGAGTGAAAAGATTAGCCGTGTTCGGAGATTCAGAATTGGTAATCAGACAGGCGACTGGGGAGTATGGCACTAAGGAGCTTCGGTTACTCCCGTACCACCGGTGTGTAGTCCGATTGATGCAAGAATTTGAAGATATAGCTTTCCGACACATTCCCCGGGGGCGAAATGACTTCGCCGATGCATTGGCTACCCTGGCTTCGTTAGTCCACGTACTCAAAGGCAAAGCCACCCCACAGATTGAAATAACAGTACAAAGTGCCCCCGCTTACGAAGAATACATATCGGAGTTGTCAGAAGATGTGGCTCAACCAAATCAGCCCTGGTATCATGACATTCAGAAATACTTGAGGGATAGATCACTCCCCGACCAGGCGAACCGAACGGAAAGGCAGAGAATCCAGAAGATGGCGATGAAATTCTATTTAAGCGGAGACTCCCTGTATAAGAGGGATGTAGGCTTGGGATTATTGCGATGTGTGGACGAGACTCAAGCACAGAAAATCATGGGCGAAGTGCACGGTGGAGTATGTGGGCCGCACATGAGTGGACCAATGCTGGCCAAGAAAATTCTGAGAACAGGGCACTATTGGCTATCACTTAAGGCTGACTGTGACGATCATGTCAAGCGATGTTTCCAATGCCAAGCACACGGTAATGTGATGCATGCACCTCCTAATGAACTGCATTGTATGACTTCCCCTTGGCCGTTCTCTATGTGGGGTATGGATGTTATCGGACCTGTGGAGCCCAAAGCGAGCAACGGCCACCGGTTCATTTTCGTCATGATTGACTATTTCACTAAATGGGTAGAAGCAGCTTCGTTCCCCAAAGTAACGCAGGAGGTTATAGTCAGTTTCATCAGGAACAATGTCATTTGCCGGTACGGACAGCCTGAAATCTTGGTGTCAGACAATGCCAGGAATCTGAACAATGCCCTTATGAAAGAGTTGTGCGCCCAATTCAAGATCAAGCATCTCAATTCTGTCATTTACAGGCCCAAAATGAATGGGGCCGTGGAGGCCGCGAATAAGAATATAAAGAAAATTATGGCGAGAATGTCTGCCAATCATCGGGGATGGCCAGACTTGCTACCCCTCACACTGTTTGCATATCGGACATCAGTTCGTACGTCTACAGGGGCGACCCCTTACGCCTTGGTATATGGGATGGAGGCCGTTTTGCCAGTAGAGATGGAGATGGAATCCCTCCGAATTTTGCTTGATGCTCGGATTGACGAGGAGGATTGGATACAAAGTCGATGCGACCAGTTAGCCTTAATAGATGAAAAAAGGGTGGCGGCTATATTACACGGTCAGTTGTATCAGCAACGCATCTCTCGATCGTACAACAAAAAAATACGGTCCCGAAAGTTCAAGGAAAATGATTTAGTGTTAAAGAGGGTCATGCCCTGTCAAGACGAGGCCAAAGGGAAATTCGCTCCAAGTTGGGAAGGACCCTTTGTGATCAAGAAAGTCCTATCTGGAGGGGCCCTTGTCCTACAAGAAATGGATGGCGAGGTATTTCCGCAGCCCCTGAATGCTGACTCTGTGAAGCGGTTCTACGCTTAAAAAAAAAAAAAAAAAAAAAAAAAAAAAAATTCTTTCTATCTCCCTTGTAACTCGAACTACGTAGGACCTGATCTCCTGACCTTGTGGGAGTACGTAGGCAGCCATCATGGCACGGTCCGTTCTACACAAAATAATAAACTTCGTCCCTATACCAAAACCACTTCCAGAAAATCCCGAAATCCTACGCATTCCAAAACTTACCCAAACCTAACCACAAACCTTGTCCCTATACCAAAACCACTTCCAGAAATCCTATACCCTCCAAAACTTACCCAAACCTAGCCACATAATTAGCCCAAAGTCCAAGACTCACTGCGATGAAATCAGAGGGGCATGCGGCAATATCTGTGAAGTTCCAATCAAGACTTGAGAAAAGAAATAAGGCGATATATCGAAATCATAATCGGCTGGATAAAATGAGGATCCAATGGAGGGCGACGATGCATCAAAAAGGGAAATGACTAAAACCATAAATATTTCTCTATATATACAAAACATTTTGCTTACAAGTCTGTCTTTTAAATAAAAGTGATAAAACTGACATAGTCTGTGCAGGAAATAAAATCATCTACAGGTCAGAGACCAGCTGAAGCAGGATAGACAGAATAGTCGAGGCATCATAAATCTCCGGCTCACCCGCAATCTGCTGGCCCATCATGTCAATCTGAGTCAAAAGAGCAGCAGCCCTGGTAACAGTCGCAGAATGGCCCTCCATGACAACTCTGACCTGCTCGACAACACTATCTCTGGCAGATAGGGCGGCATCACGAGCTAGTACAGCAACATCCCGCTCCGCGTGGGCGGTATCCCTCTCAGTCTCAGTAGTACTCAAAGCTGACCGGAGCCTGGCACCCTCAATCATTAGTATCTGGATACGGTCCGCCAAGTCAAGGGAATGGGTATGTACCGAAGTAGAAACCTCTTCCACACCAGATCTGGGCGCTAATCCTGAAAGCTCCGGAGGAATGACCACATCTGAACCGGTCTCAACCGGGAAAGGTCCCCGAGGACCATCCAAGGCCCCAATCTGGTCAAAGTCGGCAATATCAGAACCTCCTCGCAACCATAGCCGATAAGCGGGTGTCTGACCAGGGTGACTGTCCCCAAACTCGGCCGAGACCCTGTGTGACCAAAGATCGTATACCCTCAGCAGCTCCCTCTCCGTCTGAGGCGATATGAGAAATCGGTAGTCAGCAGCTCCCGCAAAGAGATGGAGATCTTGCATCTGGTCAAACTGCCCCATGACAGCTAAGGGATGATAAGTCGTCACCCCCCTCAAGCCAAGGAGAGGGAGAAAATCAAAAGGTGGCACATGAGTCAGGAAACTTTGGAAGGAGCAATAGCCCGAATAGATCAGAAGATGGAAAGGCTCCTCAAGGGCCGATAAGAGCTCCCTCCATGAGACTGTATCCGTGCATCGCCGGGGACGGAAAGAGAACTGCATGGCCAGGCTGTGGTTGAAACAGAACCCGTGTCGACGAAACTGCCCGATGGGTCTGAGGTGGCTCATGAACCATACGTATAACAAAGTAGAGCTTCCCCTAAATATGCGACCAGAGAAGGAATGACAATATGAGGCCGACAGGTAAGTCTCTGCTAATATCATGGGAAGAATGGTATGATCCTCCTGGAGAGCCTGCACCGCTACGATAACCCGCATATCCATGAGGTCGTCCCCTGCGGGCATGTACAGAACTGATACGACACAAGCCATCAAAACATCCACTCTCAAAGCGCCCCAGCGCTCTTCAGATACTGAAAAATCACTGAAAAACCGAGAGAAGCTATCCACCGAGCCAAATCTGTCAACCAGGAAGGATAGAGGAACAAGGTGGCTCGAGGAGGTCACGGATAGCAGAGCTGTCCTCCGCAAGCCTGTGAAAGTCAGAAACTGGCGGCGCATATGGCCCGAGGTAACCCGTGCACATGGACCATCCACTGATAAACCGGTGAAGCGAGCATACTCCTCAAGAGTGGGAGTCAGATACTCCAGCCTAAACCTGAAAACCTGTCGGTCCGGGATCCAACAACTGAGAATGCCATCAACAAAGCCCGGCGGCACCTGAAATGACAGTAGAGCCAAGGAGTGTCCCAAAAAACCCTCTGCGATGATTCGGTCGGAGGGTAGCAAACTATCCAGCCACAAGAAGAGCCTGCCAATAATCCCTGAGGGGGCGCGAGGGTCCACGCGAACCACGTCCAGGGATGACATCTGTAAAAGCGGTATCAAAAGACTATACAGGGGTCAATTTTTCCTTATATATAACAAATCATACATCATACAAGCTATAATGGAATGAATGAATCATCAAAAGTAAACGATTGTGCATAAAATAAAATAAGTCTGTACATAATACATGAAATGAGAAATGATAGTAAAACGAGCAGGTTTAAATACAGAGATCCTAGCCTATCAAGTCTAATCAGTGAAGTCTATGCCATCAATGAAGGTGTCATCGTCAAACTGATCTGCAGGCAAGTCCTGGGGAAGGGCAACCTCACCCTCAAAATTAAGGTCTGGGCAGGAATAAGGCGGAACTGGGGCATCCGATGTACCGGGACCCGCGCCAAAATCAGATCCCTGCGGGTCTGCAGCATAAGCCTCCTCTGGATCTCGGCCCAAGCTTCGAACGAAGAGAGATAACTGATCCACCCTCCGAGTGAGTGAAGCAATCTGGTCCGAATGGGTGGGGACGCGGACGCACTCCATCCAATCTGCCATCATCACCGACCCGTGAACCAGGTCTCCGAGGAAGAAAGTAGCCCGGGTCTGAGGACCGATAGTGCGGGGTCTCCACCAGGCACTGAAGCTCTCGCTCGTATGCGGACCAACAGAAAGCATATAGCCGTCCTCCCCGACCATCAGGGCCTCTGGAAGGTGGGCATCCGTAAACCAAGCTCTCTCTGAGGGGGGGGGGCAAAGGGATACGAGCCTCCCCGGTCACACATCTGATGGCGCGCTCCCCCAGATATAGCTCCCATCCACCGTAGGTCAGAAACGGAATACGGCGAGTGGATAAGGCATGCTCCAGGTCCGCAGCATAACCACCAGCAAGGCCAGCCGCCAAATGATCCGCCGTGTAAGGAACCCAGGTCACATCCGCAGACGAGATCAGCTCTAACTGCAGCCGACAGTGAGCGAAACTATCAGACACTGGGGTCTCCTCGAGAGTACTATGATGCCATCTACGACCCCTGGGATAAGTCTCCGGGCCGAGGATAGTAACGGGCCGCAAGCAGGGTAATCTCTCGTAGGCCCAGAACTGTCAAACAAAACAGAAAAGCCGTAAGTAGCAAGAAGGAACAAAGAAATGGGACGAAACGAGAACTGTATGATAAAAGGGACTTACTAGCAGGAAGGGATAGAAGCCGAGCCAAGCATCGGTCTGTCCCTCTGAGCGGAGACGAAGACCCTGGAGGAAGTAAGCAAAGGTGAAAGAGCCCCAGTCGTAATCCCCGATCCGGTCAACATCCCTGGTGGCTCCGACGATGCTGAAATGGATAGTCGAGGAGTTGTTCCCCAGAAAACAGCCCCTCATAATGGTCAGAAACAGACGGCGGAGCAGAAAATCACGAGTAGACCGGTCCTCAGGGAATGGCTCGGAGAGGACCCCTCCAATGGCATCTACAACCAAGGCTCCCGATCGGATGCTGCGGGCCTTAAAGACCTTATCATGGGGAGAGTAGCCCAACAGGGATCGAACAGCTGCGGTGGTGATGTCAGTCTCCAGGGGGACCCGGGATCCGGAAAACTCCACCCCGGTGATATAACGCCAGTCGAGAGGAGTCAACATCAGCTCACAGTCAAGAAGATGAAGCGACTGTGTATGGTGGAACCAGCGCTCAGCTAAAGCCCTCATATAGCCCCACGGACACCGGCGAGGGGCAATGGTGAAGAAATGTCTGAAGCCCCAGGAATCTACCATCCCCCTATAGTCGGAATGCAGCGCATGATAGAGAGTGTAGATGCTAAACCAGTTGCCCCGAGGCTGGGTAAACTCAGGAACCTGTGACAACCATCAAAAGTCAAGCATGGTAACCATACGGATTTGAATGAAGTTAAAAGACGGATATACCTCGTTAGCCGCCAGGTAGGCTGAGGGATGACTACTGAGAGTCGGACCGAGCAGATCAGGTATCCTGGCACGAGCCCCTGGTAAAGTCCGACGCGTGGGGGGAGGAGCCGCTGTGCCCGAAGGGCCCGCCTCTGCCTCAGCTGGGGCATCCTCATCAATATCCGGCTGCACGGGGCGAATGATAGACTCCGCCAATCTACGGGAATGACGGGTCAGAACGGGAGCTGGAGCTGGGGTGGCCGCTCTGCGACGTCGGACACCCGCCACCCGGGGCACTGCGGAGCCACTGGGAGCATCAGGATCCATGGCTGAAACGGCATCACGAAAAGGAGGTACACCCTTAACTCGTTATCTTTCAAAACAAATCTTATTGCATATTGCTAAAAGTCATAGGGCAGCATGACATGTTTATGAAATGGAAATGCATGAATAAATCCTTAGGGGTGCGCTAGATTTCCCGAAATTTCGGCAGAGTCTCGTTTGTAAAATGGACATCCCATGCACGATCCGGCATGTTTAAAATCAAGTCAGACAACCAACAAATCCCAAATGCAAGTGAAAATGATGCACCATGAGCATAAAATGAATAAAATCATGGTTTTTTCAAAGTAAATAGAGCATGACCGCAAGACCCATTCGTTTATATATGTTATGGCTAACCCCAATATCTCATATAGGCATGCATTACTAAGATCAAATATTTACACAGGTAAATACATAGTCAAATGAAAGCGAAAAATCAAAGAAAAATGAGTTAAAACGTTACCCAAAGTACGTAGACTGATTTAATCGGAGCAGATTTTGCCGAAAGAGGTCCAAAAGACGAAAAAGCCGGGTAGGGGGCGAGGAAAACCGAAAACGAGTGAAAGGGACAGCCAAAAAGTGAAAGGAAACGTGGGGGTCGCGATCTAATGTAGGGGCCGATCCCAGCCGCAGGTGCATCTGCGGCTGGCCGCAGATGGAGCTGCGGCTGGTCTCGGTGACCCGTTTTGCCTCCCTTTTGCTCCCCGAGTCAGCCGGCAACGTGTCCCATGTGAAATATAAGATTTTAGAAATACCTGACCAATTTGAAAAACGACCCGTCAGATACGAGACCTGACCAATTTGAAAAACGACCCGTCAGATACGAGACCTGACCAATTTGAAAAACGACCCGTCAGATACGAGACCTGACCAATTGAAAAACGACCAGTCAGATACGAGACCTGACCAATTTGAAAAAAGACCCGTCAGATACGATACCTGACCAATTGAAAAACGACCAGTCAGATACGAGACCTGACCAATTTGAAAAACGACCCGTCAGATACGAGACCTGACCAATTTAAAAAACGACCCGTCAGATACGAGACCTGACCAATTGAAAAACGACCCGTCAGATACGAGACCTGACCAATTTGAAAAAAGACCCGTCAGATACGATACCTGACCAATTGAAAAACGACCAGTCAGATACGAGACCTGACCAATTTGAAAAAAGACCCGTCAGATACGAGACCTGACCAATTGAAAAAACGACCAGTCAGATACGAGACCTGACCAATTGAAAAACGACCCGTCAGATACGATACCTGACCAATTGAAAAACGACCCGTCAGATACGATACCCGACCATTTGAAAAACGACCCGTCAGATACGATACCTGACCAATTGAAAAAAAACGACCAGTCAGATACGAGACCTGACCAATTGAAAAACGACCCGTCAGATACGATACCTGACCAATTGAAAAACGACCCGTCAGATACGATACCCGACCATTTGAAAAACGACCCGTCAGATACGATACTAGACCGATTGAAAAATGACCCGTCAGAAACAATACCTGACCAATCCAAGAGCGACCGTCGGGTACGACACCCCAGCGGCATCCATTCGTGGAATTCGAATCAACCCCTACACGATCATGTCAAGTGCGGCATTTGCATTGTCTCAACATATGCATTGCATCGATAAAACACATACTGTCTTTCCTGTGCATCTGGTGCCTACTTCTTTATCATGTCCATTTCATATTTCATTCCATAGACATGATAAAGAGGGGCAGCTGTAGACACCCAAATTTTGCATTTCTCTACTAACCCTGACAGGAGGGCAAAATCGTCAAGTGACCCAATATACGACAAGGAGAGGTGGGCGCCAAAATGCAGTTCCCACCACGACTTACGATCAAGGCTGTCAAACGCAAAACGAGAATTGAGGCATCTGAGGCGAGGCCTACGGGCCATCCAGACAGAACCCGATGCGAATCGCCAAAAAAGGACAAGGACACTGCAATTACAGCATTAGGGTGGGGTCTCGACGTCGGGAAACCATTCCCAGAATTGATTCAGGTATCAAAGAACAGCTTTCCAAAATAATACAGCAGAAATTGGCAAATTAATACCGCGTGGCACGAAATTCGAGAAAAATGCGCCGGACAGCCGCGGATGCAGTCGCGGCTGCCGACAAAAAGACGTTCGCGTGGCTCGAGGGCGGCACACGGCAGCCGAGGAGACGGCCACAGCAGGCAGCCGCAGATGCATCTGCGGCTGGCCGCAGATGTATCTGCGGCTGCCTGCTGAGGCACTATAGATCGCCATCTTCAACCCGAGAACCAGAAGAGAAGAAAAAAAAAGAAAAAGAAGGAGAGAGAAAGATCGCGCGGGAGAGAGAAAGGGGTCGGATTTTTGGGCTAGATTGAAGCAACACTTTCCATTGTTGTGTTCATTTAGTTAGCGATCTTGTGGTGTAACTCGTTTTGTATATATAAAAGCTTGAATCCGTGTTTTGCAAGGTGAAAAGATTGTCTTTTTGGTATTCTATCGCTTGTTTTGTTAATATAGCTTATGTTTTGGGTTATGTGATGTAATATGTTGTTATGTTGATAAAGGATCCGTGGATTAGGGGTTGTTAGCGAGGTTTCCATCGGAAAGTAACTCCTCTTAACGCCCCGATGACATCCGTACGGTGATATCTCGTTCGTTGTGGTAATGGATAGTTTTAAGTGTTTAAGTTGTGATATTTGGGTTATGTAATGTGATAGCATTGTTAAATCTCGTTAGATTTGGTTTAGGGTTGGTTGTGCCATGATTTGGGTAAATGTGAGCCTAGGGAGGAGATCCTCGCGGTCAAATCCCGATGATGGACATTTTGGTGTATGTAATCATGGTATAGGGTCCATAGATGTGTATGTTGTAATATCCGGCCTTAAAGCGATACCAAGTCGTGTTCGGGTTAAGGCCCCGTAATAATAATAAAATATGTGATTGTGGGTGTTTGGGGTTGTCTGGATGGCTTACATGCCCGTGGATAGCCCCGACACGTTTTGGGATGCTTGTTTTAATTTACAACACAACAATGATTTTCAAAATAAGGCAAATAATGAAGATTTTGTAAAAGTGATCAAATTAGGATATTAGATTCACGAGGTTTAAAAAGTAAAGAGTTTTGGCGAACTTAGATCTTTATTTGATGAAAAGGCTTTAGTTGGTTTTAAAAAAAATGTCACAAAAAAAATGATTTCGTAAAATAAATGAACGTTTTAATTAAACTTTGTACATAGGGTTAAAGAGTTCTAGAAGTTGCCCTCGATTTATTTATATTAACTGTTAGAAGGCAATGTATAGTCTCGATTCCTATTTGACAAAAGTTTAAAACTATTGTTTTCTAAAAAGACATCTAAATAAAAAATCCTCAACGCTTTCGAAATTAAAATCAATCTTTCTTATAAAAAGCGAAGCCTCGTCATTTGGGTCAAAGAACGTCCAAAACACTTTCCAGATAACACTTTTGCCATATAAAAATAAAAGCGAACTTTTATGCAAAACGCACCACAAACATTCATCTAGGCACGCACGCACACACACGCAAACCACACATTTTAGGATTTAAAAAGGAGAGGAAAATATCAAGATTGCGGTAACCGTATTTCACGGAAGTCGGGGGGTGCCTAACACCTTCCCCTCGCTTAAGCAAGCCCCCGAACTCTATGAATCTCGGTTTGCGGACCAATTAACTCGGAGTCACATATGAGCCAGCGATTACGAAAACAAACTCGGATGAGTTGGTACATCCATTTCAAAAATACCAACTGGCGACTCTGGTCAATTGGCTCATAAAAAATCGATCTTTCAAAACCCGTCGACATTAAGCCGACCCTTTTCAAAATCACATTTAATTCAAAAGGCTAAAATTGGAAAAGGGCATTTTAATAATAAAAAACGAGACGGCGAAAATCCCGGCGTCGACAATCGTAGATATTTAAAAATTATAATATAAAATTTAAAATAAATTTTTTATTTGATAAAAATAAATTTATATTATAATTATATATTAAATAATTAAATAAGATAATTCAAGTATTTAATTATCAATTGTTTAGTTAATATTAATTTTAAACATTTTTTGAGATAATAATATTATATAAATTTCGACGTTCAATTATGATCGAATAAACAAATAAATTCAATTAATAACCGAATTCTCACTCATATTTGTAATCGCAACGGCAAAAAATTATACCATTTGTGAATATAGTGCAGTGTGATTTTTATTTTTTATAAATTGCACATTATAAGTGTAGATACATTCCTAAGATTGTACCACAAAATATTATTGCATTTTGATAATTAAATTAAACACATTTTCCACGCACGAGACTCATCTGGTAGGTGTGGCCTTCTTTTTCCAGTTCATTGTAACTTCCAAACTCTGATCTATCACCAATTGAGTGCCAAAGAGAGAAAGATCATTAGAGAAACATGGCTTGGATGACTCGATTTCTGGTAGCTGTTGCGTTTCTGGCAATCGGAGTATTATTTTCACCGGAAACATTTGGATCAAAATCGGCAAAGATTACAACTTTCATAAAAATAACCCATCTCTTGAGTTTCTCTACAGCTTGGGGCGCTGCTCTTTGGGTCACCTTCATCGGTGGTATCATCATGTTCAAGTAAAAACCCAATTAACCTTTTCCTTAAACCCTTTTTTGTTTTCCTTTCCTCTTTTCAATTTGCAAATGGGCTAACATTTTTTTTAATGAAATTTTAGGAATCTTCCTAGGCATCAATTTGGAAATCTGCAGAGTAAAATGTTCCCGGCCTATTTTTCGATGGTGGGTGTTTGTTGTGCGGCGTCGGTGGCCTGTTTTGGTTACACACATCCATGGAAGACATCTTCCACTGCTGAGAAGTACCAGCTGGGGTTTTTGCTATCTGCCTTTGCTTTCAATCTCAGTAATCTGTTTGTCTTTACTCCTATGACCATTGAGGTAAACCATTATTTTTGTTATCACAGAGAGATTTGGATTTATCCTGATTTGTTAGTTGTTACAAGCACCTTACCAAGTCTTTTGGTGTTTTACTAAGTGTGTGGTAGTAATTATTGATTAATTGGTTTTGGTATTTGGTTAGTTAAAATAGGTTAATGATCTAGTTTATTTATGTTTACCTAATGAGGAATGCTAGGGTTTTAAATTTTTGGTCATCTCAAATGACATGGCATTACCAGTGGCGGAACCAGAACGATTTTGAAGGGGGGTCAAAATGCATTAGTAAAAAAAAATTATTTAGATGAAAACTCAGGATAGGTGTGGTGTTTGCTGGCTTTTTGGAAAAGGACGACTTATTTGCTGGCTTTTTGGGGATCTCTTTTAATGGTTAGCGGTTTCTTTAGATGAAAACTAATCTATGGCAAGGAAACTCAGGATAGGTGTGGTGTTTTTCATTTTTATCTCCTTAACTGTATCCATGGTAAAGAAACTCAGGATCTGTGTGTACCTCTGTTAATTAATGTTTGTGTCTTTGTGCTTTTTGTTTTGCCTAGATTCTAAGTGGTGCATACTACCCGGATTGTTAGAGTATCTACTATTCTCTATATCGATCTAAGCAGTTAGTATCTCTGAACCGTAACGGTTATTCTATTTTTTTCTTTTAATTATTACTATTATTATTATTAATTAATTATTAATAATAATAATAATAATAATAATAATAGTTTTCGATAAAAACCAATACTGAACCAGTTAACCGATTTAGTATACTGATCCAACCGGTATCGAGTTTTTGATAAATTTAATACCGATCCAATCTGGTTCAGTATTAATCGAACGAACACCCCTAATTATAACCTTACCTTTGATCTTGTATACGGAGTAATGAAGTCCTTCTAGGTAGTAATTCTAAAAGTTCTAGGTAATCCTTGTATTGTTAATTATAAATGTTAATCCTAAGCAAATTACAAAGGTTTCCAACAATAATTGAGTGTGGCGGATAGTTTAAACTAAACCCTATTTATTTGAACTAATAAGAACTCCAAAGCAAATTTCATAATTTTAACAAATTAAAATTGATAGAAAGTTGGTAAGACTACTATTAAATAGTCCCTAAGGAAATGTTATTCATATACTGCTATCCTTTGATAATTATCAAAGGCTTATTATGAATTTTTTTTTTTGTTCTATGTAAATGCTATAAAATTTTCTTTTTCATTCTATTCTAAAATAATATTGTATTGACTTTGTTCGTATAATATCACAATTTTTTTTTATTATCACTCTAAATGAAAATTAAAAATAAGACTTCTTTCTCTTATTGAATAATTTTATATATTTATAGACTTAAAATAGTATTAAATTAATAATAATTTTTTTGCAATGCATGTCTTAATTTATTTATTTTATTCAGAAGTAGTAATGTACCTGCATCTGCACTACAATCGCAGAGCAAATGTGGTTGTCAAATTTAATAACTGCATATTATGGTTGCAGTTGCGGATATTGCTTCTAACGGCACCGCGCTCACCCATAAGTTCACAGTTCACACCTAAGTTTACTCTTATTATTAACGAACTCTGTACATTCTCTTTCACGTTCTTGCGTCTGCAAATTAGTATTTCATTCCACAATAGAACACATCCACATCTTATGTAAATTTCTCCAGTCATAACTCCTTTCGAATCACGTTGGTTTGCTAGGAAGGGAAGGAAGAGGAAGAGAATTTGCCCTGGACAACTTCAGTGGAAGCTCCAAGCAGTTCCCTCAAATATCTCTAACACTATAAAAGCCTAAACCATTTATCAACTGTATGAGAGAGTACCGGTGGTCCGGAGCGGCGGACGGCGGCGACAGACGACTTGCAGGACGGAGGGGAGGCTGGGAGCCATTGGCGGACAGAGGCGGTAGCGGACAGAGGCTGAAAGTTGGGGGGTCAAGAAAAGGGTTCTCTACCTTGATGGCCGGAGCTACCGGGGTCAATTGACCCCCCCCCCCCCCCCTCCGTTCCGCCTCTGGGCATTACATATTTTAATGATAATTTATGCCATAGTCAATATGGTGACACATCATTTGAAACACTTTTTGAGACAAAAAATTTGAGATCTCTAACATCACTCTTAGCTAATATATATTTATAAACAATAGCATTTGCACTTCCTGCTCGTGTAGTCTGTAGAATGGTTTTGGTCCCTTCTGTATTTAATTGTTGGTGTATAATGTTTTTGATGTGATCTATTCTTCAATCCAAGATGCAAAATCTCTCTCTTTTAGATGCATGCAAACACTTCACCACACTTTTTTGGTGCAATGGAAAGTCCTGAAATTAGAAGTCCAGAAACAAGATAAGTTGATGCTGACTATTATATGATAGGCTGAATAAATAGCTAGGGGAAGTTGCGAACATAAAAAAGTGGAAAGTCCCTTTTTAGTAAGAATATCAGCTCCACAATATATTTGTCTCAACTACAACTCCTAATTTCTGCCCATGAGCTCTTGGCACTTGCCACTCGGCAGTTCTGGACCCCACAGGCCATGGAGTGGAATTCCAATTTTATTTTCTTAAGCATGGTGATGACAAAAGCTGTGCTCACCTTAAGAATAGCTTTGTGAAAGTCCTGCTCCCAGGGAACCAACATCCTTTGCTCAATCCCTTCAACATGGTAGTTACATTATTAGAGTATCTCAAGCTGCAAGACAATCGCGTGAGCTATTTTCCCTAATCACACCTGATACCCCTTGCTCCAACTCTCTCAGAATCCAGACAAGCACTTCTGTTAACGCTCAGCTTTACTCAACCTTGTGGTGGGTAATGCACAAGTGATGGAAAGCACTTTACCATCATTCTGCCGTGATATTGGCTATCTAAAAATACTCGATCTCTGTGTCTGTGTGTTTATGACTGTTAGGCCCTGATTAGCATGTGAAATCAGAATAGGAGTTTGGAATAGCTCAATCAAATTCCATCATTTGGAACTGATAAACTTTTTTCTTTTTACAACTTATGAATTTCATTTTAGGATCTGCCGATTCGGTTACTTTTTTATTTTTACAACTTATGAATTTTATTACAGGATTTGGTTTTCCAGTCATTTGATCTAACTATGGAATTTGTTCTATTTGTTATACTTCTAGTATTAGAAATCCAGGTCTGATGAACTGTTTCCACTTGCTAGAATTTCTAGTGCTTAGTTCCAATTTTGAGACACAATTGTGACAATGATTCTTCTTTTGAAGCAGGGCCATTGGAAAAGCAATATTATTTTGTTCTTCATTCCAAGTCCTGTTGTGTCTTTTGTTCTCTTTATTAGGTTTTGGCTTAATCTGAATACTTCTATTTTTTATTTTGTGTGGGTAGATGATGAAGCAAAGGCACAAGGTGGAGAGAGAATCAAATATCGGAGAGGAAGTTGGATGGACAAAGAACCAAGAAGTTGCAAAGAAGAATCCTAAGCTTGCTGCCATGAACAAGAAGTTTGGGATGATCCATGGATTATCCTCTCTTGCTAATATCATGTCTTTTGGCAGTCTCGCGATGCATTCTTGGTACTTGGCTGGTAAAATCGATCTTTAGATTGAACTTCATTTGAATTTCTTGGAGAAGGATGTATTTAGCTATGGTTTGATGTTGGCACTAAATTGTCTACCTTGTTACTACTTCTTTACTTGAAGTCAATGTATCATGCAGATTTATGTAAAATGAAAAACATATCTAGAATAATAAGTCAATTGTTTCAATACATGATCTGTTGTAATACATATATATAGTTAACTGAGTTCAGTGAGCAATGTTTTTCAGAATCCGATCAAGGACACAATTTCTTATCCTATGGTTCTGAGGGTCAGGTTACTAAAAGTTTTGCCGCTGGCTAATTTTCCACAAAAATTAAGGTTTTGTTGTCTATTACAGCAGTATAGATGCCAAGTACAAGTTTGTATGGTATGATTCTGGGTATATTTTAGGTTTTTTATTATTTATTTTTTATTAATACACAGATTAAGCTATCATTAAAATGTAACAAGTATAAAGCTCCTACAAAGTCCAACAGATAGCATTATTTGTTCGGGCTGCGGGCTGCGGGCTGCGGGCTGCGGGCTGCGGGCTGCGTTATAGAAGTGAGCAATGTTGTTACGGAACATTCTTTGGTGTATTTTATGTTCTCAAGTCGATTACTTTATTTAGAAAACTATGATCGGAGGAATGAAAGTGGTGAATGAATGAAATAAAGAAGAGAGTAGATTAGTGAATGAAATGATTTATTTTATATTTCTACTCTTAGTTAAAATGAGTCATTTTCATACTCTCTTTCAAAGAATAAAATTAATAAATTTGGTAGTTATGAGAATAGTTTATTCTATTCCAATGAAATTACTAAACATGAAAAAAATTATTCCATAAGAATGAATTATTTTATTTTCACCTTGATTCTTTCTATTCAAACATTACATAGGGGGTAATAAAAAGTACAAGAGATTGTCACAACTTTTCAAGAAAACAGTTAAATTTCTCCTCTCTCCCTTAATAAAATACATTGTCAAGAAAAGAATAATATATATTCATACCGGCGATTATTCTGTGATTCTTGGCAAGGGGTGTCAGAATTGTAATGCGATGTTTGGATTGAGAGAATGAAATGAAAGAAGAAATATACTAAAAAATAGTATATTAGATGATCAATTTGGAAGATAAACCATTCTAATAGAATAAAAATTGGGATAATTTTTATTATATGTGTGATATGGTAGAATAAAATTTATTCTAATATAATGGATATGTGTGATAATTTTGTCATCATATTACATCACCCACCTTTACCGACAATCAAACATATATTTGAAATATCTTTAAATCATTTAATTCATTCTTTTATTATATTTATTCAATTCAAACGTAGCATAACAGTTTGGGGTGAGCGGTGAAGGAGAGAGAAGAAAGAGAGAGTATAGATATAGAAGAATTGGGGGAGGGAAACACTATTTTTCTTTGTTGTAGGTTACCACGCATGATCTAACTTCTTAATCTTTTGCGGGAAAGAAGGAGAAAATAGAAACATGAAGATAATTTCAAAAAATAATTTTTTGAATAAAGTTCAGGGCTTTTTTTTGGTCATGTGTTTTTTTTATTTCAGGTCAATTATTTTATTCAGAAAATTAGGTAGAGTATGATCTTGTCATGTGTACTATTCTTTAAGTTAAAGACTTGAAAAAGTTCCTTTGCTTAGGACATCTGATTTACTCCGTTTCGGTTGGAAACTTGAGGTGGCTGAAAAAGTAAGAAAGGCTAATTAATGTATATGTATTAAGCATCCATACGGTTCAAGTTTGGATTGATATTTTCCTTTGTTAAAGTGGAAAAGAAAAAACCCAACCGGCCGGCCAAGAAGATAAACTCTGCATTCTTGAAAAGAACAGAAAAGAAAAAGTCTACAAGAAAGAAAAGAAAAGAAAAGAAAAAGTCTAGGATCCTCTTGGTTGGCGATTGTATCAAGCATATACTACTAGTGCATCTTAAAATAAGAATTAGAATGGATAATATTTGCTCCCATACATTTTCTATATTTCCAACTTCTTAAGCGGGTGGGTTAGCCCTTTGCCCTTGTGGATTCCTTATGATCACTTTATGGGACCCCCTAACATTGTTTCCTACTTATTATTCATACGTATACACGGCACGGCACGTTATTTTAAAAAATTATAAAACATTTTTTTTGTATATAATGAATTAAATTATACAAAATGACGTTATTTTTATGTGATAACTCACGCAATAATTATATACAGTGTCCTTCACTCCCCTTTATGCCTTATTCGTAACTCGGGGCATACTACGTATGGTTCCATAAATTCTAAATTTCCAACTTTCTAGTTTCTTTCCCATGGTGTCTTATTAGAGTAGTTATGGATCGGCAGAAAGGAAAGGGAAGAAGAAAAACCTGGAAACTCAAAAGTGATGGATTGCTGGGTGGATGTTGAAATTGGAAGAAGATATGAAACATGGCATGGCATCAAACACAAAATCTTGTCATTGCGCGTACAGCTGTACAAGTTGAATCTGATAAAAGCGCAGCCAGAAAACGTAGTTAGCTACAACTGCATGCATCGTTGGATGGATAGGCCTTTAGTTTGTGCCTATGTACACGACCTGACCACTATTTTGTCACTAGTTTAATTTAGTTCTAGTTGTGGTTCCTCCTTTAAGCATTACCAATATTTGTCATGGATTGACGACGCATGTATCATTGAAATGTTCGTGTGGGATGATGGGTGGTCCTGCATGCTAAATTCAATAAGTTTTGCAATTCAAAACGACTACACAAGTTTTGACAATAGGTAACAGGGCGGCTCTATAGCATCAAAAAAGAAAATTTGGGCTTTAGGCCTTGTTCCAAAGAAATGTCTCATATTTTTAAATACCATAAATAATTTATGTAAATTTTTTTTTTATAAAAATATAAGCCCAATAAATCTTTTAGGACCCATAGTTCAATCCAAATATTAAATACCCAAAAAAATTAACAGTATAAAAAAAACCTCATTTAAATAAAAAAATATTAATACTCCCTCCGTCCCAAAATAAAAATCATCTATTGACTTTTGTAGTTAAATTGACAATTTTTAAAATTAACAATTAAAAATATATATTTAGATTTTTAAAAAAATAAACATTAAGATTAGTACTAAATTTATAATGTTTATAGGCTTTTTACATATATTATATTAAATAATAATAAGATATATTGATTTGAAAAATGGTCAATTTGACCATAAAAATCAATAAATGACATACTAAACATAAAAAGCCTCACTTAAAATATCGTTTTAGGCCCCAAATTATATTTAACCAGCCCCGGTAGGAAAATGACAACTTTTGGGTTGCAATTCAAGCTATTTGTTCTTGTACTAAGAGTAGCAACATGTATTTTACACTTAATCAAATGTATACTATACTATATTGTTTATTTGAGGATCGGTCCTAGTGATCGATTTTAGCAACTAGTTCTATTTTATTTTTTTTATCTTTTCTTTGACTCTTAAAATATTTATAATTTTTTTTTATAAAATTCAGTGATTTAAGTGTAATTTGAATGTATGTAAATAACAGTGTTGTATAGTCTGTATAATACTATTATTTATATACATCCAAATTACATCTAAATCACTGAATTCTGTGGAAAAAAATTGAGAGTAAATATTATAAATATTTTAGGAGTTAAAAAAAATAAAAACTTTCAGTCCTGAAAACCGGTCCCCTAGACTTTTTGTTTTAATTTGTCTTTTGATGTCAGTAAAGGGGTCCATTATATAAAGTCAAGAGAAGTTTCATTTAATTCCTATGAATCTAGCTTCAACAATATACCCATCACAATGTTTATTGCATCTACGCTACATCACTCAATTATGTTGTCCCTAGAAATGAGTTTTGTAGCACTCGAGCTACAAGCATGTTATCACTTCTTAATCTTTCGTATAACTGATTTTACTCGTAAAAAAAATCAGCAAACTGTATCTCAACTTCCCGAGAAGTCTGTTCTCAATCAACATCAATATCTGACATGTTCTAAGCAAATCCGCAGGACTACCAAGTTTTCAGGGATCAAAATTAGTTTCAAGGTAGTAGTTTGCTTGATGTTCATGAGAACTATGCAGAATAGGTAAAGAAGTATGATGATACACTGCTAAATTCAAGAGTAAACTGGTTTCTTTTAACTGCTATTCATCTGTAGTCTCTCTACATTGTACTTTGAAATTCCCCATCTACTAAACAAGGCAACAACAGTTGTTTGGTATGGCCTATATACCCATTAAAGAAATAAAATGAATCATCTATGTATGCGCTGCCATTTGCCAGCTATGGATTCAACCCAATATAATAAGATGCCAACTCACTGAAACTGGTTAATGAAAATTGATGACGCTGTAGGCCCCCAAGAGTAACGTACGTGCAGGAAACAAGAACACAACCAGCAAATGCATGTGCTGCGATGCCACGATCCTACTGAACCGTTTCAAAGACTCTCTCCCAGTATGTAAGACACCAGCAAAGCTGATCTGCCCTTGCTCCGTGTTACCTGATACCACAGGCCTACCCACGACTATACTGGCATTGACGCCATGCGGTGCAACAAGGGGCCACCAAACCTTGCGTCGGTGTTCTCTGCTGGTTTTCCTTACTTGGTTGAGCTCGTGGCGGATAACATTTCGAACAGATTCCAAGTACGAGCTCATGTCATGATCTCTTAGAATGGTTCCTTCAGAACCATACGCTGAGCGCTCACTCAAGATCTCAAGTGGGTGTGGTGAGTTTAAAAACACAGACTGTGCAGCTCGGATATGCTTCTCTGCCTCTCTGGCATCTGAAATTGGGCAGCTTAATAGATATAGACCACTGCCTGAAGGTAGGAGCTCATGGTGTGGAGAAAATTTCTCGTCTGGCTGTAGGATCAGAAACTCCCCCGTTGGAGCATACAACAGACCCTGTTACGCAAGAACACTAATTTTGTAAATTTCAAAAGTAACATTCAGATGATAACATTAATGAAAACTTTAGTTTATAATTCTTCCTGAAACTCTTAAACATTACCTCATTTTTAAGACAAGGGTGATTCCGAAAGTTCCCATTGACAGCCTTAAGAAGCTCTACCACATGGTTGGGATAATGGCAAGAGAAGGCTCGGGGTACGATGTCTCGATGCATTGCGATAGACTGGACATGACTCCTAGGCAATCCAAGCTTATGAAGCAAACGATCTCCTCCACACATAATTGATGGTGCCCCAAAAGTGATCACAGGGAGTAACGAAGAAGGCGGGACTTCACCCCTGATCAGCAACAGAAGGTTCACCAACAGAGACAAACTTCCTCCAAGAGAGTGCCCAGTAAAACGGAACATGGCATGATCACCATGATTTTTTAAATGATCCCGGACTTTTGGCAACATCTGCTGATAAATCTCCTTTGCAGCCTCATATATACCTCTATGAACAAGCACATCCAGTCCCTGGACAAAAGATGAGAAAAATGTAACACATCAATCCGGAGTTTCTTAAAATTAGAAGACCAACTCTAAGCTGAAAAACCAAGAGGGCATCTAAAGGATTTTTGAAAAGTGCACTACCTCAAACTGGATGGGCTCAAAGAGTAGATTGGCTTGCCATGACGCCACAGACTCAGACCCCTGCAAATAAAATAATATGCAGCAATGAAATAAGAAAGCCAATAACTAGCAACTTGCATATATCAGTGGATAAATGTATGCTCTGCTATAAATCACATATGCAAATTAAAATAGGTTCAATTGCATAGATAATTTATTCTTCTTTCAAGATGAGAAATTCTTCACTAATAATAACCACTGCCAAGGTACCTCATCTACTCCAAAATACGTAAGTGCTAAATAAATGAATAAACTTTCAGCGTTACCTGAATGACAAAGAATCTTGTGGCAGTTTGATCATCATCACATATGAACCACTCACAAGGCGAAGAACTTGTTGAGTTGAGATCATCAGTTACAGCCTGCTTCACTTCCTCCTTTGCCACAACCACTGATGTCACTGAATCAGTAGGTGCAATAAAAGAGGCCATGTCTCCGTTTATCACACCAACATTGTTCATCATATCGACATTGCAAATACTTCCTCTGCCTCGTTCAGGCAAGCCTTCACTCACTTCGGCTTTTGAGGATTTGAAGGAAAGAAGACTAGTCGAATGAGAATGCAGATAAGAAGCAGCAGTTGCACTTGTCTGATTCTCGTCAGTGTTCTCTTCATTGGCTTCCACAGTGTCCTTTGGGTTTCCTTCAGTTTCTTGAACATCATGTGAAACCTCAATTTTCTCTTGAACATCAGCCGAAGAAGCCTTCTCTTCCTCGTGAGCATCAGTTGCAACCCTCTCTTTCTCAGCCTTCAACGCCTGTTCTTTTTTCTCCAGTGATGAAGTCACAAAACGAAGTCCATGATATCTCAGGAGATTTCCTGGCTGTACCACCCCAAGAATGAAACTAAATCATATTCATTAAACGATGCTCATGGGATGTTAAATTGAGCTGATAAGATCAAATTTAGGGAACTTCTTAAATGAGGAATATATTAAAATATTCACTAAATGATTTTCATGATCCACAAAGCAATTCAGCATAATTAAAACAAATGCCAACAATCAAACCCCGAAAAGTTATTAGGTATGAAATGCATCAAAAATGGTATCTTGATTCAGGACAAGCTCACAACAGAGCATCAAAACAATAACTTGAAACTCGGTGAGAAATGAAACAATTGCACCTCATGACGAGTTGACAAGAAGTCTCTAATAACATAAAGATGTCAACCAAATTGATATCTACATCGCTAACTAATGGTAAATCATCCAATCAACAATATCAACTAATTTATTTTAAATTTCACCTGAAAATCAAATTCGACTAACAAAATCTACAATAAAACAAAATTTGCAGACAATGGACACCTTTAAATTCAAACTCTAAAAGATTAATTAATTACTTCATCTTCATAAATAAAAAGTTTTAAAAATTAAATAAAAAAAAAAAAGTAAACGTATTTTCAGAATTATATTGAAATAAACCCATAGAACAAGTAAAAATTATACCTTGATCTGGGGAATGGAATAGGCCAAGTTTCCCAAGTAAGACATTTTAGCGTAGAGCCTGGCTTCTGCCAATGTAACCCTTCTAAGCAGTTTCGAAAACGAATCCTTGTCAAATTCAATTTTTTCATCATCTTTATTACAAACATTACACGCCTCTTCACAAGAACAATTACCTCCCTGATCATCATAAACACCATCATCATTTTCTCTCTCCTTCTCCAATTCTTCGACCTCACTTTTATTTCTATCTTCTTCCTTCCACAAAGACCTTAAACGCAGAATCTTCAACACCCAATTCCCATTTTCCCCAACACCATTCTCACCATCTCCAAGACTCAATTTTTTTTCTTCCTTCTCATCCACCGAGACTGCGTCGTCCATGGCAATAGCATCGAACCTGTTCCGACCACCGGGCCATAGAGATTTGAGAGGGTATTTAAAAGAAAACCCCCACGGCGACGTGCTCTGATTTGCAGGCGCAGCCCCCGAAGCCGACGGTTTCTCCAACGACATCGCATTCGCAGCCGCCGCCGACCTCCCCACGGAGGCTGTGATCGGTGACGTCATCAGCCCTGCCTTCAGACAGAATCCATCCATTTTTACTCTTCTTCTTTATATGATTTATAAAATGCTAAATTATTTATATATACAGATTGGGAAAAGGGTTCCAGCTAAATTGAAACTCCGGTGCGCAGGAGCTAACGTACGCCACAATCTTTGAACTCCAGCAATTTTCCACACTCGTCGTCTTCGTCTCTCTGGTTTCAGATTTTCTCTCTCTCTACAATTTTTTCCCCAACTACTGAATTCAAATCCGGATTTAATGGAACGGAATCACACACAAATATACAATCCAACGACGTCGTTAATAAGTACTGTCAGTTTGTCTATACGTCGTCGCGTAGTTGCTTGGACCTTTCTCACGTTGGCACTTGGTACAGACTTCCTTTATGTCGGGGAATTGCAGCATTTTACGGGAAAAGAAAGCGCGTGGACGGTGAGTATGGATGGGTCCCACAACAAGTAGAAGATTGCTAGGCTCCACTTTTCGAGGGGATATTGTGCGAATGCCAGGTCATGAAAAGGTACGTACCGATCAAATACTGGTCTCGTGACGAATCGACTAAAGACTTTCCAATCTTTCCACGTTTGCCTTTTGAGTTAACCAGACTCTCGTGTCGGAGAAGTTATTTAATGTTTTTAAGATATTGTTATACAGTGTTTTAGATTAATTATATATTATTATTTTAATATATAAAATTAATTTTTTATATTTGAGTTTCTCAATAATAGAAATTTTTTAAATTTACTTATATTTTTTATTTTTTAGATTTATTCACAGTAATGTAAATGAGTGTATTAAAGAGATAAAATAAAATAAAATAATATTTATTTATCTTTAATATTAATAAATTTAATAAGTAAAAAATCTAAATAAATATATATTTTTTTAATAATAATATATAATTAATTTAAAAGACTACAACAATGTTTCATGTTCCAGAAACATTAAATATTTTTTCCTCCTGTGACTCTATCTACCCAAATCTAATAACACGCATTAAAACTACCGCCACGTGTCTACAAGTCATAGCAAAATAATAATAGTATAAAATATCATTTCACACTCGATCAAAAATTTGAGACCTCGATATCATCTTTTCAGATAAAAGTTATATTATATATCATGATAAATTTATATTAATTTATAATATAAAATATATTAATACATAAAATTGAATAAATTATAAATTACGCATATATATATAAAAAAGATGATATGAGATTAAATAAAATTATAAACTAATCTCACTTATTTCATTATAATATTAATACTTATTTACGTAACTAATAATTAAAAAATTAACTTAAATATTCTTAATATATATCATTTTTTTCCAACTAAAAATGTCATATTTTTAAATAAAAATATTAGTTTTTTCATTTTAAAAAATATTTAATATATTTTAAATTTCTATATAGATATTTATTTACAAATATGAATGAGTGAGTTTTGATATTACTATCAGAGACACCTAAGTAGAGCTAAACAAAATCATGCGCATGGACTGTTAAGTGAATTTTGATCCACTAATTTTATGAGTTTATTTTTAAAAAATTGATGTTTATACGAATAAATATATTAGTTTTATAAATTATTTTTTCACATAAAAATTACTCTATTATTATTCGCATGAATAATAATTTATGAAATTAATAATTTTATTTATAAAAACATCAATTCCGTTTTTATATTTGTGGAGTGTGGACAACGTTAATAATAAGGACAACCTTAATTAATACATACTCGAAAGACGGGGGGGGGGGGGGGGGGGGGAAGACAACGTCGATTAAATAAATATAAAAAAATAGTTAATCGGCTCAGCAAGTTATAAGCAGCTAGACAACTTAATTAGACGACAACGTAAACCCATTCGATTACTTCTCAACCAAGAACAAATTGAGTAGTTTCTGAAGGAAGATGACTTTTTTAATGGTTATTAAATTTCAGAGTAATTCTTCTCGTGTAAAATTGGACTTCTCAT
Source organism: Hedera helix (assembly GCA_947179155.2). Lineage (NCBI taxonomy): Eukaryota > Viridiplantae > Streptophyta > Magnoliopsida > Apiales > Araliaceae > Hedera > Hedera helix. Next base: position 59,527,872 of record OX359264.1, on the reverse strand, counting down.
TTTTCTTGTTTTTAACATAGGAAGTTGTTGGAATTAAATAATCTGTCTTTCTCAAAATAATAATAATAAAAAATTATTATTTTTACGAGTAAAAATTGATAATTTTATAACATTTTTCTCACGAGTGTGAGATCCATTCAATATTTATGTGAGAGAGATGTTGTAAAAGTGTCATTTAATCTTAAAGAAATATATATCAATTTCCTAATAATAATATTTATTCCGTCCCGCAAACACTAGCTTAGTTTGAATTTTGAAATCAAATTGATCAATTTTAGAATCAAAATTTATCATATTTTCTTTTAAATATAGGTAAAGAGATGACAATTATAAGAAACTTGGTTTAATTTACTATAACATCTAATTTTTTAAAATATAAATAAATTTGTTTAATTATTAATTTTAAAATTTAAACCAAAAAAATCAAACTAAACTAATATTTACAGTAGGCAGAGAATAATAATAATCTGTCATATTTGAGAGGGTTACCGCTATTTTCACCTGTCGTCAACATTCGAAGGTCGTGAGTTATGAATAGAGAGATACCCACAAAGAGACCTTAACTAACTACTACTTACTATGAAAATCAACAACCATATTTATTATAGTCGGTGACCTTAAATTGTCAACGTTGTGCTACCAACAACCTAGCTCGTCTGTGTCGGGTGTACCTTTGAAATGTTGCAGTAGTAGTACTATCTAATTAGTCGTTCATTTTTCTCTTCTGTCACCGTCTTCTTTATGACTGGTTACATGTTTCACTTACTGGTGCAATAATTGCTCACAATAATGTGCTTAACTACATCATTATTTTAGCAGATAACATTAGAAATATATATTACTACATAATTCTTCCAAATTAATCTCTTAGATTTTCTCACCGTTTATAGAATAGTAGATGTTAAATGCAATTACTATAATAAATGTTTGGTAGAGGGACTTAAAAGTCTTAATTTGCTATGCTATTTAAGAGAGTGGGAACAAAACTTCCTCTTTCAAGAAAGCCCTCCCCCACCCCCACCCCCACCCCCACCCCCAAGTCCCAACTAAATCTATCCCACGGGGATTACGCGACTGTCACACCCTACTTCGCAGCAAGGTGGTACTACTCTACTAGTTGTATTTGATCTGTTAAGACAATCAAGTCAAACTAGCTAAAGTGCATATTTTGACTATTAATTTTTATAGATATAATTCGGCATGAATTTTGTTCAAGTCAATATATATGGCTGGATTTTCAATCTGATATTCCAAACCTCTAACGAGCCAAATCAAGCTGATATTAAGTCCGTGAACCGATTTAATATATTAATATATAAGTAATATTCTCTTCGTCTCACTTTAACACATAATTTAAGAATTTATCATCATTAAATAAAACTTTAACAAGTGCATCCTTAATAATTATGTAATCAAAGAGTCTACAAATTAAACCAACGGAGAGAGATTTAAAACTCCAATATAAGTTACATTTTTCTTTTTAGCTAAAAAATTTGGTCTCCGTTAAGTGCTATACTTTGTTTTCATGATCGATTTCTTTCTCTTTTGAGTTCGTGCTAGACCATAATAACGGCATCCCCACTGATAAGAACCTAGGCTCCAGAAGGATAACATTGAGGCCAACAATCACATTTGTGTACTGTCTAAAAAATAGTATACTGATAGAAAGGATATATATATATATATATTGGGAAAAAAATGAAAATTTGATCGAATATTGGAATTGATTTATAATCCAGCAATCACCTGTTGATATCACAGGCAAACTTTCTCTCCTGAGATCATCCCGTTTCCTATAGCAAAAAGGGCTTGTTTGCAATGCTGATTAGCCCAAAGCCTGTTCAATTGCCTGGATATTAACCATAAACTGCTCTCAGTGCTATCAAATAGTAAATCTTATGATGTATTCCCTCCACCCTTAAAATGACGTCTAAAGTACACTTTTTTTGCTCATAGTAAGAAAACTAAAGTTGAAAAGAGAGTATAAAATAAGTTTCAAATCTACCCTTAACGGATCCCAAACACTAATGAGTGATTTTCCTTCATAAACTAGTAGAGCCGTATTTTAGGGTAAAACAGTCTTTATAACATATTTAATGTTAACTCGTGCACTTTTAGACATTTCTTAGCGGTCAAATTTTGTTGTAGTACAAGACATGCTTTTCAACTCAGATCCACTTTGCCTTTGAGTTAAATGATGGTCCTTCTCCTAAACTTCATGTATTTTGCTCGTAACAAACACCAATGAATAGTCAATAAACAAAAGCCAAGAAAAGGACAAAATCTACATGATCCTTTGGCTAAAACCCCATGCTAATAGAATAAAAGTTAGATTTATTGGCATTGTGCTGCAGTGTTTTCATGAATCTAAAACTGCAATTGACTTATTGTTAATGAAAGTTAAAATGCGACATCAGTTATGTGAACATCACTGAGAAATTCAAGCCTACGAAACTAAAATCAAAACATTAATCTTTTAACTACTGACAAACTAAATATCAAGGCCAAGGCATTGGTGAATAACAAAACCACCTCAAAACAAAAGCAGTTTTGTCAGGAATCAGAAACTGGTGAACTTACAAGTATTCATCTTAAATCTTAAGGAAAGAGAGAATTTAAGAGTGCCTTGACCACATTGTTCAAAAGAAATTATATAAACAAACTTGAACACTGAATAGCAACCAAATACATCTTAGCTGAAATAATAACTATATAGAAATAGATGAAACCATTGAAACTACTAGGTGATGCATGTACTAGAGAAAAAAAACAAGTAATTAAATATTTACCAGAGTTACGGTAACAGTTGTGTGCAGGTCATTTCCTTCCCTTCTGAAGAGATCATGGGGTGCTGTCCGAATACGAAACTGCAAAAAGATTGGTATTTATTTCAGTAAAGATTGTAACGAATAAGTCCATAGCAGATCCGAGGGAAAAGATCTAATCCTCAGATCTCCAGCTTCACCATCTATGATAGAAGACCAGTACCTCCTGTAACGAAAGCAGTAAGTAGCATACTACAATTAATAAACAAGGAAAGAAATTCGAAAACAAGAATAAGGAAAAAGCAGTTTAGTTGCTCCTTTTGATGAGGAGAGTATGTAATTATCCATTAGACACCTTTTCTTTGTAAACAGCTTATGTTACATTGAGTTAAGCATATACAATACTGGAAAACAATCTTTTCAGAGGGTGCATTCTGCAATTCATAATTTATCATTTTTGAAGTTGGATACCAGGGGAAACAAATGGAATTTGGGGACAAAAAATCAGTACGTAGCATCAATTACTATTGTGCGTTCAGCAAATAGAATAATTTGAAGCACTTTCTTATAAAACGTAAAACAAAATTAACCATTTGTGATTTGTGTCATCAGAAATACATGCGATTTACAAGACGTCAAACATACAAACAACTTGGTCCAAGAAACTGAATGCAGAATAACAAAGAAACTAGAGAACAGAATTTAAACCAAACACAATATTGGAATTCTCCTTAATTGATTAAGAAGCTACGACATGAAACCATTGCTGTTTTATTTCTAATGTGAAAGCATCATTGAGACAGATTTCACCGTTTCAGCAGTCAGCTCAACATAATACACAAACTTACAGTATATGCCACTAACACTTTATCATTCTAATTATTGATTAGTGCCAGCAGTACCACTTTACTGGAATACGATTAGAAATAAAGACAGGAAGCAAGGTCTCTCTATAAAAAAAAAATTAATATGAAAAATTCTAGACTTATCCATTTTCTTACCCATTTTTTTATCTGCATTATAAGACAAATGAGTGTGGCACACTCATTTGGGTTAAACATGAAATGAGATGATGCTATATTCATTTGTCTTATATGTGGGTAAAAAAATTAGGTAAAAAAAATGAATAAGTATAAAAACACTCTTTTAATATATCACATGTTAACACGTATATTCATAACTAAACGAGGAAAGAGAGGGGTGGGGTGTTGCTTACTTCTGCATCTTGCATTCCTTTCTTCTAGCTCCCTTTCATAGCTCACATTTGGGCATTTCTCGCAGACCTGAAATTCAAATTGTGTCAGTGTAAGGAATTCCATCGCAACATCAACACGGTAAGAATCGTATGATGATAAAAATGGAATCAATTAATAGGTACAAGATCAAGGTCACCGTACTCTCCAAACATGGAGATTGTATAACATGAAGCCATGAAAAAGGTACCAGAGTAAAACAGTCAACAGAATAATGTCATCTGCTGGAACATCCTGGCCTGGACCAGGAGCTGGCTTTAAAATGTTTTTCTCCCTCGCTCCAAACTTGTTGTATTCCACACACGTCCAGTGTAACTGAGGAACTAGCTAACAGGCCATTAAATATTAAAAAAAGGAAAACTACCGAGCACAAGGAAATTAAGCACCTTAACTGCTCAATATACATTCTTGAATCATTTAATACATCAATAACCTAAGAAATACTGAAAGATCAATGTAAATAAATGCCAAAGTTCAGATTGACTGGGTTCGGAGTAATTAAGGAAACCTTTGTAGGTAAACATAAGAGGTCTGACGTCTTTTTGCATGTGCTCAATAGTATGTTTGAGAAAATAAGAGGAGGACTAAAGTCGGCTCTTTTATGCCAAGGTCCATTTAGGATTGAAGTGATGTGACCATGGACATGCATGTAAAACAAAGCTATATATATGCAAGTAGTATCATCTTTCACTCGTTGAAGACGTTAATCGGGCAAACTGAAAGCAAAATAATATGAAGTTAATTTATTCTTTTTGGGAATTAAGGAAAACATGGAATAAACTTGTATCTTAAGCATTATCTCACCTTCAATTCAGTGATCCTCCCATGTACAAATCCTCCAGAGTTGCGTCCAGTTCAATAATTACATCATCACCTTTCATAATTCTCGCTTCCTCATCCATCTGAACTCCTCCACCAAATATACTATTATAAATTTCAGCTCGTCACCAATGAAGGATTAATAATGCAGAAAAAAGAATCCTAGATAAACAAATACAAAATCAAGATGACCTATCCTAGTTCCGACACATAATAATAGCTATCTTTTTGTAGGTTATATGAGACAATAAATATAGAATGATCATGGGACAAACAAATTATTCAAATGGTCGATAGACACGATCTCAAATTCTCAAAAATTAAGTCGATGGAAAGCATGCACACAGTGTTATGTTCTAAAGATGAATACTTTTTCATACATGATACATAGTTTTCAATCCAACTAGAAATCGGTCAAATATTGGCTCTTGCTTTCTATTTACTACTTTGTAAGAAAATATTTCTTAATTTAGTTTTCATAACCGTCGCCAAATCTCTTCTAGCCTCGTACATGATTTTGTAATAATAGGAAAAATTTTCAAGTTGAATTTTATAAAAAAATTCTATAACCTTTTTCAGAAATTGAGCTAGGTCGTGTACTAGTTTTTCAGAAATTATAAAATATTTATACTTTTAAAAAATAATATTATTTTCACCATAACCTTTTTCAAACGTATTGAGAATTGAATTTCTTTTAATCACTAGTTCGGTAGTATTTGTCATCATTTATTATTGCATTTTGTAACATCTTCATTTGCTCTCGTCATCTAAGCGACAAATTTATCAGCTTTACATTAAAATAGAAAGAGATAGATAAATAGTTTAAGGTCATATTCCAAATTCTAATTCGAAGAAAATACACAATTAATGGAAAAATTATTTAAAAAATTTGGGATATTTATCACGTGATATTTTATATTATTTATGTGTTGTTATTTCAGTACTTAAAATAAAATAATTTATTTTAAATATTAAAATAATAATTTATAAATAATATAAATTATCATATGATAAATATATTAGAATTATTGAATAATTACTTTAATTAATGACGTATTCATGCTATCACACGAGAGTCGAGACTGACGGATTCTGGAAGTATATTTTAATGAATTGTAAGGTCGACACGTCCTTCTATTATAGCAGCCACGGAACCACACTTGGGCGACTGTGGGCTCCAACCCCAACTAATTTTTTCTTCTTCTTCTTTTTGTCGATATACGACATATTGATAATGTTATGCAGTGTGAGACTAATGACTAAAAAATTTAATGTATGGTTACTTTAATACAAGACACACTCTTGAGATTGTATTTATATTCAATTTAGAGAGGAAAAAAAATACTCTCTTTCGCTATCTAGTATGTATTTTAGTCTCTAACATTAAAAAGTATAAATACAAAACAAATTCTCCACTATTTCATTATATTCAATTCAAATTTTATAATCAAAACTTGTAATGTCTAGTATGCTACATAACAAATTAGAAAATAAGATATTCTACATTCTTATACCTTAAAAAAGTTTAATATCTACATTCTTATACATTAAGAAATTTTAATTATTCTATTCTGTACATAAATAATTATTAATTTAATTTGAATTAAAAACTTATTACAATAGTTATTTATCTTGTTAATTAAGCAGTTGTTAACTTGTTACTAGCTTTTGTTTTTTTACTTTGTCTTTTTGTTTTCTTTTTTAATTGGAGCTTTCTATTCTTTGAGCCTTAAATTATTTATTTGTTAGTAAAGTTCATATTAATCCTATCTAATTGCAACTACAAACATTGAAAGAGTATTTTCAAGTATAAAATTTATTAAAATGTCATTGTGTAATAGGATGAAAATTGGACACATACATAGAAAGAGATATCTTTGAAACTATTGACAATGAATTAATTTTCAAATGATTTCAATATATAAGACTATAAAGAGAATCATTATAAATCATTTATTTGAAACGTTTCTATGCAAAAATAATAATTGAAATTAACATATTTAACGTTTTAAAATTTTATTATTATTCTTTAAAAAAATTTATAATTTTTTGTATTAAATCTCCACTAAATAAAAATCTTACGTCCGCCGCTATATAACAAGCATCCCCTCTTGTTGATAGACCGACAATAGAGAGTTGTCCAGTGCAATAGGGCATTATCTGCGGATGTAATTTGAATTCAATCACCTAAAAGATCCGAACCTTGATTTCATGGGTATTTTTATACTTATGTACGTTTCAGTTTTTCTAGGATATTATGGGAAAAAGATCATCGAGTTAGGGTAATCAATGGATTGGATTTTGATTCGAATCTGATCTGAATTCGACCTATTTAAACGGGTTTGAATTGGCTTTTGAAACTTGATAATTTGATAACCCGATAATCCGATTAATAAATTGATCGAATTTGGATACAGATTGATCTGATCTAATCCAATTAAATAGAATACATATATTTTAATATATACTAAACTATGTTTCATCATAATCTGTTTTAAGGTAATAATAATGCATATATAATTTTTATGATTATTTCATTAATATTTATAATCTATTTTTATTTTACTTTATTTATTTTGAATGTTTAATGGGATCGAATTTGGATGTTAATATCATTGATCTTTCGAATTATTGGATCTGATTCAAATTCAACTAATCTTTATCGAATTGGATCCTAATCACCCCGATCCAATTCGAAGCCGATCCGTTGACGTATACCGAGTCCTAGGTGTAGACAGAGCAATATTATAAAAATGGCAAGGATAAAACTGACTTTCCGCAATGAATTAGCGGTTTTACTTTTTCATTCATTCTTCGACGCAAGTTGCAAGAGGTAGATGGATACACCGAAAGTATAGTTTGAGATGAAAGTTTGTATCAGGAAGTGATTTTTGTACTTTGAATACTCTTATTATTTGAGATTCATTGTCGTCCAGTCAATGACATATTAGTTAGTGGCTTACATATAGAAGACATATTTTACCATTAATTTACTTTTAAATTTTGAAATGCCATTAATAAAAAAAGATTTGATATTTTGACAATACCTCTCTTAGATATTAATTTCGAGTAGTTCAAATAATTCATTTGAGTAGTTCATATATAAAGAGATCGGCTGCAATTGTATAGCAGAGCATTGGCATTTCGAATGATTTTATAAAGTGGAGTGTTGCACCTCGAATGATTTTTGTTAAATAAATAATATACAAATACAACTCGATCTCTTTTAAATTAGAATAACTAATTTCTATAGAATTGTCCAACTTGAACTACTTAGAATACAAATTCGGATTCCCTCACATGAGGAGATAAACTTCTTATTCATGTAAGGAGTACCTTTTAAAATATTAACTTCTTTTTTTGTTTGTTTTCAATAAAAACATATTAACTTTTTTAAAATAAAATATCATTTCTTTAATTTTATATATATATATATATATGAAACGCTTTGAAATACAAGATAGTGTAAATGAAAAATATTAAAGGTAAAATATATATCACTTTTATATATTTTTGATTAGATCGAAAAGGAACAATAACTGGGTTCAAGAAATTTTTGTCTCCAGAATTAAAGCAGCAGTTAAGCCTTTATTGGTGACATTGAAGCTACGTTCAGATTGCAAGAATAAAAAGGGGAATGAAATAACTCATTTATATGAAATAAAAAAATTGTGTTTAGTTGTTTATTGAAATAGAATGAATTATTTTCATTCTTATTAAATTTATAAATTTTATTTTTTGAAAGAGGATATAGAATAATTCATTCTAACAAGAATAAAATAAATTATTCCACTGTTTATTTTATTCCCTACTCTTTTTTATTTTTTTGCATTAATTTCATTCTTTCAATCGACTAAGGCTGGATGACTTGAGAGTATTAAAAAAATGAAACTAGCTATAGCTAGCACCTAACTTCTACAATAAATTATTTCAAACGCCAGAAGCTTCAGCCGGGTGATAGAGATTTTGTATCAATTTAAGGACGAAAAGAAGTAGTAGAAAAAGACGTCGTTTGAAAGAGGAATGATCAACGTACGTGGGAAATGGAGGCCCGTCACTAGGTTCTCGACGGTGGAGAAGCCACGACAATGGCCTCTTGTTTTAGTATCCGTGGCTTCATCCATGGCCACCCACACTTGCACGTACATCATTTGAGCCACATCAATTATCACAAACTCGAACTTTCTAATCAACTCCTCAATGCTACAACTTTAACTTTCTCAACTCCCCAACAAAAGTTGCAACAATAGATGCATGTATAAATGGCATCCGTCGTCGTCAGTTTGATTGATATATATGAGTGTGTGTGTGTGTGTGTGACAGTGTGTGTGTGGGTGAGGGTGAGGTTGAGGGTGTGTGCATATGTGTGTATATATTGCTTCAGTTTTATAATAATGGACTCCACGTATGTACATTAATAACTCTTCCTTTCTCCTAAAAATATACAATGAACTATGCTTAAATACTTTTGAGGGGTAAAAATAAATTTTCTATAATAATCTGAATTTAAATTATGTACTTTAGAACATCTTTTATATGACAAAAAAATTGTAGTTCAATCATCTTTTACGAGACAAAAGGAATATTCATAGTTGCATTTTTCTCGGCATTGTCTATACTGGTTTAGTTCCGCAATAAGAGTCTCGTGTGTTAAAATAAATAAATAAATAAAATATCACATTATAATAATGATATAAAATAACATAATATTTTTAAATTTATCATTTCAATTTCACTATCATATTATCGTTAATAAATTTAAGACTAAATAAAATTAGGATATGAAACAAAAATATCATCAAAGTTCATAAAATAATTGGGAGATGGAAACTGTTTGTGGAACAAAATAATTAATATTAAAATTATACTACAATTTTTGTCATACAAATTTAACATTGCATGTTATTGAATGTTACCGAATTAAATCACCATGTCCCAACTGAATTCACCGACTTGCGACATGTATAATTAATGCATGTAGGCCGTCTAGCGTAAGTGAAGTCGCTGTGTGTGTGTAGCAAATTGCTCCCTCACTATATGAGTACCTTTTGTCACTATATAATAAGTATCCATGTTTGCGAATATATGTAAGGCTTTGGACGTTTGGCCAATTTGTCCAATTAAGTAGCTAGGGAGAGATCTAGAGAGAGGGATCGATCTAGAAATAATGGGGAGAGCACCTTGTTGTGAGAAAGTTGGTTTGAAGAGAGGGAGATGGACAGCTGAAGAAGATGACATTTTGACTAAATACATTCAATCTCATGGTGAAGGCTCCTGGAGATCATTACCCAAGAATGCTGGTAATTAATTAAGTTAAATTTGCACCATAAATATATACTTGCAATTGATGTTCGATCCTGATCAACAAATGGAAGAGGTATTTGGAAAGTGGGTTTTTTTTATGTGCATATATACATATATGTAATACTCCCTTTTGTTTTTAATTATAAGATTAATATTGATTTTCAAAATTTTAATTTTAGTCATTTTCAAACTTAAAATTAAAATAATTTATTTACGTTTTGAAAATAATAAATTTTATAACTAGTAATACTTTTTAAATAATTTATGATATTTATAATTATAATAATATAAACTAAATGAATTTATATCAATTTTAAATTAACTTTTAAAAAATTAATATCGATCTTATAATATTAGGAACGAAAGTTATATATATATATTTCAAGTGGTATATATCCATACTTATATGTTTATGTATATTAATTCATGCTGAACGAACGTTTTTAAAGGATTACTGAGGTGCGGAAAGAGTTGCAGACTGAGATGGGTTAACTACTTGAAATCTGACTTGAAGAGAGGCAAATTTTCTTCTGAAGAGGATGACATCATTATTAGGCTACATGCATCTTTGGGCAATAGGTCTCTCTCTCCCTCTCCCTCTCCCCCATTCTTCTTGTTGTCGTTAAAATGTTGATGGCTATAAGCTTGTTGCCATGCATCTTATTCATGCATGTGACTAGCTAGCTACTAGCTGGCGAACTGAACTCAAGAACGTATTTTTCTTTCAAAACTTTTTCTACTCTCTTTAAAGCATTTTTGTCCGTATGCTGTGTGTCAGTTACATGAATTTGAAGAGATATATTGAGCTGACAAGCATCACTACTTCTCTTAGATAAAAAAAAATTAATAAAATTTGTTTCACAAAAAAAATTATATATTTTTAATATAACTTCTTAGATTATCATCATAACTTCACTACTTTCTATATGTTATTGCTATTAACCTAAATATTTAACAAATATGCATCCTTATTATTTACAAATTTTATAAATACAACACTTTTTGTATAATAGAGGGAGTATATAAAAGTAGTGCTTGGTTTTTCATGAGAAAATTAATGATGATTTTGTGTCTGAATTTGTAGGTGGTCTATAATTGCTGGTAGCTTACCGGGTAGAACAGACAACGAGATAAAAAATTACTGGAACTCCCATTTGAGCAGACAAATTCACACCTTTTGGAGGCCCATCTCCAGCCGTATTCAACAACCACCACCAACTGTTATGGATTTACCAAAGCCCGAAGGCGTAGGCAATAATATTGATGTTGCCCCCAAGCAAAGAGGCGGCCGGACGAGTCGATCTGCCATGAAAAAGAACAAATTCTGTTATTTTTCCACCAAAAGACATTATAGTCCTCCTCCTCTCAAGTCGTTGGAAACAACTAGTACTGGTCATGAGTTCGAAAACGGAGGAATATTATTAGTCCCCATGCCACCAACTCCAACCTTGGAGGAGGAGACTAGTATTAATATTGTTGTTAAAAGTAGCATGCATTTGGACCCCCATGAAGATGAGGACGGTAAGTTGGGTAGCATTTTCTTGGACTCGTGTTTTAATGATATGGTGATTGATGGACTAGATGTAGGTCCAAATGGAGGAGTGCTACAAACTTTAGGAGGCCAAACCAAGGAGACAGAAAATGGGGCCCCCATGGATCCCAATGAATTGAAAGCATCAAGTGAAGAAGACGTAGAAATTTCTAAAAATCCAGAGACGACTTCTGATCATGGGTGCTTTTTTTCTTCATCAAATTCAGACATAAATGAAGAACAAATGATGAGTTGGGATTGGGATTACTTGGATAAATGGGATTGGAATGGTGGCGTTGAAGAACAGGACTTATGGGAAGGAGAGAAGATGTTGTCGTGGCTTTGGGACGATAATAAAGGTGATGATGAGGGAGATTGCACTAGTAATAATAGTAATATACTACTAAAGAGTGAGATTTACTCTGAGAAGCAAAATGCTATGGTTGCATGGCTTCTTTCTTAAATTTTTTTGTGTAGAAATAAATAATGTATAGTTAGGTTATGTAACAAGATTGGAGTATCTTGTTATATATTGTGTGCTAGCTGGACGATAAAAATTTTGTTCAATAATTTTTTTTTCCCCCAAGCGTCTCCTAAATTATATCTCAGAATCCATGGAAACCATATCCGTCGACCTTCTTTATTAATTACGAGGCATAACCACGTCTCCAGCAGAATCGTGAGTTTAAATCCTTCTTTATTAATTTTTACTCCTTGCTCCAGTACACCCTGAGATCATTAAAAATAAATTAATTAATTAAGAGGGGAAAAAACTCTGCTCACCAAAACCAAGTGAACCAACTATACTGGCCACACAAAATAAAATAAAATAAAGGCAAACAAACAAGAAGAGCTAGACCACCCCCAGCACCTTTTTTCATTAACAGATGAATCCGGAATAAGAATTTGTTACTTTTGTACTAGCAAGAGTTGTATGACTCGTATCCATTACCGAATGGTATAATAAAGAGACGTTAGATAACAAAACAAACAGATGGATATATTATAAATGTAACAAATTTTTATGTACTAATAAGTTAGTGACAGTTCCGTGACAATAGTCGGATCTTACCAAATTCATTAGTCATGTCGGAATTTGTAGTGATGGTTACTGCCTTATTGGTTGGTTAGCCAGCGGCCAGCGCTATCAAAGGGAAGACGAACCAAGCGTTTCCATTGCCGAGAGAATCAAGAAATAATTATTAATTATAGATATCATCATTGATAAGACATTACACTCTCAATCTGATAAATATGTATCAAGCATATACCTTACACAATAACACAAATTAAAAGATTGAAGTAGAAGAAAGAATGTATATACAAGTTATTTCAACTTATTATGATGCACAATACTCAACTACTCAAGTACACGTTTTTTTCTCTTTCTTAAAATTATTGAATGTACCCCGCTTAATTAAACACGTGCATTTTTGTTAATTGATAAACTAATTTTTAATCTCTCAATTTTGAATTTGAGTTTTAGGTAAGTAATTAATGTTAAAAGTTTCCAATTTTAATTTTTGTCCCCCCCTCAAATGATGTGATATAATTACATTGATTGAATGCATCTCATGTAATTTTACATTGACTCATTGTTTATTCAGCTATTATCGTTTGTAGCTGTAGTGTTTGATGCGTTAATTTGAACTTCTAAAAATGCCACAACATTTTTGGTGTGTGTGGGTGGCGTGGGGTGGGGTGGGGTGGGGTGGGGTTCAACAGTTAAATAAGTGTGTTAAAAATAAGCACTTTTTAGGCAAATAAAATTTTATGGTGTATTTAAACTTTTAAACGCACCAAAAACTAAATACCCTCTAATTAACCAAATAAGCACTAAATCATCAACACTAGTATTTGTTTTACTTACTGCCATTATTAATTAAGAGACATTAATTTAGAGGGTGATTGGGATCGCTTATAAGTAGGTAAATCTATTTATAATCAGTTTTAAAAAAGTAAAAAGTATTTGATAAATTGATTTTAAAACTGTTTATAATCACTTTTTTATGAAAATAATCATAAGCTCGAACAATAATCAGGATTGACCAAGTATATATATTACTAATCTATTCCTATTTATTTTAATAATTTCAAACATTACCCATATTTATTTTCCAAAACATTCCTTTTTAATAATTTATACTTGAAATAAGTGATTAACAAATTTTTTATACCAAACATTTTTCACTTATTACTAATTTAAGTACTTTTTTTATCAAATATAAATTACTTTTTTAAAACTGATTATAATCAAAAGCACTAATCAGAATCAATAATCATATTTTTTAAAGTAACCCCAAACATACTCCTAATTTGAGACAAATAAAATTTAAGATTATAGCATTAATTACCCTTAAATTATACACTTAAAACATCTTTAGATAGTGGACAAAATGTTTTTGTACTAAAACAATTTTTCATTATGAACACCCTTCTTCGGCCGGGAAAAATCTGTGAACTCTAGAAGCTAGTGAGGGGGACAGAAGTAAAGGATGTAGCACCTGATTTTTATACTAAACCTGAGTCGAGATTAAGTATTGAGTCAGCATATCTAAAAGTAAATGGGACGATATACTTATTTTAACTTTATAAGCTTTTATTTTGGATACCGAGAGATACATGGTAATAACTGTATGTACACCTACATATTTTGTGATGTCGTTCATAGTGCAGTATATAATTTTACAGTGCAAACTTTTAAATGCAAGCTAGGAGGGTGTGTAACTATCAATTTAGGATCTACAAATATTAATAATCTTTATTATGCTTCATGTGTCTACTGTATACTAAGTCTCATCACATACAGCACGAGAAACAGATATTGTACGGATTTGGTTAGCATAAAATTAATTTTATGATAAGTTAGATAATAAATCAATACAGTGTTGACACGTAGGCCGGGACTGTTCTCTCTTTGCATGTCAGCATTGTATTGATTTATTGTTCAACTTACCATGAAGTTAATTTCTTATTAATCGGATCAGATATTGTACCATAGAAACTATTATTCATGAAAGCAGTGTTACACGCAACCCCGCCGTTATATTTGTAGAAAATGTAAATTCTCAACATATGTTATCATTGGTTAGGAATATACCAATGACTGTATAATAGTACTCAATCAACCCATACCCATAATATAAGTATAAGGATATGTTAGAATTTCATGTTAATTTATAGTGTGAAATTAAAAAATATATCATTAATTTTGAATTAAGCGGCCTAAGAAAAATACTATTATATCTTTAATTTTGAAATAAATATATAGAGTATAAATTTATGTTCGCTTACGGAAATTTTGTACAAGGACAAACAATTTTAAAAGAAAAAAGATTGTCTTACTAGGAACGATCGATGGATCAACAAGAACGCGCGTGGGAGATGGAGGCCCCCTCATGAGGCTCTCGACGGTGGAGAAGCCACGACAATGGCGCCCTTGTTTTTTTAGTAGCCGCGGTACAATCCTTGGCCAACCACACTAGTAAGTAGTACACCATTAATAACTCACATAACTGTCATAGAAAAACACAACACACATAAATGTATGTGTGTATATATTTTTTTATGTATGTACAAATGCATGCAGTCCTCAATCCTCATACAGTCAAGGTTGGCCCATAGCATAAAAAAAAAGTTGGGTTTTAGGCCTTATTTTAAAGGAATGTCTAAATTTTTAAACACCATAAATAACCTATATAAAAAAAGTCTTATAAAAATATAAGTCCAATCAATCATTTAGAGTCCATTGTCTAATTCAAATATTAAATACCTTTAAAAAATTAACAGTATAAAAAAAACCTCATTTAAATAAAAAAAATATTAATACTCCCTCTGCCCCAAAATAAAAGTCCTCCATTGATTTTTGTAGTTAAATTGGTCATTTTTAAAATTAACAATTAAACATATATATTTAGATTTTCAAAAAAATAAATGTTGAGATTAATACTAAATTTTATGTAGTTTATAATGTTTGTAGGTTTTTAGCATATATATTAAATAATAATAATAAGATATATTGATTTAAAAAATAATCAATTTGACCATAAAAGTAAAAAAAGAACGTACTAAATATAGAAGACCTCATTTAGAAGTATCATTTTAAGCCTCAAATTGTTTTGAATCACTCCTGCATATAGTTAGTCAACTAGCTTTACATAGCTAGCTACTTTCTCACTATACTGTCAAAAAGAGGAAATATGTATTCAATATTTACGCTTTTGTCGCAATATAAATAATTATGCATCTATAATTAATTAAGGTCGGCTTTGGATTAATTTGTCCAAGAAAGTTTGAGTAAGAAATGGGGAGAGCACCTTCTTGTGAGAAAGTGGGTTTTCTTAGATGGACATCTGAAGAAGATGATATTCTGCAAACTACATGCAAGCTCATGGTGAAGGCTTCTGGAGATCATTACCCAAGAATGCTGGTAAGCATGGGTGGAACCAAGGGGGTCAAGGGGGTCAAGGGGGTCATATGACCCCCCTATTCCGACGTCGTTCATGTTATAAGTAAAGTTGGATGGGGAGTAATAAAGATTATAACTATATATCTTATAGTTTGTTGCAAGATAGAATCGTTCTTTTGCTTAATATGTGCTTCTACCATGGTTGCCTCTAGGGGCATTTCTGTTTTTTCTGTTAGTGGAGATTAGAAAGCTACTATTTTTAAAAGTGTTATTTTTACCACTTGCTGTAAGGCAATGTACTTCTGCTCTCCCTCTGCTTGTATTCTCTATTTTTTTCTAATTTCTTTCATGTAGTGCAATAAATAAGCACTTTAAGCATCAATATCTTTCAGGATAATCAGACCTACAACCGAAAGAAGCACTCTAAGCGTCAATAAATAAAATTTTTTTACTGATATATTTTGACCCCCTTCTAAAAACGTTTTGGTTCCGCCACTGCTGGTACGTAATCAATTTTACTCGTATACTTCTTTTGATCCCCTACCCATCGAGAATATATAGCAAATTAACCCTATTTAAAATATTGATCGTTCCGTCTTTTGATGGACAACCACATACGCACTGTGGAAGAGTCAATTCATATAGGTTGTGTTCGGTTGCCGATAATTAGAACGTTTGTAACGGTAACGTTTGGTACCGCACCACTTTTAAAACATTATATTTAGATCTCAAAAATATCGTTTGTAAGTTAAATAAGTTATATTTAAAATAAATTGATTGTAAACAAATAAGATTATATTGATTCGATTTGAACTCTTTAATGAAATTGCCCATTTCAATAAGCATTCTTAATAATCTCAATTACATTTTATGTGTTTGGGGAGACGAACAAGGACATAGTTAACACTTCTTGTGAATTGGCGTTTATATTTATATATATATAGGGAATTAATATTTTTACAAAGAAAATTGATATTTTCACAAGATCTCATTCACATGAAGTAAGCCCTACTTACTATTCATGTATATTCATGTGATGAGAGCCTTGTGAAAATATTCATATGAGGAGAGCCTTGTGAAATTTAATACCACTTATTTTTGGACAGCTCTATACACACAAATACTAAACACAAATTTCATCTCAACCATTAAAAAATGGGGCCTGGCATAGAAATTCGTGTCAGACCCCATTTTTTAATGGTTAATATGGAATTTGTATTTGGTGTTTGTGTGTGTAAACTTATTCCTTATTTTTTACTCCTTCCATCCTCAAAAGACTAAATTAAGTACATTTTTCAGACAAATTAAGAAAAGTAAAGTGGTGGAAAGAGAGTAAAAAAAAGTTCTAGATTTTTCCTTAGGGGTTTCAAAGATTTCATAAAATGACAAGTCTTTTTATTTTTTTATACTAATAAACTCCACTAAATGACATACTTAACTTTTTCTTTATATACTTAGCTCATACTTTTGAGGGGGGGAAATTTGTACTTTAAGGCATTATTTTGAGAATGGAAAGTATTTATTTAGGGAATTGATATTTTCACAAGATCTTACTCACATGAGGTAGGCCCCACTTATTATTCATGTGAGAAAAGTCTTGTGAAAATATCAATTTTCCTTATAAAAATATCAATTCTCTTAATTTATTTGCTAAACAAAATAGTACCATGAACTGAGAGAACTTAGAAGTCTGATAATTTGTCAAACTTTTAGGAACAAGAGATTAATAGAGAAGTTTTTCTTATATATATATATATATATATATATACGGAATACACCATCTATATCATTAAAAATAAAAATAAACGGTCATAATTAAAAACTGAAAAGCTACGTCCACTACTAATAGTAGCGAATGCTGATCAGAAAGACAAACCTTAAAAAAAAAATTAAATGTTTGCTACTAATAGTAGCGAACGTCTATTTTTAATTTCTAATCTTAGTCGTTACTTCTTTTTTGTACGGTATAGATGATGTTTGTCCATTTTTGATCCATAGCAAATATATGCTATGGATCATGCCCATATATATATATATATATATATATAAACGGTATTAATTAATAGACACGCTAACAAATATATGTTGATTAATGTTTTGAAGGATTACTGAGGTATGGGAAGAGTTAGTTGCAAATTGAGATGGGTTAACTACTTGAAATTAATTCCGACTTAAAGAGAGGTGTTAACGTCCTTGATAGGATCACTGAAATGTCAGGCCAAAAAGTACACTAATATATACTGAAAATATAAATTATACTGTGGTGAAATCAAACCCACAAAATATAAAAACACAAGAATTTTTACGTAGAAACCCAATGGAAAAAAATCATGAGAGAATTCAAAAATCTACTAAAAAGATATTGAAAGTGTTACAAAATTCTCTCAAGGAAAAGGTTCACCAACACGCAGACCGACGAACACCGATATACATCGATATATAGTGATTTGTAATGAAATACAACAATATTTCTCAATACACATGGTGTATATCACTACCTTTCAATGTTTACCGATGTGTATTGATGGTACTTGTTGTTCAACGCTGTATATCACTATAACTCTGTGTATATCGATGTGTGTCGGCGCATAATCAAGGTAGAGTATTTTGGTTGAACTATACATCTTTGGGTTTGAATGTTTAGTGTATCTCTCTGTTGTGTAATGTTTACCTCGATCATGTCCCTCTTTTTGTCCTTGACTCCCTGTATATATATACTCAATGACTGCATATATTTTGTCCTTGACTCCCTATATATATATTTCAGCATATATTTTGATTCTCCATTATAACGTTTAATTGTCTGTATTTATTCTTGCACCAGAGTATTTTTAGGCGGCCAAAGCCATGACCTGATCTGTGAGGTGTTTAACAGCTTGTTAAGTGTGTAGGTATCTTGCTATGAAATAATTTCAACAACAGAAATATCCACTTTCCCTGGCCTCTTTCATTTTCTTCTATTTTTCCATCTTAACCATGTGTCTAATGGTGAACTTGTTTACTCTCTCTGGAGAATGCCCGTCAGTTTCAATTCAAGGAAAAATTATGCCATATATAGTTGGTAGTTAGGCCTGGAGGAGACACAGAATGGGCCCTGCAGGGATCCCAATAATAAATAAATAGATAAATATATGCATACTTATAACTTGCATACAATATCACTAATATATTAACTTTTGACAAAAAAGAATGCATGAGTTTTTGTGTTAAATTAAATTTTTATTTATTTTTTTGTCAAAAGTGAGGTGTGTAGTGATGTTGTAAGTATGTATAGATATGTCCTAAATAAATTGAAAGCAATAAGTGAAGATGTAGAGATTTCTAATTAATTACCCGCTGATCAGCTCAGTGTCAAGTAATCCAGAGATTAATTCTGATCAAGGGAGGGTACTATTGTTCTTCAACAAAGTCGAACATACTAAATCAAGAATTAGAAACGATGGGCTGGGCTTGGGCTAATTGGGATAGGGATAACTGGGATTAATTGGAATTGAATGGTGATGTTGAAGGGCTGAAATTATGGAATACTCACTACCCCACCATGCATGCCAGTATCTTTGTCTCAAAATATCAGAGTCCAAGTTTTAAAAATAAATTAACTTTAATATATTATTATATGATTGAATAAATTTTTTTTTCTCTGGTCGTTGGTACAGTTAATGATGGACTGATAAATTGATCTTCCAATATCTAGTCTCATCAACTCTCTGTTGTTTAAATTTTCTCTTAATTACTTGGCCTGTAATAAGTATCTGCTTCACTAGTTTGAGTATTAGCATTATAACTATCAACGTAAATGGTTTCAATTTCAACTAATTTGTAATTGAGTCGAGACCGGCCGTGTAATTAATACTTGGGCGGCCCTCTTCATCCTTCCCTCTTCCCTAATCCGCACCAAATCGACATCCTTCTCCATCACGACACACCGCCCCCTCTTCCACATCTATCTCTCATCACAAACCCACCATCTTTTCACTAGCAAGATACAAACCCAATACCATCACTCCTGCCTGGCATCAACGCCAACATTTATTGTTCGCCGAAAGAAAAAAATTTAAGAAACATTTATTGTTCACCGAAAGAAAGAACGATCCAGAAGAGAGAACGGATGAATGTTTGAGAGTGACCCATATTTGTAAGGACGACAATCCGTCGTCGTCGCCATCAATTAAATGTCGATCTTGCCTCATCGTTTGAGTTGGGAGGTGAATTGTAGTGAAGAAGATAATTTGAATATGGACTACTTAAATTTTGATGAGTTGGGGTTAATTTAGATATGGGTTTGAAATGGAGAATATGATGAAATTAGGGGTAGGGCTGCTTTGGATTTAAGTGCATGTGCGGTGAATAGGAAGGAGACTAAGGTGACTTCTTCCATTACCCAAAGGGTGAAGAAGATGATTATCATTTTGTTATTTTGGTTTTGGTTTTGAGTAGTACTGTATTTACTCATCTATAGTTAACGTTTTAAATTTTACATTATTCTTACCACACATTATAATCGTCTAATTACATATCAAACAGTAAAAATTATCACTTGTTCGCACTTTAATTTAGAAGAATCCGCACAACTAAAGTGCGGACTCAAAATTGGCCAAAATATCTTTTAGAATCCACACCTTAGTAGTGTAGACTATAATTTTAAGAAAATTTAACATATTATTATAATATTAATATAATGACATTTTGATAATATTCTCATTCACACAATTAAAGTTCTGACGATAAATTTGTCGCTATAGACTTCCTATTTTTGTCTGAGTTTTGCGTCTATTTGTTATTTCCTTATATTTTGTTCCTTATGTTTTGTTCCATACAATATTTTAATAGCAACCAATTAAGCATAACGATTGCCCTACTAACATGAACCAAACCAATATTAAACAATCAAGCTTTTATGCTTGCTGACCCAATTTGAAACTACCGAAGAGTTAAAGGTTGGGAAAATTACTCATATAGAAGGGGGGAAATGAACAAAAAAAAAATTTAGCACAATAATAACTTATCCAAATTGTGTGTGCAAATCACCCCGGTTAGAAAACTAGGAGGAGGGATGAAATCATCAAAGTTCCAATGGAACAAATTAAAGTGACGATGGTTGAATGAGGAGCAGTATTTTTATGATGATTGGTGCGATCTTGATGAGGAGATAGAGTCGGGTGGTTCAAGTCTTGTTCTGATAGTGGTGAGGGAGATTCTTCGCCAACGGGTGCTGGAGAAGAGATCTGATGAGAAAGGAGAATTCTCATAGTTATTGGTTCTATAAGAAAGGTCGGGGGAGAAAGACGGATCAGAGATCCAATCCAGTATTAACGCATTCCTCTACGCATAACTGGCGTGGACCTGCTGGGTCAAAGAGAAAACAGAAAGGCCTAAAAAAAAAGTATTGAATCTTGATTTCAAATTTGGGACAAAGGAAGGTGTCATCGACAAATCAAAGGGATGCACGTTAGAGGGTCAGCATGATGACCACCAACTTTTCGTTCTTGTGACATCTTCAACTCTGCTAATGAAGTAATGAGACGCATATTGGTTTAACTCGTAAATGATGTGCCCATCAATATATTTATTGTTCGCATTTTAATTGTGTGGGCAAAAATATTACCAAAATGTAATGCCATTACTTCAATATTATAATAATATATTAAAATTTCTAAAAGTCACAGTCACTACTAAATTGAGGATCTTAGAGGGTATTTTAATCACTTTTTGGTCCGCACTTTTGAGTTCGTATTTTAGTTTTACTGGCTCCCCTAAACTAAAGTACGGATGAGTAATAATTTTTACCGTTAGATCTACAATTAGACAGTCACGATTTGATGTAAGAATAAAGTTTACAACGTTTACTATTAATCAGTCTCATATATATATATATATATAGAGAGAGAGAGAGAGAGAGTATAATAATCTTTAACCGTAAAAATTAACGACATTAAACAAAAATTGTTAAATGGTGAAAATAAGTAATTATTTGAAATTTACTCTATTTTTTAATAAATAAAATTATATCAAATAATTAAGCATCCTAACTCATAGACATCATGATTAACAGCCACCGTAGTTAAAGGCAAGGTTTCATACCAATCATATCGAAGAAATTAGCTTCCATAATGATTAATCAAATTCCACACATATTGTTCCCAAAAAGCAAGGAAATACAGTAAATAGAACATGATTTTACAGTCTACTCCATTGTTAAATGGGAGTTAAGAAGTCTAATTTCTTTAGAATAATCTTTTTCATTCAAATTGAACATGATTTTATCAACTGCATATGGCAACATATCTTTCATAAATAAATATGTCCGTACAGCCTATATGGTTCAAGGCTTCAAGCCTATGAAACCAATTCCCCCTAAAGCAAAACCATGAACTGAAAACGGTATCAATATTTGAAGGACGGCCTTCAGATTAATTATTTAAGTTTGTTAAAAAACCCAAGATACTTTTTGAAGCCCAACAACGTTGGTTGTACATACTGATAATGATATATTTCCCGGCCCATGTAATCTTGGCCTATTTAATTATTTTCACTTGAGCTTTTTCTTTAAACTTATTTTTCTCGCTAACCTTAATTTAGCTAGTGAGGGTGTTACTAGTATTAATAACTTATTTAAATAAGTATATATGTATTCACAAATTTTGTTACTGGTTATAATTATTCTCTTTATTATAATTCTTAATATATAGACTAACAATTATTATTGAATTAATAATAGTATATATTACTATTATCCTATAATAAAATAAATTAATATTTTTATATGATTATATAATTAATTTGTTATCATATATCAATAATCTATAACAATGTATACCCTACCCTTTTTGGTCATTTTGCACCGTTTAACCACAATTGTTGTAATCTTTAACTGAACAAGAATTACACTTTCAACAACATAAGTTGTTAATAAACAAACAAGATCATAACTTTTCAAACGTAACTTAATTACTCTACAAACATATTTTTAACTGCGTTTGCAAAACGCTACTACCACTGTAATAGTTATCACTAATATACGCAAACGAACAAACCCTATATACAATATTTGTACAACTATTATATACAAATAAAAGGAGTGATTGAGTTGGATAATGTAAATTTGGAACACGTAGTAATCATTTTTAAAGCCGGATAAATTACTTTATTACTCCATCCGTCGCAGATTAAATTTTTTTATTACTATTTTAAATATTTTTAAGTAAAATATTTACTTATTTTAAATATTATATCTTTTACAATAATTTACCTATAATATATTTAGTTTTAATTGTCATATTTTTATTCTCTATACATATTTATAAAGTATCACTAGTCATATTAAAAAATTATGCAATTAAATAATAATTTAAATATAAATAATTTTCTCATTTTATCATTTTTCTTAATATACATAAAAAATCAACCAAAATTTTTATCCTAAAATAGAGGGAGTAGTATTTTTTTTTAATGTACTTTGTTAGTAATAGGTGTTGAGTAGTTGATTATGATAATTTATTATCCTAATAGTAATATACTAATATCTTGATTTCCCAATTCATATTAACATAAATAATATTCAAATTTGTATTAATAAAATACAAATCTCTAATAAATAAATAAAACTTCTAAAAGAATTTTTAGTTTTGGTCTTACTATTTTTATTACAAATTTTTTTTATCATAAATTTATGTAATTAGTTAAGACAATATAACACATTATACTATATGTCATATACTTCAAATTTGTATTAGTTTATATATGATTTAGTTTTGTGGTTACCTAATATTTATTACGAGTTGAGGTGATATGTTTCGAATATTGTATGATTATAATTCTTTATTTTCAATTCATATTAACACAAATATTATTCAAATTTGTATTAATGAAATATTATTCAAATTTAAAAATATAGATCTATCTCTAATATGAATTGAAAATATGAAGAAAAAAAATTCTTATTCAAATTAGTATAAGTACTATACAAATTTCTATCAATTAAATTTTAAAACACCATATTTCTAATAGGAATAGAAAAAGGAAAGATCATTTTTCTTTTCAACTCCTATATCACTTATAAATTCACTAACAATCATTTACTTTTATTAAATCTCGATCGATTCCACAAATAAAGAACAAAGAAAATTTATGCAATGAAAACGTTATCAAGATATAATTGAGAAATAAACATTTGAAGAGCAATATTGTTTGAAAAAATAACAAACACATCTGAACACCGATTATTCAATGAAATTTAAAAACAACTTGAAAGGTATATATTAATTTGAAACTTACAAGATTTAATATTTATATTGTTTTTGTAATTGTCTTGAGTTTAGCACACTTATTTGTTTTTTTAAATTACACTGTTTAAAATTTGTTTTATTGTCATATATATGACTTGATTTTATTTATAGATAATATTATATTTACTTTTTTCTCCTATTTTTCATTAAGGCTGCATTGATACCATAAACATAAATTAAAGAAAATTCATTGATCAAAAACGTTATCAATGATTTAGAAAAAAATATTCGAGAAATGTAAAATCAAGAATTCTCAAAGACGAGAAGTGTGACACTCCCAAATCTGGGCCCACACAGTCCAAATTTGAGTTGTCAAAAGACTACAACAAAATTATTACAACGTTTAACAATACAGTGTATAATAATACACAACTAAGTATTCACTATTATTGTCACACTATTTTACAACACGTGAAGACTACGATAGCTATCCCTCGGACTCTCACTCCATCCCCCGGCTAGACCCAGCCACGTTCTCATCTCCTGTTGAAAAATAATGGAAAAAAAAAGAAAGGGTGAGCTCAAATAGCCCAGTAAGAAATATCATGACTAAGATAATGACGAATAAATTATCATTAACCTTCAACAGTTGAGTTCTTGATAGAATACAATAGACTACAAGGTTGTAAGACCCCAAATTTTATGAAATATAAAATTTAATTTTTCTTCATATATTTTTTTTCATGAAACAGTAAGTGGTTAAACTGACGAATTTGAAAGTTAAGGATGTTATGTGCAAATTTTATTTTGTCGGACAATATTCGTTTTGTCGGGGAATATTCGTTTGGTCGGGGAATATTCGTGCCGTACGACGGCGCCGAAATAACAAATTATTTGTGGACCCCACAACGGAATAATTGTCGGATATAGAAAACGACAGAAGTAACCTTTTTAAATAAAAATAGTCAACGGTGTTAACTGTTAAAATACCGGTGATAAAAGAATAGTAGCATACGGTAATTTATGGTATTTTACTGTAGCATGCGGTACTCTACAGTAGCACACGGTATTGCACAGTGTCTCATATTATTGACACCGTAACTGTTACGCATCATTTCATCAATAATTGTCACTGCATAATATTTTATATTATCAATTCAATTATTGTTGTTACACAGTATTTTGCATTATTGATTCAATAATTGTCATTACACTATATTTCATATCATTGACTCAATAATTGTTGCTGCACTGTTTTTAAAATTATTGAATCTAATAATTGTCACAGTAGCAAATACACTATAATTTATATTATTAAATTAATAAAAATATGTAACGTGTTTCTTACATTATTGTGGTAACATTATTTTATATGTTGGACCCACAGGAAGAATAAATAAATAAATAAATAAATTTTTAAAAAATAAATAAATAAATAAATAAAAATTATTTTACTATTTGAAATAGTAACGTGAATAGTAACATGTGGACCCCATGTGGGGGCCACATGAAAAACAAACATGCAAAATGAGTTGCTGAAGAAAAAAAAAAGGGGGGGCAGCGCTGAGAATTTTCAACTGGCGTGCAGCACGCCAGTTGTTCACCTACCACGCATAGTGAAAATTTTCTCCTATAAATAGCTTGCTCAACTGAATAGAAAAATCACACCTAAAACATAAAATTTTTCTATAAGAATTTTATGAGTTTTCTCTGAGAATAGTAAGGTTATTTTGAGAGTTTGAAAGTCAAAAGGAGTGCAGGAATTTTTCAAGTAAGTTTTTTATTAAAGAGTAGTAATTTCATAAATTCCTATTTTTCGCGGTATTCACAAATCTTCCCTTAGAAGACTCTTCTTTGAGAAGATTCATTTTTAAAAGCTTTCTTTGGAAGATTTATTTTAGAATATTATTTTAAAAACTATTTTAAAGTAGTTATATTATACTACAAAAATTATGTTAAATATATATAATTTTGATAGTTTATATTATACGAGTTATCATACACTTTGAAATTTATATGTGTTAATTACTAATTTTATTAAAAATATATATAGGTTGATCAACCTCATTTAAATCAATATCCAGTCACGTGTTAAGGTAAGGGGTATCATTCTTTTCAAACTCTTAAACTTACTACAGTAAGGGATGTCATTTTCTTTCATACTCTTAAACTTACTACTGTAAGGAATATCATATTCTTTCATCTTATATTATTTAAACTTACTACGGTAAGGAATATCATTCTTTTCACACTCTTAAATTTATTGCGGTAAGGAATATCATCTTATTTCATATTCTATTATTTAAACTTACTACGGTAAGGGGTATCATTCTTTTCAAACTCTTAAACTTACTACAGTAAGGGATGTCATTTTCTTTCATACTCTTAAACTTACTACTGTAAGGAATATCATATTCTTTCATCTTATATTATTTAAACTTACTACGGTAAGGAATATCATTCTTTTCACACTCTTAAATTTATTGCGGTAAGGAATATCATCTTATTTCATATTCTATTATTTAAACTTACTACGGTAAGGGGTATCATTCTTTTCATCATCATAAATGGATATTCTTTTCTTTCTTACTTGAAGGGATTATCATTCTTTGATTCTCGAAAATAATATCGTTTCTTTCTTGTGCCATTTACTTCCATGTATTAAATTGTGGGAATAACCTTACGGCGCGGTTTACCGCCTGTTGGTGAATAACCTTTTGTATTCATTCCTTATTAATCTTTGAGAATAATCTTACGGTGCGGATTATCGCCTGTTTGGTGAATAACTCTTCGTATTTAAATTGATGGGAATAACCTTACGGCGCGGATTATCGCCTGTTTGGTGAATAACTATTCGTATTCAAATTGATGGGAATAACCTTACGGCGCGGATTACCGTCTGTTGGTGAATAACCCTTTTTATTTGTCTCGTGTGAAAATAATTTGTCTACACGAATTATCACATGACACTTTTATTCCATATTCGTAAGTGATATCATTTTCCTTTATACTCATAAGGGATACCATCTTTTTCATCTTCCATTATTCAAACTTACTGTGGTAAGGGATATTAATTTCCTTCACCTTTTGTTAATCAAACCTGCTACGATAAGGGATATTATTTTCTTTCATACTCTTAAATCGAAACTTATTATGGAACTATTGCTTCTAAAATTCCTGAAAATATTATATGTTCCATAATAGTTGAACTTCATTATTTCAACTGAACCTTCCTATTTTCTGAACCTTTCTATTGAACTGTAACCGTTATTCTGAACTGTGGATCTTGAATATCATTTTTAAATTTCACTCCACATCATGTTGGCAATTTGGACATTATTTGAATCTGCACAAAGTAAACTTTCGATACTTATTGTTTATCCTGTTCTTCTGTTCATCATTTGTATCACTGTTATTTGTATTAATCATCAATAATCAAGCTGTTGTGAATATCTGTGGCCGGGGGCACAGATGTGATATAATTGTTGAACAGATGATAGGTTAAAGGCGATATACTAGGTTAAAGGCGATACATATGTTCGGTGTCTTTTATGGCACGTGGTGAATGTTCTCTTTGGCCCGTAGTGCAAAGATGAACTGTTGGTTGGTATGATTATAACCAAAGGCTGAATCTGGTATAATCATGACCGTTGGTGTTATATTGAATGTCTTTGGCCCGTAGTGCAAAGATGAACTGTTGATCTGCATGTTTATGACCAGGAACTGTGAAGTTGCATTATCTTGACTAATGTTATTTCAGATGATAAAAGTTGATGATATTTTTACTAAAAAGAGAAGCGAGTGGATATTATAGTCTACATTATTCTTCTAATAGATTGCTCATTCCGCTGCTATTATTGATCTGAACATTGTTCAAGAATTTAACTGCAGTTTTTGATATAAACCTTGTAGTCTATTGTATTCTATCAAGAACTCAACTGTTGAAGGCTAATGATAATTTATTCGTCATTATTTTAGTCATGATATTTCTTACTGGGCTATTTGAGCTCACCCCTTTCTTTTGTTCCATTGTTTTTCAATAGGAGATGAAAACGTAACAGGGTCTAGCCGGGGAATGGAGTGAGAGTCTGAGGAATAGCTGTCGTAATCTTCACGTGTTGTAAAATAGTGTGGCAATAATAGTAAAGACTTAGTTGTGTATTATTATACATTGTATTGTTGTACGTTCTGCTTTGTTGTAATAATTTTTGTTGTAGTCTTTTGACGACTCAAGTTTGGGCTGTGTGGGCTCAGATTTGGGGGCGTCACAGTTGGTATCAGAGCTTAGGGATATGGTCTTTAATGGAGATCTGGGGTTAGAATTAGAAGGGGAGAGACGAATAGAATCGGTCACTAGTGTGTCCCACCTAAATTAGATTTTATTATCTAATGAGTTGATTTGAATATAGGGACATGAAGTGATGAGTCAGTTTGTTTGAACTAACAATTATTTTGTGACCACAGTTAAGTATGGCATCTGAAAATCAGGAAGTTAACTATGAAATGACCGAAACAAATGTAGCTGCAAAACACGAGGCGACGAATAATCTTCTTACAAACTCAGAGTTGAATCAATTGCCTAAGGCAAAAATTATGCGTGTTCTATCCAGTAAGGATGAAGGTGAAAGCTCTGTTACAGTCGTTCCAGATCCATTATTAGAAGAAATTAAAGGAAGTAATGAACTTGCGGAAATTATTGCCTTTAATTTACTCACTAATTGGGAGAGTCATATCACCTGGTTATGCTCTATAACAAAGGACCAGAATATATGGACGTTTCATATAAGTCTGTGGGATTTATGGTGTTCCAGTTATGATTTTCAAGATTATTTAAAAATGATGTTTCTATACTTTTGGGCGCTACAATTTAGAGGAATTCAAGTAAAGTTAGTCACTATCGTGGAAACTGCAGTCTATCGAAAATACTATTCTTATAGAAATCATTGGTACGTTACTACTGATGAAGTTGAGGAATCCGAGAAACAGTTCGTTAGAGAATTATTTAGTGGTATTCCCATGGTTGAAATACGTGAAGATCCGAATGAAGTACTCGGGATTCGATTTGACGATAACAGTCAAGAAACCGAATGAGGTGATAACCGGTAAGCTATTCATAAATTCTCGTAAAATCTACGCTCTATTAGATACCTGCTCTATCCTTTCTTTTATCTCACCTATATGTGCTCAACGTTTAAATTTGACTTCTGAAAACTTAGACTTGACTTATCAGTTGAAACCTCATTGAGAGAAATATCTATTACATCTACTGTCTATAAATCTTGTCTGGTTCAAAACAACAACCTCACATTACCTCGTGACCTTATTTCTTTGGAGATGCATGAATTTGATGTGATTATAGGAATTGATTGGTTGACTACCCATCATGCTAAAATTGATTGTTTTCATAAGATTATTAGTTTTCATATTCCTAATCAACCTGTCATGCAAATTCAAGCAACTAAACCATTGAAATCTATAACTGTTATTTCTAGCCATAAAGTCATTCGTTTATTGAAAAACGAATGTCAAGCCCTTTTAGCTCATGTCACTGATTTGAACAAAAATACGTCAAACTTGAATGATATTTCCGTTGTTAATGAGTTTTCTAACGTTTTTCCTGATGAACTTCCTAGCTTACCTCCAAACCGAGAATTTGAATTCTGTATTGATCTTGAACCCCGTACTAAGCCCATTTCTAAAGTCCCATACCAAATGGCTCCCATAGAACACCAAGAGTTGAAAGTTTGATTATTAGATATCGGTATCATTCGAGCGAGGAATGCGAGAAGAGTTTTCAAGAACTCAAGAGGAGACTTGTTTCAGTTCCTGTTCTGACCATTCCATCAGGATCAGGAAAATTCGTCATATATAGCGATGCTTCAGGCAAAGGTCTAGGTTGTGTCCTTATACAACATGGAAAGGTTATAGCTTATGCCTCTCGACAACTCAAAGATTATGAGAAAAATTATCCTACTCATGATCTAGAGTTGGCAGCAATCGTTTTCGCGTTGAAGATCTGGAGACACTACTTGTACGGAGAAAAAGTGGATATCTATACGGATCATAAAAGTCTCAAGTATTTCTTCACCCAGAAGGAACTCAACATGCGACAACGACGTTGGCTTGAGCTATTGAAGGATTACGACCACACAATCCAGTATCACCCGAAAAAGGCAAACGTTGTAGCTGACGCTTTGAGTAGAAGATCTTATGCGAGTACAAGTGCACTGCTGACAACACAAAAGTGTATTTTGTACGACTTGCAAAAGATGGAGATAGAGCTAAAGACACCAGGGACCCACTCGAAGATTGCTCACGTGCGAGTAGAACCAGCTTCAATGGATAAAATTAAAGCTGCTCAAGCTACCGATCCGGAACTGATGAACATGATGAAGAAAGTACAAGAAGGTGCCATCCCCGAAACAAGAATCGACGAGACAGGAATACTTCGAGTTAACTCTCGACTCTGTGTTCCTAACGATCCTGAATTAAAGCATAAAATCATAATGGAGGCACACAACACGCCGTTTGCAATCCACCCAGGAGGTACCAAGATGTATCGAGATCTTCGACATACATTTTAGTGGAACAATATGAAAAGAGAGATTACAGAGTTTATCTCAAGGTGCCTAACTTGTCAACGTGTCAAGGCAGAGCATCAAGTACCTAAGGGTCCATTACAACCACTTGAGGTTCCCGAATGGAAGTGGGAACACATCAATATGGATTTCGTGACGGGTCTTCCCAAAGTTTCTCAAGTCTTAGATGCAATTTGGGTCATCGTAGATAGATTGACCAAATCCGCTCATTTCTTGCCTATACGAGAAAACTTTTCACTTGAACGTCTTGCCGGTATGTACATAAATGAGATCGTGAGATTGCATGGCATGCCAGTTTCCATAGTTTCTGATCGAGATCCTAGATTCACTTCACGCTTTTGGATCAGTCTACAAAAAGCTATGGGCACTGAACTACGTTTTAGTTCTGCATACCATCCTCAAACGGACGGACAATCGGAAAGGACGATCCAGACCCTCGAAGATCTTTTGAGACTTTGTGTATTAGACTTCAAAGGAAGTTGGGATAAGTACTTGCCATTGGTGGAATTTTCTTACAACAACAGTTACCAAGCAAGCATAGGCATGGCTCCATTCGAGGCTTTGTATGGAAGGAAGTGTCGCTCTCCAATATGTTGGAATGAGGTAGGAGAAACAAAATTATTGGGACCCGAGTTGGTACGCTTGACGACCGAAAAGATCCAAATGATCCGACAACGAATACAGACAGCGCAAGAACGACAAAAGAGTTATGCTGATCTTCATCGGAGAGACGAAAGTTTCAACGTCGGAGATCATGTATTCTTACGTGTTTCTCCATGGAAAGGAGTTACGAGATTCGGAAAGAGAGGAAAACTCAACCCTCGATTTATTGGCCCATTTGAAATCCTCGATCGGGTGGGAACTGTAGCTTACAGACTAGCCTTACCACCAAGTATGTCTCGCATCCATAACGTTTTTCACATATCTATGTTACGTAAATATGTGAAGGACCCAAACCACGTCATTGAGTTAGAACCAGACGTTATAGCAGAAGATTTAACGTATGAGGAGGTACCTGTTAAGATCCTAGATAAGAAGGAGCAGATTCTACGCTCAAAGGTTATACCTCAAGTTAAGGTTTTATGGAGGAACCAAGATATTGAGGAAATGACCTGGGAGCTAGAATCCGAGATGAAATCTAAATATCCTTACCTCTTCGAAATGCCAGGTACGTCAATTTCGGGGACGAAATTTCATAAGGAGGGGAGGTTGTAAGACCCCGAATTTTATGAAATAAATAAATTTAATTTTTCTTCATATATTTTTTTTCATGAAACAGTAAGTGGTTAAACTGACGAATTTGAAAGTTAAGGATGTTATGTGCAAATTTTATTTTGTCGGACAATATTCGTTTTGTCGGGGAATATTCGTTTGGTCGGGGAATATTCGTGCCGTACGACGGCGCCGAAATAACAAATTATTTGTGGACCCCACAACGGAATAATTGTCGGATATAGAAAACGACAGAAGTAACCTTTTTAAATAAAAATAGTCAACGGTGTTAACTGTTAAAATACCGGTGATAAAAGAATAGTAGCATACGGTAATTTATGGTATTTTACTGTAGCATGCGGTACTCTACAGTAGCACACGGTATTGCACAGTGTCTCATATTATTGACACCGTAACTGTTACGAATCATTTCATCAATAATTGTCACTGCATAATATTTTATATTATCAATTCAATTATTGTTGTTACACAGTATTTTGCATTATTGATTCAATAATTGTCATTACACTATATTTCATATCATTGACTCAATAATTATTGCTGCACTGTTTTTAAAATTATTGAATCTAATAATTGTCACAGTAGCAAATACACTATAATTTATATTATTAAATTAATAAAAATATGTAACGTGTTTCTTACATTATTGTGGTAACATTATTTTATATGTTGGACCCACAGGAAGAATAAATAAATAAATAAATAAATTTTTTAAAAAAAAATAAATAAATAAATAAAAATTATTTTACTATTTGAAATAGTAACGTGAATAGTAACATGTGGACCCCATGTGGGGGCCACATGAAAAACAAACATGCAAAATGAGTTGCTGAAGAAAAAAAAAAGGGGGGGCAGCGCTGAGAATTTTCAACTGGCGTGCAGCACGCCAGTTGTTCACCTACCACGCATAGTGAAAATTTTCTCCTATAAATAGCTTGCTCAACTGAATAGAAAAATCACACCTAAAACATAAAATTTTTCTATAAGAATTTTATGAGTTTTCTCTGAGAATAGTAAGGTTATTTTGAGAGTTTGAAAGTCAAAAGGAGTGCAGAAATTTTTCAAGTAAGTTTTTTATTAAAGAGTAGTAATTTCATAAATTCCTATTTTTCGCGGTATTCACAAATCTTCCCTTAGAAGACTCTTCTTTGAGAAGATTCATTTTTAAAAGCTTTCTTTGGAAGATTTATTTTAGAATATTATTTTAAAAACTATTTTAAAGTAGTTATATTATACTACAAAAATTATGTTAAATATATATAATTTTGATAGTTTATATTATACGAGTTATCATACACTTTGAAATTTATATGTGTTAATTACTAATTTTATTAAAAATATATATAGGTTGATCAACCTCATTTAAATCAATATCCAGTCACGTGTTAAGGTAAGGGGTATCATTCTTTTCAAACTCTTAAACTTACTACAGTAAGGGATGTCATTTTCTTTCATACTCTTAAACTTACTACTGTAAGGAATATCATATTCTTTCATCTTATATTATTTAAACTTACTACGGTAAGGAATATCATTCTTTTCACACTCTTAAATTTATTGCGGTAAGGAATATCATCTTATTTCATATTCTATTATTTAAACTTACTACGGTAAGGGGTATCATTCTTTTCAAACTCTTAAACTTACTACAGTAAGGGATGTCATTTTCTTTCATACTCTTAAACTTACTACTGTAAGGAATATCATATTCTTTCATCTTATATTATTTAAACTTACTACGGTAAGGAATATCATTCTTTTCACACTCTTAAATTTATTGCGGTAAGGAATATCATCTTATTTCATATTCTATTATTTAAACTTACTACGGTAAGGGGTATCATTCTTTTCATCATCATAAATGGATATTCTTTTCTTTCTTACTTGAAGGGATTATCATTCTTTGATTCTCGAAAATAATATCGTTTCTTTCTTGTGCCATTTACTTCCATGTATTAAATTGTGGGAATAACCTTACGGCGCGGTTTACCGCCTGTTGGTGAATAACCTTTTGTATTCATTCCTTATTAATCTTTGAGAATAATCTTACGGTGCGGATTATCGCCTGTTTGGTGAATAACTCTTCGTATTTAAATTGATGGGAATAACCTTACGGCGCGGATTATCGCCTGTTTGGTGAATAACTATTCGTATTCAAATTGATGGGAATAACCTTACGGCGCGGATTACCGCCTGTTGGTGAATAACCCTTTTTATTTGTCTCGTGTGAAAATAATTTGTCTACACGAATTATCACATGACACTTTTATTCCATATTCGTAAGTGATATCATTTTCCTTTATACTCATAAGGGATACCATCTTTTTCATCTTCCATTATTCAAACTTACTGTGGTAAGGGATATTAATTTCCTTCACCTTTTGTTAATCAAACCTGCTACGATAAGGGATATTATTTTCTTTCATACTCTTAAATCGAAACTTATTATGGAACTATTGCTTCTAAAATTCCTGAAAATATTATATGTTCCATAATAGTTGAACTTCATTATTTCAACTGAACCTTCCTATTTTCTGAACCTTTCTATTGAACTGTAACCGTTATTCTGAACTGTGGATCTTGAATATCATTTTTAAATTTCACTCCACATCATGTTGGCAATTTGGACATTATTTGAATCTGCACAAAGTAAACTTTCGATACTTATTGTTTATCCTGTTCTTCTGTTCATCATTTGTATCACTATTATTTGTATTAATCATCAATAATCAAGCTGTTGTGAATATCTGTGGCCGGGGGCACAGATGTGATATAATTGTTGAACAGATGATAGGTTAAAGGCGATATACTAGGTTAAAGGCGATACATCTGTTCGGTGTCTTTTATGGCACGTGGTGAATGTTCTCTTTGGCCCGTAGTGCAAAGATGAACTGTTGGTTGGTATGATTATAACCAAAGGCTGAATCTGGTATAATCATGACCGTTGGTGTTATATTGAATGTTTTTGGCCCGTAGTGCAAAGATGAACTGTTGATCTGCATGTTTATGACCAGGAACTGTGAAGTTGCATTATCTTGACTAATGTTATTTCAGATGATAAAAGTTGATGATATTTTTACTAAAAAGAGAAGCGAGTGGATATTATAGTCTACATTATTCTTCTAATAGATTGTTCATTCCGCTGCTATTATTGATCTGAACATTGTTCAAGAATTTAACTGCAGTTTTTGATATAAACCTTGTAGTCTATTGTATTCTATCAAGAACTCAACTGTTGAAGGCTAATGATAATTTATTCGTCATTATCTTAGTCATGATATTTCTTACTGGGCTATTTGAGCTCACCCCTTTCTTTTGTTCCATTGTTTTTCAATAGGAGATGAAAACGTAACAGGGTCTAGCCGGGGAATGGAGTGAGAGTCTGAGGAATAGCTGTCGTAATCTTCACGTGTTGTAAAATAGTGTGGCAATAATAGTAAAGACTTAGTTGTGTATTATTATACATTGTATTGTTGTACGTTCTGCTTTGTTGTAATAATTTTTGTTGTAGTCTTTTGACGACTCAAGTTTGGGCTGTGTGGCCTCAGATTTGGGGGCGTCACATCTTACAAGAAGAATATTGACTAAAAAAATAACAAAAAAATAGATTATAACAAAACCAAAGAGGTACCTATATTAGCCATCAATAATTACTACACGTGTACCTTTTAATAGTTTTATTTAGCTTATATATCTTAATAAATTTATATATCATAGTTTTATTGCTACAATTTTATTAAAATATTAAGATGCCAAAAAAAATTCTCTTAACATATTAATATATGTGAATTAAATGTCCTAACTAATTTAATTCATTAAAACTTAAAATTTTACTAAATCACATGATTAATTGTATTAATAATATATGTGAATTTGAACATAATATCTGTAACATTAGTTGAAAAATTATAGTGGATTTATTCATAACAAATTATCATAACTAAACTAAAATTTATTAAAACTTAAGTTTCATAATTGTATTTGGATTAGAATATTAAGCAAATTTTGTCAATATAAACGTTAATATAGAATTTCATTACAAATTTAAATAAAATTAAAAAAATTATTTTCTCATAATCATAACTAAATAAATTTACAATAATTCAATCAAAAATTTAGTTTAATAATTGATTGAAAGAAACTAAAATATATAATTCAATCATTAGTTGTTTGAATAAATATATATTTATTTAATAACTACAACTATGCTCTCAAAATCAAAATTATTTTTTTAAATTATAAATATAATAAATTATTATCTATACTATACCGTCTGTATTTCACACGGAGTTGATGAGCTTATTATAGTATGAAAGATAGATAGATAGATTTTACTGTAGTATAGACTATAGATAAATTTGATTGTTTCCTTATAAATCTACATTGCACATTTTTTTGTTTTTTTATAAAATTATGATTTTAATTTTAATTTTTGATTTGAATCGATAAATAATAAAGATTAACTTAATGTAGAAAAAATCACCAATTGAACAAAATAAAAAAACGTAAGTCAAAGGTCAAAATAAAAGGAGACATAATTAAATTATCTATTTCATTATAGTATAGATAAACAGATAGAAGATTTGAAATGGAGGAAATATATATATATATATATTTTTTGAAATTTCACTTCATCTTAGTTGGAGTATATATATATATATATAAGATCAATTTATTGACAACGTTAAAAAATTAGATCTATCCTTATAATATATCTCAGTTATCTAGGCTAACATTTAACAGTTTATATGACCCTCATCCGCAGTATAATATTCAGGTATCCGTAATATTATATTGCGGATGAGGGATATTGTCCAAAATACTCTTAATATTTAAATCAACAAACACATCATCAACAATATAATATTACGGACGAGAAAAAATAAAAAATAAATAAAATGTTCCTTTATGCATTTGAAGCCAACTAAATCTAAACTTAAAATCTCTCTTTTCTTCTTCCTCTTCTTTTTTTACCGTGCTCTTCCTTAGATATTAACCTAGAAATTACTTGAAAGTTTTGAGTCCGTAAATCTAATTAGATTGGGCAATCTGAGGGTGAAACCCTTATTAATAGTTACAAGTATTTCGCAAAAGATTATGTTCAGTAGCAAGTATCAAGTTGTTGATCTTGCTTTATATTTTCTTGAGTTGTATGTTGTTGAACAAGGATTTTCTGGGCAATTTGAATGGCAAGTTGAGTGTCAGAATTTGGAGTATTGATGCACCTTAATAAAATATAGTACTTCTTTCTAAGAATATTTTGATAAACTTGTGGATGTAAAATTGTATATTGAACATTGACATTAAAATATGTATTCTTATTTCAAAATTGAGAAAAAATGAATTCATGTAGAACGAACTAATAATTATCAAGAAAAACGGGGCAGAAGTTCTGTCCTTTTTCATATTAAATTTCTTTTAAGTACAACGTGAGATATCATTATTTTGATCTCAAAAGCACCTGTCCGTAGTTTTGTGAAAGAGAGAAAAAATTCATCCATCTGCAGTATTATACAATGGATGATATAATTTTTATTTTGTTATTTTTTTACTTGTCCACAGTATTATAATGCGGATGATGAGTTTATTCATTTAAATGTTATAGGTATTTTGGATAATATTCCTCATCTGTATTATAATATTTTAAATACCTAGATATTATACTGCAGATTTGAGTCATATAAAACGTTTATATATATATATATATATATATATATATAATTTTCTGGTCAAAAAAAGACACCGTGTTGACCTTTAAGTTCCTTGCGGAGCGAATGAAGTTGTGACAAATTCGAAAGAAGTTTGGCCAAGGAGGTTGTGATAAATTTGAAAGAAGTTTGACAGCGGATTGGAGCTGCGTCGTCAACCCTGTTACTTAACACAAAACATTCATGTTTTCCCGCTCAGGCATTAAGACAAGCATTTGGAGGACATTCTCCCAGACCAGACGATTAACTCTAAAACCTAAAGCGGCAGTTTCAGTTACTACTATTTCACACAAAGAGAAGACAGAAAAAAATATGAAATATGTGCTGGTGACCGGTGGAGTGGTGAGTGGACTCGGCAAGGGAGTCACAGCCAGTAGTATCGGAGTCGTCCTCAAAGCTTGCGGCCTTCGCGTCACCTCCATTAAAATCGGTTTTTTATTTCTTTCTATTTAACTGAACTAATTAGATTGAATCTTGTTTATTTTATCCAATTTTCTTTGTTTTTCTTCAGTACGGTGTACATTTTATTGCTACCATGTTAATGAATTGATTTCAATAAAATTGGAAGTAGCTTTTGTAATTAATTGAATCCTTGTGGTCAAATTTCAAAAAACTCATTTTTCCTTTAGAATATTCAAAATTTACTCTTTTATTAGTTTGTTTTATTGCTGGACTATTAACTAGCAAGTTATGTTTGGTCATCGCATGCTTATCTGCAATTGCACAGCGACAGTACGCACTACTTCTGTTAAACAAGTAACACAAGCATATTCTATGCTTGTATATTTTCATTCATTATTTCGTTTGGTATTCCTCAAGTACATGACATTCTGATGTTGTATATCAACTTTGATGTTATACAGTAACAGCAATATTTTGTTTATACCATTTATTATATCTCAGTTGCAGTGATGATTTCTTGTAATTGCAGATCCATACTTGAACACAGACGCTGGTACCATGTCTCCTTTTGAACATGGGGAGGTTTTTGTTCTTGATGATGGTGGAGAGGTTCTCTTTTCCTTTTGCTAGTTTGATACATTAATTTATGCACACAGAACAACGGTTGAGAGGGAAGTTGCACTTGTCAGTCGTTAAAATTGAATTTTAGTATGATGATTACTATCGCAAATTGTTTTCATGCAAATTCCTATGATAATGTATTTGTGTTGCCTGGGGTTTGGGGAAATTTTCAATTGTAAAATAATTTATCCTTTTTAATGAGCATTTAAAGCATAGCCTTTTACGTGTAAAGTCTGTATGCTAGCAGAAGCCTTGAGGAATAACTCACTGATTCCAGTCCAGATTCTTGGCAGAAACTACCTATAACAAAAATTGTAAACTTTGTACTTTTACATTGATATTTCTTTACCATATTGCTATGGGTCTTGCAGTAACCACAAGAACGAAGGGAAAAGGTTTACAGCATTATAATCTTTCTCTACATATATCTAAATACTCTCTATTTCTGAATCTTATGATAGGCTATAATTCTCTTCCTATCTATGCCCCACAAGTGACAAATATCAAGGGCTTATAAAATGTTATCAACCACTAGTTTAATGATGAAGCTAAGTTTAAACTGATGGTAGAAAGTGTTGATATGTGGATAATTTTGAGGCATAATGAAACTTTTCATGCTAAGAGCGATTTAATGGATTTTTTGGATGATAAGAGGTAAAAGCGAAAATGCCAAAACTTAAAAAGTCAGCTATGTAGATATTCTATCACGTGCCATCAGTTCTACCATTAGTTAAACTCTAATACATTTTTACAGTAGGTATTCTTTTCATGGTTAATATTTTCGTTCTAGCTTTATAAATATTATTTCTCAAATATCAGTTTTCTGCTTTATTAGGTTGATCTGGATCTGGGTAACTATGAACGGTTTTTGGATGTGAGACTTACTAGAGACAACAATATTACCACTGGAAAGATTTACCAGGTGCTTGAATCCTTTGGTTAGTGGTGTTTTTTGTTTTGATCTATCACCTCCTGAATTCTATTATTTTCATAAAGGTAATCAGTTTGTTTTGTTTTCTTTTAGTCTGTCCTTGATAAGGAACGGCGAGGCGATTATCTTGGAAAGACTGTTCAGGTGACGCTGCATGTATACATACTGTATCATTTTTATTTTGGAAGATTAGAGCTGCTTAATGTTCTCTTGCATATTTGGGTGGATTTTTCAGGTGGTTCCACACATTACAGATGCCATTAAGAATTGGATTGAATCGGTATCTATTATTCCTGTGGATGGGAAAGAGGGCCCAGCTGATGTTTGTGTGATAGAATTGGGAGGGACTGTTGGTATGAGCTCTCTCAAGGTTTGACTACCCATTTTCATTATCATTTGTGAGATGATATATTTTTTATTTAATTATTAGGTGACATTGAATCAATGCCATTCATAGAGGCTTTGCGACAACTATTCTTCTCAGTTGGTAAGGTTGCATTGTTTTCTGTCTTTTCAGAAAGTTTGATTAAGGTCATTCTGTTACTGTTTTATAATCTTCATTATGTTGTCATATGATATGTGAATTCATTCTGTAACATTTAGTGCCACAAAGATTTTGGAATGTTCTGAAAGATCTATAACTAGAGGACCTAGCTCCTGCTCATTTTTTCCAGCATTTACTATCTTAGCTGGGTGGTGTAGAGACGAGATATCTTTTGAGCATAATGATGTGTAGTTGATAGTTTATTGGATTTTTGTTGGTATGATATCTTCCTATGGTCATTGAGTTTGTCTGTTTCTGTTATGCTCTGTAATGTTCTGCAATAGTGCCTATTATATCTGTAAATAGAAGCCTCGTCTCAAGTGTATAAATTTGCCTTTTTTTTTGGTTAAATGTTAAATAAGCTTTTCTCATATTACATTTCAATCTTTTCTTCAGGACAAGCTAATTTCTGCCTCATTCACGTGAGCCTTATACCTGTATTGGGTGTGGTGGGAGAGCAAGTAATACTCTGAACCATTTAATGTTAAATTTAACGTGAATTTGATCTTTTGATCTAATTATATTTCCAAGTTTGTTACATTATCTGAAGTTAGTTTCCATCCGTGTTTGCCTTTGACCGGCAGAAAACAAAACCTACGCAACACAGTGTGCGGGAATTAAGAGCACTGGGCTTGACTCCTCATGTTTTAGCATGTCGTTCTTCTCAGGTATGTTCTTATATCTATAATGTGTTACTGTATGCATTTAAGGGATTCAATGAAATCGAAGGACTTCTGTACAAGTCATTTTTGGTGGATGCGATGTTTCTTGCGTACTTCATCCTAGTTATGGAACTTGATCGCGTAATAACAACATAACTGATTTCAATTTTTTTTTCATAATGAATATGAAGGAAATGAATTTATATTTTTGTGTTGGCAAAATATTAAAAAACAATGTGTTGCATCACCTGTAAAAATGAATTTTAAGAGGCTTTTCAAAATTTGGTTGCTTTGTAATTTAAATATTAAATTTTTAAAAGTGCCGTGGTCAATATTTTTTGGAATAAATTATTCTCTATAATGATATTGCAGCCATTACTGGAGAGCACAAGACAGAAACTTTCACAATTTTGCCATGTTCCTGTAAGTTGTTCGCCAAGTTTTCCCCTGTGTCTAGATTCCAGCATTTCAAATGAATTGTGTTCTCACGTATAAAATTTTTCATGTTTTTTATCTTCACAGGTTGGTAACATCCTAAATGTCTATGATGTTCCAAACATTTGGCATGTTCCTCTTTTACTTCAGGTGGGTAATATTCACTTTGTATCAGGTTTGTTCTTGTATATTCCTTATATTATGTTTCAAGGTTCTATTAGGTTTCTGACATTAAATTCTTGTTCCAGAACCAAAAAGCCCACGATGTCATTCTAAAGCAGTTAGACTTGTTTAGGTAAGCTTTTGTTTGACATTTGTATTACTGAATCAGAGAATCTACTTATGTTCCTAATTACTGAAATGAGTCTGGACTCTGGGTCATTGTTTTATCTTGGACCTTTAATATATATATTTTTTCATAGGTAAGTTTGGCCCCAAGTATGGGGATTGGAACTAGTTGTCTTGAGGTTATTCCTCAAGGCCTCTAGCATTTCTCCCATGTCTTGGGGTTCTATCTTGGACCTTATTTTTTTTTGAAAATAATTTTATTCTCTAATAATTATGCATATGTAGGGGTAACAAGATTATGGATTTAGTATCTGACTAATGATGAGAGTTCTGTTTCAGTGTAGCTACACCACCTGATTTACAAGAGTGGACCAACAGAGCTGAGAATTTTGATGGACTCACTGATTCTGTTAGTATCATCCATAATTAGTGACTGTGTTCAAAATATTTTATACTCGGTGATTTAAAAATATGTTTTTTTTTTTTTGCAGGTGAGGATTGCGATGGTTGGGAAATATGTTGGCCTAACAGATTCTTATTTGTCTGTCGTGAAGGTGAAGCAAAACCTTTACCTCCACGATTAATTTGAAAACTAAATATGCGTGATCATTAATGCATTGTTGTTTGTTTGTTGACTTGTAGCTGAAAACTATTACGAGCAGTTTTCTTCTCTCTTTTCAAGGAGATATTTAACAAAATTAAAAATTGTGGGGAGTATTTTCTAAACCTTCTCAAATTCCTCAAAAATTTGATAAGTGTGAATCAAGAAATTGTGTTCACTTTCACCAATTCTGCAAGAAACAACAAATGAGCTACTCTCTTTATAGAATAGATATTCAAGTTGCTAGTGCAAAATTTAAAATAATCTTCAGTGTTCTTTAATTTGTGTTCCAGTTATAGCCTGTCCTCAATGGATTTATCACTGCTTTGAATCTATGATCAAAACTTTAGACAGGTTTCATACGGCCTTAATTTATTAACAAAAGCTCGAAAGTCCTTGTATGCCTGTTAGCCTTAAATATTATTTGAGAAATCATCGTTTCCATTTCTCTTGTGGAATATTTTCACTTCAAATTCCAATGTGTTGTTTGATTTCAACCAGCAGTTGTTTCTCTTCCTTTGGCACACAGGCACTTCTCCATGCCTGCATTGCATGTTCACTGAAGCCATCAGTTGATTGGATTGCCGCTTCTGACCTTGAAGATGATAGTGCCAAATTGGTATTGAGATTCTATTAGTTGCATCAATGTTAATCTTTTATATTTTTCTGTTACGTTTGTGCTTTGACGAAAACCCTTTGACTCAAACATTATCCTCATTCAGACACCAGAGCTTCACGCTGCAGCATGGAAGACTCTAAAGGCAAGCTTTTCTCTGGTTTTTGTTCCTAATTATATTTTCCCGCTACTTTCTAACATATCAGATCTAATTTTAGAGGCAATTTATAATTAGTAATCAATCATATCACATGGAGTTCATACAATGTGAATAATTAATTTTTTTAAGCCTACTAGATCGGGTAGAGAACCGCATGAATATGCCACTAGTCAAGTTTAGGCCTTTGATACCTTTGCCTATTTTGGACAATACAGGTTGATAAATAGAAGTGTGATACATGTACACGTCATGTCATTGTCTGACACTTGATTCATGTCTTTGTATACTCCACGTTTTATTATTGCATACTGTCAGGATTTTTGTGGATATTATACTAAGATACACAGAAGTTTTTATTTATTTGTTTATGCAGAGTTCCACAAAATTCTGAGTCAGACAATTTATTTTTTCTTGTTTGCAATTATCGACAGCTGTCTGTAACTTTTATTCAACTCAATAAGAACTTTTATGATGTTTATTAATGTTTAGGGTTTATACTAGGGACCTTATTCTCATAGTATTCAAGAACCTAGGCGGTGCCAGCAGTGGCATTGCAGCACCTCCCCACCACCCAAACTTTGATTTAAACTACAGTAACTGGACTACTTGAAACTAAATAAATCATATTTGGATACATCCCAAAAAAGTACTTTTGTGTAAAACCCTGATTTTTTCATTATATAATTAATCGATACTTATGTTATGTGTTAAGAGTTATATAATTAAGAATAAATTAAGTGCTTTGGAATTTTAATAATGTTTTAAATTAAAAATGACGAGTTGTTTATTATAGAACATTTTAAATGTTGAAATAATCATTTAAAAGTATTTAGATGAAATTTGAATATTTAGTGTATTTTTAGATTTTATTTTTGTGAGAATATTTTTAAATAAAGTACACAAGTGTTAAAGACGTTAATTCTTATGTTCCACAAAAAGAGCCCCATTTGCAAATTTTAAGGATATATTTTTTCGTCTATATTTATCCCTAAATAGAATGAGTGTTTAGTTTAGTAGTGGTTGTATGGTAATGAAATTGTTTTGCTATACTTAGGGATATTATGCTAATTTATATGATCATCAATAAAAAGTGGATTCTTTTGTGGAACAAGTTTTTTTTGGCAAATGAGAATCTTTTTGTGTAAGGGATACGTATTGCAAACATCTGATTTAAATGTTTTAAAATAATTCATTTAACATTTCCAAGGAATTCATACTTTAAGTTTTTGCCAAACACTGTTCATTAGAAATGTATTTTTATGTTTTAAAGCTTTGTTGGGCTGATGGAAACTAATGACTCAAAACTAATTAAAATGCTCCCCCCCCCCCCCCCCCCCCCCCCCCCCCTTTTTTTTCTTTTTTTCTTTTTTCTTCTCTCTTTTCTGTTGTGTTTATATTTTCAATTTAATTCCTTCAGTCCTAGTTTACAAAAGCTGGAGAGTTTATATTTTTAAAGTTCAGACAGTCATTCTTCATCCCCGTCTTCTTTTCACTCTTTCGCTTCCATAACCAGCATCCATACCATCACACCGTTTTCCCCTCTTTCTGCATCCCCGTCATCACACAATCTCCAATGCCAAATTTTGACTTTTTAAAGATTCTCGGCATAATATCGATCAAATGGGTCCATGCAAGTATGCCATAGAGCACACAGTAGGTTTGTAGAATTACTGTTGAAGAGAAAAAATCAACCTTACCTATCTTGTCCTCTTCTCTTGTCGCACCACCATCACCGCACAGCAGCCATTACTGGTCACAATACCATATATATGTATATATACATGCGTATCTCCGTCCATGCGGTTGCTGCCTAAGACGTAAAGACTATGATTATTTTGGCTCTCTCTC
Organism: Hedera helix; assembly: GCA_947179155.2. Lineage (NCBI taxonomy): Eukaryota > Viridiplantae > Streptophyta > Magnoliopsida > Apiales > Araliaceae > Hedera > Hedera helix. Next base: position 59,482,919 of record OX359264.1, on the reverse strand, counting down.
TCCATCTTTATACATTTACGTAGATTATATTTTAAATCTTTAATTTTATTATGCTCATTATGACAAGCAAATACTCTATCAAAACTTTTGTCCTTTGTAGTAGTATATATTATAATTTAAAGTGCAAGATACTGAAGGTCGAGTTGGTAGGGGAAGGCAGTGCTGGTGGTAGCTGGGGAGGGTTTTACAATACCAAATTTAACGATCCAAACTGTTATTTATGAAACCAATTTTTTCAGAGTGCAGCATGTGTCTTGGTTCCTGGCGGATTTGGAGACCGTGGGGTGAAGGGAATGATGCTGGCTGCAAAGTATGCCAGAGAGAATAAAGTACCATATCTTGGTATCTGCTTAGGCATGCAGATTTCCGTAATTGAGTATGCTCGATCTGTAAGTTATCAGTTTAAAATATTATCCGGCAATATATTAAGCACCAGTTCATTACAAATGTATGAATCATAATGACTAGCATTACTTCAAACACTTCTTATAGGTTTTGGGTTTGGAAAGGGCAAACAGTTCAGAATTTGATGCTCAGACGCCCAATCCTGTTGTAATTTTTATGCCGGAGGTACTTGCCTTTTAGTTTTGACATTTGATGGGCTATGACAAACACCTAATACACTTTATTAGTAAATATCATCTTTTACGTGCACATACAGGGTTCAAGGACACATATGGGAAGCACAATGAGACTTGGTGCTCGAAGAACGTTGTTCCAGACCTCTGATTGTATCACTGCAAAGCTGTATGTTGTTAGATTTAATTAATTATTGGCAAAGAATATTGAACATGTCCGGCGTGTCACTCCCAAGTTCCCATCTGAATGAGGTTTGAAACTTATCTCGAGGAAGATTAGGATCACTCTTAGTCAGCAAATTCTCCAAACAAGGCCTTTGCTCCCACTCTAAATTTGAGTCTTTTCGAATTTAGAAATTATTCGGTCAAAGTCCGTTCTGTGGTCAAATTTACTGATTTTGCTTACTGTTTCATATTATTGGACCATGTTAAGCCATGTGTACATCTCACAAGAGATTCTGTGGTCAAATTTGCTGAGCAGAGAGTGAGTGAAAAAACGATTTCAAGTTACCAATTCATGGAGCGGGAGACAGAGTGAGTAAGCAAGCAAATAAATTTGATCAAGGATACCTTTGTCTCCCGCTCCCTGAATTGGTAACTTGAAATTGTTCTTTCACTGTGGAACTATGATGAGGCACATGTCCTCCAGAGGTAATTTGACCTAGACAAGTTTGCAGTGGCAAGTCACACATATGGTGGGATTTGTTGACATTTCACTGCTTTGGAGTGGACATGTCCTCACTTGTAGCTCTTATTCCTAGGACCACGGAAGAACAATTGTCCCTTTACTAAGGACCAAGGAGATGCCATGTGGAAATTTACTTGGTCCAATCTGTCCATAAGAGTTGCCCGTAATGATGCTTGTATCGAGTGTGTACAACCGAAATGGCTAATCTCTCGGAGGCCTGATAAAATTAAGCTTCACAGATTGTGGATGTGCTTGAATTAGATAATACAAGTTTGATAGTCCTTGCAAGGCGCGGGTTAGTGTGAAAGTTCTATTTTTTTTAAATATAATAATTTATTTTATGTCTTATATTTATTTATTTTTTAAATGTTTATCATCATGTGCTGTTATTATTTGTATACGGTACAATATAGGTTTTCTTATTATAAATTAAACTCCTTATTTATGTAGATGTTCTAATTTTATTTTTAAAAAAAATTACAATTTATTGCAAATAATATACATACATATATATATCATTTTTGTGTGATAATATGTGTTTGATAGATTTTTTTTTTTTGGAACAATTTTATAATAACAATTGAGCAGTATGGACAATTGGACGTGGTCTTATCATGTCAATAAAGTACCAAAAAATAGTGGAAAAAAATAAAGAAAGAAATAAGTAGTTGGAACTTGTTACCAAACACATAGTCACTATTAAGATCATTCATTTATCCTCTTTATGAGATACAACTCATGAAAACTCCTTTTCATCTCCATATGTTATATCTCTAAATATTTCTCATCTGCAAAAGTTCACAATCATTGGCAGCCCCCAACTCTAGTTCCAAACTTTACCCATAAACGCGTGTTCTCATCATGGTGTGAAGAAGATTCAATCAGCCTTATACCCTTCGAAATCTATATTTCTAGATTTAGCTCGTCAAATACCGGCGATTATTGGCAAATACTGACCAAATAATAGTAAAGGTTCGCGATGGCTCTAGTTTACCTTCTCTTTCCTTTTTTTCCTCTCTCCTCTCTAATCTGGGACTGAATTTGGTGTTATTGAGTAAAAAAATAATATTATTAAAGGGCCGGACAATTGTTATTTATAATTGTAGAAACATAAATGATTGTATACATACATGCACATAGAATTTCGAGTAATCTGGAAATATGAAAAGATGTTTAGAGAATATGAATAGTTGATTAGGAGTATGTGGTGGTTCAATTTGAAGAGCTTTTAATGCTAACCTTGACAAAACTTATGACTAACGAAATTGACTCGGCTAATTTTTTTAAAAATTGAAGTTCTCGTTATTAGTGTATATACCAACTTTGTTATATTTTTAAGCTAAACTCGGCCACCACTCACTGACTAACAAACAACTCACCAAAATTAATCAAATCAACTCAAATCCGGATCGGCTAATGGCTTATTATATATTAGTATTGATATTAATTTAGCTTGTCATAAAGGAGATACAATGGTGTTGTTACCCCTATGAGTAGTTCAAGTGGTTGTGAGCTTCTTGAGCACTTTGGGTTCAAAAAATTTCACAAGCAGTTTGGGCCGTGCACTTATCAAGAGGTATCCTTTGCCAAAAATAAAATAAAATAAGAAAGATACATCGATGCTGTTCAAGTCGGCATTTGGGATCTAGTCATTGCTTTTTCTTTTTCTTTTTAAAAAACAATAAGTAAACACTAGCCTTTTGGATTTCCTTATATGATTTTATTTTATTTTATTTTTTTTGGGGGGGGGGGGGGAGGGGGGGATGTTTACTGGTCAAATTTCTAGAGTTTTGATGATTTTTGGTTAATCATTCTATTGTAAAGGTGGGGATTAAATCCAAATAGTTCCAATATTAGAAAATATACGAAGGTCTACGAAAAGATGATACATGTAAATGGCTTGAAGCATCTAATTAGGTTAGTCCTTTGCTCATTACTGAGCAACATCATCCATTCAAACTAATGTAAGAACTACTGAAGCTACATGCTATAGTGTTAACAGCATATCCTGTGAAACTGTAAATTGTAAAAGCATATCTTGTGAGCTGTAAATCAAGACTAGAAAAGATATTATTAGGTTGTGTTTGTTCTGCTTCGCTTCACTTCACTTTGCTGCTTTTTTTTTTTGTTGGTCAAAATAAAAAATCTAATAAAGTTTATTTGATGCTTGTGATGGTGAAGTGTGCTCAGTATTTAACATCATAAATTTTCTTCTTTTATCTAATGTTTATATATCTGAGTGTACATCTAATTCTCTACTTTCCATTTCTTGGTAGGTACCATAATTTAGAGTATGTAGACGAGAGACATCGGCATAGATACGAGGTTCCTAAAGAGTGCTGATTTAATGGGAAATATGTGATTTATACTCCCTTTGTTCCAAATTATATGATTATCATTGACTTTTGAAAGTCAATTTGAGATATTTTCAAATTCAAAATTGAGATAACTCATTAAAAATTATAAAATAATAAAACTTACAACAAATAGTACTTTTTAAATAATTTACAATATTCACCGTTGTATTGATTGAAATGAAAAGAATCTGTTATTTTTTAATTTAGAAATCTCTTAAATTGACTTTAAAAAGTCAACAATGATCAAATAATATCTAATGGAGGGAGTATAATTTTATCTTGCATACTGGTTTATCCTCACACCTGACATGAATGGTGCAGGTGAACCCAGAGATGGTTGGCATTTTAGAAGAAGCTGGCTTAAAATTTGTTGGGAAGGATGAAAGCGGACAGCGAATGGAGGTTTGTTTTCTTACATGGGTTGGCTATAAGATTCTTTAAGCTTGAGCATATTACTGAGTTGCTTAAAATGTCAAATACTTACATCTGAGTTCACGGGGTTGGGTAGTTCATCTCCATCCATGTTGGTCAAAATCAGGGCACCCCCTGAAAAGGCTCTCTTAACGACGTAGGGACCTTCATAATTCGGGGTCGTAATTCCTTTTCCTCCTGCTTGAGCTGTTGGTCTAATCTTCTAAAGAAGAATACTTTTGACTTTCTTACAATTATCTTCAAGCTTACTTTTAATCCTCTTATTTCTCACCTTCACCTGTGCAGATTTTAGAACTTCCAAATCATCCATTTTATGTGGGGGTGCAGTTTCATCCAGAATTCAAGTCCCGGCCTGGGAGGCCTTCAGCTCCATTTTTAGGTACTTGTGGGTTAACTATGTTTATATATTATTTAACTATGTTGAGACTTTTTTTGGCTGCTATTATTGTGATTTTGGCATATCAAAACTGGGATAGTTGCAATTTTTCTGTACTGGTTCAAAAGGTCAACTTTGCTATTCATATTTTAAGAGAACTGTTGTATTTGGCCATCAGTAATAATCATGAGCACAATTGAGTTAAGAGCAAATAGGCCAAAATGATGTGCAGCTAATTACTCATAATAGGCAAAATGCAGTTTTGTTCATTTTTATTCAGTGCTAGCAATCTTCTACAAGTATTATGAGTTGTCAATTTTGGGATCTTTGTTCTTGCCTTTTATTTTTGTCATTTTGCTCTCTTCGTCACATTCAGAAACATTTCTGGAGCCTCAGACTTGTAAAAAATAAAAACCAATATTTTCGAGCTTCAGTGTACGAGTGCATTTTCATATATTCTGTTTCAGAAATTTTCTTGTATATTCTTTTATTTTAAAAGAGGGAGAATGGTCAGAGGGGGTCTACTGGTGACTGCTTAGTTTAAATTGTTGTGTGCATTTCACTCTCATCTCTTACTGTGATAAAAGAGAAACATCTTTTAAAACTTGGTGAGAGAATACAGTTTTGACTTAGTCTTTACATAATTTGACTATATATTTTCCTTGCATTGTCTTTTAAAGAGGTTTTGGTCGACTTGTACAGTGTTCGTGCATAAGCTTTCTTGACTGAGGCACTGAGCTTCTCGTCGTTCTCTTTAACATTTATATTGTTGTGTATTATAGGTCTTATATTGGCAGCGACAGGGCAGTTAGGAACTTATCTCAGTGTACAACAGAATGGAAGTCTATAAGCAACATGGAACTGTTTCATCAGTCCTAAATATGCTTACAAGGTACTGTAGTTTCTGAGAGCATTAAATTTGTTAGCTCCATTGACTGTTTAAATTCATAAAGTTGGTTCCCATCGGGTCATGCTGTTTGTCTTCGTGCATAGTTTGGATTTTGCAAGAACATGCCATTGCAGAGTTGGATACTTCTCATTAAAACTTTTAATTTAGTTGGTTTGACCGAGTCTTAGTTCAGTTCAGATGTTATCACTAGGATAGATAGTTATCCTCACAGACAAGCCCTCTAATGTACAAAGTTTGAATAGTTGTTACCATGGTTATTTTTGTAAACACTAAAGTAGCATTTCAAGAATATGTAGCGGAGAACTTGATCACTGCCGGCCGTTACTGAGCTCCTGCAATGTGATTGAATTTATGTTTGAGTTTTGATAGAACGTAAATTTTCTTTTCCATTCCTCTAGCCCCTTTCAATTCTATGGTGTTTCTTTCAAATGGCTGCCATTGATTGGCTTTTTAATGTTAGGAATCATATTATCCATTATTGGATTAGAAAGAGAAATTGTTTGTTGATGGCTGTATTAAGTTGATCGGAGTGAGCTGTCTATATTCAAGTACTTTGTTGGTCCCAAATATTTCAGGCAGTGGATTTCTTTTCATTAACAACAAAAATTAAAAGATGAAAAAGGAAAAATTCAGACCTTTTATTCCCATAATTAAACACAGCTCCAATGAATTGAAGCCTCCATTATCTACAAAATTGAGGGAATGCCATCTCTCTTACAAAATAATATAAACCATAAATATATATTGAGATTTGTAAGAAACAATTGATCCGATCCGTTGTTTTAATTAAGCAGTTTGATCAACTGTTAATAAGTGTCTCTCGTGGCGTTGAAGATATGAAATCTGCCTTTGCAGCTTCATTTGCTCGTGGAAGTTTGCTATGAATTCCTCCGCCTTCATATCAATCCCTTGATCATCGCAATTCACATCTTCACAAACCTCCCCACCATGACCGTAATAGTCTTCTTCATTTGCGCTTTTCAAGAAACTCTCTCTCGCCACCTCATCGTAGTAAAACCCATCATCATTATCATCGCCGAAATTGTAGTCGAAATCAACTTGTGCCGGATTAATGCATGGAATGTGAGGTAACTTGAATCGCAAGGAAGACGGGCGATGCATCTTGATGTGGACTACGGGAGTGTCGTCAAAGGACAGCTGCCGTTCCCCGTAGCGGAGAGTGCCACGGCGACTGGAGTTGGCTGTGTGACGGAGGCTTTTGATGTATTTGGGGAGGTTGAGCGTGAGTCTTCTTCTTAAACCCCCACCTTTTCTTGCCCACAAAACGGCTAGGCGTAAAAATTTCCATGCTCTGCGGACTGCGTTTGATTTCTTCATCTGCATTTTCGAGGCAAACCGGAAATGAGTGTGTTTTTGGTAGTAATTGAGGGACTGATAAAAGTGGACAAATGGAGAAGTGGTGGTGAGAGAATACTTTTGGGGGGCCGGCTAATTATCTTAGTTGAGAGTTTGTTTTGTTTTTAGTTTGGGGATTTAGGTAGTGTGGAGAGAAGAGAAGACAAAGAAGGCTATATATCAATATGTATTAATGAATTCAAATGTAGTAGTATGTAATTAATTAGTAATTATATAAATGATAAAAAAAAACAAAATTTAAAATTTAGAGTATAACATGGACGCTGGTATGTTGTGTGTAGGTTGTGTTTGTGGAAAATGAAACTGGTTGAGGTTAATGGGCCGTGGGTGGAGCCGTAGGGGACATGGCTAGGGAAATAGAGTTCATTATAAATTTATAAACATACCTGAAATAAAGAACCTTGTATATATATATATATATATGATACAATTTGAGTTATGAACCCTTCCAAAAGTTTAAACTGTTACATAATTTTTTAAAAACGAAGAGCAATTCTTTGTTTTTTTTGGCGTATTATTTTGGTTCATCTAGTAACAAAAAATGTGACAAAAACAAATGCTGCAATGCCTGGAAACATGTGCTTTTATAGTTATTATATGTTGTTTTGAAAACAAATTTATCCTATTTTTATTGATCTAAACCGTGTCATGTTGGACTGTTGTTGACCCCATCCCATGGTTTTTTAAATTAATTCGAAGTTCTAAATCCATATTTTCTTGAAGATCTTAAGTGCCATTCCATTTTATAACTACAGGTGGTATGTTTTCCAATCAACAATTTATGTACGAACAACACCTTAAATTATTACACATTTTTTTTTTTTTTGAAGTATCATAATTTACTACAATTCATATAAGTGCACTGTCAGGTCATTATGGTCATGCAAAAACATATAGTACGTGTGAATAATGAATTAGAAAGGGCCCGCGTTCTTACAATCCGCCAACACTTTGGTTGGATTTTAGTTGGAGCTAGCCAAGTATTTTCTTGGAAAGGAATCCCTGAAAAGAAAGGTTGATGACATTTTACCGGTAATTCGTAATGCCGAAGATTTGAATTTGATTTATACTCATTCGACTAAAAGTTCGATTCGAACTCAATTTAAAATATAAACGATTCAAATATGAATAAAATTTAAAATTTGATAAGTTACTCAAATTTTTTGAAATTATAATTTTTTATTGATATTCGGATCATATTTACTCAAAAAGTTCAAATTGGTCAGACTCGATTCGAGATTGTGTCCGATTTAATAACTAAACAAGTCTTAATCTAACCTTATTTCATACTTGATAAATTTTATGAACTAAATTTGAACAAATTAGTATTCGACTCGATTCGATTCATTTACATCCTCAATTAAACATCCTTTAATTTATTCTTTATTTTGATAGACTGCCGCTTCTTTTAATTCTAAGTCTATTTCTTTCATATTTCTAGATATAAAGTGAAGCTTAAATCATTGATATTGTTTTTATTAACAAATGAAGCATTTAATTTGTTCAAGGTGACCCGCCCTTTTTTCAAAGTAGTTTATGACACACAGTGTGTGTTTAAAGGGAAAAAATGGGAGATAAGAGGAGGTGAGAGATAACGGGAGAGAAAAAGACATAAGAGTGAATTAAGGACTTATGTAAAGAAATTTAAAAAATAAAATAGAAAAGTAAAAGAGATTTCACTATTTTATTTTCATCAAATTAGTTGCCAACTTTAGCCTTCAGTTTTATAATATAGATAGATATAGATATAAAAAGACAGCATATATGTATCTGGTACTTAAATTGAATAAAGGGAAAAAGCTAGTTGCCCAGAAAATCTGGTGCATGGACCGACTTGAATTCCACTCAAACGCAAGCCAATTTAGTACTCTCTATCTAATTTGTCAATCTAAATTTAGAGTTGAGAATTTTATGGTATCAATTTGAAAGACAGCCGTCGCTGCAATACCACAAAAATTCCCGATTTATCTGCCTCCAACACAGGTTACAACAGTGGTTAATTTCATTCAGCATTATTTCAGTTACCAATCTTAACCCTTGTAGCTGCTACAAATTTGACTCTCCTGCACTCTTTTCCGATTATAAATCGAAATATAGCATGGGTATTCTAGTTATTCAACAAATTCAGTAACAAACCTCAGAATATTCTCATCCCTACATAGTCATTCAGTCAGAATAATCCAACCAAAAAAATACTTGTATAAATAATTCGAATGCCCCAAATTACATTTCCAACATTTTTTACCTCTCACCCTGCATTTTTGCAGGGCGAGCTTTAACATATATAATAGCACAATCAAACCACCCTATATATATATAAATTTATTACTTTTGCTTCTTAATTATAAATTATTCTGTACATCTCATGGAAGAGAAATCAACCAACAACGTAGCCGCCGCAACCAACCAAAATCAAAGAATCAATGGGGACAAGAAAAAGAAGCAACGATTTAGCCTATTTAACGCCGCCATGGTCATGCTACGAAATTCCCGAAATGAAAAACCTAAGCCGGTCAAAATAAAGGTGACTAATAGTAATAATTCAACAGATGACAGATGGAAGAAACTCGTAGGATCAATGCGCCCCTTGCATTTGCAAGACAACCAATCCCCGCCACCTCGGAATCAGGCCATAGCCCCGGCAATTCAGACAGGCGAGCTATCGGAGGTCGACGAGTTGTTTCCAAGTTCCCCCTCTTCATCATGGGGCACTTCGAGCCGATATGCATCAACTAATAATCTCCAGGAACTCGCGGGCACGGGCAGCATGAGCCATAGTTCGTCGGCTGGTAATCTCCAAGAGCTTTCGGGCACGGGCACCATGAGCCAAAGTGCGTCCGTGAATAATTTAAAGAAAATGTCGGGCAGCATGAGCCAATATGCATCGGCTATTAATCTTCTTGAACTCGACGGTGAGGACGAGGAGGATGAGGAAGAGAGTGATAGGGTGCTTGAAAATTACGCGGCGGATGTAATGATTGATACCAAGGCGGACGAGTTCATTGCTCAATTTTACGAACAAATGAGGTGCCAACATAAGGGCAATCGTTGAGACTACTCAAAATTACTATGTACGTAAAATATCTGCATGGCAGTGCATGCATGCATAAGCACGCGGACGTTGATACTATGGTTCTTTTCTCTTCCTAATTTTACCAAGTACTTTTTAATTTACAACTCAAAAAATTGATTTTTTTTTTAACTCTTTATAGCAATTTATGGGCATAAAAATTTAATCCAGGTCCTAGTTGATGGATAAAGATGTGAAGGAGACCATGAAGAAATTAGATATTGGTGGTAAAGGAATATATATTTATATATATATAAAAGAAAAGGGAATGATCGATGAAAAGGAGGAGTTGGGTACTGATTGTTGTAATATGAGGAATCAATGTGCTATTTATATGTCATTTATATTTTAAGTTTATTATTATTATTTAAATTTGTAGGTTGTATTTCTGATGAGCATCAACCTTTACCATTTGCCAGTGAGGAGAAAAATAGAATAAAGAGTAAAAATTCAAATTCATATGGTTGAAGTACCTTCATTTTGCCCGCACTTTTTTTTAAGTATAAAATGGTGATGTTTTATATGTGGATGATATTGCTTTAATTTCTTTTTATTCAAGTAATTATCCGGTTGTGTAATGAATATGTCTCGATAGCATAGGGTATTGAGATGTATGCAATATGACAATTCTAAATTTATATATCAAAATTTTATGTTATAAAAAAAATTAAGAGAGAGAGTGATCAATTTTTACTGAATTGGTCGAATATATAATGATTAGATACACTGTGCTAATAACTGCTCTTTTCGTCTTAAACTAGAGAGATATATTTTTAAAAAATAATAATATTTAAGAATAATTTATATTTTTAGACATAGCCTTAATAAATATAATAGGGATGATGTGATAATATTCAACATTAAAATTTATAGGGATGATGTGATAATATTCAACAATAAAATAAAAGTAATGACATATCCGGTTGTGTAATGACATATTAGGGTTCGCATTGAATGAATTAAAATAAAAGTAACGAATAACGAATAATGAATAAACAAATGAAGACCGAAAAAGACGAAAAAAGATTAGGAATTTGACCCTCTAGGGTTCGCCCATTAGGGGTTGATCACTTAGGGCCCGTTTGATGTTTCGTCTCCCAATATACATCTTGAACTAGTTTCAAGTGGTACAATGTATGAATAGTGAAGCCGAAACCAAGCAAACTTGTGAAAGACTTAAAAGTGATCATTCTTAACTTCTATATGATAAGATGGACTTTTCATAGAAACGAGAATCGAGAGAAACAAACGAAAACCAAACAAGAAAACACGAAACGAATGAAACACAACGGAAGAGAAGAGGAGCGAGACCTTTAGGGTTCTCCCCCTAGGATTGGTCTCTGCCTGCTCCATGATGTTTTTTTTCGGGTTTTTCTGATGGTAAAATCGTTTTGCATGATTTTTTTAACTTAACAGTGAAAACCTAGAAGACATGATTTGAGAAGTGTTGTCACGAGTTCTAAGGCAGAAAACTCGTGGGAACAACTCATAATGGGAATTGGTTGAGGAATTGGATTGGTGGCTAAAATAATTGGTTGATTTGGGTATTACCCCGATAACCAGGGGTATTTTAGAAATTTCTCTGTCATTAAGGGTATTTTTAAAATTTCTCCATCTAACATGTGCCTAGCACATGATCTAGACCCTATAAATACCCCTTAACTTTTCACTTGAAAAGTGAAGGGACTTTTGGAACCTTAAGATTTTTTACCACCTGAAAGTTCCTTTTTTTTCTTTCTCTCTCTCAAAAACAAAGAAGTTGGACGTAATTGAAAACTTGTGATCAACTCTGAATCGAGTGAACGAAAATATTGGCGTTGCTTATCATTAATTCACTCGAAATATTTGTCACTACTCTCGGACACCAGCGATTACGTCGTGATCTTGAGAGTTCTGTCACGTGGTACTCTGGTTGCTCACCGATTCTTCTCCCCTCTCCAATATTTAAACCAATTCCATACTCTTTGTGAATTTCTCGTCTCCACCATTACTACAAACCCTAACCCTAGCAAGGTACACAACTTTTGTGCCCACAATAATCAAAAATTAGATAAAGATGAAAATACATCTCTAATTTTAAAATTGTGAATTAATTAACTAGTCAAAGTACAAGAATTCCCTCTGCTTAACTAGTTCTCAGATTGGTTCCATCGTCTTGCTATTATCAACACGTTGAACTTTCACCATTTATGTGACGCCCCCAAATCTAGGCCCACACAGCCCAAACTTGAGTCGTCAAAAGACTACAACAAAATTATTACAACAAAACACAACGTACAACAATACAGTGTATAATAATACACAACTAAGTCTTCACTATTATTGCCACACTATTTTATAACACGTGAAGACTAGGATAGCTATTCCTCGGACTCTCACTCCATCCCCCGGCTAGACCCCATTACGTTTTCATCTCCTGTTGAAAACAATGGAACAAAAGAAAGGGTGAGCTCAAATAGCCCAGTAAGAAATATCATGACTAAGATAATGACGAATAAATTATCATTAGCCTTCAACAGTTGAGTTCTTGATAGAATACAATAGACTACAAGGTTTATATCAAAAACTGTAGTTAAATTCTTAAACAATGTTCAGATCAATAATAGCAGCGGAATGAGCAATCTATTAGAAGAATAATGCAGACTATAATGTCCACTCGCTTCTCTTTTTAGTAAAAATATCATCAACTTTTATCATCTGAAATACCATTAGTCAAAATAATACAACTTCACAGTTCCTGGTCATAATCATGCAGATCAACAGTTCATCTTTGCACTACGGGCCAAAGACATTCAATATAACACAAACGGTCATGATTATACCAGATTCAGCCTTTGGTCATAATCATACCAATCAACAGTTCATCTTTGCACTACGGGCCAAAGATATTCAATAAAGCACCAACGGTCATGATTATACCAGATTCAGCCTTTGGTCATAATCATACCAACCAACAGTTCATCTTTGCACTACGGGCCAAAGAGAACATTCACCACGTGCCATAAAAGACACCGAACAGATGTATCGCCTTTAACCTAGTATATCGCCTTTAACCTATCATCTGTTCAACAATTATATCACATCTGTGCCCCCGGCCACAGATATTCACAACAGCTTGATTCTTGATGATTAATACAAATAACAGTGATACAAATGATGAACAGAAGAACAGGATAAACAATAAGTATCAGAAGTTTACTTTGTGCAGATTCAAATAATGTCCAAATTGCCAACATGATGTGGAGTGAAATTTAAAAATGATATTCAAGATCCACAGTTCAGAATAACGGTTACAGTTCAATAGAAAGGTTCACGTAAATAGGAAGGTTCAGTTGAAATAATGAAGTTCAACTATTATGGAACATATAATATTTTCAGGAATTATAAAAGCAATAGTTCCATAATAAGTTTCGATTTAGGAGTATGAAAGAAAATAATATCCCTTACCGTAGCAGGTTTGATTAACAAACGGTGAAGGAAATTAATATCCCTTACCATAGTAAGTTTGAATAATGGAAGATGAAAAAGATGGTATCCCTTATGAGTATAAAGGAAAATGATATCACTTACGAATATGGAATAAAAGTGTCATGTGATAATTCGTGTAGACAAATTATTTCCACACGAGACAAATAAAAAGGGTTATTCACCAACAGGCGATAATCCGCACCGTAAGGTTATTCCCATCAATTTGAATGAATACAAATAGTTATTCACCAAACAGGCGATAATCCGCGCCGTAAGGTTATTCCTATCAATTTGAATACGAAGAGTTATTCACCAAACAGGCGATAATCCGCGCCGTAAGGCTATTCTCAAAGATTAATAAGGAATGAATACAAAAGGTTATTCACCAACAGGCGGTAAACCGCGCCGTAAGGTTATTCCCACAATTTAATACATGGAAGTAAATGGCACAAGAAAGAAACGATATTATTTTCGAGAATCAAAGAATGATAATCCCTTCAAGTAAGAAAGAAAATAATATCCATTTATGATGATGAAAAGAATGATACCCCTTACCGTAATAAATTTAAGAGTGTGAAAAGAATAATATTCCTTACCGTAGTAAGTTAGAATATGAAAGAAGATAATATTCCTTACCGTAGTAAGTTAGAATATGAAAGAAGATAATATTCCTTACCGCAATAAATTTAAGAGTGTGAAAAGAATGATATTCCTTACCACAATAAATTTAAGAGTATGAAATGAATGGTATTCCTTACCTTAACACGCGACTGGATATTGATTTAAATGAGGTCGATCAACCTATATATTTATAATATAAATTAGTAATTACCACATATAAATTTCAAAGTGTATGATAACTCGTATATTATGAACTATCAAAATTATATATATTTAACATAATTTTTTTAGTATAATATAATAACTTTAGAATAGTTTTTAAAATAATATTTCAAAATAAATCTTCCAAAGAAAGCTTTTAAAAATGAATCTTCTAATAGAAGAGTCTTCTAAAGGAAGATTTGTGAATACCGTGAAATATAGGAATTTATGAAATTAATACTCTTTAATAAAAGACTTACTTGAAAATTTTCTGCACTCCTTTTGGCTTTCAAACTCTCAAAATAGCCTTACTATTCTCAGAGAAAACTCATAAAATTCTTATAGAAAAATTTTATGTTTTAGGTGTGATTTTTCTATTCAGTTGAGCAAGCTATTTATAGGAGAAATAAGTTACTATGCGTGTGGTAGGTGGCTGACGTTCTGCACGCCAGCCTTACTCTTTCAAAAATGGCAGCGCAGTCGGCTGCCACCAACTCCTTCAGCAACCAAATTTTCCATGCTAAAATCTCATGTGGCCCCCACAGAGGGTCCACATGTTTACTATTCCAAATAGTAAAAAAAATAATAATTATTATTTTTTTTTATATATTTATTTATTTATTCTTCCTGTGGGTCCAATCATATAATAAAATAATGCTACAACAATAATTCAACAATAATGTAATAAACACGTTACAGATCATATTAATTTAATAATATAAATTACAGTATATTTGCTACTGTGACAATTATTAGGTTCAATAATTTTAAAAACAGTGCAGCAACAATTATTGACTCAATGATATGAAATACAGTGTAATGACAATTATTGAATCAATAATGCAAAATACTGTGTAGCAACAATAATTGAATTGATAATATAAAATATTATGCAGTGACAATTATCGATGAAATGATGCGTAACAGTTACGGTGTCAATATTATGAGACACTGTGCAATACCGTGTGCTACTGTAGAGTACCGTGTGCTACAGAAAATACCATAATTTACCGTATGCTACTATTCTTTTATCACCGGTATTTTAACAGTTAACACCGTTGACTATTTTTATTTAAAAAGGTTACTTCTGTCATTTTCTATATCCGACAAATATTCCGTTGTGGGGTCCACAAATAATTTGTTATTTCGGCGCCGTCGTACGGCACGAATATTCCCCGACCAAACGAATATTCCCCGACAAAATAAAATTTGCACATAACATCCTTAACTTTAAACTTTATCGATTTAACCACTTACTGTTTTAGGAAAAAAAAAAAATATATGAAGAAAAATTAAATTTTATATTTCATAAAATTCGGGGTCTTACAACCTCCCCTCCTTATGAAATTTCGTCCCCGAAATTGACGTACCTGGCATTTCGAAGAGGTATGGATACCTAGACTTCATCTCAGATTCTAGCTCCCAGGTCATTTCCTCAATATCTTGGTTCCTCCATAAAACCTTAACTTGAGGTATAACCTTTGAGCGTAAGATCTGCTCCTTCTTATCTAGGATCTTAACAGGTACCTCCTCATACGTTAAATCTTCTGCTATAACGTCTGGTTCTAACTCAATGACGTGGTTTGGGTCCTTCACATATTTACGTAACATAGATATGTGAAAAACGTTATGGATGCGAGACATACTTGGTGGTAGGGCTAGTCTGTAGGCTACGGATCCTACTCGATCGAGGATTTCAAATGGGCCAATAAATCGAGGGTTGAGCTTTCCTCTCTTTCCGAATCTCGTAACCCCTTTCCATGGAGAAACACGTAAGAATACATGATCTCCGACGTTGAATCTCTCATCTCTCCGATGAAGATCGGCATAACTCTTTTGTCGTTCTTGTGCTGTCTGTATTCGTTGTCGGATCATTTGGATCTTTTCGGTCGTCAAGCGTACCAACTCGGGTCCCAACAGTTTTGCTTCTCCTACCTCATTCCAACATACTGGAGAGCGACACTTGCGTCCATATAAAGCCTCGAATGGAGCCATACCTATACTTGCTTGGTAACTGTTGTTGTAGGAAAATTCCACCAATGGCAAGTACTTATCCCAACTTCCTTTGAAATCTAGTACGCAAAGTCTCAAAAGATCTTCGAGGGTCTGGATCGTCCTTTCCGATTGTCCGTCCGTTTGAGGATGGTATGCAGAACTAAAACGTAGTTCAGTGCCCATAGCTTTTTGTAGACTGATCCAAAAGCGTGAAGTGAATCTAGGATCTCGATCAGAAACTATGAAAACTGGCATGCCATGCAGTCTCATGATTTCATTTATGTACATACCGGCAAGACGTTCAAGTGAAAAGTTTTCTCGTATAGGCAAGAAATGAGCGGATTTGGTCAATCTATCTACGATGACCCAAATTGCATCTAAGCCTTGAGAAACTTTGGGAAGACCCGTCACGAAATCCATATTGATGTGTTCCCACTTCCATTCGGGAACCTCAAGTGGTTGTAATGGACCCTTAGGTACTTGATGCTCTGCCTTGACACGTTGACAAGTTAGGCACCTTGAGATAAACTCTGCAATCTCCCTTTTCATATTGTTCCACCAAAATGTATGTCGAAGATCTCGATACATTTTGGTACCTCCTGGGTGGATTGCAAACGGCGTGTTGTGTGCCTCCATCATGATTTTATGCTTTAATTCAGGATCGTTAGGAACACAGAGTCGAGAGTTGACACGAAGTATTCCTTTCTCGTCGATTCTTGCTTCGGGAATGGCACCTTCTTGTATTTTCTTTATCATGTTTATCAATTCCGGATCGGTAGCTTGAGCAGCTTTAATTTTATCGATTAAAGCCGGTTCTACTCGCACGTGAGCAATCTTCGAGTGAGTCCCTGGTGTCTTTAGCTTTATCTCCATCTTTTGCAAGTCGTACAAAATACACTTTTGTGTTGTCAGCAGTGCACTTGTACTCGCATAAGATCTTCTGCTCAAAGCGTCAGCTACAACGTTTGCCTTTCCCGGGTGATACTGGATTGTGTGGTCGTAATCCTTCAACAGCTCAAGCCAACGTCATTGTCGCATGTTGAGTTCCTTCTGGGTGAAGAAATACTTGAGACTTTTATGATCCGTATAGATATCCACTTTTTCTCCGTACAAGTAGTGTCTCCAGATCTTCAACGTGAAAACGACTGTTGCCAATTCTAGATCATGAGTGGGATAATTTTTCTCATAATCTTTGAGTTGTCGAGAGGCATAAGCTATAACCTTTCCATGTTGCATAAGGACACAACCTAGACCTTTGCCTGAAGCATCGCTATATATGACGAATTCTCCTGATCCTGATGGAATGGTCAGAACAGGAGCTGAAACAAGTCTCCTCTTGAGTTCTTGAAAACTCTTCTCGCATTCCTCGCTCGAATGATACCGATATCTAATAATCAAACTTTCATCTCTTGGCGTTCTATGGGAGCCATTTGGTATTGAGCTTTGGAAAAGGGTTTAGTATCGGGTTCAAGATCGATACAGAATTCAAATTCTCGGTTTGGGGATAAGTCAGGAAGTTCTTCAGGAAAAACGTCAGGAAACTCATTAACAATGGGAATATCATTCAAGTTTGACGTATTTTTGTTCAAATCAGTGACATGAGCTAAAAAGGCTTGACATCCGTTTTTCAATAAACGAATGGCTTTATGGCTAGAAATAACAGTTATAGATTTCAATGGTTTAGTTGCTTGAATTTGTATGACAGGTTGATTAGGAATATGAAAACTAATAATCTTATGAAAACAATCAATTTTAGCATGATGGGTAGTCAACCAATCAATTCCTAAAATCACATCAAATTCGTGCATCTCCAAAGAAATAAGGTCAACAGGTAATGTGAGGTTGTTGATTTAAACTAGGCAAGATTTATAGATAGTAAATGTAATAGGTATTTCTCCCAATAAGATTTCAACTGATAAGACAAGATTTAAGTTTTCAATAGGCAAATTTAAACGTTGAGTACATATAGGTGAGATAAAAGAGTGGATAGAGTCAATATCTAACATGGCATAGACTTCTCGATAATTGATGAATAGCTTACCGGTCATCACCTCATTCGATTTCTTGATCATCAAGGCTGTCATCATCAAATCGAGTCCCATATACTTCATCCGGATCTTCACGTATTTCAACCATGGGGATACCACGAAATAGTTCTCTAACGAATTGTTTCTCAGATTCTTCAACTTCATCAGTAGTAGCGTACCAATGATTTCCATTAAAATAGTATTTTCGATAGACTACAGTTTCCACGATAGTGACTAACTTAACCTGAATTCCTCTAAATTGTAACGCCCAAAAGTATAGATACATCATTTTTAAATAATCTTGAAAATCATAGCTCGAACACCATAAATCCCAAAGACTTATATGAAACGTCCATATATTCTGATCCTTTGTTATCGAGCATAACCAGGTGATGATATGTTTCCAACTGTCGAGCAAATTAAAGGCAACAATTTCTGCAAGTTCCGGATATCCTTTAAAGAACGAATTTGGAAGAACGACGGTAGAACTTTCACCTTCTTTTTCTTTAGATCGGATACAAATAATTTTTGCTTTAGGCAAATTATTCAACTCTGAGTTTGTAGAAGAATTGTTTGTGGCCTCTACATTCACTTCAGGTACTCCGTGGTTAACCTCCTGATTTCCAGATGCCATACTTATCTGTGGTCACAAAATAGATGTTAGTTCAAATAAACTGACTCATCACTTCATGTCCCTATATTCAAATCAACTCATTAGATAATAAAATCTAATTTAGGTGGGACACGCTAGTGACTAATTATATTCGCCTCTCCCCTCGTAGTTCTACCCCAGATCTCCATTAAAGACCATATCCCTAAGCTCTGATGCCAACTGTGACGCCCCCAAATCTAGGCCCACACAGCCCAAACTTGAGTCGTCAAAAGACTACAACAAAATTATTACAACAAAACACAACGTACAACAATACAGTGTATAATAATACACAACTAAGTCTTCACTATTATTGCCACACTATTTTATAACACGTGAAGACTAGGATAGCTATTCCTCGGACTCTCACTCCATCCCCCGGCTAGACCCCATTACGTTTTCATCTCCTGTTGAAAACAATGGAACAAAAGAAAGGGTGAGCTCAAATAGCCCAGTAAGAAATATCATGACTAAGATAATGACGAATAAATTATCATTAGCCTTCAACAGTTGAGTTCTTGATAGAATACAATAGACTACAAGGTTTATATCAAAAACTGTAGTTAAATTCTTAAACAATGTTCAGATCAATAATAGCAGCGGAATGAGCAATCTATTAGAAGAATAATGCAGACTATAATGTCCACTCGCTTCTCTTTTTAGTAAAAATATCATCAACTTTTATCATCTGAAATACCATTAGTCAAAATAATACAACTTCACAGTTCCTGGTCATAATCATGCAGATCAACAGTTCATCTTTGCACTACGGGCCAAAGACATTCAATATAACACAAACGGTCATGATTATACCAGATTCAGCCTTTGGTCATAATCATACCAATCAACAGTTCATCTTTGCACTACGGGCCAAAGATATTCAATAAAGCACCAACGGTCATGATTATACCAGATTCAGCCTTTGGTCATAATCATACCAACCAACAGTTCATCTTTGCACTACGGGCCAAAGAGAACATTCACCACGTGCCATAAAAGACACCGAACAGATGTATCGCCTTTAACCTAGTATATCGTCTTTAACCTATCATCTGTTCAACAATTATATCACATCTGTGCCCCCGGCCACAGATATTCACAACAGCTTGATTCTTGATGATTAATACAAATAACAGTGATACAAATGATGAACAGAAGAACAGGATAAACAATAAGTATCAGAAGTTTACTTTGTGCAGATTCAAATAATGTCCAAATTGCCAACATGATGTGGAGTGAAATTTAAAAATGATATTCAAGATCCACAGTTCAGAATAACGGTTACAGTTCAATAGAAAGGTTCACGTAAATAGGAAGGTTCAGTTGAAATAATGAAGTTCAACTATTATGGAACATATAATGTTTTCAGGAATTATAGAAGCAATAGTTCCATAATAAGTTTCGATTTAGGAGTATGAAAGAAAATAATATCCCTTACCGTAGCAGGTTTGATTAACAAACGGTGAAGGAAATTAATATCCCTTACCATAGTAAGTTTGAATAATGGAAGATGAAAAAGATGGTATCCCTTATGAGTATAAAGGAAAATGATATCACTTACGAATATGGAATAAAAGTGTCATGTGATAATTCGTGTAGACAAATTATTTCCACACGAGACAAATAAAAAGGGTTATTCACCAACAGGCGATAATCCGCACCGTAAGGTTATTCCCATCAATTTGAATACAAATAGTTATTCACCAAACAGGCGATAATCCGCGCCGTAAGGTTATTCCTATCAATTTGAATACGAAGAGTTATTCACCAAACAGGCGATAATCCGCGCCGTAAGGCTATTCTCAAAGATTAATAAGGAATGAATACAAAAGGTTATTCACCAACAGGCGGTAAACCGCGCCGTAAGGTTATTCCCACAATTTAATACATGGAAGTAAATGGCACAAGAAAGAAACGATATTATTTTCGAGAATCAAAGAATGATAATCCCTTCAAGTAAGAAAGAAAATAATATCCATTTATGATGATGAAAAGAATGATACCCCTTACCGTAATAAATTTAAGAGTGTGAAAAGAATAATATTCCTTACCGTAGTAAGTTAGAATATGAAAGAAGATAATATTCCTTACCGTAGTAAGTTAGAATATGAAAGAAGATAATATTCCTTACCGTAGTAAGTTAGAATATGAAAGAAGATAATATTCCTTACCGCAATAAATTTAAGAGTGTGAAAAGAATGATATTCCTTACCACAATAAATTTAAGAGTATGAAATGAATGGTATTCCTTACCTTAACACGCGACTGGATATTGATTTAAATGAGGTTGATCAACCTATATATTTATAATATAAATTAGTAATTACCACATATAAATTTCAAAGTGTATGATAACTCGTATATTATGAACTATCAAAATTATATATATTTAACATAATTTTTGTAGTATAATATAATAACTTTAGAATAGTTTTTAAAATAATATTTCAAAATAAATCTTCCAAAGAAAGCTTTTAAAAATGAATCTTCTAATAGAAGAGTCTTCTAAAGGAAGATTTGTGAATACCGTGAAATATAGGAATTTATGAAATTACTACTCTTTAATAAAAGACTTACTTGAAAATTTTCTGCACTCCTTTTGGCTTTCAAACTCTCAAAATAGCCTTACTATTCTCAGAGAAAACTCATAAAATTCTTATAGAAAAATTTTATGTTTTAGGTGTGATTTTTCTATTCAGTTGAGCAAGCTATTTATAGGAGAAATAAGTTACTATGCGTGTGGTAGGTGGCTGACGTTCTGCACGCCAGCCTTACTCTTTCAAAAATGGCAGCGCAGTCGGCTGCCACCAACTCCTTCAGCAACCAAATTTTCCATGCTAAAATCTCATGTGGCCCCCACAGAGGGTCCACATGTTTACTATTCCAAATAGTAAAAAAAATAATAATTATTTTTTTTTTTTATATATTTATTTATTTATTCTTCCTGTGGGTCCAATCATATAATAAAATAATGCTACAACAATAATTCAACAATAATGTAATAAACACGTTACAGATCATATTAATTTAATAATATAAATTACAGTATATTTGCTACTGTGACAATTATTAGGTTCAATAATTTTAAAAACAGTGCAGCAACAATTATTGACTCAATGATATGAAATACAGTGTAATGACAATTATTGAATCAATAATGCAAAATACTGTGTAGCAACAATAATTGAATTGATAATATAAAATATTATGCAGTGACAATTATCGATGAAATGATGCGTAACAGTTACGGTGTCAATAATATGAGACACTGTGCAATACCGTGTGCTACTGTAGAGTACCGTGTGCTACAGAAAATACCATAATTTACCGTATGCTACTATTCTTTTATCACCGGTATTTTAACAGTTAACACCGTTGACTATTTTTATTTAAAAAGGTTACTTCTGTCGTTTTCTATATCCGACAAATATTCCGTTGTGGGGTCCACAAATAATTTGTTATTTCGGCGCCGTCGTACGGCACGAATATTCCCCGACCAAACGAATATTCCCCGACAAAATAAAATTTGCACATAACATCCTTAACTTTAAACTTTATCGATTTAACCACTTACTGTTTCAGGAAAAAAAAAAAATATATGAAGAAAAATTAAATTTTATATTTCATAAAATTCGGGGTCTTACAATTTATATCTTGAAATTTATAAAACTTTCCCATTTCCCCTAATATTCTACAAGGAAATAAAACCAATAAAAAGTAAAATTATTAACTATTTAACCAAGCTAATTCTATATTTATAAAGGATTAGTTAGGGTAAACATTATTTACAATGTTTTATTGAATCCCATAATTTGCATCTTGTATGATGTATAATATTTTTGTGTGTAATTTAGACAACTCATAATCAAAACAATTCATTGTGTATACAAGCCCTTGTTATAGAGCCAACAAAGTCTTGAATTTAAAAAATATCAAGAGGGGAATTGTTAAAAAATTCTCCCCCGATTCCATTTAAAGTTATGACGTTTTCGTCAAAAATCAATCGATCACATACACAGTCCATATATAGATCTTTGTCTCTTTAGTTATTGTGGGATAATATCAGTGAGATATTACAATCACTTTTGTGCTCCCACATTTAGTACGTACTAACCCGATCGAATGAGTACCTGGCTCTGATATCATATGTAATAACTCATATCAAATTAATTTTGAGTTCGAATCCAATCATAGCATAATTAGACCCAATGCACTGTCTCAATAATATTTTTTTGGGTCATCTTAACACACCACTGACTTATCCAAAAGGTCATAACTGAAGGTATTAGTGTTAGTAACTTAATTCCTTGAATACAAACAAATTTTTTCTATATGTTTTAATGTGGAACTGGGAAGTCCCAATATATATGTTGTGTTGAGTTATGTTAGGTTGCGTATTTACTAGCGTAAATGGGTTGTCTATATTAGGTTTTGTCTTCACAACCCATTAGGCCTAATGCACTCACATGAGAACTCCTAAGTTCGATAATCTTAAGTTCGTTGCCTTCTCACTTAAGACACTAACTAGTTATCATGGCCAATACTAATTGGTATGGTAATTAGCATTTCTAATAGGATCTGTATCACATAGTTCCTATTAAGAATAATAATCATATCAAGTATGTGTGATTACTATACATACAATGTGAACAATAGAGGTACATACATAATATTCTACCATATTAAATACTTCTTCCCTCCATTGCTAACATATTTTGAAACCTATTTTTACTCTAATATCGAAAGTATTCCCCGACGACTCAAGTCGTCAAATACTTTATAGTGGTTCTTTCTTTATAGGTTCATGTCCAAGTCAGTAGTAAAACATGTAAACAAATTCGAGTGTTAATATTGGCAGTAGATGTGGTCTTCTAGTATTTAGTAGAGTTTTCTTTCAATCACCCTTCGAAAAAAACTTCCATGGCGGCACCACCATTGTCACTAAGCCATCAACAATTTTCATGGAGAAAAACACGTTCCCAATCACGTCAACTAACAGATGCTGACAAGTAACGTCATCTTTAAGAAGTTCAGGATAAGAGGAAAGCTTTTCAATCTTAGTGAGAAGAGCTTGACAAACAGTTTGTGGATCTGATGAAAGTCGAAGACAAGTTGTTAAGCAAACGTGGAAAACCTTCCCGATTAGATCACTACAGCTTTTACCACGCCCACATAAGTATGTACCAGATGGCTAAGTGGTGATTTCTTAACTACATGGTGGTGATTCACAAAAACATGCAAACCACATTTGTAAATTGCATTTTACCTTACATTTAATTATGGGTGAGAAGTGTCTGGTATCAAACTAGCTCAATGGCAATCGCTCATGAAAATAAAACAATGGTGAACTTCATTCCATATCATTCTAAGTTGCCAATTTTCCCCCTCTTAGTTGCTACGAGTTGACTCTCGTAATCTCTATTATAAACGAGTTACTTCTAATTGATTGAAATATATCACAGGTATTTTAGTCATTCACCAAATTGAGTAGTGAACCTCAGAATAATATTCCCATGAGGAAATTTTCATCCGCTTTAAAAACCAATCCCGCAAAAACAAAATCATCAAGAAACTGTATAAATATTTCAACAGCCCCAAATTGTCCCCATTCAACGTTTTGCTACCCCTCACTCACCCTGCATTTAGCAGGGCGAGCTTTTAACATATAATTAATTAATATCTAGTACATTAGCCTCTAAATTTACTTTACATCTCAAAGGAAGGAAACCTAGCCGCCGTCGCCGCGACCATGGCCGATAACAACCAGAATCAAAACGTCAATGTACACAAGAAAAATAAACGATTCAGTCTTTTAAAGGCAGCAATGGTCATGATTCGAAATCCTAAAAATGAAAAATCAAAACCGGTAAAGGTGGCTAATAATAATAATAATAATTCAGATGACAAATGGAAAAAATTCGTTGGATCAATGCGCCCCATGCATTTGCAGGACAGTCAGTCTCCGCCGCCTCAGAATCCGGCCATTGCCAGGGCTATCAAAATTCCGACGGGCCAGCGATCGGAGATCGACGAGTTGTTTCCAATCTCACCCTCGTCCACTTCATCATGGGGAACTATGAGCCAATTTGCATCAACTAATAATCTCCAAGAACTCGCGGGGACGGGGACCATGAGCCAAAGCTCATCGGCTAGTAATCTCCAAGAACTGGCTGGCGGCGCAGGCACCATGAGCCAATATGGATCGGCTACTAATCTTCATGATTTAGACGTGGAAGAAGAGGATGAGAGTGACAAGGTGCTTGAAAATTGCAAGGCGGATGTAATGATTGATGCCAAGGCGGAGGAGTTCATTTCTCAATTTTACGAACAAATGAGGCGCCAACACAAGGGAAAACCTCGACAGTAATAACGTACGAAAGTATATGCATGCATGCAATTGCATTACATTCTAACTATTGTTTTATTTTATATTTTAATATTTATGGACACAATATTTTTGTTCAGGTCCTAGAGATGCATAAAGAAGTAAAAGGACGCGAAATTTTTTGAAGGTAAAAGAAAAAAAAATCTATAGAACAATAAAAATATATATATATGAAAAGCTTGTAATACGAGGAACAAATATGGTATTTATTTAATTCACATTTTTATTTATTTTTAAAAATTTTAGGTTGTATTTTTTTATGATGAGGATCAACATTGAGTATTTGCTCAATGGAGATAAAAAATAGAATAAAGAGTATAAATTTCAAATATGATTCAATATTCTTCTTCCCATACCCCGCCTTTTAATTTTTTAAAATGAGAAATTTTTATGCTTTATGAGTGGATGGTATTGCTTCAATTTCTTTTATTTAAGCTAATATCTTTCTGCGTAGCTATATCTGAATAGCCATTCTTACCGGTGAGTGTGATTTAAATTTTAGGGATTTAGCAATGTCAAACTTTCGCCACTTACATATTAAATACTATAGAATATCAGCTTTTTTTTGCTAAATATAATATCAGCTTTCTAGTCGGCAAGCAATTGTAATTTAAAGGAAAAGTATTAGCAAGTTAATTAACCTAGCTAATTCTATATACATTTATATGGATTAGTTTTAAAAGATGCTATACAATTTAATTTGATATATTCATCTCTGCGTAAGTTTGATCGTTTAAAGCCGTACGTAGTGATTTTACATAGTTTTGAAGCTTACAGTATCTTAAGCTAGTTCAATTAGTTCTTGGGTTACATATAATAATAGTTTTCATCGCGGCATATGTGATGCCTTGAGGGTATTTATAATTAATTTGTAACCAAGACAACTCATAAACACGAGATATTATTCTATATTTTTGAGATAAGAGAATAATTTTTTTCCTCATATATTTATAAGGTCTATTTATAATAAAACTCATAAATATATATAAAATATATATATAATATTCACTTGTTAAAAAATATGGAATAATTTTTTTGATAAACACATGCTTTTGAGGATATAGACATATATAGTCAACAAAGATCAAGCTATTTAATTGTAAGCATATGACTAAATGTACACTCGGTCCAAGACAACCTTGGAAAGTACGAACTGTTGAGATATTTTATATAAATTTAATATTAACAAAATTAAAAATATAGATAAATTAATAAATATAATAGAGTCTCAAACTTATAAATTTATCTTTTTGATCCACATACTTGTTGCGTTAATTTATATAAGTGCGTATGGTATAGATGATGAATTAATATGAAATGAATTATATAATTCCCCTAAAATGGTATTAGAGTCCAAATTGGATGGACCAAAGTATTAGATTGATATTTTATGATGGAGTATTTGCAAGATGCGTATTACTCTTCTGCACAATAGAATAAATAAAGTTGTTACTCCCGCATTTATCACATTATGTGGTAATAAAAGTTTACAAAGAGTAAGATTATACTCTCATATTTAACTTCGGCATGGATCGGGTGGTGTAGTATTAGAGTTAAATAAAATTCTTGAAGAACTTAAAAGAAAATGTGATGAATAATTGACAATTTTATTATGATATGTGTGAAAGGTATTTAAATAAAATGTAAAAATTATTAGATTATTTTACATTAATCTCATATAAAAAAAATTAAAAATATAGATGAATTAATAAATGTGATAAAAAAAAATTAACCTAATAGATAAATTTTTTAAATAAGAATGTAATCTAACATATTTGTTGAACTAATTTAATCAGGTGTCTTGCGTTTAGACAATTAGTTTCAACTTGCAATTATTTCTGACTTTCTGCACTTATATTACTAATTTAGTTAGAGAATTGTTATTTCTACAAAATAAAATTAATAATTTTATAAACTTTTTTCTCACATGTAATTCATTTACTGTTTATATATAAGAAAATTTATAAAATTATTATTTTTATTTATAAAAATATCAATTCTCATAGCTACATCTGCTTTAGTTTATGCTTATTGAATGACATCGATGATTCTACTTTTATTCTTTTCTGATGAGTGTAGATTTTCTTGAAGAAAAAATATATGTAAATATATATGCTATTTTCCATTTTATTTTTAATTATGTAGGAAAAGGAGGGGGTACAAACAGAAATCAAGAAATGAGATAATTATAAGAAAATAAATCCAATTTACAAATCAGAGTGAAAGTAAAATTCCCAACCAATAGACATTAATACCCCTTATTGTTCCTGTTAAATAGCAACCCAAAATCTCTCAATCCAGGCTTGATCGTCATTTCACAATCTATAAAAAGAAAAAAAAGAAAGAGAAAGAGAAACGAAGCAGTTAAAATAAAGTAGTCAATAGCCATGTATGAACTCAGAGCACTTGGTCTTGATCCAACGGAACCCATTCCGAAACGAAGCCTTGAATCTCCCTTCAATCGTATATACTTTATACTTGGCTATTCTCTTCCGTCTCTTCATCTCCGGATCGCTGAACCCCCACGGCTTCGCCGCCGCTGACGACGACGACGATGCCACCTGACTCGGCCTAGTCACGTGAGTCGGAATCGGAGGCAGATCGGGCGAGCGAGGCCGAGTCGTAGAGTACATCTGATTTCCATTAAACCCTTTTCCACTCACTATCTCCAGACTCCGGTCTCCGCCGGAACTGCGGAAACTCGGCCGGTACTCCTCCATATCCGGCCGGAAAGAGTTTGTTTGGAGGGAAAGAAAATGGAGAGATAATTAATGGAATAGTATGAGGGGGTTTGGCAGGTATAGATATAGGAGTGGTAAGATAAAATATTTGGGGGCTGGGTGGGTAGCTAGCTGTAAAGGAAATTGTTTATGATGACTTTTCTGTGCAGCTAGCAGTGTTGGTGTAGCCGTGTAGGTGGGGTGGTGGACTCGAGGACTTTTTTGCTTAAGTTTTCTTTTTCATTTTTCTCGGGAGAAATAATAAATATTCAATTCATTTTCTTACAAAGTTTCATGACACCGATAATTAATATTCAATTGTTATGGATCTGTTGTCTGCTAGATGATGAACTATATACTCTCCCCATTTTTATTATTTAAGACATAATTAAATATATTAATTTTTTTTATTAGTATTAATATTAAATAATTAATATTAATTTAAAATTTTATTATTATTTATGTATTAATTAATTATTTTCTATCATTTCTTTTTTAATTATATTATTTTTAAGAATAAAATAAAAAATAATTAAAAAAAATTTAAAACGATTTATATAATAAAAATGAGGGAGTATTATTTACTATCTTTATTTTTTAATTATTATTTCTTCTGTTGTTTATATTCTCTGTTTTATGATTACATATGCATTTTTAAAAAACAAAAATGACAAATTATTTTTTAGATATATTTTTAATATCAATTTAATACTGATGATGGCCTAGCATTTTTTTTTGTTGACAAACTCTAAGAAAAATACAAGAAAATTTATTCAATTAGAAATATCCGAACATGTATAATAGAGTTGGAAGGGAAATCTATCAAATAAAAGTTGCTACAAATTTTTATGATTTAAACAAAAAACTAATAAATATATCAAAAAATAATTGTTAGAAAATATCTGTCAACATCCATTTCTACATAAGAAAACCACTCTCAAATAAAATATTAATTTTGGAGGGTAAATTTGTTGACTAGAGAGAAAACTATATGGGGGGACCTAGTCTTTGTGACGATGTTATAATATATCTAAAATATAAATAATACTCTAACATATCGATTAAGTTCATTAATTATTTAAGAATAAAAGTATTTCTCTTATTTTAAAACAAATTATAGAAAAATGTATGTTTTATTTTAATTAATTTGGAAATGAGGTTTGAGTAGTTTATGGTATTAATTTTTTGCGACCGCTAAGCCAGTAAGGTGGTTGTATATCTTGTATACACAATAACTCATGGCCGCCAACTCCCTTTGACATATGTATATAAAAATGTATTTATTTGTGCGCTTTTGCAAAATCAAACGGGATGATAGGTGTGAGATGCTCTCTAACTAAATTTTTTGTTTGTTTGTGTTGTGATTTATGGTGATAATTTTTAAGGTTTATAATGACAGTATATATCATCGTTATAAATTTTATATTTTTTGTAAGATTACAGCGACGAAATATACTATCGTCATAAATTTTAAAAACTATCGGCATAACACTCGATACAAAAATCAAATATTTTAATTATAGAAAATTTCAATTTCAGATAAAATAGATGTCAAACATATTCAGTGAGGTGTAATCTGTTCTCCACTAGTACTCATAATCATCCATTATTTTTGTACCAATCACAATTATCATTCACTAATAAATATAAAAAATAACATCTATAAATCTACATAACAACTTCTTTCAAACAAACAAATTCGTCCGTGACTTGACCCAAGTACGGCGATTAATTCCCTTCGTACTGAATTTTCGGGATCTTTTACAATCAGATCACATATACACCTAAATAGCCAATATAAATGCCAAGATAACTTGTGCAATTTCACCGGGACAACAAAGCGTTGTCACACAAACTTCATCGTTCTCTCTTTCGGCAACTTGAAATGATAAATTGGAGATTTTTCTCCATTAAACAGTTTGGAATTCTTTATACGTCTGGGTTAATTAAAATCATATTATATAGTTTTTTTTAATATTTAAAATTAAATCAGATCTGTTATCTGGGTCAAAGTCCACTTTTTAAAAGTTCATATAAACTCAGTGAAGACCCATCAACTCACGACTAAGCAGATTGCTCACCTTTTAAATACTGTCTTAAGTCTTTGCAGTTTACGAACTCTCAAAATCTTTTATCTTCAGTCTTGTAGTCTTTAAATTTCTAAAACCTTATATTTTCAGTCTTACAATCTTTAAACACCCTAAGTCTTCTATCTTTCACCTTGCAATCTTTAGACTCTCGAAACCTTCTATCTTTTGTCTTGTAGTCTTTATATTCCCAAAGCTAACCACCTTTGATTTATATAGTCTTCAGGCTTCCTAAACTTTCTATCTTCGATCTTGCAGTCTTTTGACTCCTGAAACTTATTGTATTTGATCAACCCACGACTAAGCAGATTGCTCACCTTTTAAATACTGTCTTAAGTCTTTGCAGTTTACGAACTCTCGAAATCTTTTATCTTCAGTCTTGTAGTCTTTAAATTTCTAAAACCTTATATTTTCAGTCTTACAATCTTTAAACACCCTAAGTCTTCTATCTTTCACCTTGCAATCTTTAGACTCTCGAAACCTTCTATCTTTTGTCTTGTAGTCTTTATATTCCCAAAGCTAACCACCTTTGATTTATATAGTCTTCAGGCTTCCTAAACTTTCTATCTTCGATCTTGCAGTCTTTTGACTCCTGAAACTTATTGTATTTGATCGTAGTAGTCTTCAGACTCTCAAAATCTTTTACTTTCGGTCTTTGAAGTCTTCAAACTCTCGAAATTTTTTGTCTTCGCTCGTAGTAATCCTCACTCCTAAAACCTACCACCTTCAATCGTTATACTTTTCGAACTCTCAAAACCTGCTATCTTTTGTTGTAGTAGTTTATGAACTCTCGATAACTACTGTCATCGGTCCTAAAAGCCTTTTTAGCTCTAGAAACCTTTTTCTCTATTTCTTCACCTTATTTCATATGTTAAAAGAGTGGGGGATAATATTGGTCTGTATATTTACTAGTGTAAATGAGCTGCCTATATAAAGTCTTGTCCCTACAACCCATTAGGTCTAGCTAGCACGCTCACATGAATACTT
This sequence comes from Hedera helix, assembly GCA_947179155.2. NCBI lineage: Eukaryota > Viridiplantae > Streptophyta > Magnoliopsida > Apiales > Araliaceae > Hedera > Hedera helix. The sequence goes on along the minus strand of OX359264.1, from coordinate 59,451,988 downwards.
CTAAGTTCGATAAACATAAATTTGGGTTTGCTAACTAGTTACCCTATATATCTAATACTAATTGATATAATAGTTATTTTTTTTAATAGGATCTCTACTGCACAATTCATATTAAGAATTATGATCTTATTGAATAAGTGTGACTATTATAAATATAAAGTGAATAATAAAAATATTAAATATATATATTTTTATTATTAATTTATTCTTATTTTCACATCAAAAGTATATTTCGACAACTCAGGCAAGAGATATATGATCATTTTTACGGCCCAAGCCGGAGATATATATGATCATTTTTATAAAGTATATGATCATTTTCATTAAGTTTGGCCGATAAATTTTCGAGTTGTTGTATGGCTTCAAGTAAATAGTGCCAAATCTAGATAACGATCAAGTAGATGAAATACGCGCCAAAATATGTGTGGCGGAAACGTTAATCCCAACACCACAAGCGTTGGCATTGTAAAACGCATTTGAGTGGAAATTCGTCGTCCAACTTGCAGCGTCGGCGTGGACAGTTATTAGTATGGCCCATCAATAGAATTATACATTGTTCATGAAATTTATGGCTACAGTTGGTCGAATCATGTCCCCATTGCCTGTTGAGGCGGTCGATATCTCATCCGTACAAATTGAACAAATGGCATTAGGACCAGACATCATGAATCAAACTCTCCACTCGGTCGGATCCAAAATTAACCACTATACCCTATCACATATCCACCGGGTACTTTCCGTATGATATTTAATCTTAATACTATATATATTATATAAAGTTGGCGGGAGACTTTGAAAATATCATTCAACTTTTAAGATAATTTTTATTTAATATTTTATTTCATATAATTTAAACACTCAGCTCGTGTCCCCGGTATTATTAGTAAATAATAATAGTATCCACTCAAATTTAGGATTGATATAATACAGATAGGATTGACAGGATTTTAGTGCTGGCCCGATCAAATCTTGCCACGTCAGAATTGTTTTGCAAGAAACTCCAAAATAGAGATGCACAAAAAGTCTACGGCCTACAGGCCGGCCTAGCCTGGCCTGAGCCCGGCCTAGTCAAAGTCCGGGCTGGGCCGGTCCGGCCTACAGTCTTTGAGCAAGCTACTATTTTGACGTAAAAGTCCGGTCTGACACGGCCTACGAAAAAACCCGGCCTACGAAAAAGCCCAGCCCGGCCTATGCAAAGGCCCGACCCAGCTTACGCGAAATTGCACATCCATAAATATTGAAGATATATATTTTTTTAAAAATTGAAGATATATTTTTTGAAGATATAATGAAGATATAGTTTTTGAAGTTAGGAAGATACATTTTTTGAATATTTGAATTTTGAAGATATTTTTAAAATATTTTGAAGCAAAATATTTATAATCGGCTCATTATTTATTATTGATTAGTTACTCATTTTTAATTTTTTTTTAATACATTTAATTAATATAATAGTTAGCTTATTTAATATTTATATTTCACATTAAAAATTAGTTGATTATATTTTTAGGCATGGCTTGGCCCGGCCCGGCCCAAGGACTGGACTGGCCTACAGGCCTAAAAAGGCCAGACTTTTTAGTAGAAGTCCGCCCTGGTCAACGGCCAAAGCCTACCAGGCCCAGGCCAGCCCGGACCAAGCCGGTCTACTGTGCATGTCTACTCCAAAAGAACAAGTTATACTTTAGTTAACCGGATTGATCTGGTTACACAAAAGCAATGATGCGATCAATTTTTTTCTTTCTTTTTCTTTTTCTTTTCATTATTAATAATTGTGATACTTTCTTCATTCTAAAATTAAAAATATAATCTAACTTTTGAGATTAAATGATGACATATTAAATTCCAAACTTAGTATGACTAAAAAAAAGTTTACAATAAAATAAATTTTGTAATTAATAGTTTTTGTTATATACTATATAATTATAATAATTGTATTAATTAAAATTTAATAAATTTATATTTATTTAAAATTATTTAATATGTCGTTATTTGATATCAAAAATTAAATTGTATATTTAATTTTAAAACGAAGAAAGTAATAAATAACTAACACTAATAAGAGCATGTTTGGGAATATTACTTATGAACATGTTCACATGCATCTTCTTCCCAATAAAAACAATTAAAGATGCGTCAGTTTTGTGTTAATCAGCCTTTAGTTTTCACATATGCATTCGTTAGATTGTTTGACTTCACATTTTGCGACCAAGTCCTCAATCAAATTATCTTGCTACGCGTAATGTAGAATTGGGATTGCATTGCAAAGTCTCTTTCTAAAAAGATAAATTACCAAAAAAATCGCAAATGCAAAATTAATTTTCGAGTAATGTTACGGTACCAAAAGATGATTCTAAACAAATAGATACAAATTGATGTATAAAATTATAATTAATAAATATTTTACTATATGGGTGAGTTCTATAGTTATTACCAAAAATTACCATACAGATTATTTTGTATTTTTTTTTGTATTTAGTCTTTTGTTATCAAAACATTAGTTCTTTAAAGGAAAGGAAAGAAACAAAGATAACTCTTTTACTTTCCAATGTCCGTTTGAATGTCATGAAAAATATAAGTTCCATCACTAACTATATTTTGCAAGAAATATAATCCCTCAAATCACGTCCAAGATTGAATAAAAATTTCGTGTTACTCCTACCTTTGTAGGTGGAGTAAGGTGCAAAATTAACCATTCTATTTGTACGTTTATACAACTATGTTCTATCAACTCCTTTTTTCAAAAAATAAAAATAAAAATGGATACATTCCTAATTTTAATTAGACACCCTTAGCATGCATTCTACGGTTAGTGGATTCCTGTACAGATGTACGTACAGGTCTTTCGATAAGAAAATGAGTTGTTCTTAATTTGTAGTTTGTAGAACATCCAAATTATATATCGTTGTCCCTTGTGATGACACACAGTGCATGTGTTAATTCTTGATGAGATCCGGCTGTTTGCCACCAGCTAGAGTCCCAAGTTTTGGATTTATGCCTTTCAATTCCCTACTTCCGATTTGAATTTGACACTATCCGATTCTATTATCGCCCACTCCAGTGATTGATGATTCTTATATATTAAACTCAAGTCAAAATATATAGTCATTCTTAGTTCTAAATTATAAGAGCATTATTAATTTTTTTAAATTAAATTTGAGACATTTGCAAATTTTATATTGGCGTAGATTCATTTAGTTCTAGTAAAGACAATAATAAATAAGGTACACTATTTAAAATATACTATTAATTACAAGACATTGTTTCGTAATTTCAAAATAAATCTTATTGATTATGGGCTTAAAAATGTAGTCTCAAATTGAATTTCAAAATTTAATAATAATTTTATAATTTGTAACGAAAAAAGTAAACTTATCCCAACTAGATCTCTTCACTTGCTTGCTATATTTATTATCATGTTCGGAACAAGGGATGGAAAATGTGACGCCCCCAAATCTGGGCCCACACAGCCCAAACTTGAGTCGTCAAAAGACTACAACAAAAGTATTACAACAAAGCACAACGTACAACAATACAGTATATAATAATACACAACTAAGTCTTCACTATTATTGCCACACTATTTTACAAAACGTGAAGACTATGATAACTATTCCTCGGACCCTCACTCCATCCCCCGGCTAGACTCTGTTATGTTTTCATCTCCTGTTGAAAAACAATGGAACAAAAGAAAGGGTGAGCTCAAATAGCCCAGTAAGAAATATCATGACTAAGATAATGACGAATAAATTATCATTAGCCTTCAACAGTTGAGTTCTTGATAGAATACAATAGACTACAAGGTTTATATCAAAAACTGCAGTTAAATTCTTGAACAATTTTCAAATCAATAATAGCAGCGGAATGAGCAATCTATTAGAAGAATAATGCAGACTATAATGTCCACTCGCTTCTCTTTTTCGTAAAAACATCATCAACTTTTATCATCTGAAATACCATTAGTCATGATAATATAAATTCACAGTTCCTGATCATAATCATGCACATCAACAGTTCATCTTTGCACTACGGGCCAAAGATATTCAATATAGCACCAACGGTAATGATTATACCAGATTCAGCCTTTGGTCATAATCATACCAAACAACAGTTCATCTTTGCACTACGGGCCAAAGAGAACATTCACCACGTGCCATAAAAGACACCGAACAGATGTATCGCCTTTAACCTATTATATCGCCTTTAACCTATCATCTGTTCAACAAATATATCACATCTGTGCCCCCGGCCACAGATATTCACAACAGCTTGATTTTTGGATGATTAGAATGATATAAATGATGAACAAAAGAAATAGGATAACAATAAGTATCGGAAGTTTACTTTGTGCAGATTCAAATAATGTCCAAATTGTCAACATGATGTGGAGTGAAATTTAAAAATGATATTCAAGATCCACAGTTCAGAATAACGGTTACAGTTCAATAGAAAGGTTCACGTAAATAGGAAGGTTCAGTTGAAATAATGAAGTTCAACTATTATGGAACATATAATATTTTCAGGAATTATAGAAGCAATAGTTCCATAATAAATTTCGATTTAGGAGTATGAAAGAAAATAATATCCCTTACCGTAGCAGGTTTGATTAACAAAAGGTGAAGGAAATTAATACAAAGGGTTATTCACCAACAGACGGCAATCCGCTCCGTAAGGTTATCCCCACAATTTAATAGAATTTGAGTACAAAGAGTTATTCACCAAACAGGCGGCAATCCGCTTCGTAAGGTTATTCTCAGAGATTAATAATGAATGAATACGAAAGGTTATTCACCAACAGGCGGCAATCCGCTCCGTAAGGTTATTCCCACAATTTAATACATGGAAATAAAAGGCACGTCTTATGAGTAAGGAAGAAACAATATTATTATCGAGAATCAAATAATGATAATCCCTTACCATAGTACGTTTGAATAATGGAAGATGAAAAAGATGGTATCCCTTACGAGTAGTAATTTTAAGAGTATGAAAGAAAATGACATCCCTTACCTTGATATTGTGAAACAAGTTTATAGCCGAACAAATCCTTCATTGTTTGTCTATGTAGCAGTAAAGAATCTGACTTTTGAGTCTTCTAGAGTTTTTAAAATCTCTTTATGTTTTTAAAATAATGTTACTCTCAGAAAGATAGACGGTATAGACTCAAGAATCACTCAATTCGGAGTTAATATGAATGAGTTATGAATTTTCAAAACTAAGACTGAAAATAGTGACGAAAATCAGAATAGGTTACGGTTTTTAGTATTTTAAGGCATGAAGATGATTTCAGATGACTTTTCTTCCTTCTTCAAAGTTGTAGAGGACAAAAAACTGAAGAGACAGGCTTTTAATTCATTAAATTCTGATAAATAATGAATTTACTATGATTTTTCGAAAGAGTTACTGTACATAAGAAAATTCCACTCGGAAATTCAAAGAAGAATGCAAAAGATTTCAAACTTACACAAAGAAGAGAGTGAAAGAAAGAATGAGTAAGAAAGTTTATAAAAAATCCTTATGTTAAGGCTTCTATTTATAGCCAAAAATCTTATCATTCATTTAATCTAAACCATTCATTTAAAGATCATCTTTTAATCTACACCATCCATTTCAAATTTTATATTATCTTTAATCTACACCATTCATTTCATATCACCTAACTTTATATTATAAACAAATCAATTCAATTATTCAACAATAATTCACATTTTAATCTACACCATTCATTTCATATCACCTAATAATCACCTAACTTTATATTATAAACAAATCAATTCAATTATTCAACAATAATTCACACTTTAATCTACACCATTCATTTCATATCACCTAATAATCACCTAACTTTATATTATAAACAAATAACTTTATCAATTCAATTATTATGACTAATTGTTATAAATACAGTATAGTTAGCTCTTAGATATCAAGTCAATAAATTAATGAAATACAATTGTTTAAATAACATCATAATAGAGATAATAATAATGTAAAAGAAAGCATACGTTACTGTGTAATGACAATTATTGATTCAATAATGTGAATTACTGTGCATATGTTACTGTGACAATTATTAGGTTCAATAATTTTAAAAACAGTGCAGCAACAATTATTGACTCAATGATATAAAATACAGTGTAATGACAATTATTAAATCAATAATGCAAAATACTGTGTAACAACAATTATTGAATTGATAATATAAAATATTATGCAGTGACAATTATCGATGAAATGATGCGTAACAGTTACGGTGTCAATTATCAGACCAATAATATGAGACACTATGCAATACCGTGTGTTACTGTAGAGTACCGTGTGCTACAGAAAATACCATAAACTACCGTATGCTACTATTCTTTTATCACCGGTATTTTAACAGTTCCGTTGACTATTTTTATTTAAAAAGGTTACTTCTGTCGTTTTCTATATCCGACAAATATTCCGTTGTGGGGTCCACCAATAATTTGTTATTTCGGCGCCGTCGTACGGCACGAATATTCCCCGACCAAACGAATATTCCCCGACAAAGCGAATATTGTCCGACAAAATAAAATTTGCACATAACATCCTTAACTTTCAATTTTGTTAATTTAACCACTTACTGTTTCAAAAAATATATATATGAAGAAAAATTAAATTTTGTATTTCATAAAATTCGGGGTCTTACATTAAAGGCGATATAATAGGTTAAAGGCGATACATCTGTTCGGTGTCTTTTATGGCACGTGGTGAAAGTTCTCTTTGGCCGTAGTGCATAGATGAACTGTTGTTTGGTATGATTATCACCAAAGGCTGAATCTGGTATAATCATGACCGCTGGTGCTATATTAAATATCTTTGGCCCGTAGTGCAAAGATGAACTGTTGATTTGCATCAGGAACTGTGAATTTTTATTATCATGACTAATGGTATTTCAGATGATAAAAGTTGATGATGTTTTTACGAAAAAGAGAAGCGAGTGGACATTATAATCTGCATTATTCTTCTAATAGATTGCTCATTCCGCTGCTATTATTGATCTGAACATTGTTTAAGAATTTAACTGCAGTTTTTGATATAAACCTTGTATTCTACTGTATTCTATCAAGAACTCAACTGTTGAAGGCTAATGATAATTTATTCGTCATTACCTTAGTCATGATATTTCTTACTGGGCTATTTGAGCTCACCCTGTAAGACCCCGAATTTTATGAAATACAAAATTTAATTTTTCTTCATATATATTTTTTTTGAAACAGTAAGTGGTTAAATTAACAAAATTGAAAGTTAAGGATGTTATGTGCAAATTTTATTTTGTCGGACAATATTCGCTTTGTCGGGGAATATTCGTTTGGTCGGGGAATATTCGTGCCGTACGACGGCGCCGAAATAATAAATTATTGGTGGACCCCACAACGGAATATTTGTCGGATATAGAAAACGACAGAAGTAACCTTTTTAAATAAAAATAGTCAACGGAACTGTTAAAATACCGGTGATAAAAGAATAGTAGCATACGGTAGTTTATGGTATTTTCTGTAGCACACGGTACTCTACAGTAACACACGGTATTGCATAGTGTCTCGTATTATTGGTCTGATAATTGACACCGTAACTGTTACGCATCATTTCATCGATAATTGTCACTGTATAATATTTTATATTATCAATTCAATAATTGTTGTTACACAGTATTTTGCATTATTGATTTAATAATTATCATTACACTGTATTTTATATCATTGAGTTAATAATTGTTGTTGCACTGTTTTTCAAAATTATTGAACCTAATAATTGTCACAGTAACATATGCACAGTAATTCACATTATTGAATCAATAATTGTCATTACACAGTAACGTATGCTTTATTTTACATTATTGTTATCTCTATTATGATGTTATTTAAACAGTTGTATTTCATTAATTTATTGACTTGATATCTAAGAGCTAACTATACTGTATTTATAACAATTAGTCATAATAATTGAATTGATAAAGTTATTTATTTATAATATAAAGTTAGGTGATTATTAGGTGATATGAAATGAATGGTGTAGATTAAAGTGTGAATTATTGTTGAATAATTGAATTGATTTGTTTATAATATAAAGTTAGGTGATTATTAGGTGATATGAAATGAATGGTGTAGATTAAAGTGTGAATTATTGTTGAATAATTAAATTGATTTGTTTATAACATAAAGTTAGGTGATTATTAGGTGATATGAAATGAATGGTGTAGATTAAAGATAATATAATATTTGAAATGGATGGTGTAGATTAAAAGATGATCTTTAAATGAATGGTTTAGATTAAATGAATGATAAGATTTTTGGCTATAAATAGAAGCCTTAACTTAAGGATTTTTCATAAACTTCCTTACTTGTTCTTTCTTTCTCTCTCTAAATACTTCTTGTGAAAGTTCTCTCTAAGTGTGCTTAAGTCATCTTGAGTATTTGTGAAGATCTATAAGTATACGTGTACTGTTCAAGTTAATCAACCTCATTTAAATCAATATCCAATCACGTGTTGAGGTAAGGGATACCATCTTTTTCATCTTCCATTATTCAAACATACTATGGTAAGGGATTATCATTATTTGATTCTCGATAATAATATTGTTTCTTCCTTACTCATAAGACGTGCCTTTTATTTCCATGTATTAAATTGTGGGAATAACCTTACGGAGCGGATTGCCGCCTGTTGGTGAATAACCTTTCGTATTCATTCATTATTAATCTCTGAGAATAACCTTACGGAGCGGATTGCCGCCTGTTTGGTGAATAACTCTTTGTACTCAAATTCTATTAAATTGTGGGAATAACCTTACGGAGCGGATTGCCGCCTGTTGGTGAATAACCCTTTGTATTAATTTCCTTCACCTTTTGTTAATCAAACCTGCTACGGTAAGGGATATTATTTTCTTTCATACTCCTAAATCGAATTTTATTATGGAACTATTGCTTCTATAATTCCTGAAAATATTATATGTTCCATAATAGTTGAACTTCATTATTTCAACTGAACCTTCCTATTTACGTGAACCTTTCTATTGAATTGTAACCGTTATTCTGAACTGTGGATCTTGAATATCATTTTTAAATTTCACTCCACATCATGTTGACAATTTGGACATTATTTGAATCTGTACAAAGTAAACTTCCGATACTTATTGTTATCCTATTTCTTCTGTTCATCATTTATATCATTCTAATCATCCAAAAATCAAGCTGTTGTGAATATCTGTGGCCGGGGGCACAGATGTGATATATTTGTTGAACAGATGATAGGTTAAAGGCGATATAATAGGTTAAAGGCGATACATCTGTTCGGTGTCTTTTATGGCACGTGGTGAATGTTCTCTTTGGCCCGTAGTGCAAAGATGAACTGTTGTTTGGTATGATTATGACCAAAGGCTGAATCTGGTATAATCATGACCGTTGGTGTTATATTGAATGTCTTTGGCCCGTAGTGCAAAGATGAACTGTTGATCTGCATGACTATGATCAGGAACTGTGAATTTGTATTATCTTGACTAATGATATTTCAGATGATAAAAGTTGATGATGTTTTTCCTAAAAAGAGAACCGAGTGGACATTATAGTCTGCATTATTCTTCTAATAGATTACTCATTCCGCTGCTATTATTGATCTGAACGTTGTTTAAGAATTTAACTGCAGTTTTTGATATAAACCTTGTAGTCTATTGTATTCTATCAAGAACTCAACTGTTGAAGACTAATGATAATTTATTCGTCATTATCTTAGTCATGTTATTCTTTACTGGGCTATTTGAGCTCACCCTTTCTTTTGTTCCATTGTTTTTCAACAGGAGATGAAAACATAACAGGGTCTAGCCGGGGAATGGAGTGAGGGTCCGAGGAATAGTTATCATAGTCTTCACGTTTTGTAAAATAGTGTGGCAATAATAGTGAAGACTTAGTTGTGTATTATTATACACTGTATTGTAGTACGGTGTGCTTTGTTGTAATAATTTTGTTGTAGTCTTTTGACGACTCAAGTTTGGGCTGTGTGGGCTCAGATTTGGGGGCGTCACAGTTGGCATCAGAGCTTAGGGATATGGTCTTTAATGGAGATCTGGGGTTAGAACTAGGAGGGGAGAGACGAATAGAATCAATCACTAGTGTGTCCTACCTAAATTAAATTTATTTTTTTATCTAATGAATCGATTTGAATGTAGGAACATGAAGAGATGAGTCAGTTTATTTGAATTAACATTTATTTTGTGACCACAGTTAATTATGGCATCTGGAAATCAGGAGGTTAACTATGAAATTACCGAAACAAATGTAGCTGCAAAACAAGAGGCGACGAATAATCTTCTTACAAACTCAGAGTTGAATCATTTGCCTAAGGCAAAAATTATGCGTGTTCTATCCAGTAAGGATGAAGGTGAAAGCTCTGCTACAGTCGTTCCAGATCCATTCTTAGAAGCAATTAAAGGAAGTAACGAACTTGCGGAAATTATTGCCTTTAATTTACTCACTAATTGGGAGAGTGATATCACCTGGTTATGCTCTATAACAAAGGATCAGAATATATGGACTTTTCATATTAGTCTTTGGGATTTATGGTGTTCCAGCTATGATTTTCAAGATTATTTAAAAATGATGTTTCTATACTTTTGGGCGTTACAATTTAGAGGAATTCAGGTTAAGTTAGTCACTATCGTGGAAACTGCAGTCTATCGAAAATACTATTTTAATGGAAATCATTGGTACCTTACTACTGATGAAGTTGATGAACCCGAGAAACAGTTTGCTAGAAAATTATTCAGTGGTATTCCCATGGTTGAAATACGTGAAGATCCGAATGAAGTATTCGGGATTCGATTTGACGATAACAGTCAAGAAACCGAATGAGGTGATAACCGGTAAGCTATTCATAAATTCTCGTGAAGTCTATGCCATATTAGATACTGGCTCTATCCACTCCTTTATCTCACCTATATGTACTCAACGTTTAAATTTGACTATTGAAAACTTAAATCTTGTCTTATCAGTTGAAACCTCATTAGGAGAAATACCTATTACATTTACTATCTATAAATCTTGCCTAAGTTCAAATCAACAACCTCACATTACCTGTTAACCTTATTTCTTTAGAGATGCATGAATTTGATGTGATTTTAGGAATTGATTGGTTGACTACCCATCATGCTAAAATTGATTGTTTTCATAAGATTATTAGTTTTCATATTCCTAATCAACCTGTCATGCAAATTCAAGCAACTAAACCATTGAAATCTATAACTGTTATTTCTAGCCATAAAGCCATTCGTTTATTGAAAAACGGATATCAAGCCTTTTTAGCTCATGTCACTGATTTGAACAAAAACACGTCAAACTTGAATGATATTCCCATTGTTAATGAGTTTCCTGACGTTTTTTTCTGAGGAACTTTCTGGCTTACCCCAAACCGTGAAATTGAATTCTGTATCGATCTTGAACCCGGCACTAAGCCCATTTTTAAAGTCCCACACCAAATGGCTCCCATAGAACACCAAGAGTTGAAAGTTTAATTACTAGATATCGGTATCATTCGTTCTAGTACAAAACTTATATCGAGCGAGGAATGCGAGAAGAGTTTTCAAGAACTCAAGAGGAAACTTGTTTCAATTCCTGTTCTGACCATACCATCAGGATCAGGAGAATTTGTTATCTACAGCGATGCTTCTGGCAAAGGTCTAGGCTGTGTCCTTATGCAACATGGAAAGGTTATAGCCTACGCCTCTCGACAACTCAAAGATTATGAGAAAAATTATCCTACTCATGATCTAGAGTTGGCAGCAGTCGTTTTCGCGTTGAAGATCTGGAGACACTACTTGTACGGAGAAAAAGTGGATATCTATACGGATCATAAAAGTCTCAAGTATTTCTTCACCCAGAAGGAACTCAACATGCGACAACGACGTTGGCTTGAGCTGTTAAAGGATTATGACCACACAATCCAGTATCACCCGGGAAAGGCGAACGTTGTAGCTGACGCTTTGAGCAGAAAATCTTATGCAAGTACAAGTGCACTGCTGACAACACAAAAGTGTATTTTGTACGACTTGCAAAAGATGGAGATAGAGCTAAAGACACCAGAGACCCACTCGAAGATTGCTCACGTGCGAGTAGAACCAACTTTAATCGATAAAATTAAAGCTGCTCAAGCTACCGATCCGGAACTGATAAACATGATAAAGAAAGTACAAGAAGGTGCCATTCCCGAAGCAAGAATCGACGAGAAAGGAATACTTCGAGTCAACTCTCGACTCTGTGTTCCTAACGATCCTGAATTAAAGCATAAAATCATGATGGAGGCACACAACACGCCGTTTGCAATCCACCCAGGAGGTACCAAGATGTATCGAGATCTTCGACATACATTTTGGTGGAACAATATGAAAAGAGAGATTGCGGAGTTTATCTCAAGGTGCCTAACTTGTCAACGTGTCAAGGCAGAGCATCAAGTTCCTAAAGGTCCATTACAATCACTTGAAGTTCCCGAATGGAAGTGGGAACACATCAATATGGACTTCGTGACGGGTCTTCCAAAAGTTTCTCAAGGCTTAGATGCAATTTGGGTGATCGTAGATAGATTGACCAAATCTGCTCATTTCTTGCCTATACGAGAAAACTTTTCACTTGAACGTCTTGCCGGTATGTACATAAATGAGATCGTGAGATTGCATGGCATGCCAGTTTCCATAGTTTCTGATCGAGATCCTAGATTCACTTCACGCTTTTGGATCAGTCTACAAAAAGCTATGGGCACTGAACTACGTTTTAGTTCTGCATACCATCCTCAAACGGACGGACAATCGGAAAGGACGATCCAGACCCTCGAAGATCTTTTGAGACTTTGTGTATTAGACTTCAAAGGAAGTTGGGATAAGTACTTGCCGTTGGTGGAATTTTCTTACAACAACAGTTACCAAGCAAGCATAGACATGGCTCCATTCGAGGCATTGTATGGAAGGAAGTGTCGCTCTCCAATATGTTGGAATGAGGTAGGAGAAGCAAAATTGTTGGGACCCGAGTTGGTACGCTTGACGACCGAAAAGATCCAAATGATCCGACAACGAATACAGACCGCACAAGAACGACAAAAGAGTTATGCTGATCTTCATCGGAGAGACGAAAGTTTCAACGTCGGAGATCATGTATTCTTACGTGTTTCTCCATGGAAAGGGGTTACGAGATTCGAAAAAAGAGGAAAGCTCAACCCTCGATTTATTGGCCCATTTGAAATCCTCGATCGAATAGGAACCGTAGCCTACAGACTAGCCCTACCACCAAGTATGTCTCGCATCCATAACGTTTTTCACATATCTATGTTACGTAAATATGTGAAGGACCCAAACCACGTCATTGAGTTAGAACCAGACGTTATAGCAGATGATTTAACATACGAGGAGGTACCTGTTAAGATCCTGGATAAGAAGAAGCAGATCCTACGCTCAAAGGTTATACCTCAAGTTAAGGTTTTATGGAGGAACCAAGATACTGAGGAAATGACCTGGGAGCTAGAATCTGAGATGAAATCTAAGTATCCTTACCTCTTCGATATGTCAGGTACGTCAATTTCGGGGACGAAATTTCATAAGGAGGGGAGGTTGTAAGACCCCGAATTTTATGAAATACAAAATTTAATTTTTCTTCATATACATTTTTTTTGAAACAGTAAGTGGTTAAATTAACAAAATTGAAAGTTAAGGATGTTATGTGCAAATTTTATTTTGTCGGACAATATTCGCTTTGTCGGGGAATATTCGTTTGGTCGGGGAATATTCGTGCCGTACGACGGCGCCGAAATAATAAATTATTGGTGGACCCCACAACGGAATATTTGTCGGATATAGAAAACGACAGAAGTAACCTTTTTAAATAAAAATAGTCAACGGAACTGTTAAAATACCGGTGATAAAAGAATAGTAGCATACGGTAGTTTATGGTATTTTCTGTAGCACACGGTACTCTACAGTAACACACGGTATTGCATAGTGTCTCGTATTATTGGTCTGATAATTGACACCGTAACTGTTACGCATCATTTCATCGATAATTGTCACTGTATAATATTTTATATTATCAATTCAATAATTGTTGTTACACAGTATTTTGCATTATTGATTTAATAATTGTCATTACACTGTATTTTATATCATTGAGTTAATAATTGTTGTTGCACTGTTTTTTAAAATTATTGAACCTAATAATTGTCACAGTAACATATGCACAGTAATTCACATTATTGAATCAATAATTGTCATTACACAGTAACGTATGCTTTATTTTACATTATTGTTATCTCTATTATGATGTTATTTAAACAGTTGTATTTCATTAATTTATTGACTTGATATCTAAGAGCTAACTATACTGTATTTATAACAATTAGTCATAATAATTGAATTGATAAAGTTATTTGTTTATAATATAAAGTTAGGTGATTATTAGGTAATATGAAATGAATGGTGTAGATTAAAGTGTGAATTATTGTTGAATAATTGAATTGATTTGTTTATAATATAAAGTTAGGTGATTATTAGGTGATATGAAATGAATGGTGTAGATTAAAGTGTGAATTATTGTTGAATAATTAAATTGATTTGTTTATAATATAAAGTTAGGTGATTATTAGGTGATATGAAATGAATGGTGTAGATTAAAGATAATATAATATTTGAAATGGATGGTGTAGATTAAAAGATGATCTTTAAATGAATGGTTTAGATTAAATGAATGATAAGATTTTTGGCTATAAATAGAAGCCTTAACTTAAGGATTTTTCATAAACTTCCTTACTTGTTCTTTCTTTCTCTCTCTAAATACTTCTTGTGAAAGTTCTCTCTAAGTGTGCTTAAGTCATCTTGAGTATTTGTGAAGATCTATAAGTATACGTGTACTGTTCAAGTTAATCAACCTCATTTAAATCAATATCCAATCACGTGTTGAGGTAAGGGATACCATCTTTTTCATCTTCCATTATTCAAACATACTATGGTAAGGGATTATCATTATTTGATTCTCGATAATAATATTGTTTCTTCCTTACTCATAAGACGTGCCTTTTATTTCCATGTATTAAATTGTGGGAATAACCTTACGGAGCGGATTGCCGCCTGTTGGTGAATAACCTTTCGTATTCATTCATTATTAATCTCTGAGAATAACCTTACGGAGCGGATTGCCGCCTGTTTGGTGAATAACTCTTTGTACTCAAATTCTATTAAATTGTGGGAATAACCTTACGGAGCGGATTGCCGCCTGTTGGTGAATAACCTTTCGTATTCATTCATTATTAATCTCTGAGAATAACCTTACGGAGCGGATTGCCGCCTGTTTGGTGAATAACTCTTTGTACTCAAATTCTATTAAATTGTGCGAATAACCTTACGGAGCGGATTGCCGCCTGTTGGTGAATAACCCTTTGTATTAATTTCCTTCACCTTTTGTTAATCAAACCTGCTACGGTAAGGGATATTATTTTCTTTCATACTCCTAAATCGAATTTTATTATGGAACTATTGCTTCTATAATTCCTGAAAATATTATATGTTCCATAATAGTTGAACTTCATTATTTCAACTGAACCTTCCTATTTACGTGAACCTTTCTATTGAATTGTAACCGTTATTCTGAACTGTGGATCTTGAATATCATTTTTAAATTTCACTCCACATCATGTTGACAATTTGGACATTATTTGAATCTGTACAAAGTAAACTTCCGATACTTATTGTTATCCTATTTCTTCTGTTCATCATTTATATCATTCTAATCATCCAAAAATCAAGCTGTTGTGAATATCTGTGGCCGGGGGCACAGATGTGATATATTTGTTGAACAGATGATAGGTTAAAGGCGATATAATAGGTTAAAGGCGATACATCTGTTCGGTGTCTTTTATGGCACGTGGTGAATGTTCTCTTTGGCCCGTAGTGCAAAGATGAACTGTTGTTTGGTATGATTATGACCAAAGGCTGAATCTGGTATAATCATGACCGTTGGTGTTATATTGAATGTCTTTGGCCCGTAGTGCAAAGATGAACTGTTGATCTGCATGATTATGATCAGGAACTGTGAATTTGTATTATCTTGACTAATGATATTTCAGATGATAAAAGTTGATGATGTTTTTCCTAAAAAGAGAACCGAGTGGACATTATAATCTGCATTATTCTTCTAATAGATTACTCATTCCGCTGCTATTATTGATCTGAACGTTGTTTAAGAATTTAACTGCAGTTTTTGATATAAACCTTGTAGTCTATTGTATTCTATCAAGAACTCAACTGTTGAAGACTAATGATAATTTATGCGTCATTATCTTAGTCATGTTATTCTTTACTGGGCTATTTGAGCTCACCCTTTCTTTTGTTCCATTGTTTTTCAACAGGAGATGAAAACATAACAGGGTTTAGCCGGGGAATGGAGTGAGGGTCCGAGGAATAGTTATCATAGTCTTCACGTTTTGTAAAATAGTGTGGCAATAATAGTGAAGACTTAGTTGTGTATTATTATACACTGTATTGTAGTACGGTGTGCTTTGTTGTAATAATTTTGTTGTAGTCTTTTGAGGACTCAAGTTTGGGCTATGTGGGCTCAGATTTGGGGGCGTCACACACCCTTTCTTTTGTTCCATTATTTTTCACCAGGAAATGAAAACATAACAGGGTTTAGCCGGGGAATGGAGTGAGGGTCCGAGGAATAGTTATCATAGTCTTCACGTTTTGTAAAATAGTGTGGCAATAATAGTGAAGACTTAGTTGTGTATTATTATACACTGTATTGTAGTACGTTGTGCTTTGTTGTAATAATTTTGTTGTAGTCTTTTGACGACTCAAGTTTGGGCTGTGTGGACCCAGATTTGGGGGCGTCACAATAATACACAACTAAGTCTTCACTATTATTGCCACACTATTTTACAAAACGTGAAGACTATGATAACTATTCCTCGGACCCTCACTCCATCCCCCGGCTAGACTCTGTTATGTTTTCATCTCCTGTTGGAAAACAATGGAACAAAAGAAAGGGTAAGCTCAAATAGCCAGTAAGAAATATCATGACTAAGATAATGACGAATAAATTATCATTAGCCTTCAACAGTTGAGTTCTTGATAGAATACAATAGACTACAAGGTTTATATCAAAAACTGCAGTTAAATTCTTGAACAATTTTCAGATCAATAATAGCAGCGGAATGAGCAATCTATTAGAAGAATAATGCAGACTATAATATCCACTCGCTTCTCTTTTTCGTAAAAACATCATCAACTTTTATCATCTGAAATACCATTAGTCATGATAATATAAATTCACAGTTCCTGATCATAATCATGCACATCAACAGTTCATCTTTGCACTACGGGCCAAAGATATTCAATATAGCACCAACGGTAATGATTATACCAGATTCAGCCTTTGGTCATAATCATACCAAACAACAGTTCATCTTTGCACTACGGGCCAAAGAGAACATTCACCACGTGCCATAAAAGACACCGAACAGATGTATCGCCTTTAACCTATTATATCGCCTTTAACCTATCATCTGTTCAACAAATATATCACATCTGTGCCCCCGGCCACAGATATTCACAACAGCTTGATTTTTGGATGATTAGAATGATATAAATGATGAACAAAAGAAATAGGATAACAATAAGTATCGGAAGTTTACTTTGTGCAGATTCAAATAATGTCCAAATTGTCAACATGATGTGGAGTGAAATTTAAAAATGATATTCAAGATCCACAGTTCAGAATAACGGTTACAGTTCAATAGAAAGGTTCACGTAAATAGGAAGGTTCAGTTGAAATAATGAAGTTCAACTATTATGGAACATATAATATTTTCAGGAATTATAGAAGCAATAGTTCCATAATAAATTTCGATTTAGGAGTATGAAAGAAAATAATATCCCTTACCGTAGCAGGTTTGATTAACAAAAGGTGAAGGAAATTAATACAAAGGGTTATTCACCAACAGGCGGCAATCCGCTCCGTAAGGTTATCCCCACAATTTAATAGAATTTGAGTACAAAGAGTTATTCACCAAACAGGCGGCAATCCGCTTCGTAAGGTTATTCTCAGAGATTAATAATGAATGAATACGAAAGGTTATTCACCAACAGGCGGCAATCCGCTCCGTAAGGTTATTCCCACAATTTAATACATGGAAATAAAATGCACGTCTTATGAGTAAGAAAGAAACAATATTATTATCGAGAATCAAATAATGATAATCCCTTACCATAGTACGTTTGAATAATGGAAGATGAAAAAGATGGTATCCCTTACGAGTAGTAATTTTAAAAGTATGAAAGAAAATGACATCCCTTACCTTGATATTGTGAAACAAGTTTATAGCCGAACAAATCCTTCATTGTTTGTCTATGTAGCAGTAAAGAATCTGACTTTTGAGTCTTCTAGAGTTTTTAAAATCTCTTTATGTTTTTAAAATAATGTTACTCTCGGAAAGATAGACGGTATAGACTCAAGAATCACTCAATTCGGAGTTAATATGAATGAGTTATGAATTTTCAAAACTAAGACTGAAAATAGTGACGAAAATCAGAATAGGTTACGGTTTTTAGTATTTTAAGGCATGAAGATGATTTCAGATGACTTTTCTTCCTTCTTCAAAGTTGTAGAGGACGAAAAACTGAAGAGACAGGCTTTTAATTTATTAAATTCTGATAAATAATGAATTTACTATGATTTTTCGAAAGAGTTACTGTACATAAGAAAATTCCACTCGGAAATTCAAAGAAGAATGCAAAAGATTTCAAACTTACACAAAGAAGAGAGTGAAAGAAAGAATGATTAAGAAAGTTTATGAAAAATCCTTAAGTTAAGGCTTCTATTTATAACCAAAAATCTTATCATTCATTTAATCTAAACCATTCATTTAAAGATCATCTTTTAATCTACACCATCCATTTCAAATTTTATATTATCTTTAATCTACACCATTCATTTCATATCACATAACTTTATATTATAAACAAATCAATTCAATTATTCAACAATAATTCACACTTTAATCTACACCATTCATTTCATATCACCTAATAATCACCTAACTTTATATTATAAACAAATCAATTCAATTATTCAACAATAATTCACATTTTAATCTACACCATTCATTTCATATCACCTAATAATCACCTAACTTTATATTATAAACAAATAACTTTATCAATTCAATTATTATGACTAATTGTTATAAATACAGTATAGTTAGCTCTTAGATATCAAGTCAATAAATTAATGAAATACAATTGTTTAAATAACATCATAATAGAGATAATAATAATGTAAAAGAAAGCATACGTTACTGTGTAATGACAATTATTGATTCAATAATGTGAATTACTGTGCATATGTTACTGTGACAATTATTAGGTTCAATAATTTTAAAAATAGTGCAGCAACAATTATTGACTCAATGATATAAAATACAGTGTAATGACAATTATTAAATCAATAATGCAAAATACTGTGTAACAACAATTATTGAATTGATAATATAAAATATTATGCAGTGACAATTATCGATGAAATGATGCGTAACAGTTACGGTGTCAATTATCAGACCAATAATATGAGACACTATGCAATACCGTGTGTTACTGTAGAGTACCGTGTGCTACAGAAAATACCATAAACTACCGTATGCTACTATTCTTTCATCACCGGTATTTTAACAGTTCCGTTGACTATTTTTATTTAAAAAGGTTATTTCTATCGTTTTCTATATCCGACAAATATTCCGTTGTGGGGTCCACCAATAATTTGTTATTTCGGCGCCGTCGTACGACACGAATATTCCCCGACCAAACGAATATTCCCCGACAAAGCGAATATTGTCCGACAAAATAAAATTTGCACATAACATCCTTAACTTTTAACTTTATCGATTTAACCACTTACTGTTTCAAAAAAAATATATATGAAGAAAAATTAAATTTTGTATTTCATAAAATTCGGGGTCTTACAGAAAATGTATCAGATGTTTAGCTGCCTGAGCTTGTTGCTGCTCTTCATTAAGCGTTAAATAAGTCTAAGTGTACAAATTCAAACACTAACATTTATACTATTAAAAAATAAGACATGGTACGAAAATTCGTGTCAGACCCCACTTTTTAATAATATATGTAAGATCTCGAATTTTATGAAATACAAAATTTAATTTCTCTTCATATATATTTTTCCTGAAACAGTAAGTGATTAAATTGGCTAAGTTAAAAGTTAAGGATGTTATGTGCAAATTTTATTTTGTCGAACAATATTCGTTTGGTCGAGGAATATTCTTTTTGTCGAAAAATATTCGGGTCGTACGACGGCGCCGAAATAACTAATTATTGGTAGACCCCACAACAGAATATTTGCCGAATTTAGAAAATGACAGAATTAACCTTGTTAAATAAAAATAGTAAACGGTGTTATCACTTTTAACTGTTAAAATACCGGTGATAAAAGAATAGTAGCATACGGTAATTCATGGTATTTTATTGTAGCATACGGTATTCTACAGTAGCACACGGTATTGCACAATATCTCATATTATTGATCTGATAGCGTGGTCATTTCACAGTATTCATCAATAATTGTTATTGCACAGTATTTTGCATTATTGATTTAATAATTGTCATTACACTGTATTTCATATCATTGACTCAATAATTGTTGGTGCAGTGTAGTTTAAAATTATTGAACCTAATAATTGTCACAGTAGCAAATACACAGTAATTTATATTATTAAATTAATAATAATCTCTAACGTGTTTATTATATTATTGTTGAATTATTATTGTAGCATTATTTTATTTTATATGCAGGATCCACATGAAGAAAAAAAAAATTAATTATTATTTTATGTGAATAGTAACGTGAATAGTATGTGGACCCACTGTGGGGCCCACATGAAATGTAAGAAATGTGAGTTTTGCTGAGAGTTGGTAAAGGCTGCGCAGCAGCCTCAGCTAAAAAATTTTCAGTTCACCTACCGTGCATAGTAGCTTCTTTTCCCCTATAAATAGCTTGCTCAGCTGAATAGAAAAATCACACCTAAAACATAAAAAATTTCTATAAGAATTTTATGAGTTTTCTCTGAGAATAGTAAGGTTATCTTGAGTGTTTGAAAGCCAAAAGTAATGCAGAAATTTTTTAAGTAAATCTTTTATTAAAGAGTAGTAATTTCATAAATTTCTATTTTTTACGGTATTCACAAATCTTCCTTTAGAAGACTCTTCTTTAAGAAGATTCATTTTTAAAAACTTTCTTTGGAAGATTTATTTTGAAATATTATTTTAAAAACTATTTTAAAATTGTTATATTATACTACAAAAATTATGTTAAATATATATAATTTTGATAGGTAATATTATACGAGTTATCATACACTTTGAAATTTACATGTGATAATTACTAATTATATTATAAATATATAAGTTGATTAATCTCATTTTTATCAATATTCAGTCACGTGATAAGGTAAGGGGTATCATTATTTTCATCATCATAAATGGTATTATTTTCTTACTTGTAAGGAATGTCATTTTCTTTCATACTCTTAAACTTACTACTGTAAGGGGTATCATTCTTTTCATCATCATAAATGGATATTATTTTCTTTCTTACTGTAAGGGATTATCATTCTTGGATTCTCGAAAATAATATCGTTTTTTTCTTACTCATAAGATGTGTCATTTATTTTCATGTATTAAATTATGAGAATAACCTTACGACGCGGATTACTGCCTGTTTGGTGAATAACTCTTCGTATTCAAATTTTATTAAATTGTGAGAATAACCTTACTACGCGGACTACCGCATGTTGGTGAATAACTCTTCGTATTCAAATTTTATTAAATTGTGGGAATAACCTTACTGTGCGGATTACCGCCTGTTGGTGAATAACTCTTTGTAAATTTTCTATTTGTCTCTTGTGGAAATAATTGGTCTATATAAATTATCACATGACACTTTTATTCCATATTCGTTTGTAATATTATTTTCTTTCATATTCGTAAGTGATATTATTTTTCTTTATATTCATAAGGGATACCATCTTTTTCATCTTCTATTATTCAAACTTACTATAGTAAGGGATATTATTTCTTTTATACTCTTAACTTACTATAGTAAGTACTATTTGGTAAAGTTTCCTGAAATGATTATATGTTTCTTAATAGTTTATGTTTCATCTAATATAATTTCAATTGAACCTTCCTATTTTTCTAAACATTTCTATTGAACTGTAACCGTTATTCTAAACTGTGAATCTTGAATATTATTTTTGAATTTCACTCCACGTCATGTTGACAATTTGGACATTATTTGAATATGCACAATGTAAACTTCCGATACTTATTGTTTATCCTGTTTCTTTTGTTCATCATTTGTATCACTGTTATTTGTACTAATCATCAAGAATCAAGTTGTTGTGAATATCTGTGGCCAGAGACACAGATGCAATATAATTGTTGAATAGATGAGAGGTTAAATGCTATATAATAGGTTAAAGGCGATACATCTGTTCGGTGTCTTTTATGACACGTGGTGAAAGTTCTCTTTGGCCCGTAATGCAAAGATGAACTGTTGTTTGGTATGATTATGACCAAAGGCTGAATACTGGTATAATCATGACCGTTGGTGTTATATTGAATATTTTTGGCCTGTAGTGCAAAGATAAACTGTTGTTTGGTATGATTATGACCAAAAGCTGAATACTGATATAATCATGACCGTTGGTGTTATATTGAATATCTTTGGCCCGTAGTGCAAAAATGAACTGTTGATTTGCATGATTATGACCAGCAACTGTGAATTTGTATTATCATGACTAATGGTATTTCAGATGATAAAAGTTGATGATGTTTCACATTATAGTCTGCATTATTCTTCTAATAGATTGCTCATTCTGCTGCTATTATTGATTTGAACGTTGTTCAAGAATTTAACTGCAGTTTTTGATATAAACCTTGTAGTCTATTGTATTCTATCAAGAACTCAACTGTTGAAGGCTAATGATAAGTTATTTGTCATTATCTTAGTCATGATATTTCTTACTGGGCTATTTGAACTCACCATTTCTTTTCGTTCCATTGTTTTCAACAGAAAACAAGAACGTAACTGGGTCTAGTCGGGGGATGGAGTAAGAGTCCGTGGAATAGCTATCGTAGTTTTCACATGTTGTAAAATAGTGTGACAATAATAGTAAAAATTTAGTTGTGTATTATTATACACTGTATTGTTAAACATTGTAGCAATTTTGTTGTAGTCTTTTTACAACTCAAGTTTGGACTGTGTTGGCCCAAATTTGAGAGTGTGACAATATAAATATTAGTGTTTAATTTTTATATTTGTAGACTTGTCCGATACTCGTTTAGTATGTCTTTCCTTTCAAGTAAGTCAGCACTTATAATTGTTTCTGGTGACATTGTAGTCCATTTTAAGCTGGCTTGTATAGTGAGAGTAGTGACTAGAGGTGTTCATCGGTTTTTAATCGAACCGGTATCGAAAAAACCGAACCGGTACCGAACCGAAAATACCGCTAAACCAAGAACTGGTATCGGTACCGAATTATCGGTTCGGTACAAAATCGGTTTGGTTTTTTCGGTAAAACCGCGTATATTATATATAATTAAAATTTATAAATAATAATTAAAAATTACCTATTTTTAAATAATAATTTATAAATAATAATAATAATTTATAAATAATAATAATTATTTTATTCATTTTTATAATAATTATTATTTATAAATAATAATTATTATTTATTTCGGTTTTTTCGGTATACCGAAATGTACCGAATTTACAAAAACCCAAAACTGTTACCGGTACCGATTATTACAAAAAAACCGAAAAAACCGAACCGAAAAAAATCGAACAAAAAAAAACCGGTACCGTCTGTACCAGTTCGATAAAAAACCGAAAAAACTGCTTTCGATGGACACCCCTAGCACTGACACTGCCAGTCATATTTAGAATTTTAGACGCAAGTACTTGATGTTGCCAGGTGAAGCCTAAAATTTGGATACCTGGAAGTAAGGTATGTATATCTTACTATCATATGAAAATGTTATTGGAAAGTTTTTAATGAATTATAATTCTGAGTTGCTTAAGGCTTAATCTTTAATATTTAAGTTAATAAAATTGAGTTAGATGCAAGTTCTATACATAATTAATAGTACTGGTTAGGATTATACGATTTTATATAGAACCTCTTCAGTCACCACAAGATGATGTTGTTCAGCTCAATCGGGGACTACATCATTCCTTTAATTACAAATCTGAAAGATGTATTTTTATTTTCATGCTTACATTACACCTAACATAATAAATAGTTAGAGCAGAAGTGATATTATGATAATAAATTATGGGAATTGTTATTTTTACTAATAAAAATTAATAATTTCACAAAATCTCTCTTATAAGTGTGTGATCCATTTACTATTTATAATAGAAGAAATTTATGGAACTATAACTTTTATTTTGTAAAAATATTAATTCCCAAAATTAAATCATAATAGCAAGCTTTAAGTTACTATGTCATTTTATATTAATATAAAAAACCTATACTATTTTTCTATAGAACATAAGGAGCAACTTTTTTAAAATTAATATAAAAAAATAAACCAACAATAACACAACTCGTATGACTGATTATCTTTAAGAATTAGCCAATGGAGCTTTGGCCTATTAATCAAGAATTTGAGACCCTCGAAAACATCAAAGGTGAACTTCTCTCCTTTTCTCTTTTCTCTTTCCTCTATACTCAAGACCCTTAACTTCTATTCAGATACGGTGAGAGCTATCATTTGACTAATTCTTTGGTGACGGGTCTAATTTATTTATTTATTTCTCTTTTAATTTTTAAAATATTTATAATATTTATTTTGATAATTTTTTTATAAAATTTAATAATTTAGATATATCTAAATAACGATATTGTATAATTTGTACAGTAATGTTATTTATATCATTTAAATTAAACTTAAATCACTAAATTATATAAAAAAAATTATCATAATAAATATTATAAATATTTTTTGAGTCGAAAGAGAAAGAAAAAAAAAAGTTTGGACAGGTTGCTAGGATCGGTCCCTTAGAACGACTCTTATCCTTTTAAAGATGAATTCCTATAAATTTCTCAATTTTTGATCTAATAAATTATTTTTTCTTTTTCTTGTGTAGTTTATTTTTTCTTTTTATAAAACTTATATTTTTTATATAAAATAATTGATTTCTTTCTCTTTTCTTAAGGAGATTTTATTATTATATCTTCAAAGATTTTGTTTTCTTCGTTTGGGATAAAAAAATTCGATGAATAAATTGTTGAAAATAGATTTTCAAATTTAGATGTGGTGTTATTATACCGAATTGTTCTTCTGTTATTCATGTTGAAGAACGGTCCAAATTTGTATATTTTATTATTATTTTTGAAATATGATTGTATTTCATTAATTTATATGGTGTTCACTAATATTGTTACTATGATTTGTCTTTTTTCCCCTGATTATGTGTTATTTTGTTTGAAAGAATCAATGTTTTCAAACCCTGACCAGTTATCGAATCGAAAAAGGAACCGGGTGGGTGAATTACTGGTTGAACAATTATTGAACGATGACGTCATAAATACATAGAAAAAATATATTATTAATAATTAATAAAATTTTAAAATATCTAATTTTTTGTAAGTTAAAATATAGTAAAATTATGTTACAATATTACTAAAAATATCTAATTTTAAAAATAAAAATATTTTTGTACCAAAGAAATATTTAAAAATACTTTAAAACCGGTTCATTGGGTCAACTTAACCGGTTTTACCGATTGAATTATTGATTCGACCGGTGGTCAACCGATTCAATCCGGGTTTTGACTGGTTCACACCTAAACCGATTTTCTTGGCTAAATCGGACTGGAGTTTCGATCGATTCCGATTTTTAATGAAAAAAATAATAAAAAATAAAAAATGAGACTCCCAAATTTAAGTGTATTACTACACTTACAAAGAACTCTTATAAAAAATACTTTACAAATTAATGTGTCAAAATATAATTAGAAGATGATTTGTCATACATTCGTAGATCCAATAATTATAATCAACCACAATTATACACATTATTTTATATCTTTTTTTATAATTATTTTTTAATCACCAAAATATTATTGTAAATTCAATTATCACCTTTATTTGAATTTACTTTTATCTCATGTGAGGCTTATCTTTCATTCATGTAAAACTTTGCGGACACTATAGTTACAATTCTATTTGTAGTTGCATTGGGATTAAATAAAAAACCTCAATCAGACAATATGCTTACTATTAATAATCTTGTTTCGTTTACAAATTTCGTTGTGTATAAAATGATTCAACATTTGGGCCACACCATTAGGCTAGCCTATATGTGCGCTATATGAAATTCAGTTGAGTGAGGCCCAACTTGATATTTGATGGGGGTTGAGCTCGAAAATAATACTACTAACATAATAATAGGAAATTGATATTTTTATAATATTTTTTAATATTTATATATATAAAATTTATATATTAATTATTATAAAAAAATATAATTAATTTTTATGTAAGACGTACATTTAAAAATATAAAAAATTATTGTACAAATAATAGTAACATAAATAATCTCGCCCGTCCTTTGGTACCCCTTTCGAAAATCAATTACCCCTCCTTCCTTTTCTCTTTCTAGGTTTCATCTGTAGTGAGTCTCTCTTCTGATAATCAACGTCCAACGAGCATATATATATATAGGGATAGATATATAGGATAGATTTTCATTGTATATCAGTTTAAGGTTGTTTCGATCTAGTTAGGAATCATGTCTCTTAGACCGAATGCTAGAACCGAGGTCCGCCGGAGTAGGTACAAGGTCGCCGTCGATGCAGATGAAGGTCGGAGAAGGAGGGAGGATAACATGGTTGAGATCCGAAAGAATAAAAGAGAAGAGAGTTTACTTAAGAAGCGCCGAGAAGGCCTTCAAGCTCAGCAATTATTCAACTTATCCTCCACTGCCTCTCAACTCGAAAAGAAGGTGAATCTATTCTAACTTCCTTCGATCACTGTTTTTTTAATGTTGCTAATTGTCATGTAAACTGGTTCATTCTAACTGCACTATTATGTTTGTGCTATTGCTCATTTTCTCCCCTAGATTGTTAGATTTTAGGAATTTATTATATAAATTTGACCATTCCGAATTGAGAGTCCCATTTTTCCTATTTTAAGTAGAATACAATTAAATGGGAACTTTTAACGGCCACTCTTAGACATAGGTAATTGTAAAATGCGAAATTTCTATCCTAAAATTTGTGAGTGGGTAAAATACTGGGAAAACCTTAAATGTAAATGATTTGGCAAACAAAAATGTCGGAAACAAATTAATTAAGTCAAACAGGGCTTTAAAACATAGGCGATGTAGTGATAGTTTGTAAACTGATCAATGGATTCTGATGTGAACAACAGTACTATTCCAGATGATTGGTACTAAAACATCTGGGACGAATTTGTGCTAGATTTTTGCTCTTTGATAAGAGGTAAAAAGTTAGGGTCATGATGTTGACTAGGGACTATATGTACTTGTTTGTTGTCTGATAATCAGGTTCTGATGTACAAATATGATTGCAGTTGGAAACTCTTCCGGCAATGGTAGCCGGTGTTTGGTCCGATGATGGAAATTTGCGGCTTGAAGCCACCACTCATTTTCGGAAGCTACTTTCAATAGGTTTTGTTTCGTTCTTTTTGTCTCCAAATATGATTTTTGTTTTTAGTTGTGCCTTTAGTTGATTTTGACTTCACTAATTGATCAATAGAGCGCAATCCCCCAATCGAGGAAGTAATTCAATCTGGTGTTGTTCCTCGCTTTATAGAGTTTCTTGGGCGAGATGACTACCCACAGCTTCAGGTTTGAATTGAAGATTTTATTATCTGTTGTATGAGTTTCTTTTCTGTTTTTTACATGTTACTATCTCAACTATTTTAATTTCCTAATGTGGAATTCCTTTAGTTTGAGGCAGCGTGGGCTCTCACAAATATTGCTTCTGGCACATCCGAACATACGAAAGTTGTGATTGATCATGGTGCTATTCCCATTTTTGTGAGACTTCTTACTTCTCCAAGTGATGATGTCCGTGAACAGGTATGAGTGAGACTTTGTTTTGAGTTTCTTCAATAGTTTTGCTTTTAGTAAGCATTATAAATATGCGCTGTAGTTTACCGTGTCAGTATCAGTCATAGTGAATATCACTTTAACTTCTTGCATTCCTCAAATTTGTTAGGCTGTTTGGGCATTGGGGAATGTGGCTGGTGACTCACCCAAATGTCGTGATCTCGTTCTTAGCCATGGAGCTTTGATACCATTGCTGGCTCAATTTAATGAGCATGCAAAGCTTTCTATGTTAAGGAATGCAACGTGGACTTTGTCAAACTTTTGTAGGGGCAAGCCACAGCCTCAGTTTGAGCAGGTTAGACCAATATGGATGTTGGAGTTTGAAGCATACTCTTAGTATTATTCATGTTATTATTATTATCATTTTCGCCTGATGCCTTTGCCTTAAATTGTAATGCTTTTGAAAATTATTGAGCAGACAAAGCCTGCCCTCCCTGCTCTTGCTCGTCTTATACATTCAAATGATGAAGAAGTTCTTACGGATGCCTGCTGGGCACTATCATATCTTTCTGATGGTACAAATGATAAAATCCAAGCTGTCATTGATGCTGGTGTTTGCCCACGTCTTGTTGAGCTTTTACTGTGAGTACCCAACTTTAGATGATTTTTTAAGAGAGATTATATAGAGGTTCCATCTCTTTCTTGCTTAACTGGTAAAGCCTGGATTTTGAATTCTTTGTTTTTGTTTCTAGGCATCCATCACCTTCTGTTCTCATTCCTGCTCTGCGGACTGTTGGCAATATTGTTACAGGAGATGATATGCAAACTCAGGTATCGTTACCGTATCATTTTCAACAGCCTGCAGATTTTATTTGATAGTTTATATATTTCTCAGTCTTTTGCCACACACACACACACATTGGATATATACATGGAAAAAGCTGATCCCTCGTCACTTGCTGGAATTGGATAATTGCTGTTCTTGAGATTTGTTCCTTTTGACATTCTCTTTCGCTAATAAAAGATTAGCTATTTGTCTCTCAACACTTCTAGTATGTAATCTTTCCATATGGATATTAAGTTGGCAATTTAAAATTTACATGTATTAGAGGGAATAGGGACATCAACTAGTACGCCAATTTTTCAATTTATTTCTCACATTATAAATAGCTCTATGTTATTCTACCGAAAAACTTTCTAAGCCCTTCCAAAAAGATCTGAGCCTACCTTCCTGATCAAATCCTCTAATCAAATTTCTTCTTTGTGTTTCAAGCCCAAGAAATTTTTATTTTTATTTTTTATTCTCAATTTAATCTGTTTGAATATTCAAAGTGCATGTTGGGTTACTGGTTGCATAAGTTTTCAAGTATATTTGCTTCTCTTACAAGCACAATAGGATGTGTAGAAACGCAAAAACACATCCCTGTTAACCAGTCTAACCAAGGCAAAATCATCTAATAAAAACAATTTTATCATCAGCAAAAAAATAAAGAAAAGAAACATGCAGGATTGAGCTAACATGTAATTTGGTGGCATTGGGCTGTGGCATATTCATTATTAGACATTCTCGAGTTGCTTGGAAAGCCATTAATATTTTGTTTTCTATCCCCTTTCAGGTTATCATACAGCATCAAGCTCTTCTATGCCTTCTGAACTTGTTGACAAATAATCATAAGAAGAGCATCAAGAAAGAAGCTTGTTGGACCATCTCAAACATCACAGCTGGTAATAATGATCAGATACAGGTGTGTACATACTAGGGAAAAGAACCTAGGTCAATATAAAAGTTGGTCGCCTTGTGTTACGAGATTTCTCAGAACTTAGTTATTGACCTTAATTTGTGAACCATATTTGGATTGTCAATATCTTTTCATGGCTAGCTGGTGTACCTAATGGCTTAGATGTAACTACGTCATTCTGTTTCATCTTTTGATAAATGCAACCCTTAATTTATCGTGATGCTAAGAAATGATTTCCAATATATCTAGGCTGTGATCGAGTCTGGTATAATTGCCCCACTTGTCCAATTGCTCGACAATGCTGAGTTTGATATTAAGAAAGAGGCTGCCTGGGCAGTTTCAAATGCTACATCTGGTGGAACAAACGAGCAAATCAAGTAAATTATAATTCTTAGGATTATTAAGCTTCTTGCTGTTTTTTACATCATGAGTTTGAGGTGTTTTACTTTATAATGGCGTGTAGGTTCTTAGTGAGCCAGGGTTGTATAAAACCGTTGTGTGATCTCCTAGTTTGTCCTGATGCAAGAATTGTCACTGTCTGCTTGGAAGGCCTTGAAAACATTTTGAAGGTCGGAGAAGCTGAGAAGACTTTGGGTAACACAGGCGATGTAAATGTATATGCCCAATTGATCGACGAAGCTGAGGGTCTAGAGAAGATTGAAAATCTTCAGAGTCATGACAACAACGAAATATATGAGAAGGCAGTGAAGATTCTTGAAACATATTGGTTGGAGGATGATGATGAGCAGTTGCCTCTGGGTGATACTTCTCAATCTGGATTTAATTTTGGAGGGAATGAACCTCCAGTTCCATCTGGTGGATTTAATTTCAGTTGAAGGTATTTTACTTTCCCATTTGCCTTTATTATGATGTGTATATGCTTTCATCTCCATTTTCTTATTATTTGTATTGCTGACAAGATGTATCAAGTGGGTTTACCTGGATGGCCTAGCTGGGATAAACTTGTGATTGAGTTTGCAAATCTTGCCAGCGTCGAGGCTGTCAATTATTCTGTTTTAGTTTTCATTTTTGTATTGGATATGTGCCCGATGGCATAAATGCTTGCCAAGTACTGTTCTGGCAAATATCACCTTTATTTTTGAATTAGTGTTACCTAGGAGGGGATATTTCATAGAATTTATTCATTCAAGTTGGTGAAAATCTTACTGATGACAAATACTACTACTACTACAATATAATTAATAATTGTTTGAATACAGTTGCAAGTTGGATACGTGTGATGAATATTTACTTGAGAATCACATGAAATTTATGCTGTTATGTTGGTGAAAATCTTAATGATGACAAATACTACCATATGATTACTAACTGTATTTGTTTGTGTTTGAAATTTGTAGGTATTCAGTTTGTAATGAACTCAAAATCGGATAAATTTTGTTTGGCCCAGCTGGGCAGGGGCAGATTATATGTTAAGGAATTAGCAATTGCCCCACACTTGATGACATTCTAGGGGTGAAATTATATGTACCATGATTTTTTGGTTTGTTTTTTTTTTTTGGCAAAAAAGTTCAGCTATAACTGCAATATGATGCAGCTTTAGCGCCCTTTAAATTTTCCAAATATCGGATATAATCTTGTTTGGATTTTCGCGACCGAACTGTTGGTGTAGATGATGAGAGAGACATCCACCTCACACTTCTAAAGCTTCTTGAAGTTCATACACATCCCATGTAATTTAATAGCTCTTGCAGTAAATGTCATGCAATTGTAAAGTAGGGTAAATTATGTAGCATTCCCTCCATTTCAAAATTAGGTACTTTTAACTTCTTAAATTAATATATAAAATTTAAAATTCAAATTATTTAAGTTGTTAGTGATACTTTTTGACTTCATAAATTAATACATAAAATCTTAAAAATTCAACTTCTGAAAGCTACAAATAAGGTCATTAGTATAAAAGATGTTTTTAAAGTATAGAAAGATTGTTTATCAAAAGTTGTCTATAGGAAATATTCTAAATCTGAAATGTTATCTAAAAACAATTTAACCTTCATGAGTATTGAAGTAGAAAATCTTAATTTCACATAGTGGCACAGAACAGAGTATGTAATTATGTCAAATGCAGTGAGTTGTACGTAAAAGCAGTAGTATTCCTAAAAAAAGAGAGAATAATCCTGATTGATGCAATAAGACATAAGTTATACCATTGAAAGCTTCAATGTGAAAACGTCTACTTCCAATTTGTCCAATTTGTCCAAATTCATGTTCTCAATGAAACTTCGTAGAACCTTCGTGTTACAGTTGATGGGCAAAGGGAATATTTTGTCCCAATCTGCCCTGCATAACTCGTCTTCTTCAATCATTTACCTAGCTATTATTACCACATAAAAAAAAAACAACCAACATAGTAGTAGTATATGTTACTCGCACCGTAATTAAAACAAACTCAAAGAAAGCAATGCAAAATCACCATCTATCCTTGAACAATGAAGAAGAGGAGCACGAGGCTGGGGAGGAAAAGGGGTACTGTTGGTGGAGGTCGGCAGCAAAGTTTGAAGAATGTGCAAAGTTAAAACTGTCTGAGATACCCAATTTGTCAAACAGTTCACCCAAATTCAGGCTTCTCAGAGAAATGGAAAGGCTGGCTTTAATTGGCCCTGATGGTCTTGGTGAGCTCCGGCATAAGATTTTCACCTACCAGTCCGGGGATTTCTGGGTACCCACTGGCGGTATTAGGAAGGAAGACATGGACATTCCTCCTGTAATCACAATTCTCTTGGTGGGTTTCCATAATGCTGGCAAAAGTTCTCTTGTGAATCTCATGTACAGTGTTCTTGGCAGGTCTGGACTTATACCCTTTGCTCAAACATCTTCAGGTAACCCCATTTATGTCTCAAATTAGTTACTTCATTTCTTTATCAGTCTGAGTTTATTAATTACTGAGGTTTCTTTTAGAAAGTATTCTCTAATTCATTGTTTTTTGGGGGAAATTAAGATATTCATTAACTAAAGAAGAAAAAAATTTAGTTCGTGAAGTATTAACAAGGGGAGGCAGTTATTTTTTATTTAAAAAAAATGGGGAGATAGTGTTCTATATATAATTACGACGCCAAATGTGGTCCAAGTAATATAATAACAAATTCCAAATGAGTCATAACAAGAATTGCTGTTCCTTTTGGTCTTTATTATCACTAGGAAGTGCTTCTAATCACACAACTATGTTTATGGGGGAGCATAATGTCCTAAGGTCACCGCGAAGTGGGTTTTGTGTCTACGACACAAGGGGCTTCCACTATGATCGGGTGGATGAGAGTGCTCAACAACTGTCCGAATGGATGGCTGATGGAGTTCACCATAACCAGATTTGTTTGCGTCCCGGAGACAACTTTGTGAGTGAAGATGAAACTCTTGTCTTGAAATCGTCTTTAAAGTTTGCAACTAGAAGAGTGAATTGTGCAATGGTGGTGGCTAATGTTGCAGAAATCTATAAATCCTTGAAAGCCACAGATAAGGAGACACTAGAGTCCCTCAAGCAGCTCTTTTCCTCTCCAGCGCTAAGGAAATGCAGTAAGTTTCCGCCGTATACTTTCTCGGTTTCTTAAGTTGGATAAGTTACATAAATCATACTCTCACCGTCCAAAAATAATAATCTCATTTGACTTTTGTGATTTTACATTTCACAGACACATTTGGACATAATTTTCCTAATAGAAAATTTTAGTTTTAAGATGTATCAAGTACAATTCTTGCATTATTCTGTTGGAACATTGAACATGTTCATTTGTTCCTTTGACTTTGGTGATCACAATCAAGAAGTTAATAGTCTATGCTTATATATGTTCTGAAAATGTTGCATTTGTGATCAACTGTGATTGCAGATGAGAATCCTTTATTGATATTAACACATGGTGACAAGTTATCGACGGAGGACAGAATTGATGCCCGCATAAAAATTTCTGAACATCTTGGTGTATCAGAAATTACAGGAGTTTACGACATTATCTGCCTAACCGAATATGGATTTCTAGCTGATGAAGTTGATCCTGTTACAGCTTATGCGCTAACTGAAGCAGTTTACAGGGCATTGCTAATCTCTGACAGGAGCCACCTCCCAAAAACAAGATTTCAGGATTGGATATTTCCGGCCTTGTTTTGGTTTCTCTGTTCTATTGGCGCTTTCTTTGCTTTGATTGCACGTTTTTTCGACAAACTAGGCCAGATGGTTAAACTGAAATTCTGATTATTAAGTGACACTAGTGTTTGTGTGAAAAATTTATCACGAGTTCGTGTTTAGAATTCGTGTAGGATCTGGTATCTAACTAGTTTAGTCGAGTAGTTAGAAGTAGCAAAACAAGATTTAAGATTGAGGTTATGATTATGATTAGTAGTTTTAACTGGTTGTTGATTGATAGTATTAGTACAACTGTTGTGTTGTAATTATGTTCTTTTGACCATTGGACATAATAGCATGGTTATGCCAGGGATGCTACAAGAATCTGGTATTGTTTGCACGTATACATTACAGTCATGCACACCGATTGGTGAGCTCTTTCTTCTGGATCACTGGCTTTCCATGCTCGATGAAATGGCATAGCAGCTGACCGGGAGATTTTTCTACATTGTTAATTTAAATGTTTTTTTAGCAGTCGAATAAATAAATCGTGGCGTACTAATAACTTACAAACATTTGTAAGAACTTAACGGTTTTTTTTAACGATTTGTATGAAAAGTAAAGTTTAGTTAGCCGAATGTAAGAAATTTTTTTTAGTTAATTGACCGTAAGTTGACTTAAAGTAAAGGATAAACAAACCCATTTCTCTCCACCTTAATCATAAAAGAAAGGTTTTCTTCTTTCCACTACTACTATCTCACTACTCTTGAATGAGGGACTTCACTCAAAACGCGTCGGTCAAGTAGAAAGGGACGTAACTGAATGACCAATCAGAGTTCGTTTAATGTTGGTTGGTGATTGAATCTTATCATTTGTAGGTGGAGAATTGCCTTTTCCTAATTGCTTCATGTTTTCGAAGAACTCCAAAGCTCGTCAATTAACAATAATTAGCTCTTGTTAAATACCTTATTATACTCCTCCTATCTTAAAATATAAGATTATTATTGATTTTTTAAAATTAATTTTTTTTCTTTTTATATTCTAATATAAATTAGCGCTTAGAACTTCTTATATCCTAATAGAACGTCTAATAGTAAGAAAAAAACTTGATTTTTGCTTTAGACCTCGCTCTAGAGATTAGGTATTATATATATATATATATATATGTATTTCACACATCCAAATCAAGATAATTATCAAGTTTTTTTGATACAGTGATTAAGTTCACTTTTGGAGAATCAAGAAATCTTAGAATTCAATTTTAACAAAATTAAGATTGTTAAATTTCAGTTCAACATAGGCAAAATAAAAAATTAAAAAATCAAAGAAATTAAGCTGTAAAAAGTACGGGGAGAGGCAAAACATCTTTATCTCTAACCAACAAATCGTAAAAATTGCATCCATCTAATCTAGAGAGAGATTCTGTTTTGTGAAATTATTACAAGCCGTTTGGTAATTTATTTATTTTATTTTATATTTGCTCGTGCTTCTTCTAGGCGTTTGTGGAAGAATATGTCTAGATGCAACTGCCACGTTAACGGAAACTTACATGCCTCTGCACTAGACAATTCCAGAAACAACTGCCACACTACTAGCTTACCATACATAATTCTACTTTCCTCTCCCTCTTCTTTCCATATACATAACTTGCTCCATCTGTTTCCGGTACCAGATACAATAGCATAAAGATAAAGATATTTCAAAGAATTATCATCATCCATCATAATTGAGAATGCAATTCAGATTATTAGCCTCCTCCTTCACCGCTACAAATTTAAACCCAATTTTCTTCCCATCACCACCCAACATTACTACTACCCTTCGATCTCTGTCCCCAACGGTAATGAATTTTGCTACTTCCCCGACAGGCCGCACCGCCGATCCTGCCCTTCACTCCGACTCTCAAGTAACTTTCTCTTCCTCACTCATATATGCTCAACATTATTTTTCTTATACAAAATGAGAGACCGTTTCGATTTCTGCCTTGGACGGTTAATTAATGTTTGTTATCGATGCATAATTTTAATATTTTCAAGGTTAATTTTATTATGAAGAAAGTAAAAAAACCCAAAAAGGCATGTTTATACTAACTCTAAATTTTGAAGAATTTTTTTAAAGTTGAATAAGAGACTCATATTTTAGGACGGAGAGTGTAAGAATAATGTCAATTTATTGATGATTATAAAGAACTCTTACAAAAAATTAACTTATAAAATGATATATTAAATGTAATTGGTATGTATAGGTCGTAATTAAACACAATTGTACACATCATTTTATAATTTTTTTAACCATTCACCATAGTATTATTGTTTATCGATTCACTAAACTAACATGTATCAACGTTCAGCAGCACGAAGCAGCAGCAAGTTCTACAACAGAGAAGGAAACAGAGCATAATTCTTCCACCACCCCAAACGTATCCCCAATTGAGGGGGTGAGCTGTGCGGGATTAGATGGTTCGCCGTGGCCGGAGGAGGAAAATGACAAGAGCGACGGTGCATGGAGCAGGGAACGGAAAGAGCAAGAAGAGGATGATTTGGAGTATTATAGTCACCACAAGGCGTCTCCGTTGTCGGAGATAGAGGTGGCAGATTCGAGGAAACCACTGGCTAAAGTTATGTATGGGACTGCAGATGGTTACAAAGTGGGTGGCAGTGATGAGTTGATCCTGTTTAGGGAGGAGCAGCTTGATACTGCGGAGGATGCTCTTAGGAGAGCCACCGAGATGTGGAGAGAATCGGCCGTCAGAGGTGATCCTGATTCTCCTCATGGTAGAATTCTGAGGGCTCTCCGCGGTGAATATTGGTGATTCATTATGTTTTTTACTAGTATTTGTGATCAAACTAAGTACAGAATTGTAGCTACTAGTAGTGATGAATGGACTCTGCCCTTAAAATGTTATGCAGAAGGAAAGGATTATCATGAAACTAGCTAGCTGATATGGTTGTAACATCGATGCAAGTTAGTTGTTGTTCTAACTTAATTATGTGATTACAAAATTATGATCAAACTGGATGTCTCGATCGGTGGTGCTGGAATGGCTATCGAAATCGTGACAATTTCTAGATTCAAGTGGTAGGGCAGCAAGTGGAATCTCAAGTATCCAATATTTGTTTTGAAAATTCGTGTACTTATTCGTGTCGATGTGAATATATATTTGTATTTGTTGTGTCAATATATCCATATTTGTATATGTTGTGGAACCGGATATATCTGTATTTGTATTTGTTTATAATATATATATTAGTAAATAATTATTATAGAGTAAAATAGAATAAATAATATTTAAATTAAAAAATTAAAATACGTCATTCATTATTATGATGAGTTATATTTGATATTATTAATAGCGGATGTTAAAAATTTTTATTTTCGTCCATTATTATTAATAACGAATAATATTTTTATAATTTTAATCTAGGTTATTACTTGATATATTATTTATTGTATTACTCTATAATAAATACTTGTTATAAATTATTCTAATATATATATGGGAGTTGATTCATAGTAAATGTTTGTTATGAATTTTATTTCAGTTAACTCATTTGTGGTTGTTCGATTTCAAATTTAAGGGTTAGGAGTTCAGTCTGACACTTAGTAAGAATAATACTAGCCGTTATTCCTATTAACGACTAGACAGAACTCTTATTTTTCTTCATCGTTAGTAAAAGTAATGGCTAATTCAAAATTTAAGAAAATAGGAGTTCTGTCTGACCGCCAGTAGGAGTGACGACCAGTACTACTCCTACGTGCTGAGTCAGGCCAAACTCTCAACTCTTAAATAATATCCATAATAAACGTTTGCTATGGATTAACTCCATATATATATATATATAAGCTTGTTATTTAAATTGATATACACTATAATATTGTTTATGTTATGTAAAAATTGTTTAGATTGAATTTTGAAATTAAATTGACTAATTTTAGAGTTAAAATTTATTTAATTTATTTAAATATAAATAAATAGGTTTTAATTATAAAAAAATACGTTTAATTTATTATAATATTAATTTTTTAAAATATTAAAAATATAAATAAATTTGCCCAACTTATCTATTGGTTTTTTTCCTTTTTTCCTTCTGTTTATCGACTTTATATACTGGAGTCTCACGACAATTTAACAATTATTTTGTTTATATATTCGAGGTGATCTCCAGAAGTCGGAGACCATCTCGAGATCGTCATCATAACTAGTTAAGGGAGTGTTTGATGAAAACTGAATGAAATAGTTCTAAATGTTTAAGTAATCTGAATGAACTGAATGAAATAAATTTCTGAATACTGAATGAAAAAAGTTATTTGATAAGTGACATGTTTGAAATATCTGAATAATATATTTTTATTATTTTACCCATCTGAAAAAATTCAAAGTTATTGCAAATTTATTTAATATAATATTTAATATATTTTTTTAATTTTTTAATTTTTTTTTTAAAAAATTTACTTCATTCAGTCATAACTTAGTCATTCAGTCAAAAAAAATTTAAATTTAGTCATTCAGTCCAAAAATTTGATCGATTCAGCTATTCAGTCTCATTCAACTTTAAACAAACACACTAAATAATTGACCGATTCAATTAAACAACTATTCAATCTTATTGATTTTTAATCAAACAGTTCCTAACCTTACTTATGAATCATCAATTAGTTGTTGGATTAATTCGTTAACGAGAGGCCTCCTTGTTTGAGATGACCTCCCCACCTAACGAGTTCTCGTGGCGCATCCATCAATCAGCTTTCTTATATTTCCTAATTCCTACCGACCCAAGCATTAATTATATATGGAACGTCTTTTGTACGAGGGATATTTCTCATGGTATTCATAAAGTTGAGAAATCAAACCTTATTAATAACAGGCTGAGTTATGTATTTAAATAAATAAATAAATAAATAAATATATATATATATATATATATATATATATATATATATATAAAGTATTAGTTATATACTTGTTTTGTTTCAAAATTAAGAATATATTTTTATTTATTTATTTTATTTAAAAATAATAATTATAAAGTAATATAATAGTTTTGATTTGATATTATTTTCTCCTTTTATCATTTCTACCATTATAGCACCGCTAGTAAATTCTTACAAAGAGGCTTACTTTCTTGAATAAGCTAAAAGAAGAGGTCCGCGTGAAAGATGAAATGGATGGTAGATTCAGCTCTATTCATACTAAAAGAAGACGTTAGAATTTCCAACATTATATTTATACTTCAAAAAAAAAAAAATTAATCTAAGTTCATTTACAAAAATATTATATTTAATGATAAAATAAATTCGTTACAAATAATTAATAATAAAATATAATTTATCTCAAATAATTAAATTGTTGAAAATATCATTAAAAATAATATTTTTATTGCTAGATATGTATTGCTATAAATTAAAAAATAAGTGTAATAAAAGATACAATAATCTGAAAAAAGAAAAGAAAAGAGAGAGTTCATACTTGATCCTACAGTTACATTTGAAGACTTAAAATTTTATTTGAAAATAATTATTTTATAAAAATATTTTTAATTTTAATTTTAATTTTAAAACAAATGGAGTATATTAAAATCTATTAAATTCTAAACTTACACTGAAGTACACTACATGCAAATGAATATATATTCATCCACTTTTTTTTATTGAATATATAATGAATATGCAAATGGACTGATAATCAATAAATGAAGGCCCATAACGCTATCTATTAAAACTACACTAACATCGTTATAAATTAGTTCCTCCGTCATGAATTAATCCTGAATTTTAGTATTAGTATTATTTATTTAAAGTTTAAATAAAAATATTTTTAAATTTTAAATTAATATAATTCATTAAAATTTGAAAAATTATAAATCTTATAATTAATAATAATTTTTAAATAATTTACAATATTTATAATTATATTGATTTAAATTAACTAAATTCATATTAATTGTGAATTCAAAATTATTTAAAATTAAATTTTAAAAAATTAATAATAATATTATAATTTAAAACAAAAGAAATAATGTACAACATTTATTATGAGACACATTTCACTAGGGTTTTGTTTTTAAAAAAATATACTTGGGATTAAAGTATTTGTGCTTCTTTCGTCTCTTTTTAAATGTCGTTTTAGATAAGTATTTTTTGTCTCTTAATATTTGACATTTGAGAATTTCAAGTAATCATTAATTGCTTAATTTTTAATATCACCCCAAGTATTAAAGATAATTTTTTGTTCTCCGATTACTTTCTATTTAATAAATAACTCTCTTATTCCAATGCAATGACAATATAGACAATTAATATTATATATAATACCATACAATCGTTTCCTTAATACTTGTACACAACTCTAAAATGACATATATTAAAGGATGGATAAAGTATTAATTTAATGCTATTTCAAACTATTTTATCTCTTGATAAGGGATTAATAGTATTTTAAATAGTCATATGGACTATTTTTATTTTTTATTTTTATCATTCATAAGGTTATTTATGTGGAATTATATAATCTTATGAAAAATTTAAAATTAATAATCCTCTCATTTTAAACTATTAAATAGTTTTATGAGATTAATAGTCCAACATTAAAAATAAATCTGACAATATAAGTCATTAATCATTAATTTAACCTAAATTAATTAGAAACAAAAGGGTTGATTAAGTGTTTTATATTGTTTGAGTTGAATAAAATTGATTAACCAGGAAGGAAAGAGATGCAACTAACCATAAGATGGTCAATGCCTTCGGCCCCACTAATTTTTAATTTGTGTGCAACAAATCTTTCATGTTTTTGGGCAGTACCAATTGGCTTTCTATTGGGCTTTGAGGCAAGGCAAGCCAATTCGTATTTATATATATATATATATATATATATATATATATATATATATATATATATATATTAGGAATAACATGTGCCTAAAAGTACGGTGTAATTAATATAACAGTTGAGTACTGTATCCAATATTTCTAGATTAAAATTTTTAAAACTGTTGTGGACTCTTCGTTTCATAATAAAACTGAGAGTCCAACCATTAATACAAAAAGATTGATATTCAATCCAGTCATTTTTTTTTAGGTAAATATTAGAGTGCTACTCATTCTCAACTTAAAATTAGTTCTTGACAGATTTGAACAATTAATTGATTGATAATAGTGGGCTCAAATTTGTGTAATATAGTATTTTTTAGGTATCCCACACACCTTTCATTTATTGACAAAACGGAATGAGAAGTTTGACAGCATTTATTTGTCTTCAGTATATCTAACCATCGATCAATATGATCCATGAACAGTATTTCTTTTGAAAAAAATGTAGTATTGCAAGCTATTTGGTGAGATCTAATGAGAAAAAAATATATGTAAAAATCCAAAAGAAATATTTTTGCATATATATCCAAAAGTATAAAATAATTTCAAATTATTACATAATTTTATGAGATTAATAGTCTAACATTAAGAATAAATCTGATAATATAAGTCATTAATCATTAATTTAACCCAAATTAATTTGAAACAAATGGGTTAATTAACTGTTTTATATTTTTTAAGTTGAATAAAATTGATTAACCCGGAAGGAAAGTGATGCAACTAACCATAAGCTGGTCAATACCTCCGGCCCCACTAGTTTTTAATTTGTTTGCAACAAATATTTCACGTTTTTTGGGCAATTTCAGTTGGCTTTCTATTGGGCTTTGAGGCATGCCCAGTCACTTCATATATATATATATATATATATATATATATATATATATATATATATATAGTTAGAAATTTGTTGTTTTTAAAATAAAATAAAAATTATAGTCACATAATTAAGATTTTCTCATATGTGATAAACTGATAATAATATTAAATTATACAATATATGTGACGCCCCCAAATCTAGGCCTACACAGCCCAAACTTGAGTCGTCAAAAGACTACAACAAAATTATTACAACAAAGCACAACGTACAATAATACAGTGTATAATAATACACAACTAAGTCTTCACTATTATTGTCACACTATTTTACAACACGTGAAGACTACGACAGCTATTCCTCAGACTCTCACTCCATTCCCCGGCTAGACCCTGTTACGTTTTCATCTCCTGTTGAAAAACAATGGAACAAAAGAAAGGGGTGAGCTCAAATAGCCCAGTAAGAAATATCATGACTAAGATAATGACGAATAAATTATCATTAGTCTTCAACAGTTGAGTTCTGAATACAATAGACTACAAGGTTTATATCAAAAACTGTAGTTAAATTCTTAAACAATGTTCAGATCAATAATAGCAGCGGAATGAGCAATCTATTAGAAGAATAATGCAGACTACAATGTCCACTCGCTTCTCTTTTTAGTAAAAATATCATCAACTTTTATCATCTGAAATACCATTAGTCAAGATAATACAACTTCACAGTTCCTGGTCATAATCATGCAGATCAACAGTTCATCTTTGCACTACGGGCCAAAGACATTCAATATAACACCAACGGTCATGATTATACCAGATTTAGCCTTTAGTCATAATCATACCAACCAACAGTTCATCTTTGCATTACGGGCCAAAGAGAACATTCACCACGTGCTATAAAAGACACCGAACAGATGTATCGCCTTTAACCTAGTATATCGCCTTTAACCTATCATCTGTTCAACAATTATATCACATCTGTGCCCCCGGCCACAGATATTCACAACAGCTTGATTCTTGATGATTAATACAAATAACAGTGATACAAATGATGAACAGAAGAACAGGATAAACAATAAGTATCGAAAGTTTACTTTGTGCAGATTCAAATAATGTCCAAATTGCCAACATGATGTGGAGTGAAATTTAAAAATGATATTCAAGATCCACAGTTCAGAATAACGATTACAGTTCAATAGAAATGTTCAGAAAATAGGAAGGTTCAGTTGAAATAATGAAATTCAACTATTATGGAACATATAATATTTTCAGGAATTATAGAAGCAATAGTTCCATAATAAGTTTCGATTTAGGTGTATGAAAGAAAATAATATCTCTTACCGTAGCAAGTTTGATTAACAAAAGGTGAAGGGAATTAATATCCCTTACCATAGTAAGTTTGAATAATGGAAGATGAAAAAGATGGTATCCCTTATGAGTATAAAGGAAAATGATATCACTTACGAATATGGAATAAAAGTGTCATGTGATAATTCGTGTAGACAAATTATTTCCACACGAGACAAATAAAAAGGGTTATTCACCAACAGGCGGTAATCCGCGCCGTAAGGTTATTCCCATCAATTTGAATACGAAGAGTTATTCACCAAACAGGCGATAATCCGCGCCGTAAGGTTATTCCCATCAATTTGAATACGAAGAGTTATTCACCAAACAGGCGATAATCCGCACCGTAAGGTTATTCTCAAAGATTAATAAGGAATGAATATTAAAGGTTATTCACCAACAGGCGGTAAACCGCGTCGTAAGGTTATTCCCACAATTTAATACATGGAAGTAAATGGCACAAGAAAGAAACGATATTATTTTCGAGAATCAAATAATGATAATCCCTTCAAGTAAGAAAGAAAATAATATCCATTTATGATGATGAAAAGAGTGATACCCCTTACTCTAGTAAGTTTAAGAGTGTGAAAAGAATGATATTTCTTACCTTAACACGTGACTGGATATTGATTTAAATGAAGTTGATCAACCTATATATTTATAATATAATTAGTAATTACCACATATAAATTTCAAAGTGTATGATAATTCGTATAATATGAACTATCAAAATTATATATATTTAACATAATTTTTGTAGTATAATATAACTACTTTAAAATAGTTTTTAAAATGATATTCCAAAATAAATCTTCCAAAGAAAGCTTTTAAAAATGAATTTTCTCAAAGAAGAGTCTTCTAAGGGAAGATTTGTGAATACCGTGAAAAATAGGAATTTATAAAATTACTACTCTTTAATAAAAGACTTACTTGAAAAATTCCTGCACTCCTTTTGACTTTCAAACACTCAAAATAACCTTACTATTCTCAGATAAAACTCATAAAATTCTTATAGAAAAATTCTATGTTTTAGGTGTGATTTTTTTATTCAGCTGAGCAAGT
The DNA here is from genome assembly GCA_947179155.2 of Hedera helix. Lineage (NCBI taxonomy): Eukaryota > Viridiplantae > Streptophyta > Magnoliopsida > Apiales > Araliaceae > Hedera > Hedera helix. The sequence goes on along the minus strand of OX359264.1, from coordinate 59,407,956 downwards.
TATTTATAGGAGAAAAGAAGTTACTATGCGTGGTAGGTGAACAGAAAAAAAATTTCTTCAGCAAAGGCTGTGTAGCAGCCTTCACCAACCATTTCCCAAAACACATTTCTCACATTTCATGTGGGCCCCACAGTGGGTCCCACATGTTTCTTACTATTCACGTTACTATTCACGTCACTATTCACGTTACTATTTCAAATAGTAAAATTAATTTATTTTTTTTAATTTATTTATTTATTCTTCATGTGAGTCCAACATATAAAATAATGTTACCACAATAATGTAAGAAACACGTTACATATTTTTATTAATTTAATAATATAAATTATAGTGTATTTGCTACTGTGACAATTATTAGATTCAATAATTTTAAACTACAGTGCACCAACAATTATTGACTCGATGATATAAAATACAGTGTAATGATAATTACTGAATCAATAATGCACAATACTGTGTAACAACAATAATTGAATTGATAATATAAAATATTATGCAGTGACAATTATCGATGAAATGATGCGTAACAGTTACGGTGTCAATAATATGAGACACTGTGCAATACCGTGTGCTACTGTAGAGTACCGCATGCTACAGTAAATGTGACGCCCCCAAATCTAGGCCCACACAGCCCAAACTTGAGTCGTCAAAAGACTACAACAAAATTATTACAATGAAATACAACGTACAACAATACAGTGGATAATACAACACAACTAAGTCTTCATTATTATTGCCACACTATTTTATAACACGTGAAGACTATGATAGTTATCCCCGCACTCTCACTCCATTCCCCGGCTAGACCCCGTTACGTTCTCATCTCCTGTTGAAAAACAATGGAACGAAAAGAAAGGGTGAGCTCAAATAGCCCAGTAAGAAATATCATGACTAAGATAATGACGAATAATTTATCATTAGCCTTCAACAGTTGAGTTCTTGATAGAATACAATAGACTACAAAGTTTATATCAAAAACTGCAGTTAAATTCTTAAACAACGTTCAGATCAATAATAGCAGCGGAATGAGCAATCTATTAGAAGAATAATGCAGACTATAATGTCCACTCGCTTCTCTTTTTAGGAAAAACATCATCAACTTTTATCATCTGAAATACCATTAGTCATGATAATATAAATTCACAGTTCCTGGTCATAATCATGCAAATCAACAGTTCATATTTGCACTACGGGCCAAAGACATTTAATATAACACCAACGATCATGATTATACCAGATTCAGCCTTTGGTAATAATCATACCAATCAACAGTTCATCTTTGCACTACGGGCCAAAGATATTCAATAAAGCACCAACGGTCATGATTATACCAGATTCAGCCTTTGGTCATAATCATACCAACCAACAGTTCATCTTTGCACTACGGGCCAAAGAGAACATTCACCACGTGCCATAAAAGACACCGAACAGATGTATCGCCTTTAACCTAGTATATCGCCTTTAACCTATCATCTGTTCAACAATTATATCACATCTGTGCCCCCGGCCACAGATATTCACAACAGCTTGATTCTTGATGATTAATACAAATAACAGTGATACAAATGATGAACAGAAGAACAGGATAAACAATAAGTATCGGAAGTTTACTTTGTGCAGATTCAAATAATGTCCAAATTGCCAACATGATGTGGAGTGAAATTTAAAAATGATATTCAAGATCCACAGTTCAGAATAACGATTACAGTTCAATAGAAATGTTCAGAAAATAGGAAGGTTCAGTTGAAATAATGAAATTCAACTATTATGGAACATATAATATTTTCAGGAATTATAGAAGCAATAGTTCCATAATAAGTTTCGATTTAGGTGTATGGAAGAAAATAATATCCCTTACCGTAGCAGGTTTGATTAACAAAAGGTGAAGGGAATTAATATCCCTTACCATAGTAAGTTTGAATAATGGAAGATGAAAAAGATGGTATCCCTTATGAGTATAAAGGAAAATGATATCACTTACGAATATGGAATAAAAGTGTCATGTGATAATTCGTGTAGACAAATTATTTCCACACGAGACAAATAAAAAGGGTTATTCACCAACAGGCGGTAATCCGCGCCGTAAGGTTATTCCCATCAATTTGAATACGAAGAGTTATTCACCAAACAGGCGATAATCCGCGCCGTAAGGTTATTCCCATCAATTTGAATACGAAGAGTTATTCACCAAACAGGCGATAATCCGCACCGTAAGGTTATTCTCAAAGATTAATAAGGAATGAATATTAAAGGTTATTCACCAACAGGCGGTAAACCGCGTCGTAAGGTTATTCCCACAATTTAATACATGGAAGTAAATGGCACAAGAAAGAAACGATATTATTTTCGAGAATCAAATAATGATAATCCCTTCAAGTAAGAAAGAAAATAATATCCATTTATGATGATGAAAAGAGTGATACCCCTTACTCTAGTAAGTTTAAGAGTGTGAAAAGAATGATATTTCTTACCTTAACACGTGACTGGATATTGATTTAAATGAAGTTGATCAACCTATATATTTATAATATAATTAGTAATTACCACATATAAATTTCAAAGTGTATGATAATTCGTATAATATGAACTATCAAAATTATATATATTTAACATAATTTTTGTAGTATAATATAACTACTTTAAAATAGTTTTTAAAATGATATTCCAAAATAAATCTTCCAAAGAAAGCTTTTAAAAATGAATTTTCTCAAAGAAGAGTCTTCTAAGGGAAGATTTGTGAATACCGTGAAAAATAGGAATTTATAAAATTACTACTCTTTAATAAAAGACTTACTTGAAAAATTCCTGCACTCCTTTTGACTTTCAAACACTCAAAATAACCTTACTATTCTCAGATAAAACTCATAAAATTCTTATAGAAAAATTCTATGTTTTAGGTGTGATTTTTTTATTCAGCTGAGCAAGTTATTTATAGGAGAAAAGAAGTTACTATGCGTGGTAGGTGAACAGAAAAAAAATTTCTTCAGCAAAGGCTGTGTAGCAGCCTTCACCAACCATTTCCCAAAACACATTTCTCACATTTCATGTGGGCCCCACAGTGGGTCCCACATGTTTCTTACTATTCACGTTACTATTCACGTCACTATTCACGTTACTATTTCAAATAGTAAAATTAATTTATTTTTTTTAATTTATTTATTTATTCTTCATGTGAGTCCAACATATAAAATAATGTTACCACAATAATGTAAGAAACACGTTACATATTTTTATTAATTTAATAATATAAATTATAGTGTATTTGCTACTGTGACAATTATTAGATTCAATAATTTTAAACTACAGTGCACCAACAATTATTGACTCGATGATATAAAATACAGTGTAATGATAATTACTGAATCAATAATGCACAATACTGTGTAACAACAATAATTGAATTGATAATATAAAATATTATGCAGTGACAATTATCGATGAAATGATGCGTAACAGTTACGGTGTCAATAATATGAGACACTGTGCAATACCGTGTGCTACTGTAGAGTACCGCATGCTACAGTAAATGTGACGCCCCCAAATCTAGGCCCACACAGCCCAAACTTGAGTCGTCAAAAGACTACAACAAAATTATTACAATGAAATACAACGTACAACAATACAGTGGATAATACAACACAACTAAGTCTTCATTATTATTGCCACACTATTTTATAACACGTGAAGACTATGATAGCTATCCCCGCACTCTCACTCCATTCCCCGGCTAGACCCCGTTACGTTCTCATCTCCTGTTGAAAAACAATGGAACGAAAAGAAAGGGTGAGCTCAAATAGCCCAGTAAGAAATATCATGACTAAGATAATGACGAATAATTTATCATTAGCCTTCAACAGTTGAGTTCTTGATAGAATACAATAGACTACAAAGTTTATATCAAAAACTGCAGTTAAATTCTTAAACAACGTTCAGATCAATAATAGCAGCGGAATGAGCAATCTATTAGAAGAATAATGCAGACTATAATGTCCACTCGCTTCTCTTTTTAGGAAAAACATCATCAACTTTTATCATCTGAAATACCATTAGTCATGATAATATAAATTCACAGTTCCTGGTCATAATCATGCAAATCAACAGTTCATATTTGCACTACGGGCCAAAGACATTTAATATAACACCAACGATCATGATTATACCAGATTCAGCCTTTGGTAATAATCATACCAATCAACAGTTCATCTTTGCACTACGGGCCAAAGATATTCAATAAAGCACCAACGGTCATGATTATACCAGATTCAGCCTTTGGTCATAATCATACCAACCAACAGTTCATCTTTGCACTACGGGCCAAAGAGAACATTCACCACGTGCCATAAAAGACACCGAACAGATGTATCGCCTTTAACCTAGTATATCGCCTTTAACCTATCATCTGTTCAACAATTATATCACATCTGTGCCCCCGGCCACAGATATTCACAACAGCTTGATTCTTGATGATTAATACAAATAACAGTGATACAAATGATGAACAGAAGAACAGGATAAACAATAAGTATCGGAAGTTTACTTTGTGCAGATTCAAATAATGTCCAAATTGCCAACATGATGTGGAGTGAAATTTAAAAATGATATTCAAGATCCACAGTTCAGAATAACGATTACAGTTCAATAGAAATGTTCAGAAAATAGGAAGGTTCAGTTGAACTAATGAAATTCAACTATTATGGAACATATAATATTTTCAGGAATTATAGAAGCAATAGTTCCATAATAAGTTTCGATTTAGGTGTATGGAAGAAAATAATATCCCTTACCGTAGCAGGTTTGATTAACAAAAGGTGAAGGGAATTAATATCCCTTACCATAGTAAGTTTGAATAATGGAAGATGAAAAGATGGTATCCCTTATGAGTATAAAGGAAAATGATATCACTTACGAATATGGAATAAAAGTGTCATGTGATAATTCGTGTAGACAAATTATTTCCACACGAGACAAATAAAAAGGGTTATTCACCAACAGGCGATAAACCGCACCGTAAGGTTATTCCCATCAATTTGAATACGAATAGTTATTCACCAAACAGGCGTAATCCGCACCGTAAGGTTATTCCCATCAATTTAAATACGAATAGTTATTCACCAAACAGGCGTAATCTGCACCGTAAGGTTATTCCCACAATTTAATAGAATTTGAACACGAAGAGTTATTCACCAAACAGGCGTAATCCGCACCGTAAGGTTATTCTCAAAGATTAATAAGGAATGAATACAAAAGGTTATTCACCAACAGGCGGTAAACCGCGCCGTAAGGTTATTCCCACAATTTAATACATGGAAATAAATGGCACAAGAAAGAAACGATATTATTTTCGAGAATCAAAGAATGATAATCCCTTCAAGTAAGAAAGAAAATAATATCCATTTATGATGATGAAAAGAGTGATACCCCTTACCTTAACACGTGATTGGATATTGATTTAAATGAGGTTGATCAACCTATATATTTATAATATAAATTAGTAATTACCACATATAAATTTCAAAGTGTATAATAACTCGTATATTATGAACTATCAAAATTATATATATTTAACATAATTTTTGTAGTATAATATAACAACTTTAAAATAGTTTTTAAAATAATATTTCAAAATAAATCTTCCAAAGAAAGCTTTTAAAAATGAATCTTCTAATAGAAGAGTCTTCTAAAGGAAGATTTGTGAATACCGTGAAATATAGGAATTTATGAAATTACTACTTTTTAATAAAAGACTTACTTGAAAAATTTCTGCACTCCTTTTGGCTTTACCAAAATTTTAGAGTAATCTTTCTACACTCAAAGTATACTCACAATATAGTAATAGGAGAAGAGAAAAGTGTGAGGAAGTTCGTTTAGCCAAGGTTCCATTTTATAGTGCATTCAGCTACCAACCCTATAATTTTCTCCTACCTGTTTCCCACCTACTCCCTTTTATTTTCTTCTCTCCGCCTCCTCCTTTTCTGACTTCTTTTTCTTTATTATTATATATATATATATATATATCTCCACCCACGTTTTTCTTTCCTGACCATTCATCATTTCCTTCTTTTCTTTCTTATTTATATATATTAATATATCTCTCCCACCCACCTTTTCTCTCTCTCTCTCTCTCTCTCTCTCTCTCTCTCTCTCTATTTTCTTCTTCCGTGTTATACCCTATTTCCTTTATTTTTCCTTCAACTTCTTCCATCCTTCACCCCCACATGTTTTCCACCAATCCCCACTCACCTTACATTTTCTCCCACCATCCCCCACATGTTTTATTCTTCTTCTCCATATATTCCCACTAACTCATTATTTTATTAACCAAATATCAACCAATAATACAACAGTAAAACTAATGTTACAACAAAGATAACAATAATTCAACAATAATATAAGAACACGTTACTTTGTCAATTATTAGGTTCAATAATTTTAACTACAGTGCACCAACAGTTATTGACTCAATGATATGAAATACAGTGTAATGACAATTATTGAATCAATAATGCAAAATACTGTGTAGCAACAATTATTGAATTGATAATATAAAATATTATGCAGCGACAATTATTGATGAAATGATGTGCAACAGTTACGGTGTCAATTATCAGATCAATAATATAAGACACTGTGCAATACCGTGTGCTACTGTAGAGTACCGTGTGCTACAGAAAATACCATAAACTACCGTATGCTACTATTCTTTTATCACCGGTATTTTAACAGTTCCGTTGACTATTTTTATTTAAAAAGGTTACTTATGTCGTTTTCTATCTCCGACAAATATTCCGTTGTGGGTCCACCACTAATTAGTTATTTCGGCGCCGTCGTACGACACGAATATTATATTGCGCCGTCGTACGGGCAGAACGAATATTCCCCGACAAAACGAATATTCCCCGACAAAAAGAATATTCCCCGACAAGGTATAATTTGCACGGAACATCTTTAACTTTTAACTTTGCCAATTTAACCACTTACTGTTTCATGAAAAAAAATTTATGAAGAAAATTAAATTTTATATTTCATAAAATTCAGGGTCTTACAACCTCCCCTCCTTATGAAATTTCGTCCCCGAAATTGACGTACCTGGCATTTCGAAGAGGTATGGATACCTAGACTTCATCTCAAATTCTAGCTCCCAGGTCATTTCCTCAATATCTTGGTTCCTCCATAAAACCTTAACTTGAGGTATAACCTTTGAGCGTAAGATCTGCTCCTTCTTATCTAGGATCTTAACAGGTACTTCCTCATACGTTAAATCTTCTGCTATAACGTCTGGTTCTAACTCAATGACGTGGTTTGGGTCCTTCACATATTTACGTAACATAGATATGTGAAAAACGTTATGGATGCGAGACATACTTGGTGGTAAGGCTAGTCTGTAAGCTACAGTTCCCACCCGATCGAGGATTTCAAATGGGCCAATAAATCGAGGGTTGAGTTTTCCTCTCTTTCCGAATCTCGTAACTCCTTTCCATGGAGAAACACGTAAGAATACATGATCTCCGACGTTGAATCTCTCATCTCTCCGATGAAGATCGGCATAACTCTTTTGTCGTTCTTGTGCTGTCTGTATTCGTTGTCGGATCATTTGGATCTTTTCGGTCGTCAAGCGTACCAACTCGGGTCCCAACAGTTTTGCTTCTCCTACCTCATTCCAACATACTGGAGAGCGACACTTGCGTCCATATAAAGCCTCGAATGGAGCCATACCTATACTTGCTTGGTAACTGTTGTTGTAGGAAAATTCCACCAATGGCAAGTACTTATCCCAACTTCCTTTGAAATCTAGTACGCAAAGTCTCAAAAGATCTTCGAGGGTCTGGATCGTCCTTTCCGATTGTCCGTCCGTTTGAGGATGGTATGCAGAACTAAAACGTAGTTCAGTGCCCATAGCTTTTTGTAGACTGATCCAAAAGCGTGAAGTGAATCTAGGATCTCGATCAGAAACTATGGAAACTGGCATGCCATGCAATCTCACGATCTCATTTATGTACATACCGGCAAGACGTTCAAGTGAAAAGTTTTCTCGTATAGGCAAGAAATGAGCAGATTTGGTCAATCTATCTACGATCACCCAAATTGCATCTAAGCCTTGAGAAACTTTGGGAAGACCCGTCACGAAATCCATATTGATGTGTTCCCACTTCCATTCGGGAACCTCAAGTGGTTGTAATGGACCCTTAGGTACTTGATGCTCTGCCTTGACACGTTGACAAGTTAGGCACCTTGAGATAAACTCTGCAATCTCCCTTTTCATATTGTTCCACCAAAATGTATGTCGAAGATCTCGATACATCTTGGTACCTCCTGGGTGGATTGCAAACGGCGTGTTGTGTGCCTCCATCATGATTTTATGCTTTAATTCAGGATCGTTAGGAACACAGAGTCGAGAGTTGACTCGAATTATTCCTTTCTCGTCGATTCTTGCTTCGGGAATGGTACCTTCTTGTACTTTCTTTATCATGTTTATCAGTTCCGGATCGGTAGCTTGAGCAGCTTTAATTTTATCGATTAAAGCTGGTTCTACTCGCACGTGAGCAATCTTCGAGTGGGTCCCTGGTGTCTTTAGCTCTATCTCCATCTTTTGCAAGTCGTACAAAATACGCTTTTGTGTTGTCAGCAGTGCACTTGTACTCGCATAAGATTTTCTGCTCAAAGCGTCAGCTACAACGTTCGCCTTTCCCGGGTGATACTGGATTGTGTGATCATAATCCTTCAACAGCTCAAGCCAACGTCGTTGTCGCATGTTGAGTTCCTTCTGGGTGAAGAAATACTTGAGACTTTTATGATCCGTATAGATATCCACTTTCTCTCCGTACAAGTAGTGTCTCCAGATCTTCAACGCGAAAACGACTGCTGCCAACTCTAGATCATGAGTAGGGTAATTTTTCTCATAATCTTTGAGTTGTCGAGAGGCATAGGCTATAACCTTTCCATGTTGCATAAGGACACAACCTAGACCTTTGCCTGAAGCATCGCTGTATATGACAAATTCTCCCGATCCTGATGGAATGGTCAGAACAGGAGCTGAAACAAGTCTCCTCTTGAGTTCTTGAAAACTCTTCTCGCATTCCTCGCTCGAATGATACCGATATCTAATAATCAAACTTTCATCTCTTGGCGTTCTATGGGAGCCATTTGGTATTGAGCTTTGGAAAAGGGTTTAGTATCGGGTTCAAGATCGATACAAAATTCAATTTCTTGGTTTAGGGATAAGCCAGGAAGTTCCTCAGGAAAAACGTCAGGAACTCATTAACAATAGGAATATCATTCAAGTTTGACGTGTTTTTGTTCAAATCAATGACATGGGCTAAAAAGGCTTAACATCCGTTTTTCAATAAACGAATGACTTTATGGCTAGAAATAATAGTTATAGATTTCAATGGTTTAGTTGCTTGAATTTGCATGACAGGTTGATTAGGAATATGAAAACTAATAATCTTATGAAAACAATCAATTTTAGCATGATGGGTAGTCAACCAATCAATTCCTAAAATCACATCAAATTCATGCATCTCCAAAGAAATAAGGTCAACAGGTAATGTGAGGTTGTTGATTTAAACTAGGCAAGATTTATAGAGAGTAAATGTAATAGGTATTTCTCCCAATGAGATTTCAACTGATAAGACAAGATTTAAGTTTTCAATAGGCAAATTTAAACGTTGAGTACATATAGGTGAGATAAAAGAGTGGATAGAGCCAATATCTAACATGGCATAGACTTCTCGAGAATTGATGAATAGCTTACCGGTCATCACCTCATTCGATTTCTTGATCATCAAGGCTGTCATCATCAAATCGAGTCCCATATACTTCATCCGGATCTTCACGTATTTCAACCATGGGGATACCACGAAATAGTTCTCTAACGAACTGTTTCTCAGATTCTTCAACTTCATCAGTAGTAGCGTACCAATGATTTCCATTAAAATAGTATCTTCGATAGACTACAGTTTCCACGATAGTGACTAACTTAACCTGAATTCCTCTAAATTGTAACGCCCAAAAGTATAGATACATCATTTTTAAATAATCTTGAAAATCATAGCTCGAACACCATAAATCCCAAAGACTTATATGAAACGTCCATATATTCTGATCCTTTGTTATCGAGCATAACCAGGTGATGATATGTTTCCAACTGTCGAGCAAATTAAAGGCAACAATTTCCGCAAGTTCCGGATATCCTTTAAAGAACGAATTTGGAAGAACGACGGTAGAACTTTCACCTTCTTCTTTTTCAGATCGGATACAAATAATTTTTGCCTTAGGCAAATGATTCAACTCTGAGTTTGTAGAAGAATTGTTTGTGGCCTCTACATTCGCTTCGGACATTCCGTAGTTAACCACTTGATTTCCAGATGCCATACTAAACTGTGGTCACAAAATAAATGTTAGTTCAAATAAACTGACTCATCACTTCATGTCCCTATATTCAAATCAACTCATTAGATAATAAAATCTAATTTAGGTAGGACACACTAGTGACTGATTCTATTCGTCTCTCCCCTCCTAGTTCTAACCCCAGATCTCCATTAAAGACCATATCCCTAAGCTCTGATACCAACTGTGACGCCCCCAAATCTAGGCCCACACAGCCCAAACTTGAGTCGTCAAAAGACTACAACAAAATTATTACAATGAAATACAACGTACAACAATACAGTGGATAATACAACACAACTAAGTCTTCATTATTATTGCCACACTATTTTATAACACGTGAAGACTATGATAGCTATCCCCGCACTCTCACTCCATTCCCCGGCTAGACCCCGTTACGTTCTCATCTCCTGTTGAAAAACAATGGAACGAAAAGAAAGGGTGAGCTCAAATAGCCCAGTAAGAAATATCATGACTAAGATAATGACGAATAATTTATCATTAGCCTTCAACAGTTGAGTTCTTGATAGAATACAATAGACTACAAAGTTTATATCAAAAACTGCAGTTAAATTCTTAAACAACGTTCAGATCAATAATAGCAGCGGAATGAGCAATCTATTAGAAGAATAATGCAGACTATAATGTCCACTCGCTTCTCTTTTTAGGAAAAACATCATCAACTTTTATCATCTGAAATACCATTAGTCATGATAATATAAATTCACAGTTCCTGGTCATAATCATGCAAATCAACAGTTCATATTTGCACTACGGGCCAAAGACATTTAATATAACACCAACGATCATGATTATACCAGATTCAGCCTTTGGTAATAATCATACCAATCAACAGTTCATCTTTGCACTACGGGCCAAAGATATTCAATAAAGCACCAACGGTCATGATTATACCAGATTCAGCCTTTGGTCATAATCATACCAACCAACAGTTCATCTTTGCACTACGGGCCAAAGAGAACATTCACCACGTGCCATAAAAGACACCGAACAGATGTATCGCCTTTAACCTAGTATATCGCCTTTAACCTATCATCTGTTCAACAATTATATCACATCTGTGCCCCCGGCCACAGATATTCACAACAGCTTGATTCTTGATGATTAATACAAATAACAGTGATACAAATGATGAACAGAAGAACAGGATAAACAATAAGTATCGGAAGTTTACTTTGTGCAGATTCAAATAATGTCCAAATTGCCAACATGATGTGGAGTGAAATTTAAAAATGATATTCAAGATCCACAGTTCAGAATAACGATTACAGTTCAATAGAAATGTTCAGAAAATAGGAAGGTTCAGTTGAACTAATGAAATTCAACTATTATGGAACATATAATATTTTCAGGAATTATAGAAGCAATAGTTCCATAATAAGTTTCGATTTAGGTGTATGGAAGAAAATAATATCCCTTACCGTAGCAGGTTTGATTAACAAAAGGTGAAGGGAATTAATATCCCTTACCATAGTAAGTTTGAATAATGGAAGATGAAAAGATGGTATCCCTTATGAGTATAAAGGAAAATGATATCACTTACGAATATGGAATAAAAGTGTCATGTGATAATTCGTGTAGACAAATTATTTCCACACGAGACAAATAAAAAGGGTTATTCACCAACAGGCGATAATCCGCACCGTAAGGTTATTCCCATCAATTTGAATACGAATAGTTATTCACCAAACAGGCGTAATCCGCACCGTAAGGTTATTCCCATCAATTTAAATACGAATAGTTATTCACCAAACAGGCGTAATCCGCACCGTAAGGTTATTCCCACAATTTAATAGAATTTGAACACGAAGAGTTATTCACCAAACAGGCGTAATCCGCACCGTAAGGTTATTCTCAAAGATTAATAAGGAATGAATACAAAAGGTTATTCACCAACAGGCGGTAAACCGCGCCGTAAGGTTATTCCCACAATTTAATACATGGAAATAAATGGCACAAGAAAGAAACGATATTATTTTCGAGAATCAAAGAATGATAATCCCTTCAAGTAAGAAAGAAAATAATATCCATTTATGATGATGAAAAGAGTGATACCCCTTACCTTAACACGTGATTGGATATTGATTTAAATGAGGTTGATCAACCTATATATTTATAATATAAATTAGTAATTACCACATATAAATTTCAAAGTGTATAATAACTCGTATATTATGAACTATCAAAATTATATATATTTAACATAATTTTTGTAGTATAATATAACAACTTTAAAATAGTTTTTAAAATAATATTTCAAAATAAATCTTCCAAAGAAAGCTTTTAAAAATGAATCTTCTAATAGAAGAGTCTTCTAAAGGAAGATTTGTGAATACCGTGAAATATAGGAATTTATGAAATTACTACTTTTTAATAAAAGACTTACTTGAAAAATTTCTGCACTCCTTTTGGCTTTACCAAAATTTTAGAGTAATCTTTCTACACTCAAAGTATACTCACAATATAGTAATAGGAGAAGAGAAAAGTGTGAGGAAGTTCGTTTAGCCAAGGTTCCATTTTATAGTGCATTCAGCTACCAACCCTATAATTTTCTCCTACCTGTTTCCCACCTACTCCCTTTTATTTTCTTCTCTCCGCCTCCTCCTTTTCTGACTTCTTTTTCTTTATTATTATTATATATATATATATATATCTCCACCCACGTTTTTCTTTCCTGACCATTCATCATTTCCTTCTTTTCTTTCTTATTTATATATATTAATATATCTCTCCCACCCACCTTTTCTTTCTCTCTCTCTCTCTCTCTCTCTCTCTCTCTCTCTCTCTATTTTCTTCTTCCGTGTTATACCCTGAAATATATTAATATATATAAATAAGAAAGAAAAGAAGGAAATGATGAATGGTCAGGAAAGAAAAACATGGGTGGAGATATATATATATATATATATAATAATAATAAAGAAAAAGAAGTCAGAAAAGGAGGAGGCGGAGAGAAGAAAATAAAAGGGAGTAGGTGGGAAACAGGTAGGAGAAAATTATAGGGTTGGTAGCTGAATGCACTATAAAATGGAACCTTGGCTAAACGAACTTCCTCACACTTTTCTCTTCTCCTATTACTATATTGTGAGTATACTTTGAGTGTAGAAAGATTACTCTAAAATTTTGGTAAAGCCAAAAGGAGTGCAGAAATTTTTCAAGTAAGTCTTTTATTAAAAAGTAGTAATTTCATAAATTCCTATATTTCACGGTATTCACAAATCTTCCTTTAGAAGACTCTTCTATTAGAAGATTCATTTTTAAAAGCTTTCTTTGGAAGATTTATTTTGAAATATTATTTTAAAAACTATTTTAAAGTTGTTATATTATACTACAAAAATTATGTTAAATATATATAATTTTGATAGTTCATAATATACGAGTTATTATACACTTTGAAATTTATATGTGGTAATTACTAATTTATATTATAAATATATAGGTTGATCAACCTCATTTAAATTAATATCCAATCACGTGTTAAGGTAAGGGGTATCACTCTTTTCATCATCATAAATGGATATTATTTTCTTTCTTACTTGAAGGGATTATCATTCTTTGATTCTCGAAAATAATATCGTTTCTTTCTTGTGCCATTTATTTCCATGTATTAAATTGTGGGAATAACCTTACGGCGCGGTTTACCGCCTGTTGGTGAATAACCTTTTGTATTCATTCCTTATTAATCTTTGAGAATAACCTTACGGTGCGGATTACGCCTGTTTGGTGAATAACTCTTCGTGTTCAAATTCTATTAAATTGTGGGAATAACCTTACGGTGCGGATTACGCCTGTTTGGTGAATAACTATTCGTATTTAAATTGATGGGAATAACCTTACGGTGCGGATTACGCCTGTTTGGTGAATAACTATTCGTATTCAAATTGATGGGAATAACCTTACGGTGCGGATTATCGCCTGTTGGTGAATAACCCTTTTTATTTGTCTCGTGTGGAAATAATTTGTCTACACGAATTATCACATGACACTTTTATTCCATATTCGTAAGTGATATCATTTTCCTTTATACTCATAAGGGATACCATCTTTTCATCTTCCATTATTCAAACTTACTATGGTAAGGGATATTAATTCCCTTCACCTTTTGTTAATCAAACCTGCTACGGTAAGGGATATTATTTTCTTCCATACACCTAAATCGAAACTTATTATGGAACTATTGCTTCTATAATTCCTGAAAATATTATATGTTCCATAATAGTTGAATTTCATTAGTTCAACTGAACCTTCCTATTTTCTGAACATTTCTATTGAACTGTAATCGTTATTCTGAACTGTGGATCTTGAATATCATTTTTAAATTTCACTCCACATCATGTTGGCAATTTGGACATTATTTGAATCTGCACAAAGTAAACTTCCGATACTTATTGTTTATCCTGTTCTTCTGTTCATCATTTGTATCACTGTTATTTGTATTAATCATCAAGAATCAAGCTGTTGTGAATATCTGTGGCCGGGGGCACAAATGTGATATAATTGTTGAACAGATGATAGGTTAAAGGCGATATACTAGGTTAAAGGCGATACATCTGTTCGGTGTCTTTTATGGCACGTGGTGAATGTTCTCTTTGGCCCGTAGTGCAAAGATGAACTGTTGGTTGGTATGATTATGACCAAAGGCTGAATCTGGTATAATCATGACCGTTGGTGCTTTATTGAATATCTTTGGCCCGTAGTGCAAAGATGAACTGTTGATTGGTATGATTATTACCAAAGGCTGAATCTATAATCATGATCGTTGGTGTTATATTAAATGTCTTTGGCCCGTAGTGCAAATATGAACTGTTGATTTGCATGATTATGACCAGGAACTGTGAATTTATATTATCATGACTAATGGTATTTCAGATGATAAAAGTTGATGATGTTTTTCCTAAAAAGAGAAGCGAGTGGACATTATAGTCTGCATTATTCTTCTAATAGATTGCTCATTCCGCTGCTATTATTGATCTGAACGTTGTTTAAGAATTTAACTGCAGTTTTTGATATAAACTTTGTAGTCTATTGTATTCTATCAAGAACTCAACTGTTGAAGGTTAATGATAAATTATTCGTCATTATCTTAGTCATGATATTTCTTACTGGGCTATTTGAGCTCACCCTTTCTTTTCGTTCCATTGTTTTTCAACAGGAGATGAGAACGTAACGGGGTCTAGCCGGGGAATGGAGTGAGAGTGCGGGGATAGCTGTCATAGTCTTCACGTGTTATAAAATAGTGTGGCAATAATAATGAAGACTTAGTTGTGTTGTATTATCCACTGTATTGTTGTACGTTGTATTTCATTGTAATAATTTTGTTGTAGTCTTTTGACGACTCAAGTTTGGGCTGTGTGGGCCTAGATTTGGGGGCGTCACAGTTGGTATCAGAGCTTAGGGATATGGTCTTTAATGGAGATCTGGGGTTAGAACTAGGAGGGGAGAGACGAATAGAATCAGTCACTAGTGTGTCCTACCTAAATTAGATTTTATTATCTAATGAGTTGATTTGAATATAGGGACATGAAGTGATGAGTCAGTTTATTTGAACTAACATTTATTTTGTGACCACAGTTTAGTATGGCATCTGGAAATCAAGTGGTTAACTACGGAATGTCCGAAGCGAATGTAGAGGCCACAAACAATTCTTCTACAAACTCAGAGTTGAATCATTTGCCTAAGGCAAAAATTATTTGTATCCGATCTGAAAAAGAAGAAGGTGAAAGTTCTACCGTCGTTCTTCCAAATTCGTTCTTTAAAGGATATCCGGAACTTGCGGAAATTGTTGCCTTTAATTTGCTCGACAGTTGGAAACATATCATCACCTGGTTATGCTCGATAACAAAGGATCAGAATATATGGACGTTTCATATAAGTCTTTGGGATTTATGGTGTTCGAGCTATGATTTTCAAGATTATTTAAAAATGATGTATCTATACTTTTGGGCGTTACAATTTAGAGGAATTCAGGTTAAGTTAGTCACTATCGTGGAAACTGTAGTCTATCGAAGATACTATTTTAATGGAAATCATTGGTACGCTACTACTGATGAAGTTGAAGAATCTGAGAAACAGTTCGTTAGAGAACTATTTCGTGGTATCCCCATGGTTGAAATACGTGAAGATCCGGATGAAGTATATGGGACTCGATTTGATGATGACAGCCTTGATGATCAAGAAATCGAATGAGGTGATGACCGGTAAGCTATTCATCAATTCTCGAGAAGTCTATGCCATGTTAGATATTGGCTCTATCCACTCTTTTATCTCACCTATATGTACTCAACGTTTAAATTTGCCTATTGAAAACTTAAATCTTGTCTTATCAGTTGAAATCTCATTGGGAGAAATACCTATTACATTTACTCTCTATAAATCTTGCCTAGTTTAAATCAACAACCTCACATTACCTGTTGACCTTATTTCTTTGGAGATGCATGAATTTGATGTGATTTTAGGAATTGATTGGTTGACTACCCATCATGCTAAAATTGATTGTTTTCATAAGATTATTAGTTTTCATATTCCTAATCAACCTGTCATGCAAATTCAAGCAACTAAACCATTGAAATCTATAACTATTATTTCTAGCCATAAAGTCATTCGTTTATTGAAAAACGGATGTTAAGCCTTTTTAGCCCATGTCATTGATTTGAACAAAAACACGTCAAACTTGAATGATATTCCTATTGTTAATGAGTTCCTGACGTTTTTCCTGAGGAACTTCCTGGCTTATCCCTAAACCAAGAAATTGAATTTTGTATCGATCTTGAACCCGATACTAAACCCTTTTCCAAAGCTCAATACCAAATGGCTCCCATAGAACGCCAAGAGATGAAAGTTTGATTATTAGATATCGGTATCATTCGAGCGAGGAATGCGAGAAGAGTTTTCAAGAACTCAAGAGGAGACTTGTTTCAGCTCCTGTTCTGACCATTCCATCAGGATCGGGAGAATTTGTCATATACAGCGATGCTTCAGGCAAAGGTCTAGGTTGTGTCCTTATGCAACATGGAAAGGTTATAGCCTATGCCTCTCGACAACTCAAAGATTATGAGAAAAATTACCCTACTCATGATCTAGAGTTGGCAGCAGTCGTTTTCGCGTTGAAGATCTGGAGACACTACTTGTACGGAGAGAAAGTGGATATCTATACGGATCATAAAAGTCTCAAGTATTTCTTCACCCAGAAGGAACTCAACATGCGACAACGACGTTGGCTTGAGCTGTTGAAGGATTATGATCACACAATCCAGTATCACCCGGGAAAGGCGAACGTTGTAGCTGACGCTTTGAGCAGAAAATCTTATGCGAGTACAAGTGCACTGCTGACAACACAAAAGCGTATTTTGTACGACTTGCAAAAGATGGAGATAGAGCTAAAGACACCAGGGACCCACTCGAAGATTGCTCACGTGCGAGTAGAACCAGCTTTAATCGATAAAATTAAAGCTGCTCAAGCTACCGATCCGGAACTGATAAACATGATAAAGAAAGTACAAGAAGGTACCATTCCCGAAGCAAGAATCGACGAGAAAGGAATAATTCGAGTCAACTCTCGACTCTGTGTTCCTAACGATCCTGAATTAAAGCATAAAATCATGATGGAGGCACACAACACGCCGTTTGCAATCCACCCAGGAGGTACCAAGATGTATCGAGATCTTCGACATACATTTTGGTGGAACAATATGAAAAGGGAGATTGCAGAGTTTATCTCAAGGTGCCTAACTTGTCAACGTGTCAAGGCAGAGCATCAAGTACCTAAGGGTCCATTACAACCACTTGAGGTTCCCGAATGGAAGTGGGAACACATCAATATGGATTTCGTGACGGGTCTTCCCAAAGTTTCTCAAGGCTTAGATGCAATTTGGGTGATCGTAGATAGATTGACCAAATCTGCTCATTTCTTGCCTATACGAGAAAACTTTTCACTTGAACGTCTTGCCGGTATGTACATAAATGAGATCGTGAGATTGCATGGCATGCCAGTTTCCATAGTTTCTGATCGAGATCCTAGATTCACTTCACGCTTTTGGATCAGTCTACAAAAAGCTATGGGCACTGAACTACGTTTTAGTTCTGCATACCATCCTCAAACGGACGGACAATCGGAAAGGACGATCCAGACCCTCGAAGATCTTTTGAGACTTTGCGTACTAGATTTCAAAGGAAGTTGGGATAAGTACTTGCCATTGGTGGAATTTTCCTACAACAACAGTTACCAAGCAAGTATAGGTATGGCTCCATTCGAGGCTTTATATGGACGCAAGTGTCGCTCTCCAGTATGTTGGAATGAGGTAGGAGAAGCAAAACTGTTGGGACCCGAGTTGGTACGCTTGACGACCGAAAAGATCCAAATGATCCGACAACGAATACAGACAGCACAAGAACGACAAAAGAGTTATGCCGATCTTCATCGGAGAGATGAGAGATTCAACGTCGGAGATCATGTATTCTTACGTGTTTCTCCATGGAAAGGAGTTACGAGATTCGGAAATAGAGGAAAGCTCAACCCTCGATTTATTGGCCCATTTGAAATCCTCGATCGAGTAGGATCCGTAGCCTACAGGCTAGCCCTACCACCAAGTATGTCTCGCATCCATAACGTTTTTCACATATCTATGTTACGTAAATATGTGAAGGACCCAAACCACGTCATTGAGTTCGAACCAGACGTTATAGCAGAAGATTTAACGTATGAGGAAGTACTTGTTAAGATCCTAGATAAGAAGGAGCAGATCTTACGCTCAAAGGTTATACCTCAAGTTAAGGTTTTATGGAGGAACCAAGATATTGAGGAAATGACCTGGGAGCTAGAATCTGAGATGAAGTCTAGGTATCCATACCTCTTCGAAATGCCAGGTACGTCAATTTCGGGGACGAAATTTCATAAGGAGGGGAGGTTGTAAGACCCTGAATTTTATGAAATATAAAATTTAATTTTCTTCATAAATTTTTTTTTCATGAAACAGTAAGTGGTTAAATTGGCAAAGTTAAAAGTTAAAGATGTTCCGTGCAAATTATACCTTGTCGGGGAATATTCTTTTTGTCGGGGAATATTCGTTTTGTCGGGGAATATTCGTTCTGCCCGTACGACGGCGCAATATAATATTCGTGTCGTACGACGGCGCCGAAATAACTAATTAGTGGTGGACCCACAACGGAATATTTGTCGGAGATAGAAAACGACATAAGTAACCTTTTTAAATAAAAATAGTCAACGGAACTGTTAAAATACCGGTGATAAAAGAATAGTAGCATACGGTAGTTTATGGTATTTTCTGTAGCACACGGTACTCTACAGTAGCACACGGTATTGCACAGTGTCTTATATTATTGATCTGATAATTGACACCGTAACTGTTGCACATCATTTCATCAATAATTGTCGCTGCATAATATTTTATATTATCAATTCAATAATTGTTGCTACACAGTATTTTGCATTATTGATTCAATAATTGTCATTACACTGTATTTCATATCATTGAGTCAATAACTGTTGGTGCACTGTAGTTAAAATTATTGAACCTAATAATTGACAAAGTAACGTGTTCTTATATTATTGTTGAATTATTGTTATCTTTGTTGTAACATTAGTTTTACTGTTGTATTATTGGTTGATATTTGGTTAATAAAATAATGAGTTAGTGGGAATATATGGAGAAGAAGAATAAAACATGTGGGGGATGGTGGGAGAAAATGTAAGGTGAGTGGGGATTGGTGGAAAACATGTGGGGGTGAAGGATGGAAGAAGTTGAAGGAAAAATAAAGGAAATAGGGTATAACACGGAAGAAGAAAATAGAGAGAGAGAGAGAGAGAGAGAGAGAGAGAGAGAGAGAAAGAAAAGGTGGGTGGGAGAGATATATTAATATATATAAATAAGAAAGAAAAGAAGGAAATGATGAATGGTCAGGAAAGAAAAACGTGGGTGGAGATATATATATATATATATATAATAATAAAGAAAAAGAAGTCAGAAAAGGAGGAGGCGGAGAGAAGAAAATAAAAGGGAGTAGGTGGGAAACAGGTAGGAGAAAATTATAGGGTTGGTAGCTGAATGCACTATAAAATGGAACCTTGGCTAAACGAACTTCCTCACACTTTTCTCTTCTCCTATTACTATATTGTGAGTATACTTTGAGTGTAGAAAGATTACTCTAAAATTTTGGTAAAGCCAAAAGGAGTGCAGAAATTTTTCAAGTAAGTCTTTTATTAAAAAGTAGTAATTTCATAAATTCCTATATTTCACGGTATTCACAAATCTTCCTTTAGAAGACTCTTCTATTAGAAGATTCATTTTTAAAAGCTTTCTTTGGAAGATTTATTTTGAAATATTATTTTAAAAACTATTTTAAAGTTGTTATATTATACTACAAAAATTATGTTAAATATATATAATTTTGATAGTTCATAATATACGAGTTATTATACACTTTGAAATTTATATGTGGTAATTACTAATTTATATTATAAATATATAGGTTGATCAACCTCATTTAAATCAATATCCAATCACGTGTTAAGGTAAGGGGTATCACTCTTTTCATCATCATAAATGGATATTATTTTCTTTCTTACTTGAAGGGATTATCATTCTTTGATTCTCGAAAATAATATCGTTTCTTTCTTGTGCCATTTATTTCCATGTATTAAATTGTGGGAATAACCTTACGGCGCGGTTTACCGCCTGTTGGTGAATAACCTTTTGTATTCATTCCTTATTAATCTTTGAGAATAACCTTACGGTGCGGATTACGCCTGTTTGGTGAATAACTCTTCGTGTTCAAATTCTATTAAATTGTGGGAATAACCTTACGGTGCGGATTACGCCTGTTTGGTGAATAACTATTCGTATTTAAATTGATGGGAATAACCTTACGGTGCGGATTACGCCTGTTTGGTGAATAACTATTCGTATTCAAATTGATGGGAATAACCTTACGGTGCGGATTATCGTCTGTTGGTGAATAACCCTTTTTATTTGTCTCGTGTGGAAATAATTTGTCTACACGAATTATCACATGACACTTTTATTCCATATTCGTAAGTGATATCATTTTCCTTTATACTCATAAGGGATACCATCTTTTCATCTTCCATTATTCAAACTTACTATGGTAAGGGATATTAATTCCCTTCACCTTTTGTTAATCAAACCTGCTACGGTAAGGGATATTATTTTCTTCCATACACCTAAATCGAAACTTATTATGGAACTATTGCTTCTATAATTCCTGAAAATATTATATGTTCCATAATAGTTGAATTTCATTAGTTCAACTGAACCTTCCTATTTTCTGAACATTTCTATTGAACTGTAATCGTTATTCTGAACTGTGGATCTTGAATATCATTTTTAAATTTCACTCCACATCATGTTGACAATTTGGACATTATTTGAATCTGCACAAAGTAAACTTCCGATACTTATTGTTTATCCTGTTCTTCTGTTCATCATTTGTATCACTGTTATTTGTATTAATCATCAAGAATCAAGCTGTTGTGAATATCTGTGGCCGGGGGCACAGATGTGATATAATTGTTGAACAGATGATAGGTTAAAGGCGATATACTAGGTTAAAGGCGATACATCTGTTCGGTGTCTTTTATGGCACGTGGTGAATGTTCTCTTTGGCCCGTAGTGCAAAGATGAACTGTTGGTTGGTATGATTATGACCAAAGGCTGAATCTGGTATAATCATGACCGTTGGTGCTTTATTGAATATCTTTGGCCCGTAGTGCAAAGATGAACTGTTGATTGGTATGATTATTACCAAAGGCTGAATCTGGTATAATCATGATCGTTGGTGTTATATTAAATGTCTTTGGCCCGTAGTGCAAATATGAACTGTTGATTTGCATGATTATGACCAGGAACTGTGAATTTATATTATCATGACTAATGGTATTTCAGATGATAAAAGTTGATGATGTTTTTCCTAAAAAGAGAAGCGAGTGGACATTATAGTCTGCATTATTCTTCTAATAGATTGCTCATTCCGCTGCTATTATTGATCTGAACGTTGTTTAAGAATTTAACTGCAGTTTTTGATATAAACTTTGTAGTCTATTGTATTCTATCAAGAACTCAACTGTTGAAGGCTAATGATAAATTATTCGTCATTATCTTAGTCATGATATTTCTTACTGGGCTATTTGAGCTCACCCTTTCTTTTCGTTCCATTGTTTTTCAACAGGAGATGAGAACGTAACGGGGTCTAGCCGGGGAATGGAGTGAGAGTGCGGGGATAGCTATCATAGTCTTCACGTGTTATAAAATAGTGTGGCAATAATAATGAAGACTTAGTTGTGTTGTATTATCCACTGTATTGTTGTACGTTGTATTTCATTGTAATAATTTTGTTGTAGTCTTTTGACGACTCAAGTTTGGGCTGTGTGGGCCTAGATTTGGGGGCGTCACAACAATATACTAATAAATTAATAATTTATAATTCTTAAGAGTATACAAGAAATAAAAGTATTTCTTTTATTTTTAAATATAGGATTAATATCATGTTTTAAAAAAATTGAATTCAAAGGTGATAAAAATAATTTTAATTTCAAATAAAATTATTATAATAATTTGAATTACCAAAATTATAAAATTTAATTTATTATTGCTAAAAGAATTATATAAATATTAAATTAATTTTATTCTACATTTTTAAGACAAAGAAGAACAACAAAAAGTTTCAAGGATTTAGCCAAAAAAAAAAATTCAAGAAAAAAGATGTTACGATTATATATGTGACTGAGTATGTACACAAGTTTCGTAAATGTGTTGATATACTGATTCAAAAAATTATTACACTTATAATAATATAATTTGAAAATAATATATATATATATATATATATATATATATATATATATATATAGTGACAAAACTAAAAATTTCAGTGGGTTCAAAATATTATAAATCTACAAATGAAATTATACTTTTAGAAGAAAGTTTAAAAAATATTAGAGATAAAGTCTTTATACAAAAAATTAGAGAGAGAAACTAATAAAATATTAGAGATAGAAAATAAAGGAATGTAGATAGAATATAGAAATTAAATATCATAAATAAATTTAAAATTTAAAATATAAGTTAACTTATATTTGATTTATAATTTTAATTCACATAGCTCATATTAAAAATAGATAATATAATTTTAATTTTTAAATAAAATTATAACCAAATTTTATAAACTAAAACTAACTCATAATTATATTTTGTCCGATCCAATTAAGGAATTAATAATATCTTATTAAAAAATTAAATATCATAAAAAAATATTAAATAATTTAACCTCAAATATATTTAAACAAACCTAACATAACATAAGAATATTAATTTATTTTCTAAAAAACCATTCAGTAAGAAAAATTTCTCTTAATTGACTACTTATTTCATTACAGTTACAGTCGGCCGTCGACAAACAATCTCGGAACCAATTCGGGCGGCATCACGGGGCACCAGCTGGCTCTGAGCCATTAAAATCGACTTGTACAGCTCAACTAACATTTTCTCGTCATACTCCTTCACCGGGCGGCGGGTCACAAAACAACCCTCCCCGCCAAATCCGTTGCCGTATCCGCTAACACCAACCGCTCTGGAATTAGCAATTCTCAGCATCATCTTGACATAAGCGTCTCGTATTCCGGTGAATAACTTCTTGGGCGAGAAGAAGCTCAGCTTTAGCTTCGGTGTGATCTTTACCCTCCACCGCCTCTTCCGGTTGGAGCCGGCAGAGCCCAACTCTACCGGCGGCGGGCTCTTCCGTCTCCGGCCGGTTGTGGTGAGGCGCTCGTATCCTCTTCTTTTCCAGTGACCTTTCATTCCCTTGTACACTCTTGTTGCAACCCCTTCCATCCTTAATTTTTTCTTCCTCCTCCCGGCCTCTACATCTCTAAATAATGTGTATATATATATATATATATATATATATATATATATTTATTACAAATTAATAGAAAGAAAGAGGGTAGGTGAGTGAGCGTAATTATTTCTGGAGTATTTATTATGTAATATTTTATATTATTTATGTAATTTAAAATAAAATAAAATAAAATAATATATTTTAAATATTAAAATAATAATATATAAGTAGTATAAAACATTATGAGAGAGGTGCGTCACTGACATGTAGTAATTTTTTGGGTGAGATGTGGTGATTCATAAATGGGATGCTGGTTTTGTTTGTTAGGGGGAATGCAGTTCGTACCAATTGGCTACAATATTATTTTCATGGGACACGCTGCCATGTTTAATGCATGTGCACGATTTAGATACACACAATCCCCACCATCTGATTTATTTACTTTGACTTTAAAGAAACTGATCCTCCGTCTACGCGCCATGTGTGATGTGTCCGGAACTTAATATGATACTACTACACTAAATATTACTAGTATTTTGAGGGGAGTATTATTAATTGATTAGAAAATATGAATGTAATCAAATGATAAGACTAATTAAATTGTTTAAGATTTATAGTATATGTTCGTTGTTTATCTGTTCCCTCCGTTTCAGAATAATTTTTTTTATTATTGTTATTATTTTAAATATTTTTAAGTTAAATATCTATTTATTAAAAATATTTTATTTATTTATAATGATTTATCTATAATAATTTAAGTATTAATTGTTGTATTTCTATTCTTTATGTATATTTATAAAATATCGCTAGTCATGTGTAAATAATTATACAATTAAATGAGAATTTAAATATAAATAATTTTGTCAATTTATTCTTTTTTTAATATACATAAAAAATTAATTAAATTTTTTATCTAAAGACAAAAAGATTATTAATTATAGGAGTATCATTAAATATATATAAAAAAAAATTAACAATATCAACCTTTAATTTAATGTTGGAGCCAACTGAGCTCGTTACATCCGCAATTGAAACATTTTATTCTGGAATAAATATTGTAGGACTACAGACACGCGCGGGAGACTGAATGATAATTTGGAATCTTACCCTACCCTATTCGTGCCATTTTGGCGATAGATTATTTTATATTTTTGAAATAAATAAATAATATATATATATTTTTTTTTATATAGTTGTGAGATCCATTTATGATAGAACTTACAAGTATATGAGAGGAAAATTATACTATTCATTTATTCTAAGAACACGAAATAAATTTTTTATTCTCGTAGATGAAATTCCAATGTGCGTGGTCCAGAATAATAAGTAGTTTTATTGTTCCTTTTTTAAAAATAAAGAAATTTGTTTTTAAAGTATTAGTACTCACACGCAATGCATGTATATAATTAAGGCTGCAAATCAAATTAAATGGTTTGGGCTCAACTCAAAAAAATGTGAGTGAGACTTGAATTCATTAATAATATAATTTAAATCTAAGCGCAAAAAATAATTCAAATAAAAATACGAGTAAAATTATATTCGATTCGTTTAAAACTCATACTACTTGAATTTTAAATTATGATTCGATACATACTCGATTGATACATAGTCAAATAGATACTCGATACATTCTCTTATAATATATACACAATTAAATAAATTTTGAATAATTAGTTATTATTTTTATTTTATTTATAATTTTATATTTGTAAAGTGTAATTATAATTATATTTTCTCATTTCTAAGTAAATAATAAGTTCAATTAATATAATTATATGTATTATAAAACTAGTTAATATGTAAATACTTGAATTCGAGCTTGAATTTAAAATTTACTAGTAATTTGAATATAATTCGATCCGAATCGAATTAAATTCAAATAACAAAAATTTAAGTTAAGTCGAATTCGAGTCATGTTTTTAAAATAATTAACAAAAAATTAATGATATAGAGAAATTATTGTAGGACGTAGCCTATGCAGGAGCATTTAAGGAGAAAGTGGTGAACCACTAACGTAACTTTTTAGAAGACCAAAAGAGCCATGCCATTTACCGGTTTCCTTTAAAAAATAAATAAGAGTCGTCCTATATTTAATTTGACTACTTTTGGGGCGGGCATGTTAAAAAATATTATTATTATTATTATTATTATTTAATGGAAAATGATTAATGAATGACCATCCATTTCTTCTCCCAATAATATACTTTCTCTGATCCAGAAAAGAGTTATATTTTTCAAAAATTTTATTTCAGAAAAGAAATATATGCTATTTATTAATAATAAATATATGTTCCAAAAAAGAGTTTTATTTTTAAAAATATTATATTTTACAGAAAAATTAAATTTTTACCAATAATAAGTATAAATCTTATAAGGCAACTAATCGCTAATCAAATCTTGGCAATTGATTTTTTTTCAATTTATGAAACCTTTTCCTTTTAATTTGTGATTTTCCATTCTATGCAACCGATTTTCAGATTTATAATCTCTCCATGAACGAGATTTGACTTACATTAATCGAAAAAATATATATTTATTTAGTTTTAAATTTGGGATTATCACGATATTATTAATAAATAAGCTAAAATTTTATAAAAAAGGGAGATAGATCTAAATAATATTATTTTATTTATTATTTTTGATTTCATTATAACGATTTAATATTAAATTAATCAACATGAAAATCATTTTTCAAGTTATATCGAACGAGATCGGTAAATTATTAGCCAACATTGTAAATATAAAGTATTATTATAATATCTGGTCTTAAGGAAAGCCTAAACCAAGCATTAGGGGTATAAACAGATATAAACGGATATGAATATTGCAGTATCCATATTCAAAAAATTAATTCGCTATCCGTATTCGTATTCGGTATCCGATGAATTTTAAAAATCATATCCGTATCCGGTATTCGAAATAATATTCGAATACGGATAATATCCGTTTCCGTTTATTTTATTCAAATAAACAGATTATTCGGATATTCGGATATCCGAATACGTTTATCAATCACCTAATATAAAATTTATTCAAATTATTTATAAAAAATAAAGAAAAAAATTGAATAATTACTCATAACTAATCACAATTTAAAGTTTAAACCATACATATTAATGAATGAATGCTAATTTATTTATTTTTAATAAATACAATAATCAATACTCTAAATTATAATTCAAATAAATTTTCATTATTTTTGAAATTCTAAATTCAAAATGAATGATCTTTTTATATATATATATATATATATAAGTTATTCGGATACGAATTTCGGATACGGATCCGAATTTGAATATTGGATTCCAGATATTCGTTATATGCCGAATATATTCGTATTCATATCCGTTTATTTACGGATATTTTTAAACTGAATACGAATATATTTATTTTTTTCAATACGAATAATATTTTTTTTTTTTAAATATAAATATAAATAAATACAAATTTTTGGATTATTATTTACCGCCCTACCAAACATCTGAGAGCTGACAGCAACTACCATCCTTAGATGAGATGAATACTCCAAAATGAGCACTTCCTGACCAAGAATCATCAGGTAGGTAACGCGCAAAATTAAATAATGTGTCAGATTAGCCTTAATTGCTCTATAATTATATAAGGATGTTGATGGGTACAGATTTCCGGTAACCATTTTTTTTTATTTCTTTGTGTTAAAACTTATAATAACGATAATTTTTATTATCGTAATCTTATAAAAAAAAATATTATAATTATAATTATTATAAATTTTAAAAATCGTTGATATAAATTTCAACACAGACAAATAAAAAAATTTTATTACAAAAAATCTTATGCTAATATTAATGCTCCAATATTATTAGGCTATGTAATATGGATAAGTGTATATATCAACTCCAAATATAACTTAAAATATTATAGTTTGATCTTAATTATTAAAAGATAAGATCTAATAAAAAGATTAGTCTTAAATTTTATTTTTTAATAATTAAAATATATATAATATTTAATTATAATGTATATAAAATTATTCAATAATAGTTACTCATATTTGTCTCAGTTGCGTGTTAAACTTGCACTCTGACAGCTGTCAAACTTCAATAGTTATTAAGTCTTGTAACAGCGTAACATGTGGTAGTATAATAAGGCTTATAAAATAATTTTATTTAAAACTTCTAAGAAAAATCTAAAAGTACGAATGCAATAATTATATAAAAATGTGAATATATAAATACTAACATTCAGGAATTCAGATGGAATGACTGAATGAGCATGTGAGCAATAGTGTTTTAGTGACTAAATAATAAGTACTATAAAATAATGTAATTTGATGATAAAATAATAAGTATTAAAAAATTAAATTTCTTTCATTTAAAATTATTATTAATTTTTAAAATTTAACTTGAGATATTTTTAAATTTAAAATTATGATGATTCATTAATAGTTATGAAATAATATTTATTTTATTTTATTATAACTGACGTTTTAATTAACTTATTTTCTATATGTAAAAATAATTTTAGTTTTTAGATATCTAAGAGAATCTTAAATTCTATTTTCTATAATATTTATATTTATATCATCTTTTCAAGAATATTTAATACAATCAAACAACTACTCTTATTTCTCTTCCTTTTTCCAATAAATGATATTAATGTCATTTTGTTCTTAAAGCTAAGTTATTAATTGTTATCCTTAATAAGTGTGCATATTCTTTTAGTGAGTGAAATGGAAAGAGTAAAATCTTACAATGAATAGTATTTTTAGGGAGTGTTTGTTTCATGTCATGTAAGATACCCACTAAAATTTAGATTACTAAGTATTTGATTATTAGTAATAGAAATTGGTCATATTTTATTATTTTTGTTTAATAAAAATTATTTGATTACTGATAATAACTGTGATTATTTTGTTTGGATTCAAGATTATTAGGTATATTTTTTTAAATAATCGCCTTTTAATAAAATGTCTCATATACTAACTTATGTCAAATAATTTACCAATAATTTTTTGTCAAATAAAATTAAACACCCAAAATATTGTCCAATAGTTAATACAATAGTATTTAATAAAATATATTTAAAGTTGTATTACTTTTGTAAGATTATTTTTTATAAAATATTCAATTATTAATGCATAAATAAAGATTAATTTATTAAGTCAATTCAATCACAATACTAAATTAAACTTACAATAATAAACAACAAAAACAAGATGAACAATGAAAAAATAGAATATTTATGTCCAATTATGTGACGCCCCCAAATCTGGGCCCACACAGCCCATACTTGAGTCGTCAAAAGACTACAACAAAATTATTACAACAAAGCACAACGTACAACAATACAGTGTATAATAATACACAACTAAGTCTTCACTATTATTGCCACACTATTTTACAAAACGTGAAAACTATGATAACTATTCCTCGGACCCTCACTCCATTCCCCGGCTAGACCCTGTTATGTTTTCATCTCCTGTTGAAAAACAATGGAACAAAAGAAAGGGTGAGCTCAAATAGCCCAGTAAAGAATATCATGACTAAGATAATGACGAATAAATTGTCATTAGTCTTCAACAGTTGAGTTCTTGATAGAATACAATAGACTACAAGGTTTATATCAAAAATTGCAGTTAAATTCTTAAACAATGTTCAGATCAATAATAGCAGCGGAATGAGTAATCTATTAGAAGAATAATGCAGACTATAATGTCCACTCGGTTCTCTTTTTAGGAAAAACATCATCAACTTTTATCATCTGAAATATCATTAGTCAAGATAATACAAATTCACAGTTCCTGATCATAATCATGCAGATCAATAGTTCATCTTTGCACTACGGGCCAAAGACATTCAATATAACACCAACGGTCATGATTATACCAGATTCAGCCTTTGGTCATAATCATACCAAACAACAATTCATCTTTGCACTACGGGCCAAAGAGAACATTCACCACGTGCCATAAAAGACACCGAACAGATGTATCGTCTTTAACCTATTATATCGCCTTTAACCTATCATCTGTTCAACAAATATATCACATCTGTGCCCCCGGCCACAGATATTCACAACAGCTTGATTTTTGGATGATTAGAATGATATAAATGATGAACAGAAGAAATAGGATAACAATAAGTATCGGAAGTTTACTTTGTACAGATTCAAATAATGTCCAAATTGTCAACATGATGTGGAGTGAAATTTAAAAATGATATTCAAGATCCACAGTTCAGAATAACGGTTACAATTCAATAGAAAGGTTCACGTAAATAGGAAGGTTCAGTTGAAATAATGAAGTTCAACCATTATGGAACATATAATATTTTCAGGAATTATAGAAGCAATAGTTCCATAATAAATTTCGATTTAGGAGTATGAAAGAAAATAATATCCCTTACCGTAGCAGGTTTGATTAACAAAAGGTGAAGGAAATTAATACAAAAGGTTATTCACCAACAGGCGGCAATCCGCTCCGTAAGGTTATTCCCACAATTTAATAGAATTTGAGTACAAAGAGTTATTCACCAAACAGGCGGCAATCCGCTCCGTAAGGTTATTCCCACAATTTAATAGAATTTGAGTACAAAGAGTTATTCACCAAACAGGCGGCAATCCGCTCCGTAAGGTTATTCTCAGAGATTAATAATGAATGAATACGAAAGGTTATTCACCAACAGGCGGCAATCCGCTCCGTAAGGTTATTCCCACAATTTAATACATGGAAATAAAAGGCACGTCTTATGAGTAAGGAAGAAACAATATTATTATCGAGAATCAAATAATGATAATCCCTTACCATAGTATGTTTGAATAATGGAAGATGAAAAAGATGGTATCCCTTACCGTAGCAGGTTTGATTAACTTGAACAGTACACGTATACTTATAGATCTTCACAAATACTCAAGATGACTTAAGCACACTTAGAGAGAACTTTCACAAGAAGTATTTAGAGAGAGAAAGAAAGAACAAGTAAGGAAGTTTATGAAAAATCCTTAAGTTAAGGCTTCTATTTATAGCCAAAAATCTTATCATTCATTTAATCTAAACCATTCATTTAAAGATCATCTTTTAATCTACACCATCCATTTCAAATATTATATTATCTTTAATCTACACCATTCATTTCATATCACCTAATAATCACCTAACTTTATATTATAAACAAATCAATTTAATTATTCAACAATAATTCACACTTTAATCTACACCATTCATTTCATATCACCTAATAATCACCTAACTTTATATTATAAACAAATCAATTCAATTATTCAACAATAATTCACACTTTAATCTACACCATTCATTTCATATCACCTAATAATCACCTAACTTTATATTATAAACAAATAACTTTATCAATTCAATTATTATGACTAATTGTTATAAATACAGTATAGTTAGCTCTTAGATATCAAGTCAATAAATTAATGAAATACAACTGTTTAAATAACATCATAATAGAGATAACAATAATGTAAAATAAAGCATACGTTACTGTGTAATGACAATTATTGACTCAATAATGTGAATTACTGTGCATATGTTACTGTGACAATTATTAGGTTCAATAATTTTAAAAACAGTGCAACAACAATTATTGACTCAATGATATAAAATACAGTGTAATGACAATTATTAAATCAATAATGCAAAATACTGTGTAACAACAATTATTGAATTGATAATATAAAATATTATGCAGTGACAATTATCGATGAAATGATGCGTAACAGTTACGGTGTCAATTATCAGACCAATAATATGAGACACTATGCAATACCGTGTGTTACTGTAGAGTACCGTGTGCTACAGAAAATACCATAAACTACCGTATGCTACTATTCTTTTATCACCGGTATTTTAACAGTTCCGTTGACTATTTTTATTTAAAAAGGTTACTTATGTCGTTTTCTATATCCGACAAATATTCCGTTGTGGGGTCCACCAATAATTTATTATTTCGGCGCCGTCGTACGGCACGAATATTCCCCGACCAAACGAATATTCCCCGACAAAGCGAATATTGTCCGACAAAATAAAATTTGCACATAACATCCTTAACTTTCAATTTTGTTAATTTAACCACTTACTGTTTCAAAAAAAATATATATGAAGAAAAATTAAATTTTGTATTTCATAAAATTCGGGGTCTTACAAATTATTCCAATAAAAAAGACTGTGTTTGATATGTAGAAATTTGGACACTTTATCGAGTATGAGATTATCGGGAATATAAGATCACCAATTTACTAAACACAACTTATTAAGATAATCGACTCACTTTATCGAGTATCTAAAAAGACTATTTCAAGTGATCTGTAATAAATGTCTCTTTAAATATAATATTTATAATTGTATTGATTAAAATTAATAAAATTTAAGTCAATTTTGAATTTTAAAATGTATTTAATTAATTTTAAAAAGTTAATAATAATTTTATATTTTGGAATGGAAGGAGTATAATAAAATATTTAACAACAGCTAATTATTGTTAATTGACATGCTTTGGAGTTCTTTGAAACCATTAAGCCATAGAAGAATGAGACCGTTGGGGGAAAGTTTGTAGGAAGGGACTGGACTGGATTGTCGGAGGGCAATTAGGGCATTCAAAAGAGGCTGGTAACCAGTACCACGATTGGTCTCAATTTAATGCAACTAACCAACTTTTAACGCCCAGTGAATAGGCACATAATGTTTGTACGGGGTTTATTAAATGCTTTAATTTCTAGAGAGGATAATACGGTTCCTATTTTTAAGTACTAGTTGACTCCATTAATTGATTATAATTATAATTATAATTATTATTTAAATAATTTATAAAATAGTACCCTATTTATTTCTGTTTTCTTCATCACCAAGCTGTAAGAGAAAATCTTATCAACAATTCCGCATGAATCAATCTCTTATGTTAAAAACTTTTCTCTTTATTTTACAAGATATTTTAGAAATTAAAGATAATATTTTTTCTAGATTTCTCTTAATCCTACTCTTGGCCCCTTCCCTAAGCTCGTAAGATTGAAATGTAGCTTTAGATTTAGGGAATTGATATTTTCACATTATTTTTTGATAGTTTCATAGGGTGGATTCCGCAAAAATACAAATAGCGACGATTTACCGTTACTATACATTTATAACAACACTTTTGTGAAGTCCACTGTGTGAAACTATAAAAAAAAGTATGAAAATATCAATTTCTTATATTTACTACATTGTAAAGTGTATGTTCTAAAAAAAATACTCTATCCATTCCAACAAATTATATGATCATTATAAACTTTTAAAAATCAATTTGAAATATTTTTAAACTCAAAATTAACGTGATTAATTAAAAATTATGAAATAATAAAACTTACAATAAATAATAATTTTTTGATAGTTTATAATATTTATCATTATCTATTAATTAAAACCAAAAGAATATATATTAATTTTGAGTTTAAAATTTCTTAAATTAATTTTAAAAAATCAATAATGATCAAATAATATAGAACAAAAGAAATATTCAAAAATATATTTAAATATTATATTTAAGTATACAAAACTATATTTAAATACATTTGACACATTTGAAAATTCGTATCACGCAACTATAGAAAGTGTCATTGTTGGAAGTAGATGATGATTAGCAGTTTTTCTGCTCTTTCTTGAACATTAATATTTTTTTGGACCAAAATGGTTCAGGCTCGTTTTAAAAAAATACGAGTGAGAATTAAATTTTTTAATAATATAATTTAAATCTGAATACAAAAAATAATTTTAATAAAAATACGAGTAGATACTAAGCAAGATTATAGTCGATTCGTTTAGTATTCAAACTACTCGAATTATCAATCATAATTCGATACATAATCAAATAATATATAATTGAATAAATACTCGATATATTATCTTATAATATATACACAATTAAATAAAATTAGAATAATTAGTTATTGTTATTATTTTTATTTTGTAATTATAAAAATAATAAATTCAATTAGTGTATATATATATATTTGAATTTGAGATTGAATTCGTTGCTCGCGAGTGGTTTGAATATAATTCGATTCAAGTTAGATCGAATTCGAATAATAAAAATTCGAATCGAGTCGAATCTGTATAATTTTCTTTAAATAGAATTTAAATTCGAGTAAAAAATTAATCTTATAAATCGAATCCGAATAACTTTATATTTGAATAACTTTGACTCGTTTACATCCATTTAGTTTGAACTTTAACCCATTATATTTATCTAAACGAAAAGGGCAAACTGGGCAAATCCCCTAAAATGACACAGAATGTGACTAGCCTTTTGAGCTGTCTTGGAGAAATAATATAATTGGAGATCAATGTATTAAATTGAATAATATTCTTGTATTCAAGTAAATTTTATTATTAAAAGTCATTCTCTCTCATAAAGCCCGAAGTATTCATTTAAAAGAATATCAAAGCCTATATCCTAAATAATATCTTATTAGCTGATTTGAGCTTAGTATACATAACAATGCATTTAGTTGGGCTAGTCTTACAATAAATGAAATTGGGCTGATGTTTTTGGCCCATTGCAACCCTACAACGAATCCTTTAAATTTCGTACTACTTGTGGGATGAGAAAAAAAATACGTATTTTAGACAATTATACATAATTATTTTTCAAAATGTATATTTTTCTCTAGACAAGAATTCAATACAAGACCAAAAATATTATATCTACGCAAGTGGTAGAAAGTTATAATCACTATGAATGTCAATGATAAAAGTAATCGTTACGTAATAATTATATACAAGAGGAGTTAGGACTATAGGATTATCCGTTCAAGGTGCTTCACACTTTTGATGACATTTAGTATAAACCTGGCAAAATAGGTCCCACCCGTGGGTCCATTAAGCCCGTTCCCAAAAAAATTAGTTTTGGGTTTTATTTTTTTAGTTTAAAAAATGTTAGTCCATTACGGTCAGACTAAAATTTAATCCAAACTGTTATAATCTGGCCCATGAGTGATCTGGCCCGACTCAGCTCGACTCACTGGCTAATTTTTTTTTTATAAAAAAACTTAAAAAGTATTAAGCAAACATAAGAATGCCCTTTATTTATAGTGAGAGTTGGGATAGGAGATGAATAAGCAAGCGATGGTGACTCGATCCTCTCTCATTACAAATCCCTTTAATCATTTGTTGCCTTTCCATTTTTTTCAACTTCCAACGACAGATTATCAGTAGCAAAGAGCAGGTCATATTTTAGATTGCGTACCTATCAAGTATAGAATAGTATTCATTTTTTTTTCTTTCTCCTCTAGCCCCCTCCTAGATCTTTTTTTCCCTTTATTATTGCTGGACAATAATTCTCTTTTTTTCGTTGATTTTTTTTTTCTTTTTGTGTGGAACATATTTTCTTCATCAATCAGTGATTTCTTTTGTATTATTAATTTTGAAGATTTGTTTTTTTCGTTTGTGAAATTATAGATTATTAAGATTCAAATATGACATTCATAGCAACTTATTATTCCATTACTCGATTAGATCTGCATATTCTAATATTATTATTTTTAAAATTTAATTATTTTTCAAGAATATATGTGGTATCTGCGAGTTATTGTTACGATTTGCCACGGTTCTAATTATTTGTTATTTTGTTAAAAAAATTACTATTTTAATTTTTATTATTATAATTTTTTCATCGTTTATAACATATTACACTTTTTAATATATTCCCGTCTCGTTTGAACGTTTAATCCGAAAAAAGAAGTATAGAATAGTATGACCCAAGTTGTGATACTAACTTTGTTTACTCTAGTCTCAGAGGCCTGTTTTGTTTTAATTTTATTAATACATCTCGTTAACGCCAAATTTTATAACCCGTTGAAAATCACGAAACAATCAGGAAAATCAAACGTCAACGTTAAACACCAATAAAACAGGATAAAATATTATGAAGACACAAGAAATTATGTGGAAACCCAACAGGAAAAAAAACCATAGAAAAAAGGATAATTTCACT
This sequence comes from Hedera helix, assembly GCA_947179155.2. Taxonomy (NCBI): domain Eukaryota; kingdom Viridiplantae; phylum Streptophyta; class Magnoliopsida; order Apiales; family Araliaceae; genus Hedera; species Hedera helix. The sequence goes on along the minus strand of OX359264.1, from coordinate 59,371,711 downwards.
AGTACGATGGTGATGCTTATAAACTTTCTCAAGTACAATAGAGAGTTTATTTGCTGTAAGGGCGGTTTGATAATGATAATATCTTGCTCCACTCCCATGCAATTCTCTATTTATATGAGCGTACAAATATTGGAAAGAGTGTAGGGCTAAAAGCCTCAAACTGTGTATGAGCTAGCAACTAAAAAGCCCAAGCCCCAAGATGGTCCCCTATTTGGCCTATAAAAGAATCAAAAGGTTAAAAGAAAAGCCTAGTCTAATAAAATAATATAGACCGGTCCAAGTCTCATTCTGATATTCCAACACCTCTCAAGATTTGGGTAGAAATATTTATACATATTTGCTTGATTATTTTTACTTGGTTAAATATATGTACACTTTTTATCATATGGATTTTCTATAAACATGACGTACGTGGTGGTGTCATGTTTTTTATTTGGCTCTTTTACTCTTGGTAGTTATATGGTCCACATCATAAAAGTAATAAGCACACCCACAATGGCATGGACGCCTCTCAATTTGGCAAAGTCCCTAAAACATTTCTCTTTTTCTTTTCTTATTTCTTCTTCTTGCTTTTTCACCGAGAGACAACTAATCTTACTTTTTGATCAATTAAACTAAATTAATTAATTGAAGAATTAAAAGTAAAAACTAAATAGTGGAGTAATGGTCAATAAGCTAAAAAAAAGGATGAAATGGACTGCCACCCCAACGGCTATATATAATGAACTGAACAGGGGGGAATTTGCTTCTTATATTATTATAGAAGTAAAGAAGATATTATTTCTCTTATTAATAATTAGAGATACATATTTTTTTTAATTTTTTTTTTAATTTTAAGACGGAGTTGGTAAAACATTAAAGAACGGCTTGTCTTGGATGTTCTAGTTATGAGAAAATAACAAAAAATAATTCTTTTTGCCAATAAAAGCAACTTTTACGGTTAATATAATAAAAATAATAACAATATTGACAGAGTAATAAGCGTTATTTAAAGTGTCAAATATTATTAAAATAATTATAAATGTGTCATTAAATATATATTTTCTCTAAAAATATCAACCGTATAAAATTATCAAATTCCATTTAAGCTTTGTCAGAAATACTCTCGCTTTTAATTTTTTACTCCAAGAATTATCAAAAATTATTAATTTAACAAATAATATACTAACTAATAAAATTAGTATATTAAGAATGAGAAGAGTGAATTGTGACATAAATCAAGCATATAAACTATAAAGCCACACGAGTGTTACCGACACCTTATAAAGCGGTAAGATATACATGAGACGTCACGGGGAATATCTACAGAGAGGTGATAACAAGTTTGTAGACAACTATGTTTACTTTTTATTTATTTTTTGAATTTTATTTTGGACATTTAGGAAATTGAGATTAAACCCGTATTAGCTACTAGTACTATTTCCATTGGTTCAGGATTGGGCTATACAACAAAACCTGAATGGCCAAATAGAGGATAAACTGTGTGACGTGGACAAGAGTCCACATTTTTTGTACGAGTCTTGTATTGTAAGTTTTTTTAAATAAGTGTATATATACGTAATAATTAAATATTATATTTATTTATATTATTAAAAAATAAAATATAGTATAAAAATTCGTGTTATATCTTATTTTTTAATAATATAAATAAATATAATATTTGACATAATATTTATTTATTGTGTATAAACTTGTCCAACTTTTTAAACCGAATTATAATTACGATGCGTGTATATATATATATATATATATATATGAGATAAAAATAATAATAATTACATTTTAATTTATTTTATTTTATCTTATAATTTTTTGTGATTTAATTTCTTCACATGTGTGTCAATATATATATTATTTCCATTTTTATATTTCTGATTCAGTAGAATAAGAATAAGTCTAAGTGTATAAATTTTGAGACACAAATTCAAACTCAAATTTTATTTTTATCATTAAAAAATAAGGTATAATATAAAAATTTATGTCAAATTTTATTTTTTAATAATATAAATAAAATTTATATTTCAAAATTATATTTATAGACTTGTATGTAGAGTAAGCATCTTGTGTAGACGTGACGGCCCTAGAATTTTGGCCTCAGTCAGTGTGCTTCAACACAACTCCAGCTGTTTTTCCCTCTACAACCATAAATTTTATTTTATTTTCTTTGTCTATATACGTGCATTAACATAAAAAAAAAAATTAATTAATTTTTTTTATTTTTCTGTGTCAAGATTTATGACGATAATTTTTAAAACTTATAACGATATTATGTTACGTCATTGTAAATCTATAAAAAAACAGAAGACTATAACAATCATACATACCGTCAATATAGGTCTTGACACAAAATAATAAAGAATTTAATTACAGATAATTTTAAATAAAAAAATTGTTATTTTATATTAAAAAAATGACATTTTTACAGAATTCATTTTATATAAATGTAGGCCTATTAGTTATTTATATGAGAGAAATTTTATAAAATATTAATTTTTTAAATAAATTCAGAAAATTAATTATATATATCAACAATTATAATAATTTCAATGCTTGTCTGTCAATTGTAATCTCATTCTACGGTGGAATATGTACGTTGCTTCTAGTTTAATGAATGTTTTATACTTTTATTATTTCCAAAAAAAAATCCCTCTATATTCTCTCCTCTACTGGACTTCTCTGTAATTCCTCTTCACCGTTCTTCAAAGACGAGAGGAAGTCGGCAGAGGGGAGAGACTGGACTGCACTCACTGCACAGCATGTCGGCGCACAGTAGCGCCAGACTCCTTTTTTCCCTCTGGGTTTTGGTTTAAGGATTATTCTCTCTCATCCAACATCACTTCTTTCCTATGGCATCCGATTAGGGGAAAGAAGTGAGAGAAAGAAAGAGATAGAGGAAGAAATTGGAGGAAAGGCACTGCGATTCTCTTTCTAACTCTGGCGGAACTGAGAGGAACCCTAGTGTTCCTTGTCTCTTTAATCTTATCAGATCGATTCTATTCTATTTTAAATCCAAGAAGAAGAAGAGAAGAGGGTTTTATTACCGCGTGAAAATGCTTTGGGTTATGAGATTTTCACGCTTCTTCTCCGCAGCAATGTTGACGATTGTTCTATCTCCATCTCGCCAATCATTTCCACCGGCTGAAGCCATTAGATCCTCTCATCTCGACGGCTACCTCCGATTTCCCGGTCATATTCCGGCCGTCGACTCCCCTAATCGGTTTTCCTTCCAAAAAGCATTCACATTCCGCAATGCCGAAGAATGCAGCTCCAATAACAGCAAAAAATTGGGGAAAATCGACGTTTGCGATCCCTCTCTCGTTCACGTTGCAATTACTCTCGATGTTGAGTATCTCCGTGGCTCAATTGCTGCCATTCACTCGATTTTACAGCATTCAGTGTGTCCTGAGAGCATATTCTTTCACTTCCTGGTCTCAGAGTCCAGTCTCGAAACCCTAGTTCGCTCCACTTTCCCTCAGTTAAAGTTCAAAGTCTATTTCTTTGATCCGGAGATTGTAAGGAACTTAATCTCGACTTCGGTCAGGCAAGCGCTTGAACAGCCGCTTAACTATGCTAGAAACTACTTGGTTGATCTATTAGAGCCTTGCGTTGGCAGAGTTATATATTTGGACTCCGATCTCGTTCTCGTCGATGACGTTTCCAAGCTTTGGAGTACTAACATGGGGACTAAGACCATCGGAGCGCCGGAATACTGCCACGCGAACTTCACCAAGTATTTCACGACGACTTTTTGGTCGAACGGGCGGTATTCCGGCACTTTCTCCGGCCGGAACCCGTGCTACTTCAACACTGGCGTGATGGTGATAGATCTGGTCAGGTGGAGGCGGTTCGGGTACACAAAGCGGATCGAGAGATGGATGGAGATCCAAAAGAGCGGTCGGATCTATGAACTCGGGTCGCTGCCGCCGTTTCTGCTTGTTTTCGCGGGACAGGTGGCGCCCATTGAACACAGGTGGAATCAACATGGATTGGGAGGTGATAACGTGAGAGGCAGCTGCCGTGACCTTCATCCCGGTCCCGTGAGCCTGCTGCACTGGAGCGGCAGCGGCAAGCCCTGGCTCAGGCTCGACTCGAAGCAACCCTGCCCGCTCGATTCTCTATGGGCTCCATACGACTTGTACGGGCAGTCATCGTGAAATGTGTACCGAACGGTCGCCGGTAAATGTTTTTTGTTCCTTTATTTATTTGTTAGCAGATGAATATCAATTTATAATTTATTTTAAATATTTTATTACTGTTCATTTTTATATTTTTCTTTGTGGTATTTAAGTGATCGTGAGCTGAGGCCATTTGTATTCCTGTTCTATTTTACTTGTGCAAAATAAAAGAAGGAAAGGATATTGGATTCGATTATTTCACATTTCGTGGTATTCATACAACTGATGGGTATACCATTTTGATTTTACCATTATACCCAAAGTTGGAATTAGGTAGGGAGCTATCCTCTGTCAAGAACATGCTCTGCTTATGAACTCATAAATTCGTATGTAATTATTCCTGCAAATGGTAAAATATAAATCAGTCAGATTTGCAGCTCTCGGGCGGGGGCCAACTTGTTTTAATTGCAGTACGAAAATTATACTCCAGTTATTAGCAGTAGTTACGCATCTTGTACGGTAAAAAATTTATTGATTATTTTGCCCTAGTAAAAGAAAAATCAGCGCAATTAAAGGGAATTGATATTCTTATTTGGCATGAGCAAGCCGGTGTATGGACTTAAAATTTGATTTTTCCCAGTTGCTTGCTTTGCTTTGCTTTGCTATACTTAGATAGTTTATTGGAAGGCTGAATTAGTAGTAGAGGGGGTGCAAGCTACATCTGCGGAGGCGGTGGCAGAGCCAGCGCTCATACTATCAGGGGACAGGGAGGGAGGAAGCCTTTTTTGTTTTGGTGGCAACTACATCCTGCCTGAACCCGTCTGGTCGCTGTGTAATGGCTTTATTCGATTATTCACTTTTAGTATAAGAAAAGTGCATAATGTACGAGCAGCATATCTAATAGTATTATATTTATTTATAGATTCTGATAATCTGATTAGGATGTGTCAACCGTAACTCTCTTCTCTTGTGTTTATTTTTTAGAAAAAAATATTACAGAAACAGAAAATGCTGTAGTGGCCTGTTTTGTTGGTTGGATGTTGTCGTCGTCTGGTCTGGCCTTTTAGGAAATATTTAGAGGATTCTAGAGCACTACTTAAGTACTCCCTACCTACTACTCACGGAGTGATTAGGAGGGATTGAGCTCAGAGTAGGTGGTTATTCATGTGGATTGTGAGTTGCTGCTCGCTTCATTTGAGAGAGAGAGAGAGAGAAAAAAAAAGAAATGTTTAAATCAGAAGATAAGAATGAAGGCTGGAGTGCGCATTGTATGCTGGTAGTAGAATCTTTTCTTTGAGAATAACAGCTTGTCCAGACCCATAGCCATCTTCTGTTGGTCCCCAAACCGACTACTCACTCTTTCGGTTAATGAACAAAAAGAAGGTTATCCCTTCAGTTCTTCAAAAGATTTGCCAAATTTCCAAGTACTTTATTTTGTGGATTGAACTTTAATTTTGGATCGAGTTTGATTCAGGTGCCGGATAAATGGGACACTACTATCGATCCTAAGTTACAACTCGCCATGTTTGATTTGTTTTGAGTTTTCTTCTCTTTAATCATGACGAATGCAACAGTTTTTTACATTACCACCAGTATTTTGGAAGCACTTCAAAAAAGTGAAAAATGGTCTTAACTAATGCTCATTAAAATGAAGAAGAAAGACTTGGGCAGGCAGCTGCAACGAATCAGATCAAGCCCCCCTCCCCTGCCTGCAAGGGGGCTGTTCGAGCTTGTATCATTCCCATTCGGACGTTGACTCACGCAACAGGGACACCATTTCTGGGGAAGAAACCCACTTGTTTTCCATTAACTGGCGTCGGTACTTGCTAGCACGTGAGGAAAGAAAGGAACATACATGTATATGAGAGCAAACACGTGTAGCACACAACATAGTCTGGGTCAAAGTCCTTTACAACTTGAAACAGACCTTTTGTTTTGTTTCGAGTGAGAGAGGGGGACCATTCATACCATCTATACATTACCCGCCCCACCTCAATTTGTTCTTCCTATAAACATAACAACAATCTCGATCCCAAAAATAATAATAATAATAATTAGCTGCTGCTAATCAGAATGCTTAGCAGTCAGTCACTTTGAAGCATTATCAAGATTTTATGGAAATCATTGCTCTTATATATAGAAGACAAGATATGAACAATACAGGTGCAAATATTGTACTGTAGGGAGGGAGCGGAGGGCTGACTCTAACCATTGTGTTTTAGGTTTAAACAGACAAGTCCATCTGTGGCCATTAGCAAGAGCTTTCAAATATTAGCGGCATTTGAAAATAGAACTAGTATCAGCAGCACCCAAAAGCTGAAGAAGACAATCTCCAAGAAGCTTGCTAGCTCCAGGGGAATGTACATGGTCCTAAAAACATGCACTGCTGCAATTGCAGGCAAGCGGGCGGCCATGCTCAGCAATATGATGGTTACTGGTGGAATATTCAAGACTTTAAATTTAAACTCATATAGCTCCGCAAACTCATCTTCTCCATGACCTGGGGCTGCAGATTTTGATGTCAATGTGAATGAAATCTCAACTCCTGCTATAACCTAGCTTCAATGGTCCATGAGTCTCAGCTGCTGGGTGGGCACAATCTATCACAAACTGTTCCACAATCGTGGAGAGTGATCCTGACCGCCTGATTTCGGCACATGGTGAGGGTAACATCACTCAAAACTCTAATTTTCAAATCTCCTCTTCCACTTCATCTCCCATCTCTAGTCGCATATAAAAATTGCCAAAATCATCAAAAGTACCTTCTTCTATACAGGCTTATTTTCGGTCTAGGCTGTATAAAAAAATTAACCAAATTAAAATTGGCGGTTGAACATAAATGTGAACTGTGTAGTTTGAAACCACCCTTTAAAATGTTCAAAAAAACACATCATTTTTTTATTAATCACAATTTGAAGATTAAATTAACAGTAATGAGTTATTTGGTATATATTCTACCTCTGACTATTTTCAAAGTTTCATCACATTATTATTTCATGCATAGCAACTGACTCTATGAATATTATTTTGTTAAAAGTCACATTATTTTATAATTTGGACTAAAAAAAGACTGAAAAAGCCGGGACTAGAAAAACACTAAACTAGCCAAGACTAGTCTAGGATCGATTAGGACCGCCTAGGGGCTTGATCAGTCCAAGGATTTGGGAGTAAAACACCAGATTGGATGAGACCAGTTTGGGGACTGAACTGGACTGAAGATCGGATATATCAAGACACGGATCCTAGGACTGGTCTTTTAGAACTAATTTGAGACTGGAAAATCAGTCTCTTAGGACTAAACTTTTAGTCTTGTTAGGTCTGCCATTCGAATCCTACTTATTTTAAAAAAAAATTAGACCATTCTGCCCCTCCAAACAATTATATAACACTACTTTTGAGGGCATTTTAACAACTCGTTTTCAATTCGTATAAATGCTTAACACTTCATTCCATTTTTTCTCACAAATCATTCTTACTCTTTTTTTATTTATTATTTTAAATTCCGATTCTAGTAAGAGTCATTATCTCTTTACTAAACTTGCTAATTATTCCAATTTTATTTTCAATTTCAATTCTAGCATAATTACAGTTCTAATTTCATTCTTACAATTCAATTTTTTATTTATTTTAAATTATGACATCTTCAAGTACTAGTCTCAACTCCAACGTAATTTCTTCATCAAGCGGTTACAAGATAAAGTTGTAACCAAAAAGATGATTTGATTGATCCCGACATAGACGATTAACCAGAAGGTATAGAAAATCAATAAATTATTAGTAATTGCTCATTTATTTAAATTTTGTAATTTTTCATATTTATTAGTAATTAGAGTTACACATCTATTCTTGTTTTATATTTACACAATTATATTACATATCTTTTTTTGAAATACAAATTTCACATTTATTTTCTTTCTTTGTAATTCAAATTATCCGATCAGTGAACTATTCAAGAATTCAACTTATTCATTTATAATTTGTTTCAGCATTTGTAATTTAAATTTTTGATTGTACTTAAAATTTTATTTAGTATATGTAATGTATTTTTTAAAATTATATTTTAACTTTAATTTTATATTTTTGGAAGTAAAATAGGTATATAAATTTATTAAAAATAATAAAAAGTGGGGGAAAATAATGAGTAACAAAAACACTGAAAAACTGGACTGAAGACTACAGTCTAAGGATCCCTATTTAGTCCTAATTTCTAACCAAAAGATCAGATTAAACTGATCAAGCCAGTTTTTTCTAAAAACGATCCCGTCCAGAACTAAACTGTTATGCACCCCCTAAGCTAGGTTCATCTTATTCCGATTATGAATTCAAACAAACTTTAGCGGGTCGAACAATCGAATATTGGGCTCAATCGGCCCAATTACATTGCTAATATGATTGAATCGGTTTAATCAGGGAAAAAAGAGTATGGGTGAGCAACTGAAGATGGTACGGTTTGAAATTCAAAAAACACATAAAATCGCTTAGGTACAGTTTGACAAATTCAAAATCGTACATGAAATCGTTTGTGATTTGAACGGTACGGTTTTGAACCATGCGGTGTGGTTTCACTTGGCGCGGTTTCGATTTCAAAATTAATTGAAACAATTAAATTTAATGCAATTTAACATCACACAATATTAAATACCACTTTGATAACATACACAACCTTACTTATAATATTTTGTCTAAATAAAAGCAAAATAGAAGTTACATGAGAGATAATTTCAAATTGATTAACTGAAATTTTTTGTTCACATATAAAATTTTTAAACAAAGACAATTACTTGAAAGATATTTCCAAATGGATTAATAGAAGCTCGACTTCTATAATAATGCTTATTGATATGCTTAATGTTGAAAATGGCCAAACGACAAAAAATATTTTTAAAAAATGGTGCGGCGTGGTTTTGCCCAGAAACTTAACTCAAACAATAAATTCAATTTTTTAACTCATCTAAAATCGTGTCGAAACCGTTAATACATTTTTAATTGGTGTAATTTCGAATACAAATTAATTTTTTACTCAGCCCTAAAAGAGAGAGTAGAGATTTGATTAGATAATGGTCGCCCAATGCGGGCACTTTACATAAACTTAAATCCTGAACGGCTGAAACTCCATAAATTAAATAAATAAACAAAGAAAGAAAATTAAAAACATGCTAGGTTTGCTAAGTTAAGAAATAGAGAAAAACAAATAAAAAGAGAGAGACCGTTTCATGCAGGCTTTTGCTGCCGTATTTCCACCCACAGTCATCCCAAACTCAAAGCCGGCACACCACCATCATTCAAATATCCAACAGCTTTAACCAAGCTGTGCCTTTGATTTAGTCTTCGTTCTCTTTTTTCTTTTTCTTTTTGGTGCTAAATATTCTCTCTCTCTCTCTCTCTCTATCTATCTATCTATATATATATATATATATATATATATATATATATATATATATATATATAATTGCTCTCTCTTAATAACCTCACTAATATTTCAAACCACAAAAAATGGCAATACTTCACTATTCTCTCTCCAAACTGCTAATTCTCATAATATCCATTTCACTCCGCACTAATCTACTGTCTAAAGCCCAAACTCCAACCCCACCTAATGTCTGCAACGCCATGCACATAACCTACACCTACTGGTCCGGGTATACTATCCCACCCATCATGCTCCCGTCCGACCAGGCTCGCCAACCCTACCGGTTCCAATCCACCCTTACAGTTCTCAACAATGGTATGGAAGAGCTCAAGTCGTGGCGGGTCTTTGTCGGGTTTCAGCACAATGAACTGTTGGTCTCTGCTTCTAATGCCGTGCTTGCTGATGGCACTTCACTCCCGGCTAACGTCAGTGGTGGGGCTGTTCTTGCTGGGTTTCCGGTCACTGACCTGAGGACGGCAATTCAAACCGCTGGAGATTATAATAAGATGCTAGCTCAGGTGGAGTTGGTGGGTACCCAGTTCGGAGCTCCGAATGTCTCCATGCCGGCTTCTCTTAGGCTTGCTAATGATGGATTTTCTTGTACTAATCCTTCAAATCAAGGTGACTATTATTTTTCTTTAACTACTCTCATTTCTTTATATTTGCTCTTATAAAATTTACTATGTTTTCTATTTGTATGTACTTTTTTCGTCTTTTAAGGTAAAGTCTCGTTTGAATTTTTGACCATTTCTTTCAAATATATGTGAGAGTTTACTATTTATTAAAACTAAACCATGAGGAATAGTCTCACGTCAGTTGCTTAGGCAACTTTGTGTGAATTAATATTGATTTGTGCCTCCCTATTGTATAGCTAACTTTACAAGACGGAAAAAGGTTCAGATTTTTATCATAAACATTGTGCATTTGTGTTAGAGTATATAGGTTTTTTTGTTTTGAAAATATCATTTCTTTTTGCTTATGATACTATTAGGTAAAATAATTTTTCTTGATGTCACTCCCCCTTCAATCTTCATTATTATATAGCTTCTTGAAATTCATTCATCCTGCGTATAATTATTGATGGGGTTGAAATTTTAATTTCTCAGGGAATGTGTCGCAAGTATGCTGCGTTAAAGACAATAGTATAACATCCAACATCATCACAACAGAGGCCGAAGAAAAATTCCAACCCCTCCAAAATGGCGATCTAAGTATAATGTATGATGTGGTCAAATCATACGAATCAAATTACTTGGCGCAAGTCACAATCTCAAACCAAAACCCGATTGCCCGACTGGAAAATTGGCACTTAAGCTGGGATTGGATGAGAGATGAATTTATTAACACCATGAGAGGAGCATATCCTTTCATTGTTGACACAAATGAATGTATCTATGGCCGGCAAGGTCAATATTACCAAGGCCTTGATTTTTCCACAGCCTTAAATTGCCAAAGACGTCCAACAATCATTGACCTTCCACTTGATAAGACAAACGATACAATTCTTGGCAGGCTACCCTTTTGTTGCCGAAATGGGACAATTTTGCCACCAACAATGGATCCAAGCAAGTCCATGTCAATTTTCCAAATGCAAGTTTACAAAATGCCACCAGATTTGAACCGGACCCAACTCACCCCACCCCAGAACTGGAAAATCAACAGCACATGGAACCCGGATTATCAATGTGGGCCCCCGGTTCGCGTTAATCCGACCCTGTTTCCGAATCCTGATGGGCTTTCTTCAGAATCAGCCGCAGTTGCTAGTTGGCAAGTTGTGTGTAACATAACACGTCCCAAATTAGAAAGCCCAAAATGTTGCGTATCGCTTTCATCATTTAACAATGATTCAGTTATTCCATGCAATACTTGTGCATGTGGCTGCAAATCGAGCCTAGACAATGTGTGTAGTTCTACTACACCTGCACTTCTTTTACCATCTAATGCTCTACTTGTTCCATTTGATAATAGGACTAAATTAGCACTCAAGTTTAGTGAAATAAACCATTGGGAATTGCCTAATCCAATGCCTTGTCCGGATAATTGTGGCGTTAGCATCAACTGGCATTTACTTAGTGATTTCAGAGGGGGATGGACCGCGAGAATGACAATTTTCAACTGGGGTGAGACTAACCTTGCGGATTGGTTTGCGGCAGTGCAATTGGACAAGGCCATGCTGGGTTTTGAAAAGGCGTACTCATTCAATGGAAGTGCCCTCGAGGGTACTAATCATACATTATTTCTGCAGGGCCTTCCGGGATTAAACTATCTCGTGGCGGAGCAAGATGGTCACAATCCGTCGAAAGATCCTCGAGTTCCCGGTTCTCAGCAGTCGGTGATATCGTTTACCAAGAAAACTGTGCCCGGAATCAATGTGCTCCGTGGGGACGGGTATCCCAGTAAAGTGTACTTCAATGGCGAAGAGTGCTCACTTCCTTCTGTACTACCGAGCAATGGTCATGGTATAGGTGCAGCAACAACTTTTTTTAGTTGTGTTATAGCTTTGGTAGTTGTCATGTTTCTGCAGATATAGATTGAATTCTTTGAGGAGAGGCAAAACTAGCTTTTCTTTCTGTATTTATTTTTTCTTTTTAATCTAATGTATCTTTTTTTGGGTCATCTTTAATGTTGTGATTTTGTCCTGTGTATAGTTTTCGACATTGCCCTCGAATGATATTCTCAGTAAAACTACTTGTTCATGGTAGACTGAAAGTTCATCCGTCATTTGGCTTAAATTAAAAGTAAAAATGTGAAACTAACTAGATGACCTAATTGCCAGTAAAGAATCATTACATGAAAGAATTTGTGCTGTATTTCAAGACATTCTGATATATCTTCAAATATCAGAGAAGCCCGTAATCCTGTAGCCCTGACAAAAGAATATGCAGTGCCCAGGATAGTTCTTTCTAAACCCAAAAATGAAGTACAATATACATTCTCACTTAAATTTCAACAATTGTAACATCTAAGTGAACCTTTCTTCAAAAATCTGCCATAAAATGCACACCAATACTCGGTATGCACTCAAGCCGCCCAAGAACTGGAAAAGGCAACAACAGGATCATAAGAGTATTTCCTTGAGGATTAGGACTAGCATGATGAAGCACATGATAATAAGAACTGTGGCACACTTCACCATTCCCCCACTCTTCTGAGTTCTCTCTGCCTGCAATTTAAATACAATCAGAATGAGAGACCCTTACAATGCAAAACTTGACTATCACAATCTAAAGATTGACATGCACGCAACATCACTGAGCTTCTTAAGATAGCAGACCACTTACACGCCTACACACACACAGACCTGCAATTGTTCATAGCCTTCCTCTACTGCCGTTGCATCATTTTGGATATTGTAGTCTATCCGATCAACAATTGTTCCCTGAAGGAGATATCAACTTAGTGAATCCCAAAAAGCTGATAAAATTTGTGGAGTACGTATGATGATAAGGTTTTAACCTGATCTATCACAAGGACTGAGATCTTTCATGATTTGGGCCAGCTCTTTTACTGATTCCAAAACCTACACATCACGTTATGCCTAAAGAAAAGTGAGCAAATAGAATTATCTTTTAGTATTAGCAAGTAAAGTGATCTACATACCTGGTTGATGTCTCTCTCCCTTTCAGCTGTAAAATGCTCATTTTTCTTCAGTTTAGCCATTTGATGCTCACTAAAGCCCTAAATTGATTAGGCACAAATTCATATAGAATGAAAAGGTGCTTGTGTTGAATATCAGGATTTGTTATATGGTGTATAAAAACAATAACCAGAAATAGATTCACAATATAGGCTTCCAACCATAAGAAATTATACTTAAATTGACCAAGAGTCAAGGCTGACCCTGTATCATCCACTAAAGGTTTTCAGCAACAGCTGAGGGATTATTTAGAACCTATATATTGTAGTTTTCAAGGCTTTGGTTCGTTAAACCAAACTTGCTTCTAACTCTATGGATACATCAGCATTCACATTCTAACAAAAACAACACAAAACAAGGGAAACCATACCAAGTCACTATATTCATCGTCTTCCAATTCGGATTTTTTTCCATTCAAATTCATCTCCAAGTCAAGCCCATCATTTCCCTACACCACAAAAATGGAAAAAGGGTCAATAAAGCCCAACGGGTAAGACTACCCGACTATTTTGTCTATAATATGAAATCAGAACGTATTGGCATGTGAAATTTGTAACAAGTCTACTCAATACATGATGAATGGAAAGATTGAACTTTTGGGAATTAAATCAGTATGTCAAGCAACATGAAAATGTACGCACATTCATGTTTGTTGAGTCTGTATGATTGACTGAAGCACAAACCTCCTTTTGATCACGTAGACGTCTCAAATAAGTGGACTGTTTCTTCCGAAGCTCCACAGAAATGTTCTGCAGGTCTGTAGCAAGAGAACGCTGTTTAAAAACAGTTGAAAGTCGGACAAAACGTCCTATCAAGCACCAAAAATACCACTGTTGCCTACATATACTACCATGAACCAGTTAATTATTTTTTTAGGAATGAAGATGAACACATTCCAACCGGCACTCTGCCTTCTGTCCCACAAACAACATGCATTGAATGAAGAAAGAATAGAAATAAAGTTTTGTGTTTTTCTTTTGGGTGGGGGGGGGGGGGGGTTGTTATCGAGGGTGCTGAGACCTTTGACCTTGTGTGACAAAGTGGATGCCTAGTAGTTGTACCCTTTCTTTGCTTTTCTTTTTTAAATATGTTGCCTCATATTTGTAACTGCAATCTCACAATTCTCAACTCTGGCTTTTAGAACTGCACCAGGCAATGAACCCCAAAAGGAATTGGGGGGGGGGGGGGGGGGGGGAGGGGAGAGGAATTTACTTTCAAGTTGAAACTAAGAAAAATGATGATTTACTTCTTACATAGGAGTATAAATGAGTCTACAAATTTGTATGAAAACCTGATTTTAAGGGAGGGAAGAAATATGGAGAACTACTTTTGCATAGTAGTAGAACTTTTTGATAAATTAACGCACAATACTAATTATTTTCTTTATATGCAAGTCCAAAAACCTGATTAACTTTTATAGGTGGAGGGAGAAAGAGAGAGAGAGAGAGAGAGAGAGGACATCAAAGGAATTAATGTCACACCAACAGACATTCAGAAAGAGAAGTTTAGAAAATGAAAAGAAAAGCCAGAGACTATCCTATAAACACCAACATGTGAACTTAGACAGTATTTTGGAAATCCTGCAGACAGTCTATATTAAACCCAATCGATGAAACTAATAAACCACAAAAATGAACATTCTTCAACAAATATCAAGACTTCATGCAATGCATTAAAATTTAATCAACTATAAAAATCTTACCTGCACGTTTTTCCTAATATTTGAATCTTTTCTTTAACTTCTTTTCTGACTTTCTCAATAGAGTCGTAAGCTCTTGGTTAAGATCCTCCATCATGTGTTGATCTTCTTTCCCGTCTCCAAAAGAAGGTGTTAAAGCCTTTGCGTGAGCCTTTTCCAACTCTGCCATTTTCACTCGAGCTCGCTCTACATTGGCAGCAACTTCTTTGGAGACATCCACCCAATCTGGAGGTAGACCTATTGTAAATGCATCCGTACTGCTGGTGAAAGGGGAAAAAAAAAATAGACAGTTAGAAGCTTTCTGCCTTTTCAGATTAAATGGAACCTTCTGCTACTCCAAAAGAAAGAGATGAAGAGTCAAGTCCCATTCAGGAGGCGGGTGTCATTTCTAGTCTTCTGGAATACAAACAGAAAATTTGAATTTTACCAATTTTCATTCAAAAAACATGCGAGTGAAATACTCCCTACTAACTTCTTAAAATTATCAAATTATTAAAAATTTACAAAGAAAATAATACTCCTTTCGTACTAAACGAATTCAGTTGAACTCATTTAAGCATATTAAATTTCATTAAAACACATCAAAAGTTATTTTTTTTCTTAATAACAAATTGTATTCTTTACTTTTTCTTAATAACAAATTGTATTCTTTACTTTTTAAACCTAGTAATTATGATATGTCTAGATTGAAATTGATAAAATAGTAGAATAAAGACTAGAATGATTCATTCAATTCTTGATCAGAATGTGTCATTTCTTAATAAATAAAATTCATAAATTTAACATATATAAGAATGATTAATTATATTCTATTGAAACAATCAAATACCATAAGAATGAGTCGTTTTTTCTTATCTTAATTCTTATAATTCAAATATAACATAAATTTATGTCAAAAAAAATGTCTAAACGACTCCCAAACAATTCTTAATAATATGAAGAAAGCTAAGGCTTTTATAGTAATCAATTGCGAGTATTTTAACATAATTACAATTATAGTCCCATGTTTCATACTTAGTACTTTGTTTAACAATGATAGAAAATAACACAATATTTAGTATCAGTATCATTCCAATTTCAAACTAAATACTCAATAAATTTTAGAATGTACATAAAATAAAATATTCTGATATCCTGCTAATATTAATATGATATTATATTTATACATATAAATATTAATTATTATGGGCGGTGAGGTTTTATGGTTGTTGGAATTTACGCGGGAGTCCTTGCCTTTTTTCCAGAATCGGGCTGGTGTCAGCGAAAAGTCCATGTAGATGACGAGCTCAACTAGACCCGAAGATCCATTATTACTTCCCCGTTTGTCGCTAGGTTTAGCTCCCACCTGGCTCTCCATAGGATACAAACACACACTGAGGAGAAGAGAGAGGTTAAAATCCCAAAAGTCCAACCTAATATATGTGTATTTAAATATTGTATATCTCAATTGTTTGCAGAATTCTCAATCTTTAAATTTAAGATTCAATGGGTAATGACGATGATGATACGTTGGACTTCGGACTTTCTACTTCTGCAAAGCACAAATCTTTTTGTGAGTATGATATTATATCTTTCTCTCTCTCTATATATATATCTGTAATTTGTAAATATATACATGTATATGTATCATGTATGTATTGTATACTCTGATTATTGGTAGTATTTTTGTTATTTGAAGCATATGAATATATAGATGTTGAGAAGATTGAGGAGGAGGAAGAAGAAGAAGAAGAAGAAGAAGAAGAAGAAGAAGAAGACCCAAAATCAGAATTAGCATGCCCATTTTGTAAAGAGGGCTTCACTGCTATGGAATTGTGCTGCCATATATATGATGACCATAATTCCGATACTAATTATGGGGTATTCAGCACTTTAAGTAATTGCGTGAATTAATGATTTTGTTATCTATGCATATGAATTTATTGCTTATTTGGTTCTCCTTATATTTCAGTGCTTTAGCTGTATATAGTAAAGAATAGTTTGGAAAACTAGTGTTTTCATGTCGTTGATAAAGATTATGATATTCTGATGAACTAATTTGAGTTCAGTGCGGAATGCTGAACTGTTCCAACGGGGAGCAAAATTATACGCAGATGAAATTTCTCTCTTGTGCTTCATATCTATTAATGCATGATATTATTTGATTTCTGGTAACAAAATTATTTATTATAGATTTCTTATGTCATAAGATAGCCGAGTGCGTGGAACAAATTTTATTATTTTTATTTACTTAAGTTGCTTGAATATGTACTTTCTTGTGATATAAGTTTCAAGAATTATTCAGCTGCATTATGAAGTATTGAATTTTATGTTAGAAAACTCATTGGTAATCAAATAAAGGCAAAGCTGGTTCTCAAAACCTAACAAAACACATAAGAATCTATATTGTTGCAAGGGTGTAAAGAAATGTTGTCATATGATATTCTCTGTTTTAGACTTTAAAACTTCTGAAGTCTGAAGGACTCTTTGTTAATGTTAGCTTTCACTCTGTTTGCAGATCTGTCCTGTTTGTGCTATATGCGTCGGGACCAACATGGCTGCACACTTAATTTCCCAGCACAAATTTATCTTAAAGATATCCTCAAATATCTTTTTGTTATTTTTATTATCTTCAGTTATCTTATTTTTTATTTTGTTTCTGCTAATTACTGCAGTTCAGGTGATGCTCATTAAAATAATTTTTTGCTTTCAAAACTGATGGTTTGCATTAGGATATATTTCAGGAAAATGGTTAGGTGTAGTGTTTACAGTACCCATCTAAAGTATTCCACATTTTCTCAAATGAATTATCATGGCTGTATAAAAATAAAGTTTAGCAAATGTTGAGGTGATGCTTATGTACATGCAGTTTACTTCCCAACTTGCCAGATGTAGATGTGTTAAATCAAAATATGCAGAACTTTGAAGTATTGCCCATACTTCTATTCAACTAACCAAGTCTGTACATATTATGTGCTTTACATTTTTGTTTCCTTCAATTTATAGTTTGCTCTTGTTTTCAATTGAGAGAGTCTATTGGTCAAAATTTGTATGGAGATCCTAAAATAGAGAAATAGATAATGCTACTTACTGATTACATGAAGATCCTAGGTCAAGTTTTGTTGTCTGTTCTATTCTCCCCATCCGTAGACTCAGATTGATTTGCTAATTTTCTATCAGAGTCCCTTACTGTTATTATGATTTACATTTGATATACGTAAATGTACACACATAATGTGTTCACTTCTTAACTTGTTTTAGTTAAAGCCTTTAGTACATCTCAGTTTGTGCTGTTGTTATTTACAGTTTAAGCCTTTCCTTTTACTTATTTCGGTTCCTTCATAGTCTCTTATGGTCCATTTCTTCCTGGTTGGTTCTTATTGTTAATATAGATTCTTTTTATTATATGGATGAGATTCAGCTAGCTATCCTTTGAATTTCTTGACCAAAGTTTACACCCTTCACAAACATAAACTCTCTGATGGTGAATCTCAATCAATTCTATCTTTGTTGAGGAAGGAGTTGCAAGATGAACATCTAAAATCACCTCCTGCAAGGTCATCTGGTGTTGTATCTTCCTCCTCAATGGCACCTGATCCTTTGCTTATGCCATTTATCTGTAATCCACCTCCAGCCGACAGGCCTGCATTACAGGCTGCATCAACGAAGGCATCTGATAAGAGTACATTGGAAAGGTACGAAAACTATTTGAAAACAAGCTTGTTTTATAACTGTTACTCAGGAACTACTTGATTCCGTTTTATGTTGATGGATCATATGTTTAGTTGTTACATCTGAAGATAATTGATGCTTAATAAGGATTGAATATTCAATAAATTTTTAGTCAAAACAACTTTCCAAGGATTTGTTCCAGAATATAAATTTGATACCTCATGATGATTCCGCATATGCCAAAGAAGCATATATTTCAAAACTTAGTTGATATAAACATGCTGTACCACTTGTCATTCAAGTGAACTAGTGAAGTCAACAGAAATAATTTGGGGTCAGCTTCTGTTTCTTGCTTGTTGAAATGAAAATGCAAGGGTATGATTTGGATGGAAGCTTATATGGCACAAAGGCTGTGGCAAACTCTGTGCATTAAACTCCTTCCTTTCTCTTATCTACTCCTCTTAATGGAAGGTGCGAAAGAAGTGTTGTGTTCTCTCTCTTCTACTGTCTTTCTTCCCTTGTCGTTTTTAATCCTTTTTGGACTTTATCTCTCTATTGCTTCTCTTAAATGAGCGGGGTGTGGAAGCCACCGATGCACCTCTTATCTCGTTTTTTGTTTTCTTCTCCTACTCAGTTTGCTATGTTGCCTTTTCATATATTCATATGAATGGAAGACCTCGTATCTACCCTCTTCCTTGTCTTTGCTGGTTACTTTTTTGTCAAAAGAAAACCACCATATTTTTAGTTGCCTCTACTATCTCATCAAAGATGTTCTCATGGGAGCCATCTTTGGGTTATTTTTTTTAGTTAATTGTGCTCTCTCATAGTTGATTCGTTTTCATAGGAGTATAAACCAAATGAGAAGCTATATATATCTTCAAGTCATATACTGGGTTGCTAACTCATGTACTGTACCTTGGTCTGATAGGGTTGAATATTTTACTTGCTAGTCTTATCAGTGGAATTAATGAATATCTGTAGTTAAGAATAGAATTTAAAAGGGGACTACACTCACAACTGTGCCACTCTTATTGACCTTGCTATAGGGGGTCTTGCTTTCCTCTGGCCTTTTTTCAAGTCAAAATAATCGTGTTTAGATATAAAAATAGTTGCAGTTATATGCTTGATCGTGTAGCTTTCTATGTTACAAAGATAAGCTAAGCATGGTAAGTTGTTAAATGTTGAATGCTAGAACATATATGTACGAACCAAAACTTCAAACACACTTGCACAAATAACTGCCCACTAAGTTGCTTTGCCCGCTAGGTTTCTTAAAGTTGATGCTCTAGTAATTCTGCCTGTACTCAATTATGTGAATGCAGGGTGTCAAGCTGGTGGTGCAATAAGCAAAATTTATGCTTCAATAATATGCTGCATCTCATATATAATGGGATAGATAATTTTAGTTATTTCTGTTGATTGCAGTATTTTAGAAGATGTGCGGATGAGCAATTTAAGTTGGTTGATTTAATTGCCTTCAGGTGTACCTGGTCAACAATATTTTAAAATGTTGTGGTGGTTAATCTCTTGTCGTATCAATAATAGTTGAGTTTTCTGCTCCGTATACGATAATTTAATGTAATGATGTCTTTCCGAAGTGGAAAGTCTTTCTGTACTTGAGGGGAATGGGTGAGCTTCACTCCTAGTATAGGAAATCAACCTGCAACCTTGAGATTATAATCCCTTGACCATTTTTTGCATGTTAGTCTCGCATGTTATAATTAGCTCATTTTTCACATTTCTTCATGTTCAACAATTGGGATTATTATATTGTTTTCTTATTATTAGAATTACCGAGATTCTATCTCTGAAGTTGAATCTGATTTTTCGTGTTTTTTTTTTCTCTATTTGTGATGGCAGAAACTTTCATCCCAATAATTTGTCATACAAGGATAAAGAGAGGGCTTTGAGATTTGAGTTTGTAGATAACCTATTATTATCCACCATTTTTTATGACAACTTGTGAATCAGGCAATACTTCAGGCTTGTAGCTGCAGTCCTCAACTTGAAGCATTAACACAAGCTCACGATCAAATGTTGTGTTCAATTTGCCGATAACTTTGACAGAGAGTTAGGTTAGATGTAGGAATTGATTCTAATGCAGGTAGCAAGTCTTTGGATCGTCAAGGCCAAGACAGCAATAGTCTAGTTTACTCTTGTATTCTGCAGAGATTTTGCATATGTTGGGGACAAATGGATTGTGATCAATTCTATTAACCATCCCTTTTTTTTTAATGTCTCACCAACCACTAAGATCAAGGAAATATTAAGATTATGTGGTCACGTACTACCATAACTTTTGTCACCCAGTGAGTAGTACCTCTTATATTTTTGGCACGCACTGACAAGTGCAATAATTCAGCTTGGATGGTAATTTCGAAAGTTGACCAACTCTGGTATATAAACAATTCATCAATAGTTCATGTAAAGTCAAATGTACATGACCTAGTATTTACAGCTTGATTGTGCTGTGGTTGCTTAAATGAGGCTGCTTTTTTGGAGGGAAAATGATTAATCTTGCTACAAAAATATGTCGCTTAGACATAATGGAATTGCACTTGATTACAGGCTATATAAACTAATTACTTATTTTATTAGTTGGTCTTTATTTAGTTAGTTAGCAGTAGCAGCACTCAAGCCTAATTGCAGAATGGTTTATGATTTATCACATTCATCTTGACAACATTGTCCAGTATTATGAGTCAACTCCACCAAAAACAAAAACAGATACCTCGTGTATTATTATCGCAATAACCATTATGACAATCATATTGTCAAGTAAGCATGAGCCTTATCCTCTATGTTAAAGTAGTCAACTTGGTTAACCAGATGAACTATATCAGAATACCAACTGCACAAAACATTATTAGTTATGTGAAAAAATAGAACTAGCTAGCTACGGTCGATAACATCACTGCCCCTGTGGACAAAGCTTCCTAATCAGCCACTTCTTTCGTAATTTAATATCCAAAGCTAAAAATGTCTTGGCTTTCTTTTCATCTTCCAGAAAATCACAGGCATCCAGCACAAATTCTTCGTCCATGTCAGGTAAGACCTGGATTGCTTCAATCACACTCTCTATTGGGATCGAGTCGTCATCATCTTTTCTCTTGTCTGCTAAAGAAGAAACTGCAGTTGCCATCTCACGAAGAGCACTGGCCTCATCTTTGGTCCTTGCTTTCTTTGAATACAAAGAACTTGATGGGTTTTCTAGTTGATGCTTATTTGTGTGATCAGCTACATGCGAGGATTCCTGCTCCTCACCAATTAAATCTTCACTGGAAAAGGATGCAGCAGGAGACTGCAAACTCTGATATATTTTATTGTACCTAACTTCTGGAACTTCATCTTGCTGGTTTAACTCGTGGCCTGAAAGGCTATCTCTTCCATCAACATTTATTTCTCTACATATTAAACATAGGTCCTTATAGTAAGGAACTGGTCTGGTCATGTATTGCCTTGCATCAGTATGTGCCTGCACACCACCAAAATTGAAGACGGGCAATCCATGAAAAATTGGATAATATCATCATCATCAAAACTATACCAAAACGATGACAGCAGTAAAAATACAGATATGTGCTTTACATAATCCCAAAGACAAAAGCTCAAGTCACCTTTGTTTCTTGGTAAACTTGGGGCTTAATTGTTAACTGAACATCAACCATTTGATTAAGAAAAAGGAAAAATAGATCATAAGAAGCATAAATGGAGTAAAAGAGTAGGATAATTACTTATAACTATACATAGTAGTCCAACTGCTAATTCTGATACAATGCAATTAAGTAATTAACAACACAATATGGAAAGGAACAACTTGCTGTTTTGGTAGGATATCAAGAACTTAATTGATATTCAGCATGCTACTCTTTTAAGTTCAAGCAAGGAAATATGCTTGATTACAAACCTCATGCAATCAAGAGTTCCCAGCCTAATCATACAGAAAAAGTTGTATGTAATAGAACTTAGCATACCGTGACTAAAGCCTTTATATACAACCAGTCTCCACACAGATGTCAAAATATCGAGAAAAAAATTAAATAAGAAAGAAAAAAGGCAAAAAAATTACAAAGAAAATTATATATATTAAAAAAAACTGAAAATAAACCTGCACAAAGATGTCGGAATGAGAATGGAGGAGAAAAATAATCTGTAAATTGATTATGAGAGACAAAAATGGAGTGATGGAGAAAAAATACGAAAAAAGAGAAAAGTTGCAAGAGAAAAAGGGGAGTGATAATTAAACATGGAGAAAAAATAGGAAAAGAGAAAGTCAATAAAACTCTTAGTTATCATGTATACGTGACCCACAAATACCAAAAGTAGTTACAAAAAGCCGGCCGTTTTATAATATAGATTATTATATTGTCTGCTTGTTTAGAATTTTTTTAGCTAAACTACAGATGTTCAGTACCTGTGAAGACTAAGCACCCATCTCCCAGGGCCCGTTTCAGATGTAGTAGCATATCTTTAATAAGTAAAAAAAACACGGACAAGCTTTTCCAACATGAAAATCAAGCAGGAAGTAGTCATAATGATTGAGTTGGACTTGTAAATAAGTTATGCATTACCAAGATATATAACACGATTTTATATTATTTTAGTTTGATTTCAAACGTATGCCAGTTGCGTGATACATACCTTGATATAATCTTGCCAGACACAATCATCAGCTGTCACCATCTGTCGTGTATCATCCCAGACAAACCCATCCAACTCCAGAAGATTCTTTATAACATTATATTGCCTTCTCAAAGTTTTATAACGATTTTTCAGAATATCAACATCATGGTTAAAGCCAAATTTAGCATTAAAAGATGCAAGCATCTCAATCCATGCTTGCTTGTGGAACAAACCATCAATCTGGTTCCCTTTCTGCACATGGTCTAGCATAAGGTCAATGAAATAACGGTCCATTGGTGGTTGCCAATATGTTCGTGAACGAGTTCCGATCCTTAATCCTGTGTCTGATGCTGTTTGAGGTGTGTCATCAACACTTACTTTTGATAGCGAGTCTGTGTAATCCTCATTAATCATAATTTCATGAAGGGCCACCACAGTAGTCTCATCAGCACTGATTGCGGAACCTGAATGTGACGATGATTTTATCAACCTGTTACCTGTCTCCCCATCGAAAGGTGAAGCTGGATATCCTAGATCTTCCAGTAAACTATCCATTTCAGATCCTTGAGTATTGGTATCAACTTTAGTATGTTGGACAGAAATGTTACCTTCACCTTCAATGACTGCATTTTTGTATATCTCACAAAGATCGTTGTAATATGGGATAGATTTAATTCTATATGACCGAGCATTTGGGTTTACCTGCATAAATAATAACCTATAAGTCTGGAGTATACACACAAAAATTACGAGTTTCAACATTTTAGTACTGAACCTTGATATAATCATCCCAAACTTTATTATCAGCTGTCAACATTTGTCGTGTTTCATCCCAGCTAAACCCTTTCTGTTCAAGGAGATTTTTTATAGCCTTGTACAGATTCCTCAATGTTTTGTGACGATTCTTTAAGACATCTTTTTCATATTGAAATCTGAATTTCGCATTGAACAATGAGGCCATGTTCTTCCATGCTCGTTTGCTAAATAAATGATCATCAATCCTGTTTCCTTTCCTGACCTGCTCTAGCATGAGGTCAATAAAATAACGATCCATTTCTGGTGTCCAGATTGTCCTTAGGCGATCGGTACCAATTCGGCCTCGAACACCCATTTTTCTACATTTGATTATATTAATATTAATAATACTAATACAAGTCAACTATCAGACAGATATTAACTAGTGCAATTGTAGAAGGTACTGCAGCATCACTTGGAGGACACATTAATTATATGGCCTTAAAGATCAATTACTGGCCGACACTGGTCTCCGGACAATACTCAATGTCTCAGGGTGTTAAGGTTGAATACAACTTAATAATGGAGACAGGGAACTAAAGACAAACTGTGGGCATAGACAAAAGGCCGAGTCAACAGCAGCTTTGGAAAACGGAATTGAAGACAATCACAAGATCATCAACAAGCACATATCCATAGTCATATGAAGAGGATTTAGGCCAATGACAATATAAACAAAGACCCTCAGTTTTGCCACTGGTGATCAAGATGTGGATAAGTTTTCTTCAACTGGAGACGACTATAATTCAGCATACTGGGTGGGATGCAACATGCAGTAATATAGAAAACATCTCTATGGTACCTTTCAAGTTCAGAGGAACAAGCCTCTGCAAAAGCAGTTAGCTGTAGTGGAATTGATTGCAGGACCTAGGTTGTGTCTTTAACTTTATAAGCATGAAGCTTCCTGTTCAGATTTCAGAACATGTGAACATAGGTGAAACACATCAAATTTTAATCTAAAATAGTAAGCATGGTACGTCAGAACCTCATAGAAAAGAAATTTTAACAATCTAAGCATCCAAACACCTTCAGTACTTGTATGCCAATTTATCATGGCTGCCACTACACCTCTTGCTCATACTAACACATGCAATGCATCTCACATATCATATTATACACTTCAATAGTTCAATGAATAAAACGACAAATATGGATAAAGGCATACATGTAAGAATTTGTCTTGCAATGCTTCCCATTCTATTTTAAGGGAAAATAATAATGATAGAAACTTATCAACTGCAGAAATAAATAAACATGTATATATAAATAAATAAACACATATACATATGAGATTGTGCTTGACACATACTCTCTTTTCCCATGCATTAAAAAGGGTCTACAAAAAACAAGTTTCAATAACCTTCATCATGAAAAATATTGGACTGTGACAGACGCGAGGCTCATTGAGATAACAACTGCAGTTGAATCCTAGGTGCTGTGGATCGAATAGTTTCAACAACTATTATGTGTGATACTCCATCTACTAGACCACTAATTATTACAGTTCTCTGTATTTCTTTAAGTTCTTGAAACATATTAATCCTCTGAACCTATAGATCCTCGTTTAGAATCACATCTTTAACACCTGTAATTCCCCAAAACTTCATCTGGATGACCACCACAAAGAGCAAATTTTGAAAGGAAAATATGGGCTAAATTAACATTATCTGCCTCTATTTTATGTTGTCTAACATATAGAGCATTAACATAATATAAAAGACAGGTCTCAAGGACTAGCTGCCTAATCACATTATCACATACAAAACTCATTCGTGTGAAAGGGGAAACAATTAAGTTTCTGGGGCAGAAGCAATGAGACTTCTCAAATAAAATTTACAAAAAGTTCCAGCACATGGAGTAAGTTTCGGGTTGTGATGGTTTTAAACCTCTTCAGAAGGGTGCACAGTAAATATAGGAGATATAAGATGACTTCTTCCTGTTTCACTATTAGAAAAGACTAGTAAATTAAAATGAATGACCTTGTGGGACGACTTACAAGCCTGCAATTGTATGCAACTACTGGAAATTGGTCTCATTGTTCAAAAAATATTTTATCTTAGGCTACCTGAGGTAATAATCCATGGTTGAACGGGTGGGTGTTTATATTCTGCCACTTGGGCCTACATGTAGTTGTTTGTTAATGAATTTTTTTTGTCACTTGTTTGGAGAATATGAGTTGGTTGGTCAGTTTATTTTATCAGAAGCTAAACATCCCTCTTCAGGGTAGACCTACATAATTATTTGAAATGAAGAGAAGAGGAAGCAGGGAACTATTGTTCCTCTTCTTTTTTACTTTCAGCTAACATATTTCTAGCTCAATTAAAATATTTGCCGCCTTTTTTATATATTGGTTCGAAAGGCACCTATAATCTTCCATTTTAGAAATCAAGTCATTTAAAGTTAACTAACAACAAAAATCCACTACAGCATTCTCTAAATGTCAGCTTTACAATGGGCTTGAATAAAAAAGCAGATTGAATAAAACCCAAATTTTGTATGGAGAACAAATGCGAAACCAGAAACTGTAGTACAAAATTCATAAAACCGAAATTGGCAATAAAATAACAAACACGATCAATCAACCGTCATAAAAAGACAAGAAAACATAACCGACAAGCACAAAAATATACACTACATACGAAAAATATATATATATATATATAAAAACCATAAATGAGAAAAAAATATATATATGAAATGATGAGGAAGAACCAAAGGAACCTTACGGGTTGAAGAGAAAGCCTGAATGTGGAGGCGGCGTTGGAGTGGCAGTGAGGTGGCGGGGTTTGGGTTTTTGCAAAATTAGGGATAAGGTTTTCCTGGATAAGGTAGCAACTGTTTCGTTGCTAGAATACTGAGATAACCTCGACCGTACCGTAACAAGACCCTATCCTTAAAAATAGCCCATACGGCCATCTCATGGCCCAAGTTATCATTGAATATTGGGTTATTATTGAACTATGGGCCTCCAATCAGGACAGCGTAGAAAAATTTATTTCGAATAGGAAAAATGGATATATCACTAGACAAATTTATTTGAAGAGTAGGAATATTGAGGATTTGGCTTCGCGTCTTTCAATTTCCCTTTAGTATTTTTTTTAATTTTATATTAAAAAATCAATATTTACTAATTATGCCATTGAGCTACTTATATCAAAAAATGCTATGCGAGAGTCTAGTAGATTAATTGGACGTTTCTTGATGTGTTAAAATAATTGAGAATTGTTATACATTTTTTACAATAAAAATGCATTTGATCAATTCCAATACTTACGAGTTTTTTCTTCCCTTCCCATCCCATCCCATCCCATCCATTCTTTGTGCCAATAAAGAAGTAACGTTTGCAGCAGATATATAATAAATACATGCATGACATACATACATTCATAGTATATTATATGACGCAATAATTATTATTATTTTCCCACTAATTTGTAATAATTATTGATTACACCATTGAGCCGCATTAATTAGTCAATGGAAGACTTATTTGACTTTTCACTAATTTAATAGGTTCGTTAATAATAATATTAGTGAATTTATTTTTAATTGACCTGTTCAACCAAAACAATTACGCCGTTGAGCTGAATGATATAAGCACCCACCCACAATTTACCCGCTTCAACGCAGAATAAAGTCTATTCGCCGCAAATAATAAAAAGTAAGGTGCGTGTAGAATTTTAGATTATCTACTTCAATTTATAAATACAGAGTTCCAACACACTAATTCACCAAATAGGATTTAATTTTCAAGTAGTATACAAGTAGCATAATTTTCTTCAACGAACAGAGCCTATGAACTACTGGTATAAGTTTGTATATCCAGGCTAAGAGTAGAGATCACTCAAATTTTCGTCATTGTCACAGCAACTAGTTGTCAAGATTCTCTGCAGACCGACTAAAAGACCAACAATTCTACCAGCAACTAGTTGTCAAGATTCTCTGCAGACCGATTAAAAGAAAAACAATTCTACCAGTATTATACCAAGGTCATCAAAAGTTTCAGACGCTCGATGAATAAGTAAGAGCCTATCTGGATCCCTGTTTGCCGATCAAATCTGGGGAACTGCTTCAAACAACAAAGCAACTGCATTGCCCAATAAACAACTGTGAACTTTGCCAATTGACTTGATCATGTCTGGTTGATCAGGCCTACTACAGTACTACCTTCTGGCTTGCTTAGCCTAACTGAAGCATGAGCATTTACCTAAATCTCTTGAAAGGCAATGCTTTGAACAGAATCTTACAAAGCAGAAGGATGATAAGGCTTAAACAACACTGCACAACAATTCAACCAATAGATTTGGTTGAGGGGAGGAGTTTTTAGACAATATAGCTTTTAACATCTAGTCCAAGAAACTTCACCTATAATTTTTTGCCCATTAGGGAGAGAGATGATGATGCACATCAAGAAAAAACAGCGTCGTCATCATCTCCACGGTGAGTAATGAGAACGAAAAAACTGGAAATCAGGGAGAACCACCTGCAAACCCTGAAGCCAATTGTTTGCAGCTTGCAAGAGTGAGTTCTCCTGCTCGCATTCCTGAGGCCCACAGGGAGTCAAAATTGAACCTTTGTACTTGTATGAAGCAAGTCCAATGACTGGTAGAGAAATTTTTGAAGATGCACTGCTCACACGATTGACCTTCAGGCCACCACTCGCACCTTGAAACTGTGGTTGACCACTGTCTGTACCAGTCACAAAAGATCACCACAAATTAGTTACACAATGAAAGGCGATGGCTTTAATATACACACACACAAATATAGAGAGAGATGTACTTCTAGAGTAGGTGGACAAGGAATGTATTGTTAAGAAAGATGCATCCAGATCCTTCAGTGTTGAACCCATAGGTATTCTATATATTGGGTACCTGCAACAAAATTCATTTAATAAACAAAATGAAATCGATTATACAAATACTATACTAGTAATGAAAAGCTCAACCAAAATACACCAAAATGCAGAGTATGACGCAGAGCGGCGTGACAAAAGCATACCAAGCTATAGAAATCCAACTTGCAGGCATTAGATCACAGCTCCTGTACAAACTTAGTTCTGGAAATTGAGATTCAAGATTTGTAATCTGTTCGGGTGAAAGGGGGCAAGCATCAGTTATGGGCAAATAAATACTTAACTGTAAATCTGAACACTCTAATTTTAAGAGCTGAACTTGCCTTATCAGTTAACGGTTTGCGGAAGTGTGGTTGCTCTTGTTCCAAATACTCAAAAACAAGTAGCCCAGATGAATTGCTAATTTTACCTTCATCGCCAGATGAACTCATGGGAAATTTGTCTCTCGATGAGAGACTGTTCAGCTGTTGGGAGTTTGAGTTCACTAGGCTTTGCTGAACACATTTTGTTCGTCTATTCACTTCAAAGTCAATGCTACCACCACTACTCGTCTCTTTTGAAGACTCAGCCTCAATTTGCTCACCAGGCCGTCTGGCAGAAAATAAGAGAAAATGTTTCATAATAGATGAAATGCAACAGACAAGTATGTTACAATATCTTGTAAGGGAATCAGGTTACTACAGACCAATAGGTGTTTCCCCAACTTAAGTATC
Organism: Hedera helix; assembly: GCA_947179155.2. Classification (NCBI taxonomy): domain Eukaryota; kingdom Viridiplantae; phylum Streptophyta; class Magnoliopsida; order Apiales; family Araliaceae; genus Hedera; species Hedera helix. The sequence goes on along the minus strand of OX359264.1, from coordinate 59,342,213 downwards.
TTTGGTAGCACAGTAATAAGTGATGAATCAATAAAACATGGTGAACTTCGTGAAACATAATTCTGATTATGAATACTATTATATCCAAATACTATGCAAAGGAAGATTGAACTGAAGGAAAAAGGAAGTGCTTAAAGAATTAAATAATATCCTCACTGATACAGCATGTTCTTGAAATAAAAGTTGTGCTCGGGATTATCATCAGATTAATGTGTCAAACCAGCTTTTAAAGTTCTTGAAATAAAAGTCGTGCTCGGGATTATCATCCGATTAATGTGTCAAACCAGCTTTTAAATATGCACCCGAGTTTCTGAAGCAATGCAAGCAGTACTATATAAGTATGTGATAGGTTATCATGGGCTAAAATTCATATGGGATAGGAAAGCATTACATACTCAAGTAGTAAGACCGTTGAGGTCACATATACAAACCAATATAACATTGACTGCTAGTGATGTTAAGGACTGCTATGTGTCTCACTGAGTCAATTGGGGGGGGGGGGGGGGGGGGGGGGGGGGGGGGGGGGGCATAGGGCATAACTCACTTCTGATATAGGATTATTGAAGTATCATCTGCGCGTTTAATGTTAGGTATGTCAAAACCGAGCATATACATCAGTAATTGGATCCACGAGACCGGAGTGCACAAATAAGTCAAAGTTTTATATATACTTACAGGGTTATTTGGAGCTTGGGAACTGACTAAGGCTTCAATTTTTTTAGTCTTAATGAAACAAATATACATCAACATCAAACCACCAAGGTCATAGCACAGACGAAGCAAGTTCCAAGAAGTCTGCCTATCTCAGTGGATCCAGTTATAAGATTTCATATGATGACATTTCTTACTAGTTCTATTTAAGAAAACAAGAGGATGATGCTCACGCATTACCACATAGTTCTTAGTTCAAAATGGCCAACTTGTGGGAGTTACTATTTTTTATAAGACGGAGAATAAAAAACTATCGACCCACCCTAACTAGTCTGAGATAAAATGCATTGTTGAGCTGAGACTACCAATACATATAATAGATAAATGTAAAATAAGATAATAGTTAAAATATTATATTGGCTTAACTATGTTCAAATCCAACAATTAGATTAGAGTTTGAAAGCAGAAAGCAATAAAACTCTTTTTTTTTTTGGGAGAAGTAGACCAACTTACCCAAAACTACCAATCAAGTAGAGTAAGCCAAAAGAAATAGCGCACTTTCTATTGAACCTAGGAAGTGTGTAGGATTCTGGTTTAGGAAACAGTGCGTCACATAACGTTCATGTGTGAGCAGTGAGCCACATTAAATACTCACTCGCAGATGCTTTGTATAAGTCATAATAGGTCGACAATTTGTATTCATCACAAACAAAAGTAATACCAGATTGTTAAGTTGTGAAAATAGATGTAAACTACAAGCATCTTACATGGAGGACAACAAAAAATATACACTGATATAAAAGTATTTTTGCTTCATAAAGAACAAAAAACATGCACTGAAATAGATTGCTTAAGCCAAACAGAAACGGCGATGATGTGCTGAAAATAACCGCTAATATACGGACTACTATGTTAAGTTTCATACACTCATAACACATAATATAAATACTAACAGGGAGAAACGCAAGCCTGGTCAAACCTAAGTGGTTCCAAATAAGTGAATAGCATAAACATAATTTATAGATAATATAACATGAGTATAATAAAGTCAACAATACCCTAACTTGCACAAGTGATGTTTACACAATGCATCATCTCGTGTAAGAAAGCTCATACTCAAAGGAAAATCTTTGATACATCTCAACTTGGTCACAAGGTCATGTGAGGTTACACATTATTGAAATGTTATGAAGTTAGTCTATAACTATTAGTTGCATGCTAAATCAACCCATGCCTAAGCAGACAATTTTGTAGCAATCATAAGTCAGCAGCGTCTCTGATTCTGATATACTTTATTTTTTGTATTGTGGACATGATGGTTGAGATTCAGACATGGTTGGGTATGTATGAAGTGTTCCTAGCCGTCCCACATGTCTGACACCACAACTGTAAGACCTACTTAGAGGTGTTGGGAATTTTGTTGACGCAAACCAAACAATAAAACAAAGAGAGTTAAAACAACACAATATTTAACACGGAAAACCCTTAAAGGAAAAACCACAAGCCAAACTCCGAATCTCCACTATATCAAAATAACGAGCTTACAATAATCCTCCCAAGTTTTATGCCCTAAAACTTTAGGGTACACAAATTGATGATCTCCACGGCACAACTTTTGCACAGAATAAAAGTTGCAAAATCCTCCCTTCACAATACAATTTTTTTGTACGGAATATAAAAACAGCAAAAACTCTCTCCCTCATCCAAACACAAAATTAACCCACATCATCTCTCAACTCTTAAGATGCTACATGACTTCTAGTAGTGTTATACTTCAAAACCTAAACGTAAGAATCTATTTATAGAGTACCCACAAATCTCCTCTTCCTATTTAAAATAAGACACTACCAAAAATAAAAATTCCTACTACAAATAGATTGCTTTCCAAAATATTACTCCTATTAAAAATAGAATTCTTCCTTTCCATAATAGCAATTCTTTTTTTAATAGGATTCGAGAAGTAACCCAACAAGAAGTGTTCATGCTTCTTAGCCTATAAGAGAAAGGCTCAATAGAATGGTAATAATAACATGTGGTTGCACTAACTATCGTGTTGCAGCCCCTTTTGGGGGTTTATTAGTAAGAACTTGACTTTTACCTATCACATTCAAAAAAAACATCAAAAAGGTTGGCACCGACTCTCAACAATTATTTAAAGGGCACGTGGCAACAGGCAATGTGAAGTTGGTGGTAAGGTAACAGCAGACACACAGAATGTTAGTGCCTTGGGTTACAAAAATTAATGCCCCAGAAGAACTCAAATGGCAAAGAGCAACCAAGTCTTTAACATCATTATTTTCCTTGCATGGCTCCTTGAAGTCCCTAACAACTGAAAATCTAAGTGTAAAAGGTTTAGTTAATTGATTTGCCAGCGAAACTGTTGCAGCAGAGAGCAAGGGGAAAGGTTAAAACAATTAATTTCCTTATATTTTTGCATTGAAGTCCCCAATAACCTAATAGATAATTCTAACCACACTACATGGTTAGAAGAACTCCTTTAATATAATATCCGCAAGCTCATATTTCACTCCCAATATCCTTTTCTCGTCACAACCACCAGGAAGCATCAAAGATGAATTACTCATGTTACTATCGCATAGTTAGAAGCTTATATTGTCAAGTTAGTTAAGTTGTGAATATTAAATGATATAAAGCTAAAGTGTATAGAGAAGGCAAGATTCAAATATGTTGATCAGTGTTAAACTATTTTCATAAGTTAACTACACTACAACTGAATTTAAAGTGCTGTAGAAGTCAATAAAAGTAATTATCACAAACTATTGAAAATTAAGAAATGACAATGCAAAAAGGAAAAATTGGACAAAACCTAGTTAACCGGACCAAAGAGCACAAAATAGACTCACCTAATCTTCGATGGGGGCTTCTGTGGGTCGATGTATAATTGTATACCAGACAGGTATGGAACATAATACTGCATTATTGAATCCGTTCCATTTAACAACAGCGGTACTCCTGCACCGTAAGCACTCCATTCTTTTAAGGATTCCCATAAATCCCCAAGGCAATAAAATGGTCGAAGCCCAGCTTCCCGACTTCTCCATCCCCTCCCATTCACCTGTAACCCCAAAAAGGCATCAATTAACAACTACTCAGCGTGAAATGCAAGTAAAAAGAAAACAAAAAATATTAAGTATATTTTATGCACCAAGTTAGCTAAAATAACTGATTATAGTGAAATTGACAAAGAATGATGTTCTATTGACAAAGTAATGATACAGTAAGTGGCCAGGAAAAAACAGATTATTTTCTTTCCCACGCTTTCTTATTGACTAAACAGCATAAGTTTAGGGTTTTTAAAAACAAAAGACCTAATTTTTTATACCTCAGGACAGTACTGGGCGGGAACCAAAGGAGTGACGGATTCCAGTAGATGATCCAAGTTAGTCGCGCTGGTCGGCGGCTTCAGAGGAGACGAAGAACAAACGGAGGGCGGTTTCGGCAATGTAGTCGCCGAATCTTCAGATTCAGTCCGATTCTCGGCCTCAACGACAGCAGTAGCCGCCGCCGCCAAATTCTTTGCCGGCCGCTGAAGCTCTAGATGATGCTGTCTCTGCAACTGTTGTTGTTGTTGCTGTAACAACAATTGCTGGTGCCTCCGCATCGCCGGCGGGTTATAGAATCGGTCTCCTTCGTGGCTCCGCGAAACGGCGAAGCCTCCAGTTCCAGCCATTACTCTGAATTATTACAAATAAACTTGTTAAAAAAAGTTGGCAAATTAGAGATAGGGAGACCTCAATCAATCAAAAGAACTGGGTAAGAATCGAAATGCCCGAAGATCGAAATTGAGTTTCAGAGTATTCAAGTAATTGGGGTTTTGGAGGTTTTGTGAAGTTCTATTACAGGTGAAAATGAGAAAGGGTCATGGCGAAAAAAAAATAACTACAAATAAATAGTCACGACTGACAGAGAAGCAAGAGAAAGAAAGATTACCCCTCGGTTCTCGAATTGACGCATGTGCCCTTTAACTATTTTTATTTTCTTTTGAATTTGTAGAATGTTACCGCTTCAAGCTCACACGTGGCCAAATTAATTGCCATATATAACTAGACATTAATAAATTTTATTATAATAATTTTATCGAATTATTTTAATTAATTATAATTTAATATTAAGTTAATTATTTTTAAAAAATATATTTTTTAATATAATATATAAACTTTTCATATCTTATAAAATATATATATATATATATATATAATAAGTGACTTCACTTAAGTGAGAATACTGACTTCACTCTTAAGTAAGTGACTTTCTTTTAACTATAATAAAAGTCTTAATTGATTTTTTATGTATGTTAAAAAAAAGAATAAAATTATAAAATTATAAATTCTCGCTTAATTAAATAATTTTTTATATATGATTAGCGATATTTCATATATATGCATAGAGAATAAAAATATAATAATTAATACTAAAGATATTATAGGCAAATTATTATAAAAAATTAATTATTTAAGATAATTAGATATTTAACTTGAAACTACTTAAAATAATTATAAAAAAAATTATCCTAAAACAAAAGAAGTAATAATTTTCTTTTAACTACAATGGAGCATAAATAGCATCTCCGAATGAAATATTATTATGTGAACGTGAATTGATTTCTTAGTAAAATTACCCAAACCAGATACTAAGAATATGATAGTGCCAATCAAACTATAGACAACCCTTCCTCCTATAATTAATTAGATATTAAGATGGTTACTACTTAATATTTTTGAGTATAAATTTGTGAAAGTGTTATAACTAATATGTTTTTGTATTTCGTAATTAGTAACGTAGGAATTCTTTTATATTATTGATGTTGAAATAAATATACATATAACTATTTATATACTATCTTCGTTCCAAATTATAAGATTATTATTAACTTTTAAAAATTAATTTGAGATATTTTTAAATTCAAAATTGAGATAACTTATTAAAAAATATAAATAAATAAAAAATCTTACAAGAGTAATATTTATAGATAATTTATAATATTTCTTGTTTTACTGACTAAAATTAAATAAATTTATGTCAATTTTGAGTTTGAAAATATCTTAAATTGACTTTAAAAAGTTAACAATAATCTTATATTTCGAAACGGACAAAGTATAATAAAGTTTATACTCGTTCTTAAAAGGATCGCAAATTTTATTAAATAATTGACAACACAATTGTATGGGTAGTGAATTCTTAATATATACTTAAATTATATAATGAATACTCAAATATTCGTAAATAAAAGTATGTCAAACTATGTTAGTTTAAAACAATTATGAAAAGTTTTTCACGTGTTAAACTAAAACTCTTATGTAAGTTCTGTACAAATTCTAAAATTATATATATATATATATATATATATATATATATATATATATATGAAAACATCTTTTATATTATATATTTTCTATAAAATTGGATTATTTAATGATAGTGTCTAAAGTTGGCGGATGGAAATGTGTTTGTGTTTTCACCCTTTTGATGTGAAAGTACGTTTCGATTCCACTTTTTCCAAACAAAAGTAATTTAGCAAATAATTTTTTTGGGCTGATTTTTAAAATGTGAAATTAAAAAAATAATAAAAGCTTATATTTATATATATATACATTTTTTTTAGTTTAGTTTCATATCTTTATCTGCGTAACAATTAATTATCAATACATATTTAAAGATGAAGTTTAATAATCAATACTTTAACCCCCTCTTATTTTATGTCATAGTGAATTTGGTTTATCAGAGAAAAAAGTTCCTTTAACCTTCACCCATTGAAAATTTATGGAACTGCATGTTTAGGTTTAGTACTTTTAGTGAATGAACAACAAAATAATAATAAAGGGAATAAATTATTTATGAATGACCTATACAATAAATTTTACGCTCTTAAAAAATAACATGTCATGTAAGAAATTTTGAAAAAAAATCAAAGAATTCAGAATTTAATATAGTTAGTTAAACAATTCTATCATGGTAAATAATAGATATCCAATGAGTCGATACAATTCAAATTATTTAATTTTTTCTTAAATTTTTTACATTTCATGTTATTATTAAAGAATGTAAAACTCTAGTTTTACAAGCTATTCGTGAATAATTTACTCTCAATAAGAAAACACGAGAACACCGGAGGTGAAGGATACCTCTCTTTCTTGCATGGATTTGGCTCCCATCCATTATGCCTTCCCTCCAATTTCATCCGATGCATCAATTATTTAATCTTAATAATTTTGCTAGTAAGGATTAAAAATAATAAATAATTAATAATAAAAACGATCAATCCCACAAAAAATTAAAATCGTAAAAAAAAATTCACCGTTAAAAGTTTAAAAGAATTTTCAACCATTAAAAATTTGATAAAAAAATTCACATGTTATCAAATGGTGAAAGAATCGGATTACTTTTCTTTTTGGAACACTTATGTTATTCACTATCATAAATTAGTTAACCGATTTTAATTTCAATTATATTGTGTCCACAACTATAAATATATGATGTATTTGATGAAATTGGAGAAAATATGTAACAGAAGGGATCCAAGTCCTTTTTGCATGAGTTATTCTTTACAATAATATTATTTTGAATTTTTTTTTATAAAATATCATTTTGTACACGACATAAGATAAAGTATACTCAATTATACAAAACGTCGTTGTTTTTTTTACAATAACACGAGGTATCTTTCATCTCCCTTTTTGTCGTAAAATGTTTTTTTTATTTCAAATTATAAAATCAATATTAACTTTTTAAACCTCAATTTCAAATACTTTCAAAACTCAAAATTGACATGAATTAATATAATTTATGTCAATACAATTATAAATATTATAAACTGCTTAAAAAGTATTCCTAGTTATAAGGTTTATTTTTTTTAAAACTTAAATGAATCCTGTCAATTATAAATTTAAAAATATTTCAAATTAACTTTTAAAAAATCAATATTAATCATATAATTTAGAACAAATAGAATATCAACCAGTTATTTACCAAAATATACACACTTTTCCAAATATACTTGTTTTTAACATAAGGCAAATTAATCCTTTAAGTTTGAACTCAAACAATATAGTCCTTTAAGTTTTAGTTTAAACAATTTAATCCGTTGAACTCATCATACAACAACGACATTGGTCATTTGTGTGACGCCCCCAAATTTGGGCCCACACAGCCCAAACTTGAGTCGTCAAAAGACTACAACAAAATTATTACAACAAAGCACAACGTACTACAATACAGTGTATAATAATACACAACTAAGTCTTCACTATTATTGCCACACTATTTTACAAAACGTGAAGACTATGATAACTATTCCTCGAACCCTCACTCCATTCCCCGGCTAGACCCTGTTATGTTTTCATCTCCTGTTGAAAAACAATGGAACAAAAGAAAGGGTGAGCTCAAATAGCCCAGTAAGAAATATCATGACTAAGATAATGACGAATAAATTATCATTAGCCTTCAACAGTTGAGTTCTTGATAGAATACAATAGAATACAAGGTTTATATCAAAAACTGCAGTTAAATTCTTAAACAATGTTCAGATCAATAATAGCAGCGGAATGAGCAATCTATTAGAAGAATAATGCAGACTATAATGTCCACTCGCTTCTCTTTTTCGTAAAAATATCATCAACTTTTATCATCTGAAATACCATTAGTCATGATAATATAAATTCACAGTTCCTGATCATAATCATGCACATCAACAGTTCATCTTTGCACTACGGGCCAAAGATATTCAATATAGTACCAACGGTCATGATTATACCAGATTCAGCCTTTGGTCATAATCATACCAATCAACAGTTCATCTTTGCACTACAGGCCAAAGAGAACATTCACCACGTGCCATAAAAGACACCGAACAGATGTATCGCCTTTAACCTATTATATCGCCTTTAACCTATCATCTGTTCAACAAATATATCACATCTGTGCCCCCGGCCACAGATATTCACAACAGCTTGATTTTTGGATGATTAGAATGATATAAATGATGAACAGAAGAAATAGGATAACAATAAGTATCGGAAGTTTACTTTGTACAGATTCAAATAATGTCCAAATTGTCAACATGATGTGGAGTGAAATTTAAAAATGATATTCAAGATCCACAGTTCAGAATAACGGTTACAATTCAATAGAAAGGTTCACGTAAATAGGAAGGTTCAGTTGAAATAATGAAGTTCAACTATTATGGAACATATAATATTTTCAGGAATTATAGAAGCAATAGTTCCATAATAAATTTCGATTTAGGAGTATGAAAGAAAATAATATCCCTTACCGTAGCAGGTTTGATTAACAAAAGGTGAAGGAAATTAATACAAAGGGTTATTCACCAACAGGCGGCAATCCGCTCCGTAAGGTTATTCCCACAATTTAATAGAATTTGAGTATAAAGAGTTATTCACCAAACAGGCGGCAATCCGCTCCGTAAGGTTATTCTCAGAGATTAATAATGAATGAATACGAAAGGTTATTCACCAACAGGCGGCAATCCGCTCCGTAAGGTTATTCCCACAATTTAATACATGGAAATAAAAGGCACGTCTTATGAGTAAGGAAGAAACAATATTATTATCGATAATCAAATAATGATAATCCCTTACCATAGTACGTGTAAGACCCCGAATTTATGAAATACAAAATTTAATTTTTCTTCATATATATTTTTCCTAAAACAGTAAATGGTTAAATTGACAAAATTGAAAGTTAAGGATGTTATGTGTAAATTTTATTTTGTCGGACAATATTCTTTTTGTCGGGGAATATTCGTTTTGTCGGGGAATATTCGGGCCGTACGACGGCGCCGAAATAACTAATTATTGGTGGAGCCCACAACGGAATAATTGTCGGATATAGAAAACGACAGAAGTAACCTTTTTAAATAAAAATAGTCAACGGTGTTAACTGTTAAAATACCGGTGATAAAAGAATAGTAGCATACGGTAATTTATGGTATTTTATTGTGGCACACGGTATTCTACAGTAGCACACGGTATTGCACAGTGTCTCATATTATTGACACCGTAACTGTTACGCATCATTTCATCAATAATTGTCACTGCATAATATTTTATATTATCAATTCAATTATTGTTGCTACACAGTATTTTGCATTATTGATTCAATAATTGTCATTACACTGTATTTCATATCATCGAGTCAATAATTGTTGGTGCACTGTAGTTTAAAATTATTGAATCTAATAATTGTCACAGTAGCAAATATACTGTAATTTATATTATTAAATTAATAAAAATATGTAACGTGTTTCTTACATTATTATGGTAACATTATTTTATATGTTGGACTCACAGGAAGAATAAATAAATAAATAAATAAATAAAATAATTAATTTTACTATTTGAAATAGTAACGTGAATAGTGACGTGAATAGTAACGTGAATAGTAAGTGAATAGTAAGAAACATGTGGGACCCACTGTGGGGCCCACACGAAATGTGAGAAATGTGTTTGCTGGGAATGGGTTGGTGGAGGCTGCGCAGCAGCCTCTGCTGAATTTTTTTTCTGTTCACCTACCACGCATAGTGCCTTATTTTCTCCTATAAATAGCTTGTTCAGCTAAATAGAAAAATCACACCTAAAACATAAAATTTTTCTATAAGAATTTTATGAGTTTTCTCTGAGAATAGTAAGGTTATTTTGAGAGTTTGAAAGCCAAAAGGAGTGCAGGAATTTTTCAAGTTGATCAACCTCATTTAAATCAATATTCAGTCACGTGTTAAGGTAAGGGGTATCATTCTTTTCATCATCATAAATGGATATTATTTTCTTTCTTACTTGAAGGGATTATCATTCTTTGATTCTCGAAAATAATATCGTTTCTTTCTTGTGCCATTTACTTCCATGTATTAAATTGTGGGAATAACCTTACGGCGCGGTTTACCGCCTGTTGGTGAATAACCTTTTGTATTCATTCCTTATTAATCTTTGAGAATAACCTTACGGTGCGGATTATCGCCTGTTTGGTGAATAACTCTTCGTATTCAAATTGATGGGAATAACCTTACGGCGCGGATTATCGCCTGTTTGGTGAATAACTATTCGTATTCAAATTGATGGGAATAACCTTACGGTGCGGATTATCGCCTGTTGGTGAATAACCCTTTTTATTTGTCTCGTGTGGAAATAATTTGTCTACACGAATTATCACATGACACTTTTATTCCATATTCGTAAGTGATATCATTTTCCTTTATACTCACAAGGGATACCATCTTTTTCATCTTCTATTATTCAAACTTACTATGGTAAGGGATATTAATTTCCTTCACCGTTTGTTAATCAAACCTGCTACGGTAAGGGATATTATTTTCTTTCATACTCCTAAATCGAAACTTATTATGGAACTATTGCTTCTATAATTCCTGAAAATATTATATGTTCCATAATAGTTGAACTTCATTATTTCAACTGAACCTTCCTATTTACGTGAACCTTTCTATTGAACTGTAACCGTTATTCTGAACTGTGGATCTTGAATATCATTTTTAAATTTCACTCCACATCATGTTGGCAATTTGGACATTATTTGAATCTGCACAAAGTAAACTTCTGATACTTATTGTTTATCCTGTTCTTCTGTTCATCATTTGTATCACTGTTATTTGTATTAATCATCAAGAATCAAGCTGTTGTGAATATCTGTGGCCGGGGGCACAGATGTGATATAATTGTTGAACAGATGATAGGTTAAAGGCGATATACTAGGTTAAAGGCGATACATCTGTTCGGTGTCTTTTATGGCACGTGGTGAATGTTCTCTTTGGCCCGTAGTGCAAAGATGAACTGTTGGTTGGTATGATTATGACCAAATGCTGAATCTGGTATAATCATGACCGTTGGTGCTTTATTGAATATCTTTGGCCCGTAGTGCAAAGATGAACTGTTGATTGGTATGATTATTACCAAAGGCTGAATCTGGTATAATCATGACCGTTGGTGTTATATTAAATGTCTTTGGCCCGTAGTGCAAATATGAACTGTTGATCTGCATGATTATGATCAGGAACTGTGAATTTTTATTATCATGACTAATGGTATTTCAGATGATAAAAGTTGATGATATTTTTACAAAAAAGAGAAGCGAGTGGACATTATAGTCTGCATTATTCTTCTAATAGATTGCTCATTCCGCTGCTATTATTGATCTGAACGTTGTTTAAGAATTTAACTACAGTTTTTGATATAAACCTTGTAGTCTATTGTATTCTATCAAGAACTCAACTGTTGAAGGCTAATAATAATTTATTCGTCATTATCTTAGCCATGATATTTCTTACTGGGCTATTTGAGCTCACCCTTTCTTTTCGTTCCATTGTTTTTCAACAGGAGATGAGAACGTAACGGGGTCTAGCCGGGGAATGGAGTGAGAGTGCGGGGATAGCTATCATAGTCTTCACGTGTTATAAAATAGTGTGACAATAATAATGAAGACTTAGTTGTGTTGTATTATCCACTGTATTGTTGTACGTTGTATTTCATTGTAATAATTTTGTTGTAGTCTTTTGACGACTCAAGTTTGGGCTGTGTGGGCTCAGATTTGGGGGCGTCACAGTACGTTTGAATAATGAAAGATGAAAAAGATGGTAAAACTTACCGTAGTAAGTTTTAATAATAGAAGATGAAAGAAGATGACATTCCTTACCTTGATATTGTGAAACAAGTTTATAGCCGAACAAATCCTTCCTTGTTTGTAGCAGTAAGGAATCCGACTTTTGAGTCTTCTAGAGTTTTTAAAATCTCTTTATGCTTTTAAAATAATGTTACTCTCGGAAAGATAGACGGCATAGACTCAAGAATCACTCAATTCGGAGTTAGTATGAATGAGTTATGAATTTTCAAAACTAATACTGAAAATAGTGACGAAAATCTGAATAGGTTACGGTTTTTAGTATTTTAAGGCATGAAGATGATTTCAGATGACTTTTCTTCCTTCTTCAAAGTTGTAGACGACGAAAAACTGAAGAGACAGGCTTTTAATTCATTAAATTCTGACAAATAATGAATTTACTATGATTTTTCGAAAGAGTTACTGTACATAAGAAAATTCCACTCGGGAATTCAAAGGAAAATGCAAAAGATTTCAAAACTAGGAATGACTTAAGAACACTTAGAGAGAACTTACACAAAAAAGTATTTAGAGAGAGAAAGAAAGAACAAGTAAGGAAGTTTATGAAAAATCCTTAAGTTAAGGCTTCTATTTATAGCCAAAAATCTTATCATTCCTTTAATCTAAACCATTCATTTAAAGATCATCTTTTAATCTACACCATCCATTTCAAATATTATATTATCTTTAATCTACACCATTCATTTCATATCACCTAATAATCACCTAACTTTATATTATAAACAAATCAATTTAATTATTCAACAATAATTCACACTTTAATCTACACCATTCATTTCATATCACCTAATAATCACCTAACTTTATATTATAAACAAATCAATTCAATTATTCAACAATAATTCACACTTTAATCTACACCATTCATTTCATATCACCTAATAATCACCTAACTTTATATTATAAACAAATCAATTCAATTATTCAACAATAATTCACACTTTAATCTACACCATTCATTTCATATCACCTAATAATCACCTAACTTTATATTATAAACAAATAACTTTATCAATTCAATTATTATGACTAATTGTTATAAATACAGTATAGTTAGCTCTTAGATATCAAGTCAATAAATTAATGAAATACAATTGTTTAAATAACATCATAATAGAGATAATAATAATGTAAAATAAAGCATACGTTACTGTGTAATGACAATTATTGATTCAATAATGTGAATTACTGTGCATATGTTACTGTGACAATTATTAGGTTCAATAATTTTAAAAACAGTGCAGCAACAATTATTGACTCAATGATATAAAATACAGTGTAATGACAATTATTAAATCAATAATGCAAAATACTGTGTAACAACAATTATTGAATTGATAATATAAAATATTATGCAGTGACAATTATCGATGAAATGATGCGTAACAGTTACGGTGTCAATTATCAGACCAATAATATGAGACACTATGCAATACCGTGTGTTACTGTAGAGTACCGAGTGCTACAGAAAATACCAATAACTACCGTATGCTACTATTCTTTTATCACCGGTATTTTAACAGTTCCGTTGACTATTTTTATTTAAAAAGGTTATTTCTGTCGTTTTCTATATCCGACAAATATTCCGTTGTGGGGGTCCACCAATAATTTGTTATTTCGGCGCCGTCGTACGACACGAATATTCCCCGACCAAACGAATATTCCCCGACAAAGCGAATATTGTCCGACAAAATAAAATTTGCACATAACATCCTTAACTTTTAACTTTATCGATTTAACCACTTACTGTTTCAAACAAATATATATGAAGAAAAATTAAATTTTGTATTTCATAAATTTCGGGGTCTTACAATTTGCTTGGGGCAAGTTGGTAAATTTCTTCTTCTCTCTCCATCTCAATGTTTTATTGGGTAAGAAGAATTAATGTATGATAGAAAAAAGTTAGGTGGATATAATGTTTAATCGGAGAACAATGTATGATGGGAAAGAGTTGAGGTGGGCATAATGTTTAATTGTTACATATAATGTTACGTTGTTCTTACCAACATTGTTCTTTGGTGAATACTTGATAGTGTGTTTTTGTATTTAAAATTTTATATTACTGGCAAGTTAGTAAAATAAAAATTTATAAATCTAGACATTAGATCTTATTAACATCAAAATAAGGCTTTATTCTTTTTACAAAATAAATTGCAATTAATATTTAAATGTTATTATAAACAGTATTGTTAGTTATCAATGACACGATAGAAATCTATAAGGGGGGGTTGAATAGATTCTTTTTAAAAATTTCTTCTACTTAAAAGGATCTTACTTAATTAATTCTTAATCAAACAGTTTAACACGGCGGAATACGATTTAGTTACCCTTTTCTTGATATGTTAGAGTAATAATTCAACAAGCAATTATATGGTAGATATAGCAAATAAAAGACACAATAAGAAAGACTCTGGGTTTTAAGTGGTTCAGAGCTCACAAGACTCCTACTCCACTGTTCTGCTCTTCCAGCAGCAAATCCACTAAGGATACTTTTACAATTTCAGAATCACTAAGATTCCTTCAAGACTCGCAGTCTTGTAACTCTAGTTCACTAAGAACTCTACAAGTCTAACAGACTTGGATACACTAGTTCATAAAAGAACTCTCCTGGAGTGATGTATATTTGGATGTGTTACTAAGTTGCTATTAGCTTGAGTTTTTTCGAAGGACTTAGTAGCAATGCAAGTTTTCTTATCAGTTTGATCTTTTTCACTTTTTGCGTATATTTTTCTTTGTGCAGAATTGGTGCTTTTTCCTTTTGCCGATCTTAGTATTTAAGAAGTTAGGGCTTCAGTTTTCTTCCCGTTGGACCATCTGCTTGAGCTTGTGTTTCTTTCCGTTACCTCACAGAGGAGAGCTGTTGTATATTATATTTAATATAGCTCATTCAAGTTCTGATGAGACTTTATTTGATCTGACCTGTTAGTCCATGGAATGTTATTTTCTTTTTCCTTTGGGACAGATATGTCAGTCGTAGGTTCCTACCAACTTTCATAGAGTCGTTTGGTCCTTCCATACTGTAGAGCTGATAGGACACAGTCCTCTGACTTTTCTGCCTTGAAAGTATTCTTTCTGTTGCATAGTGCGCTTGGGTCAGTCCCTTGACTTTTTATGACTTTGTTCGATTTGCAGAAGTTTCCTTTTTGGTTACATCAATGTAGATTGAATTCTTGAACAGAATAACTCATGATCTGAGAGTTGTGATGACTCTTGCCTTTTTGCTCAACGACCTTCCATGATTAACTTTACGAATATCCTTGCTGTCGCGATTGATCTGTAAATGATCATCTCTTACTGTCATCGTAGAGTTTACTCAACTGTTAGACTGTTGATCGTAGAGTTCGTTTTAAGGTCTCTCGCTTATAACATAGTCTGTTTTGTCGTAGAGTCTTCTTGACCCAAATCGTAGAGTCCGTTCTACGATTGATTGTCTTGATCGTAGAGTCTGCCTTAAATCGTAGAGTCTTCTTGACTGAAATCGTAGAGTTCATTCTACGATTATATTACACCAATAGATCAACCTAACAGTTTTGATCTATCTAAGTCTTAGTATAACACAAAAGACTTTTATACATTTATATCAAGAGATTAACCGAATAGTTTTGATCTTATCTAATACAACCCTTGTACATTATTTCTTATCATCAAATTTAACCATTCAATGTTCAACAAGTATTATTTAATTTTTGTTTTCACTAAAGAAATAAATAAAAACAACCTAAATATATATATTAACATATTACCCAGCCAAATTTAGATCTGTCCCTCCCCAAATCTGCCCACTTGCACCCGTCAACTTGAGACGCATTCAATTTAATTACTTTGACGCCATTTAGATTTAGATTTGTTTCACTTTTATTATCAAATTTAAATCGAAATCGATCAAAAATCAGTCGAATTGGTTATTTTTTTATCCAAATTATTGATCTTGTTGGTGTGATTTTAGTGCAAATTTTTTAAAATCAAGAGCAATGTAATGTGATTTTGATATTTATCTCTGAACAGACAATGTATTGCACTGTTTTTTGAACAAGCGGTACACCAATCTTATCTGTTTAAGAAGTCAAGAAGCAATACGGTTCATCGATTTTTAAATCGCTCTATATATACTTGTTTATTTTAATTATATACCTATATTTCATAGTATTATTATTTTAATATAATATTATATATCATTATAAAATTACTCAAACATATATTTTTATTATTTTCTTACTTTTGCATATTACTATCCGGCATGGGAAGAATTGTGATATTTATATGTCAACAAATTAATTTTTACAATTCAATATTAATTTCAATATCACATATCCGGGACTCATTTGTGGCGAATCGTCCGATATAGGCAGGCGATAGGTTTAAAAAAAATAAATGGTTGATGTGAGAGAAAAAAATACTATAGTCAAAAGGGGAAAACAAGTCGTCCTTACACTTTTCCTCCTCCCCAATCAACGACGAGCCTCCTCGATTGGCATGGCGATTTTTCCCTCTCGATCTTATCGATAAATATCACAATTCTTCCCATGCCGGAACCCTAATTCCTGTCAAAATTGATTGCACTTTGGCAGTAGCTGGCCATGCTACCTTGGTTCTCTGCGACTGCCCTCTCGAGAGAAGAGGACTCCTTCGATTCTAATTATAATCAAGTAGTCTTCTTCTTCGCTTCTTTTCAGCCTGCTTGCTGCAGATTCAGAAATGACCGCCGATACTCATTTCCCTAACTCCAAGGGCCTCCTTTGTAATGCCGCTGCTGGTGCTTCTGCTGGTTTGTAAATCAATATTTAGCTGTTGATTTTGATAGTTTTGTCTGGATTTAACTGATTCCGTTTGTTATAATTCCATTTATTGTTTTATTGGAGCTTATATTCTAAAGTTCAATACTTTGATGAATATTGACAAGCATTTTTAATTGGAGCTTATTGTATAAGGTTGAAAACTTTGATAAAAACTGACTAGATTTTTGATTTTTGTGGTTTGAATTTGGGAATTTGATGCAGGAGTTATTGCGGCTACATTTGTATGTCCTTTAGATGTTATCAAGACTAGGTTTCAGGTTCATGGTCTAGTGACCCTTGGTAATGGAACTGTTAGAGGTATGCAATTTTTCATGTATAGAATTTGTTTTATTTTGAACTTTAGCATGTGAGCACATGTCCACCACCTTCTAGAATGTAACCAATTTTAGTATAAGAATTAATAAACTCCAGAAGTCCCCAATTATAACTTTTTAGTGGTCTTTGCCCAAATTAAGTAGTTGATGCTGGGGACTTTTGAGAAAACTGTGTGCGTATGTGTGTTTTAACCCATTACTGTTGAGAATTCTTTGTATAGTGTGATATAGTGATGGTGCGAGACAGTGATGGATGGTGTGATATGGTGATGTATAGTGCGATAAGGAGATGTATGGTGCAATGCGGTGATGTATCATGCAATACATGTATACAGTATATTTGTACTACATAGCTGCCAATGTATCTCTTGTGTTTTTATTTTAAATAGTTTCGTGTATCAGACGATAATGTTTCAGATAAAGTACATCTAGGGTAATAATGTCGTAATTTGATGGAGTATTTGTAAGATGTCTTACAAGCTGTGCCTGAAACTCGTTTATGTTGACCAGGCAGCCTTATAGTTGGAAGTTTGGAACAAATATTCCAGAAGGAAGGATTACGTGGCATGTACCGTGGGCTTTCTCCCACCGTTCTAGCATTACTCCCAAACTGGGCGGTGCGTATGTTTCTCTCTAATTATTCGTTGTTTATGCCTTGGTAGCTATTGCATGCACTTTAGCATGAAAAGAGTATTTTTTTTTTCTGTTTCTCGTGATGCATATCTCATAGGTATGAGGATATTTGGTATTATATAATGCTAAAATGGACAGAGAAAGAGAATGGATGTGCAAGTTACCACAGACAGAGATGTATTTATATGTTTTGATGCACATGGATGCTGATATACTACCCTCCATACCTATGACCTCCTATAGTCTATTGTTTCCGGACCTTTTCACCAAGTTTTGAAAATAAACTCAGAAAACTTTGAATCATCCTCTAGGACCTCTACTCTAGCCGAAACCATGAGAATTTCTAAATCTTTTCCCCCCTCTTCAGGATGGGGACATGAATAACGCTTTTCTGTATCTCTCAAAAATAAAATTTATTTTATTAATTTGCTATTGATATTCAATCCTGAAGAGAAGGAAGATATATTTGGAAAGTGTTTCTATGATTTGGTAAAGGAATATCTGGTATTTATTTTAGTTTTTTCTTCTTCATCAACTAAAAGTACTAAACCTATAGAAACAGTTCTATATATTTTCAAAACAATGGAGGTTAAAGGAACTTTTTTCTCCGGTAAACCGAATTCACTCTGAAATAAAAGAAGGGGTTACAGTATTGATTATTAAACTTTATCTGAAAAAGAAGAAGTATTGATAATCAATATTGATCATTGTTACACACAGAGATGTAGTCATCTAGAAATATCACGCGACAGGCATATGAAACTAAATTCATTTATACCCATACAAAATTAATATATATGATCTAATTTCATAAGTACACATCTTACCTCTAAGATGTAATGAGAAAGTTCAGCTGTACAGTTTTTCTGTATATTTTCCTAATTCCTTACTTTACCTCTTGGAATATATTGCTATATCCTTGTTGTATATAGCACCCTTCCATTAGTAATGTTAATGGGGGAGTGAGTGACCTACCCTGAGGCAGGAACAGTGGTTGTGTGCACCAAGAAAGCAAGGAAGCTTGGAATATATCGCTATATCCTTGTTGTATATAGCACCCTTCCATGCTTTATAGATCTTCTTATTACACGATTCTTAGCAACTGGCCTATCTCAAGTCAAATGATAAATTATTGTCAACATAACTATGCTGGCCAAATCTTAACCACCCTTGCCAAAGTTTTGAGCTTGTCTGATGGGTAATAGGTTGAGATTAAAAATTCCAAACTCTCTCTCCGACCACTTCATTTTATTACATTATGTTTAGCTAGACATGATGTGTAGCTAAACATCATTAGTTCCTTTATTGGTAATAATATTCCTCAAAATAGATATTTGTAACCTCTCTCCCTCTCTCTTGTATTCTAGTGCGTCTGAATTGGTGTGATTAAGTTTACTAATATAAGTCATTATGTTCGTGCATGAGGATTCACAGCTTACATTAAATGCTTAAATGTAGAAGTGGTTTTCAGTTGTCCAAAAGTCCAGTGGTATATTAATCAAGTTGTTCAATTGGGATCTTATGTATAAATTTTTAGTTTTTGGCATAGCTTAACATGGCTGAAGTGTAATTTTGCTATTCATGTTATTCCCGCTTGTGGTAAAATTAAGCCATATGGTGAATGAAATTTAGCAGCATGCTTTTAGGAAAACCAACATCAAAGTTAGACTCCTTTTTCATAGAGAAAAATATTTTACCTTTTTCCCGAAAATAAATGTCCCATCCAACTTTTAGTGCAAATTGACTACTTTTAGAATCAATAAATCGTACTTTTATTTTGAACTATAGGCAAATGGACTATTCCAATAAACTACATAATTTACTACTAAACCCAAGAATTGTGCTTCCGAAAGTTTAAATAAATATGCTTAATTATTGATCTAAAAATGTTCAATCTGACCATTTAAGTCAAATGAGGGCACTAATTAAGAGATAATGGGAGTGTATGTCATATGTTTATCAAAATTGAACTCCAATCAACAAAGATTTAAGCAATATAATTAACTCTCTCTGTTTCATAAAAGACGTCTTAAGTAAAGTTTTCGCATAAACTAAGAAAATAAAATTGTAAGGGAGAGAATATAATGACAATTTACCCATGAATGGACCCCTATTTAAATACACAAAAGATTCTTTCTTTTTTCTAAAAGTAGTGGTCCCTAGGGTAAAATAGACTTTATTAACATTTTGAATTTGAATTGTGTACTTCAGACATCTTTTATGGGATGGAGGGGTACCATTTATAAGTTCATTGGGATGTTAGGAGCATATACTATATGTATCTCAAATTGTACACCAATCATGTAGGATTTAAGCGATATGATTTAACATTTATAAATTCATTTTGTTCTACTTATTCCACATGAAAGTAATAATCGACTCTTTAGTTACTTTTATTTCCCAATTAAGGTCCACTTTCATCTTTGTTCCTCCTATTTTTTTTTTGTTTCATCTCTCTTTATTATTCATTTTTCTTTTTGGATTTGGGGGGTGGGGGGGGGGGGGGGGGGGGGGGGGGTTTGACAAGGTTTGACACTATTTTGATGTTCGTCGATCTGTTCTATCGTCTTTCAACGAAGGCAGTGGGGAGGTCTGTGAGCATTGCTGAGATTTAGTTTCTTAAGTGACCTTTTTGTTATTACTTTTGCAGGTTTATTTTACAATTTATGATCAGCTGAAAAGTTTTCTTTGTTCTGATGGTTAGTCCATGACTTGCCCTATTTTTGATATCACAGATATACATGTCGAGCTGCCTTACATTTTCTTTTCTGTGTTTTATTCATCTTCTATTCTATAATAAATTCATTACCTTGTTTATTTTTTTTTTAAATTTTTAAGTAGATAATGTGTTTTTAGTTGTTGTGCATATGTAGATGGGAATCATCAACTTTCAATAGGTGCCAATATGATAGCTGCCTCTGGTGCTGGAGCTGCAACAACCATAGTGACAAATCCTCTTTGGGTTGTGAAGACAAGGTTTCAAGTACGTATCTCAAGTTAAAATCCATTACTATATGGGTTCATTTCCTACATCACATGTTTGAAATTATACGGAAAACACTTTGGGCTTATCACCAAGCTGTCCAAGCATTTGGTCGGACCAATCCTGACTCTCTTGAGTTGTTGTCTTTATATATATTATTGTTTTTGACTTTAGTTCCTTACATGGGAAAATTCAAAATTGTTTTGCTAATTAGTTTAGTAGTAATTCTTATGAGCCATTTGTAGTCCTTATAATAGAAAGAGTGTTAATTTTCTTTCTGTTCAAGAATTACTTTTGGTTGGACTAATTACTTCTTACCAACTTTTTCCTGGATTTTTTTAAATGTATCTAACTTCTAATTTCTATGCATGGTTTTTGAATGTATTGAATATCATGAAAACCAAATTGGATTACTGACTTTATGTTAAACCGATTATATATAAACTGTGAATGTACATTTTTTATGTTGAACCATAAGGTGCTTTTAGAGTGGAAGTGACTTAAATTATGCTTGGAGTATGCATTCTTTTGGTGGCTTGAGGTTGATTTGGTAGGATATTGAAGTCTCAGCAGTTCCTTAGGGTAGTATAGCTTGCCAGAATGGCAGAATATCAAGTACTCAACTACCACTTACATATGAGTCTAGCTGTTTGTATTTAGAAACAAACTATTAGTAAGCCTAAGTTGATTTTTGAAAAAAAACCTTGCAATTTGTATATTTTTTTGGTAGTAAGCTTGTAGGATCACGAGTCTATGTGGGGGACACCGATAAGGTCCACGGTACGCTTGCGTAAGGTGAATGCTGTCCGGATCGTTTTCTAGCAAAGTTGTATGGGGAAATACTCACAACACTTCAATCTGTCCCTTATATGGAAATGAGAACGTACAATTGCTTGTGTAAGGAAAATAGCAATAAACTTGATACAATCGACGATTAATGCAGAAGAAGATGCTACACACATCTATGAATTATTGTATGATAAGTCAATATTAAATCTCAAGAAAAACTAAGAAAACACTTAAAAATTCTCAAAGAAACAAAAGATGAAGAATAAATCTCTCAAGAAAATATATTGAATAATGAATAATTGTTTTCAAAGATTTAAATCTATATTTATAGTACTCTATGCATTCATAATCCTTAAACCAATAGGAAGTATCATTATATAAGAAACCTAACTAATTAAGGTAACAAAATACTTAGAACAACTGGAAAATAACATAACATGTCTTGGCTAGATCGCAGCCCAGCATCTTAACGCTGGCTATCAGTTCATTTGAAGCTCCAGGGCGCTGACCTTTCTGTTGTCCAACGCAGGGACGTTGACTCCAGGCCATTTTCCAGTGCTGGGTCTGAAACTCAAAATCTTATTTTTCTGATTTGCTTGGTTTTTGACTTGGGCTTGTTTGCAACACTTGAATTATCTTTAGATTTCCTTCCTTCATTGAATCACTTGCAATTTGATTAGTCCAAATTTCTTGAATCAATCTAACAAGCCTTTCCTTGAATCTTTTGGCTCGTGCTCGCGTAACCAGTCCAGTTAGAACTTGAACTAGATCCCCCAAGCTTTAACTCCTCGACTCCCATCCAAGCCAAGCATGCTTCATCAGACACCTAGAACCTTGTTGATGGTTTTTGTATCAAGCATAGTTCTCATAATTGGTCCAAACACCAACCCAGTATAGGGAGTGAGTCACTGATTCAACTAAAGGGTTGTTTAATTTATAAAGAAACAATAGTAGAAAGGAGTTTAGGATTGGTATGGGTAGCGCGCGGGCTGCCCCAGCTCCAAACTCATCTGGAGAATGAATTGGGCCTTATGTTGATGATCTATGTAAAAATACGCTAATAGATGCACATAATCAAGCTAAAGTGGAATAGTAGGACTCATAAATATATGACAGAATAAATATGTGCACACACACACACACATATATATATATAAACATACATATTTATAAGTATGAAGAGATATATAAAAGGAATATCAAAATTCTCCTCAATCAGATGAAAATGCGTAATAACTGGGAGGAGTGCAAAATCGTGAATGGGGATTTTGAGAAAACTTGGTCTATTTATTTGATTCAAATATTAACTGGAAAATATAATAGACAAGTGGACAAAATAGTGGTAACATTATAACAGAAACAAAGGGCCCTTAATAAGTGGGCAGAGATATCTTTTATGCTTAGTAACGACCCTTTCGGATTTATCTAAAACACTGGGTTGAACGACTTTACACAAACCCGGCTGGGTCAAGTGGTCAACTAGTCTTAATAGCAATCCAACCCGTTCTCGGCATTGGGTCGCTAGCTAGAGATCAACCAGCCGGACTGGTTCTGATGCTGGTATTGAGTTTAGCGTGATTTGTTCATTTTATTCCTAATTTAACAAAAGCTTGAACTTTATGATGATGTCTTTGTGAGGTTTGGAAATTTTCTTTAGAATTTTAGATATTGCTACTTTTATGGTTATTTTACAACAATTATATTATATTATTACACTTATGGCATTGACATATATAGGATTGTTTAGAGTGTTGGCTTTTATATTTGGTGCTGTATTTCACCATCTTAAGTTCACAATGAAGGCATTGAATCCCTGAGCATTTATGTTCCATCTTCTCTGTCTGCAGACTCAGGGAATGAGAAGGGGTGTAGTGCCATATAGGAATACATTTTCTGCTTTGAATAGGATCACTCATGAAGAGGGAATTCGTGGTTTATACAGGTTGGCTATTACTTGTCATGTGTGATGAATGTTGTCATGGTAGTGAGTGCATTTATGTACGTATGATTTTAATGATGTTGATGTTTGATATGATTAAACAGTGGTCTCATCCCTGCATTGGCTGGTATTAGTCATGTTGCTATCCAGTTTCCAGCATATGAGAAGATCAAAATCTATTTGGCAGATCGAGGTATATATTTTCACCTTCAGTTATGCATGATTTTTAAAAGAAAAAATTTTAAACATGGAAAGAAATTTCTTGCTGATATATTTAATGATGTCAGATAACACTACAATGGATAAACTCGGTGCAAGTGATGTTGCAGTTGCCTCGTCAGTTTCAAAAATATTTGCATCTACATTGACGTATCCACATGAGGTATGATGCCAAGAAAATTCCCTTGGTCTAACAAATCGAATTTTGTGATAAATATTTAGAGATTATCTGTAATCTTTTATTTATATTTATGTTTGTTTCTCAAGAAAAGTGGAGTGTGATGGGAAGCAGCCTTTGTGGGAAAAACCTCTGAAAGGACATTACAGTCACATCTTTATGAAAAATTATGTTTTTTATGCAAGTTCAAATAAAAATGTTGGTGAAAGCGAACAATTCTCATGTGATGTTAATGAAGTGTCTTTGTCAGCCTTTGGGGATGTTTAGAAACTTCTTCACTGATGACGCGTGTGTTGTTATCACTTTCTTAAGAAGAGTATGAGAGAACTATTACCATAAATAAAATTTTGATCTTTGTTATTCACAAGTTTATGCAAAGTTAGGGAAGAGGTTACTTGGATTTTTGGGGGTGGGATAGTGGTTGTTGGGGAAGAGGTCATTTTTCATTCAGTCATATTAGGTTATAAACCCCCTTCCCTTCCTGCATCTCCTTCGTCTGTCTGTCTGCCCTTGGTCTTTAATTGGCAACAAACATCATCTGCATTCATCTCCTTTTCTAGAGTGTCGCCTCGATCAACTTAATGGCAACTTTGTACAACACCATTAACAGAGCCCTATCTTGAACATATTAGGTTAGCTACCAAGATTTCCCCCCCCCTTCCATAACTATTCTGTGGCACTGTTCACCTGTGTTTTCAACTGAGTTTCCTTGCTTTCCTGCTCTATCTTCCTCAAGAATTTCTCCATGTAAGCACTGTAGAATATGTTCTTGCAAAATATATGTGCAGGTTGTGCGTTCAAGGCTTCAAGAACAAGGACACCACTCTGAGAAGCGATACTCTGGTGTGGTTGACTGCATTAAAAAAGTGTTTCAGCAAGAGGGTATCACTGGTTTTTACCGTGGTTGTGCCACCAACCTGCTCAGGACTACCCCAGCCGCTATGATTACATTCACCAGCTTTGAGATGATTCACCGATTCCTTGTTTCTACTTTCCCTCCTGATTCACGGCCTCACACATTGTGAAGTCTAGGGCAGGTTGAAGCAATTTACACAGCTTCAACGTCCATCTGTCTAGCTAATCTGGTCGATGTTTTGTTCCATGAGATGGTATAGTTCCTTGATCGATTGTGTATTTTAGTTGTTATTGATAGATGTAGCAACATCCAAAAGCAATTTCAACCCTCAATGCCCTTCTGTATGCCGTAAGGTCAAGTCTCCCAAGGGTGGGGAGGAATATGTTACAGTACAGACGGTGATAATGATGAAAAAGTGTTGCAATGCAGACATTTGAAACTTTTTTGCAACTTCATTATCTTGAATTGGGATTGCTGAACAGAGAAAACCTTTAAGATGGTCAGCCTTAATAATACACTTTATATCTCTACTTTTTGATAGAACACTAATCTCATTTATACGTCTTCGTCTCTCAATTGTCATTGGGCTTAAGGTTTCACATTCTAGAGTTATAAATGATCAAATTTATGACCAGTGATTCGGGATGGCTGTGTTTTGTTTTTTGAGCTTGCTAAAGTGCGTGATTATTGGACCAGCATCTTTGGTGAAAGAAACATCTAGCACGCACTTCAATCCCGAGCAGTGGGATGACTCTTCAGTAACATCTTGCCACTTCAATCCCGACCAGTCGGACGACTCTTCGGTAATACCCAAGATGGGTATTTTTTGTTCAGTTTTATTCCGGACCTTACTATGCTGTGAATCATTGGACAAGTAGAAATAAAGCAAACATTATCCACATGTTATTGTAAGATATGATAGAAATCACATTGTAAACTGTCGTTATAGACTATAGGGACGGTCAAAATCATCGTTATAGACTTATAACAACACTTTTCACGTAAAATATCAAAAAATCACGTGGAAATATCAGTCCTTAAAATATAAGGTGAGTTGAAGATCATAATAAACTAATTGCGTCTCTTTGCTTAGCATTTTATGAAAGAGGAAGGTAAATGAAAGAACAACTTTTTTTGCTTGCTGGTGTGCGAGTGTGAGAACCCTTCAACTTTGTTTTTGGGCTTCAAAGACGGAGAATACAACTTGTCTCATCACCAAAGTATTTTATAGACAAGCTGGTATCCGATTTATGGGACAAACTTAATAAACTAGTTGTGTCTAAAGTCACCGATGAATTATTTATTTTAATTTTTTAAGGATGAGGTGGAATTTCCCTAATGAATGTGGAAAGTTGAAGAAATTAAAGAATATTCCCCTTAACGAGGACTTCCACTACACTTAAAGCTGTGAGGTGGGGCAGTTCATAAAGAAATTCTTCATGCTTTACATCTGAATGTGAGTGTTAGATTTACTGATAAAGGACATAGACCCCATTGTATACCTCAGGAAATAAAGATAGTCACTCACTTTATGTTCTTTAGAGAACTTGGAGGTCCACTCAGTAAGTCACGTAGTCCTCCTCTCTTAGCAATTTTTTAGAAATTTTGTACAAAAATCACAATTATTTGGCTCAAAAACTAATATTTATAGTGCTCTAAAAGGCAGCAAAGTTGATTGAAGCCATTAATTCAAGAATTTGACTAAACTTGTTCGGTGCTTCCCGGCGAGTTTGCTTTAAAAAGTTGCGAATTCTCTCGTGGGGTTGTCGAGAATTACAACCTAGGTTCTTGGTTTCCCATAGATTTGAGTCTTAAGTGTAGTCTTAATGGTTAACAAACCCTCGATCACTATAGTTATGTAATAATCTTTTCCAAAAGATTAGAGTTGCAACAATATAAGATTTACCAAAGGGAAGTAGATTGTAGCAACAAGTACACCACATCCTTTGATGGTATGGTGGGGAGGGGAATGTGAGGAGCAGGAAGGACTCATCTCTTACCCTTCATCATTGGGTGGTCGGTTTTAAAAAGAAGTCTAAAGCAACCAAGAAATATAAGTGCGCTATACTTTCATAATTCATTGCAAGTAAACAGTTGCCACTATGACCCTCAAAATATCATAATACGCCCTTTTATTTTTATAAAATAAGAGAGTAATAAAATAAGAGAACAAAATATGATCATCCGTCATATTTCTGTTTCTGACTCTTCTTTCTAGTTAGTTACCATAACTGCAATCCTATTTAATTGGAGACGGCTATTACAAGAACAAGTTGGCTTCTTAGGAAACTAATCTTGAATATTGCAAGCACCAAACTTCATAATTTCCATGTGTGCTAAGCAGCGACATGAAATTACAGCAGGAAATCTGTTTAATTAACCCTTGATATCAGTGACGGTAACAAAAATTGAGTAATGATGGTTTTTGATGAATGATGCTCTTCTGCCATGTGAATTACGACCAAACCATCATTCCTTCTCCATCCAAAAAGCTAGAGGGTACTATAGTAATTATGGTAAAGGTGCCACTACTGTCTGCCAAGTGATTAATGAAGGAAGTGGCGATCCCGGGTTATGATGTGTAGCTCAGTCTCCTGGGTCATGAAAACAAAACATTGAATTTCTCCAACTTCCATTTCTTTCATCATCAATGTAATCATGCTATGGCCAACTAAAACAAGTGCCCCATATGTATATATATATATATATATATATGTATGTATGAATTGATCCATAACAAATGATAAATGATGTTTAAGAATTTATTTTTGACTATCATATGTTTATTATCCATTTATATATATATGTATGTATGCGTGCTGAATTAATTGATACCGAAGTATGTAAATAATACAATATGGTTATGATGTCGCTAACAAACTGTTAGATGGTGGGACTAAACATTGACTTGATTGGAATTACGTTTAACTCATTATTATAATCTATAGCATGAAAAGTTTAGCCTTGAATTATTATAAGTAACAATGACATATAATCTTCCTTCCCAATGTTAAATAGGCAATCATAATCAACTAGCTTAAGAAAATTCTAGCTCCCCCAATTGGTAAAAGTCATGCCTGAATAATATTTTAGTATATATTGTGATTTTTATAATTAATACGTATTGTAAAGTTGAGATTTAAAGATATAATAATTCTGAAATATTACTCAAAAAAAAAAAAATCTGAAAAAATGAGTTGAATTCTTATAAATTATCAATATCAGATGGTATTAATTGTAAGAATATTATCAGAAGATCAACCGTGTATTTCCTTAGGAACTAGAACAATTTATTTATTAAATGAAGTGTTGTTGCAATTCGAGCCTTAATTTTGTTTTAATTTAAGTTGGAATAAATATACACTAAATTAGAAGTAAGTGCAAAGTTCAAGGTCCCCACACCGAAAAGGGAGGAGGAGGATCATTTTGACAACACACACAAGAATAAATATAAGTATACAATATTTAAATATAATATTTATCTTAATTATTAAAAAATATAATATAATATTAAAATTTATGACATGTTTCATTTTTTAATAATTAAGATATATTTAGTGTTTAATTTTGTGTTTAAATATTATATATGTAGATTTATCCCATATTCTTGCTCAGCTAAAGGCTTAAAAGTAAGAAAATACAAAAGCGAAAGAGTTTTATATGTTTGTCAAAGATTTTTATCAAATTATAATATATTATATATGAAATTAGATAAAATTATAAAATTAATTTATTATATTAAATATGTCGTTAAAATATTATTAATTATAATTATTTACATTATTCGTATTAAAAAATTAACATATAAAATTATAAAATATATTATTTTTTAAAATAAATAAATTAATATATTGATTAATTTTATATTAAATATGGATCAAAACTAAAGTAAAATTATAAATTATAAATTATAAAATATAAATCATTTGCGAGTTTTATTAGAAACGGATCCCATAATATACTGTTCACTTGTCGAATAATCTCTCCAAAAGTACAGCTCCATGAACATCTAGCGGCTTTAATTATAAGATTTTCTTAGGTCACATTCTAAGCGCTGAAAATAATATATAATAATATTTATTTATGTATTTGCACTGAATTCAATGCATAAAAAAATACTAATATACTAGTGGACCCCATGTATTGAATTCCGTACAAATATATAAACAAATAAAATTTATCATTATTTTCCGCGCGCACATGCTAAGAGGACCCTTAATTATAGTCACACGTAGCTTCGACCCAATTAAGAAAATCTTTATCTTGATTTCGTGGCAGTGCCTTATTGGACTTTCAGGGCTTGGAGTAGGAAGCATGGCCGCTTTATCAGGACTCAAAGCATATAAGAACATCGTGAGCTAGTGGGACCCAGTCGGAACGCTCTCCTGGGACCGAGTAATCGCCGAACCTAAATAGATTTGGTTCCAAACCAACCATTTGAATTTTTCGAACGTTGAAGTCACGGTAACAGGGACAGCTGAATAGACGGATATACCCCCTTCTTTACACACTAATTTCAATTTAAATATACTACTAAATTTGTCTTTAAAAGAAATGTCTATTTTTGGAAAGAGCAAATACTATCACAAAATTAAAGACGGTGATAGTGTTGAAATTATTGTAAGAGTATTGCTACACTTATTAAAAATTCTTACAAAATAATTTGCCAGTATGATTAGTAAATAATTTATTATACATGAATAGATCCAATAATTGTAATAAATTACAACTATACATATAATTTTCTATCTCTTTTTTGTAATCATTCTGTAGTATTATTATTCTAAAATAGGAAAAACGATAATTTATTTTTATCCTCCTTTTGTATTCGATCTTTAGTCATTAAAACATTATTGCTTCTTAATTAATTGAATGTGGGAAAAAAGACAAGTGTAAGTTAACACGATAACATAGAAAAATGAGGAAAAAATGGTGGAATTTTTCTTCTAAAGCTACTCTCAGTGTGGCACTAAAAATTATGTTATTATAATATTAATTACGAATAAGTTTAAGTGCACAAATTTTGGAATAAAAATTCAAACACAAATTTTATCATTAAAAGTAAGATTTGGTGTAAAAATCTATGTCAGACTCCACTTTTTAATAATAAAAATAGAATTTATATTTGAGTCTGTGTCACAAAATTATGTTAATAGACTTGTCAATTAATTATTCATGAACTATTATCACATAAGAACTCACATTGTTTTATTTTTAATTTATTTTTGCTAAAACAGGAATTAGTCACATTAAGTTCTAACATACTTGAAACGTAAGTGAGCTACATAAAAATCGTGGTCAAACAAAAAAAGAAATTATTATTTTTTTGTTATGTACAAACTTTTACCACGAGAGACTCTAATCTTGAAATGGAGGAAGAATTAAGAACTAAGTACTT
This sequence comes from Hedera helix, assembly GCA_947179155.2. Classification (NCBI taxonomy): domain Eukaryota; kingdom Viridiplantae; phylum Streptophyta; class Magnoliopsida; order Apiales; family Araliaceae; genus Hedera; species Hedera helix. The sequence continues at coordinate 59,311,796 of OX359264.1, read as the reverse complement.
TTTGCTAGGTAACGTTTTGTGAATGAAGACTTAAATTTTATGTAATTAAATACACGTGTCATTATTATATATGTAGGTTACTTAATATTTATGCTTATACAAATAGTCAATCACAATATTTATAACAAAGTTAGAAATAGAGTAATTATGTGATCCAATAAATAATGATGCCAAAGATTTTTAAAATGAGCACTCTATATATATGAGTTGTATATAAATATCAGAATAATTGTTATTTTACGATATTTATTTATAAAGATTACATGATAATTATTCTTTGTTATATAAAAACAACTTATTTTGTTAAAATTATCAAATAGACTGTCTAATTTAATCCAAAGCGTATCCCAACACTATATAATAAACTGCCGACAACCTCTAGTACATAGCAACCTTAAACAAGTGGTTTTTTGCTAATAACGTTATGAATACTTCGATTGAAAGAAAACCAAAGGTGGAAAGGAATCCAAATTCGAAGGGCAATGGCACAGCTTGTGGTGTAGTTGTTTGGTTAATTAAGTTTTTATTACTCCACAAGGTATTACTACAAGGCCACCAACAACCATGTATGCATTAACTGAAAATGACCCTTTGCCTACTACTAACATGTAGCTGTTTTTTAATATTTGATGTGTGTTCGAGGCAACAAATCTCTTTATTATACGAAGTAGTATATGATTTTCATTGCTTTAAGATAAAAACTTCCTCTAATTGGCTATTTATAGTTATGAACATGGAACTTAAGAGGAAAGAAAGCCATCTTACTTGTAAAATAGTAAATCTTTTTGTTCCTTTTCCCGTCATTGTTTCCTAATTAATTCTTACGGGAAAGCTGGTGAGGTGTTAGGTTAGTAGTTAAGGTTAAGTTACTGTAATCTTTAGGTCTTCGATTTAAAAAGTTACAGAATCAATTCTCACTTAAGATGAATTTATTTCTTACTTTACATGAAGCGTGTTTTCTCCTAGACGTGAAATTTGTTTGGTCTGTGAATTTATTTTTTCTTCTTCTAATAAGACATGATATACTTAATTATGAATTATATAGTACTCGACCAAAAATAATGAGGCTTAAAAAAAATTCCTACCAGGAATGAATGGAGCTTCAACATCTGTGATTTCACAAAATCATGAGTCATGTGATATTGAGATTTATTTGTACAGTGTTTGTAAACTTGTTTAAATTTAGACTAAATACAAGAGTAAAATGACATTTAAGATGTTAAAAGAACAAATTAAAAAGAAAAATATGTTTATATTTTGAAACAAATGAAATACTATTTGTTTACGAATAAGTATAAGTATATAATATCAAAACACTATATTTATCTTAATCATTAAAAAGTGAAGTATAAAATTAAAATTTGTCTCATATCTTTCATTTTAATAATTAAGATAAATATAATATTTAATTTTATATTTAAGTTTTATATATACTTGTTAATTATTTGTTTACTCAAGGAAATGCTACGAATGGGACAATTAGTGTTTAGTTGAAAATCTACATAGAATATGTATGAGAAGGGCCCGTTGAGTTTTAAAAAAATGATATAAATCAACCAAGGGATAGAGTAATCAAATATATCTGCTGGTAGGGTTAGTGAGTTATATTCAACATCAAGAAAGAAGACAAATCCACCCACAACTACTCAGAATTTGAATTTTAATTGAATTGGAGTGGAGGGATTCCATCATAATCAAAATATTTAGAGCTAATGGGAAACTCAATATCGTGGCAAAAATATAATGCATTTTTTGGAATATGTAATGGACGGCAGAGGTCAATTTATATTCGTAAATACTCCCTCTGTGGAATATCATAGATATAATTTTTTTCACATAATATTATTTTGACAAAATTCAAGTGAATGTTAATATGAAAATAGTATATTTTCTCGTGACACGTTATGTAACACCTCAGTCCCACATCAGTTAATGTGAGATATTTAGATGTGTTTATAAGGACCCAAGTTGTTATCATTAATACCTTCAGTCATGACCTTTTGGGTGAGCCTGTGGTGGGCTAAGATGACCCAAGAAAATATTATTGAGACAGCTCATTGGGCTTTATTCTGCTGTGATTTGATTCGGACTCGAAATTTGACCCGGATCGTTACACGTTAGAAGTCCAAAGACACATGTTTATGTCCAAAGACACATGTTTATGTTAGCATATAAATTATGATATGAGTTAATATCGTAATTTAAAATTTGACTTTCTTAATTTGTGTTGAACTGATCTCGTAATAATTTTGTTTGACAACGTGAGGATGTTTTTGAGGAATAAAATATAAGATAGGTACAAGAGTCAAATTATCATCTTGCAATTTAAGTTAATTTCATTAATCTCTCTTGATCGAAAGAGAAAATCTCACAAGTACTTTAATTACATGTATCTATAAATATATTTATGATCTTCCCTTTCTTTTCTTTTTTTAGTGATAAATTAACATAAGGAATAACCAAAAGCATGGATTTTAAAAATATTAACACGTGAAAGCGCAGTTAAAACATTTGATTTAAATTAATTATATGTGAAGGATTTTAATAATATGTATGTTATCACATGTTTACACAAATACATTAACGAGAACCAAAAATCATACCCTCGAAGCGTGATCTTTTGGTGCGGAAGAACTCGTACGGTTGAAAAGCCAAAGCCAAAGCCAAACCCAAACAGTCGTCTCCGAACTACAGAATGAGAACGGAGAACTAATTCACGATCCGTCACAAATTTGGGAATTCAGTTGTTATTTTAGGAGAACTGTGGCTTAATCAATATCCAGTATATTGATAATTGATGATGGGATGATCTCAGATGAACTGAGGTCGTGGGTTTTATAGGCGTAGTGGTTTAACCCACTCCCTATAAAACCTCCAACCACTCAGTCAACTTAACGTTATAATTATAACGTTATAATTATAACGTTAAAGACTGAGTCTCAATAGCCATATGACTAACAACCAAATGGGTCGGACCCTCCATGGGCGCCCCATTTAAATATCCAAGATCCAATATCTCCCACTCGCCCATGGCGGGGACGACGTAATCATCACAACTGCTAAAAATTAGCTCAAACCAAAATAACATGTATTCATATTTGCCGGATCGTGTGACCGTTGAGTTCACCTGTAATGCGGGAGCTCTACATCAAACCCGTTAGGGCCAACATAGAGGCATCTACCCTTTCAAGAAAACAGTGCGGGAGCTCTCACGTCAAACTCAATTAGTTTACGTAGAGACTACAACCTATAAACTCATAGTACCCCAGACACATTTGAATTTCACTAGGTTAAGTATCTCTAATCCCTCAGAGAGTCATACTTAACCACCTTTGGGCCCAAGTCCATTTCGTATCTCACTTATTACTATATCGCTATCGAAGCGCTATAGTTGTCGACAATAAGTGCAGAACGAGGTAAAATCAAATTATCTTCTCTTTGCCCTAATACTATTCAGATATGAATCAACTGCTTTCCCAGAATCGGTCCTTAGAGTCTCATCAATCTTGACCTTAGGAATCGAAACCAAAGTAGCAACACTAATCCATGTCTTTGTAGTATAGTCAAAGATCACAAAGAGCACTTGATGTAGGAATAAAGATTTTGTCTTACAGGACTCACACGGTGAGGAAACAGGGATCCATTCACTCACCTCCTTTACATGGTCGTTAAGCACATGTAACACTCTCACAACATACTATTCTATAGCCTTGTTGTGCGGACCTTAGTCTAGTCACTCCTAGAGTGTCTAACTCGAACATTTCAAAAAATGCTCGCTTATCAAAGCGCCACATTTGAAATTTCGCGTCCGGTTATCATGTTATGGCAGACAATCTCATTTATATGAGCATATGTCATATGGTCATGCCATACGGATCTTAGTTCAGTCGCTCCACAAGCGCCTAACTCGAATTTCTAGATTGCTCGCTTTCCCAAGCGCCAACTCTGAAACTTCGCATCCGGCTATCAATGCAGGTTAATATAGATGGTGGGGCATTCTATATTCAGTTAATCCAAATTAACTTCATCTTGGCTCATGCCAAGGCGACATAATATTTCATATTGCTCGCTATCAAGCGCCAATTGATTGTTATCCAAAACATCAAAATTCGCTACTCAAAGCGCCAATATGAACTGTCTCAACCTTGCTCGCTCTTCAAAGCGCCAAGGGTGATTGCTCGTGTGAGTGAGCCAATCAACCTGTTGACATATATTTAGTGTGTGTGCATATCCAATATGCATAATAACTGTGTGAACCATTAATATTTATCATATGCGCTAAAACAACACAATCATAAGTAGGAACAAATGAATCTCGCATAAATGATAAATATCTCGATACAACAATGAATATCTTTAATACAAGCCAAATAATGAGTGATATACAATAAAATAAGAAAGTACATCAAACCCTACGAAGCCCTAACGAATTAACATGCCTACAAAAAGCATCTCTCGGTATCGGTTTCGTCAAGGGATCTGCTACCATAAGGTCAGTGGGCATGTACTCCAATATCACCTCATTATTTGCTATGTTCTCTCTAATGAAGTTCATCCTCAAGTCAATGTGCTTCGTCCTGCCGTGATACTTAGGGTCCTTAGTGTAACCTAGGGCCGCTGTGCTATCACAGTAAACAGTCACAGGATCTGAAGCATGAGGGACGACTCCAAGATCCTCAAAGAATCTCCTCAACCACATGGCTTCCTGAACAGCTGACGTACATGCTACAAACTCCGACTCCATCGTTGAAAGAGCAACGCAAGTCTGTTTCTTGCTACACCAAGTGATGGCACCACCATGTAGCAAGAATGCATATCCTGAGGTCGACTTGCGCACCCCTTGGTTACCTCCCCAACTAGCATCAGAGTAACCAATCAAGCGCAGGTCCGGTCCTCCATAGCACAACATGTAGTCCAAAGTACCTTTCAAATATCGCAAGATCCTCTTGATTGCCCTCCAATGGGCAATTCCAGGATTTGACTGATAACGACCGAGATAACCGATTGCATATGCTATGTCAGGCCGAGTACACACAACTGCATACATTAGCTTTCCTATAGCACTGACATACGGGTAGTGGGACATTTTCTCAATTTCCTCGGGAGAATTAGGGCATTGCTCGGGTCCAATGGCATCACCTTTAGCGATAGGAGTGTCTATGGGTTTGCAGTTGCTCATTTGGAATTGCTCCAGAACCTTCTTAAGGTAAGTCTCTTGAGACAAACCAAGAAGCTTTCTTGAGCGATCTCTATAGATCTTAACTCCAAGAACATAAGCTGCTTCTCCCATGTCCTTCATCTCAAAGTTAGAGGACAACCACCCTTTGGTGGTAACAATCATCTCCTTATCGTTCCCAGCTAGTAGGATGTCGTCGACATACATCGATAGGATAAGGAATTTATCTTTGGATCGTTTAATATACACACAATGGTCTTCCTCGATCATCGTAAACCCATCACTAATGACGGCTCGATGGAATCTCAGATACCATTGCCTAGATGCCTGTTTCAAACCATAGATAGAACGTTTGAGCTTGCAGACTTTGCGCTCTTGTCCTTCTATGATGAAACCCTCAGGTTGATCCATGTATATCTCCTCAGCTAAATCTCCATTGAGAAAAGCTGTCTTAACGTCCATTTGATATAACTCCAGATCCAAATGTGCGACAATTGCTAAAATGAGGCGAATTGAGGCAAACCTCACAACCGGTGAGAAGGTTTCCTCGTAATCAATTCCCTCTTGCTGGGTGTAGCCCTTGGCTACAAGACGAGCTTTGTACCGATCGATGGAACCATCCGCCTTGCGTTTGACTTTAAGAATCCATTTGTTCCCAATAGCCTTTCGCCCTGGTGGAAGGTCAACCAAGTCCCAGACTTGATTAGTCCTCATGGATTCCATCTCATCTATCATTGCAGTCATCCACTTATCACTAGCAGTAGATGATAGAGCATCTCGATAAGATCGAGGTTCCTCATCTTCATGCGTATCGGCCAGAAAGGCATTCCCCTCAATCTCAAAGAGACGACGTGGAATGTTGCCCCTTTGACTTTTACGCATTTGAGGAACAAGAGACTCTTCATTTGATGGAAGAGTACTGCTTGAAGGCATGTCACTCCCACTATCTACAGGAGCCTGAGGAATAGCCTCATCGAACTCAACTGTACGAGTTGGGGCGCCCAAATCTTCCTCCATCTCATAAAAGTTCATCTCTTTGCTCATATCACCTCTGTTAGGGAAATCCATCTCAAGGAAATCTGCATCTCGTGACTCTATCGCCGATACAGTCCCATCAGTTTGCTCTCCAACGAACACGTAGCCTTTGGAGTGTTCAGAATATCTTACAAAGATACACTTCTTACCCCTCGGGCCCAACTTCCCATGTTCATGGGAAGTGTTGTGCACATAAGCTGCTGATCCCCAAGGCCGCATATGGCCCAATTCGGGCTTTCTGCCGGTCCACAATTCATATGGGGTGGACTGAACGGATTTCGAAGGTACACGATTAAGTATATATGTCGCAGTCAACAATGCATCACCCCAATAGGAGATAGGCAAATTTGTTTGCGCCATCATAGACCTAACCATGTCTAATAATGTTCGATTCCTCCTCTCCGCCACACCATTTTGTTGCGGAGTTCTAGGGATTGTCAGTTGCCTGATTATCCCTCTTTCTTCACACAGTTCCTTGAACTGATCGGATAGATACTCGCGGCCTCGGTCAGTTCGAAGTGCCTTAACACTTTTATCCAACTGTTTCTCGACCTCAATCAAATAACGTCTAAAGCATTCTAATGCCTCAGACTTATGAGAGATCAAAAAGGTATATCCGAAGCGCGTATAGTCATCTATCATTGTGAGAAAGTAGGAACGTCTATTCCTTTCTTTCACATTCATAGGGCCACAGATGTCTGAGTGAATGAGTTGCAATGGCGTTTCTGCCCTAGTGGCTTTACCAAATGGTTTTCTAGTTGACTTTCCTGCTAGACAATGTTCACAAGTGGGTAGATTGACTTTAGCGAGTGGGCCTAAAAGACCTGCTCGAGCTAACCTAGTCATTCTATCCTGTCCAATATGGCCTAATCTAGCATGCCATTGAATTGAACTAACATTATCATTCTCAACAAGCAAGGAATAGGAATCATTACTATTAATGCTAGAATTAACAATATCCAAAACCATAAAACCATTATTAATAAAACCATATCCAAAAATATTCGTCCCATGCGAAATTATTACAACGTTGTTCTCAAAACTAACAGAATAGCCTAAACGAAGTACTGACAAAACAGAAAATAAATTCTGCCGGACATCCGGCGCATAAAGTACATCATGTAGGGTCAATGCAGAGCCTCCTCGCATTTCCAGTTTGTAAGTGCCAGTGCCTAGCACGTCCACACTGGAATCGTTCCCCATGAATACTTTTCTGCCAGCCGGAATGCGGCGGTATTCCACGAATCCACTCCGATCTCTAGCTATGTGGTCCGTTGCTCCTGAATCTACAATCCACATATGGAGAGAATGAGCAACCATTACAGTACTTGATACTAAACACATAGATAGATTAGGACTAGGAATTACCTTCTTCGGCTCAGTGCATTCACGAGCGAAGTGTCCCGCCTTGCCACAATTGTAGCATGCCATCTTGGCCTTGTCCTTTTTGCCAGCACCTCGCTTGCCTCTTTTCCGTTTGCTGACACCACCACTCGCAGCCATCTTAGGCGCAGTAGGATTAGCAGATTTCTTGCCCTTCTTTGGCTTGAACCCTTTATAAGAGCTCGATTCAGCTACATATGCCCTGGAGGACTTGACAACGTCAAGGCGCTCAGCCTCGAGCTCCAGGTGGCGACGAATATCATCAAAATTTTTGATATTCTCGTTATGGGTCATGTTGACCCGCATATGTTCCCAACTGTCGGGAAGAGAGCGAACCACTGCTGAAATCTGCTGCTCGTCTGACAGCTGAGTCCCACCGGATTTTAATTCCCGGATCATGTTAGCCATGATTCGAAGGTGTTGTTTCATAGTGTGGTTATCACGTTTTTTATAACCATCGAATCTTATGGCTAACTCTCTCAGCCTTGTCAGCGAGGTGCCGCCAAACTTCGTCTTGAGAGCTTCCCACATCTCATGTGCCGTTGAGTATTGTTCATACTCAAACAGGAAGTCGTTGTTCATGCAGCTCAGCAACGTTATGCGAGCGATTCGGTCCTTTTTGCGCCAACTTTCGAAGGCTACAACCTTGACCGGATCCTTTGCATCTTCACCGTCTGGTTTTGTCATTTTGGACAGCAGGGTTTCTTCAACCTCTTGCTCCTCCAAGACCATCCTAACCTTACGGTGCCAAACATCGTAATTATCTCCGTCTAACTTGTTTCCTTGATTAAGATCTGCGATTATGTGTTTTGAAGCCATTTCTGTTTCGGAAAAAATTGATTAGAGATATTCATAGTTCACCAAAGTATAATTATATCTTAGCCGCACGAATCAAATTAACATAAAAATAATTAGGACATAAATATAAAAGGGAGACTTCGCCAAGCTTAGGAATCACAATTCATATAAATGTCCAATTATTTAAACTTAATTTTCGGCGCTTAAGACATTTAATTTAGGGAATAATTTTAATTAAATTACTACCACCTAAATCACTCCCACTAGAAATATGTGTGCATGTGCAATTACAGCATAACAATTTAATTCCATGTATCAAACAATTAATATTTCAAAATATTAACAAAGGAATTAAATAATAAGCAATATTACACAATTTAATATACCAAGTATATTATAAACACATCAAAAAATTTCCCAAAAATTTCTAACAGTGTATTATCATCATAAAAGGTTACTGTAATTTTCTGGGATTTTTCTGATAATTATTCTAATTATCACAATTAATTAATCATTGCACAATTAAGTTGGAAATTAACAAAAATATCCAAATATATTAATTTTCCAAAACAAACAGTGGAAACATCAATTATATGCAAATAATTAATTTCTGTAAAAATTTCGGAATTTATTAATTTCATTTAGTATTTATAAATCATTTTCTTATATAAAATAATTAATAAAAACATTTTCTGAAATTAATTAATGAACCGGGCGGGTCAAACAACTGGGCGGTCAACAGGAAAAAACGCGGGTCGGAACCGGGTCGCGGGTCAGCGCGCGGGTCAGGCGCGTGCATATCACGCGCCAGCTGCTGAAGGACGTCCGCGCATTGCGCGGGCGCGTGGTATTTCCGCGGCGGCACAAGGCGCGTGTATAACACGCGCCGCCTTCCCGACCTCCGTTCGCGATGTTGTTTTTTCCGTTGTGATCGTCTGGATGAGCTGAGTTCAATGGTGTGCTCAACCACAATTTTGGGAGCTTCCATGATAGTGTTGTAATGAACGTGCAAGCCACTGAGAGTGATTATTGCACTTCATCTTCAACCTCCAGCCATCAGATCGCGAATTTTTCTTACAGAGGCCATAACTTGGTCATTTCTTATCCAAATCATGCATATAATATATCTACGGAAAGCCCATAAAATATTCTACGCATACATGCCAAAATCACATGAAACGGATTATTACCCAGAAAGTTATGGCAAATTAAAGCATGCGGTTTTCATTTTTATACATGCTTTCATGGCATATTGTGTAAACAGTACATACATATGATCTTACAACCATGCTCTGATACCAATGAAGGATTTTAATAATATGTATGTTATCACATGTTTACACAAATACATTAACGAGAACCAAAAATCATACCCTCGAAGCGTGATCTTTTGGTGCGGAAGAACTCGTACGGTTGAAAAGCCAAAGCCAAAGCCAAACCCAAACAGTCGTCTCCGAACTACAGAATGAGAACGGAGAACTAATTCACGATCCGTCACAAATTTGGGAATTCAGTTGTTATTTTAGGAGAACTGTGGCTTAATCAATATCCAGTATATTGATAATTGATGATGGGATGATCTCAGATGAACTGAGGTCGTGGGTTTTATAGGCGTAGTGGTTTAACCCACTCCCTATAAAACCTCCAACCACTCAGTCAACTTAACGTTATAATTATAACGTTAAAGACTGAGTCTCAATAGCCATCTGACTAACAACCAAATGGGTCGGACCCTCCATGGGCGCCCCATTTAAATATCCAAGATCCAATAATATGAAAATAAATAGATTTTTTTATAATACAATATAATATATAAACATGAATTAGGCACCAATTAGTCATACGTATTCCTTTTACAATCGGTGTACGAATAATGAGTGTGCCAAGTCCTCTCCTAAAACCCTCTTATTGTTGAGGTTGTAATTGATAAAGTAGAATAAAGGAATCCATGTTCATGCACTCTTCCATTGATAAGCAAGAAGGGAAAGAGAAATGACTAGTGATGAATTTTTTTATAAATAAATATAAAAAGAAATTCAAAATTTGTCATTAAACATAAGACCGGAATCTTAATTGTCATTTTAATATTTGTCTAATTAAATTATTTGTTTTATACCTAATAATTGTATAAATTACTATTCATAGTACTCAAATAGGCCATCCCCACCTAAAAAATAAAAATGTGTGCGTGAGAGAGAGATAGAGGGTAATCAATCATGGGTTATTCTCAGGTAGGTCAGTGAATTAAATTAACCCCATAAAAATATAGAAAATTTTAGACTTACTCTCAAAATTTACCCGCTAACTCTACTTGCAAAAAAAATAAAAGAGTATGGTCCCACTTTATTTATATTTTACAAATAAAGTGGAACCATGCTTCTTTGTCTTATATGAAGGTAAGATTTATGGGTCAAATTTGAGAATAAATGTAGAATCACTCTAAAAATATACATGCATCACGCTAACTTAAGAAATTCATAAAGCCTTGGCTCTTAAAATAATACCACTAACAATCATCATTCAGTTGAACCTTTTTCTATATGACAATAACATTTTGAGGCTCTTGATGGATTCCCCATCTTTACAACATTATGGACAGAGATAATTTGGGCAAAAGTCACAATTACAACTGCCTTACCACTTTAGATAATTTTCTCTATATAGTTTATATAGAGAAAATTAAAGTGGCTAATCAAGCTTTATCTTAGGACTGCCATATAAATGGGGAAGCTTATTGGTCACGTGTTAAATATATTATTGGGCCTTTTCTCCTCAACAAAGAAAAATGGGTTAACTATAAAAGTGTCCTTCAAAGTTTTATAAAATTTCACTTTTAGCCTCAAAATATCAATTTTTTACAATAGTGTTCCTTTAGGTTTAAATTTCTTACAAAATTATTGTTTTTTAACATATTAGTGATCATTTTTTATATAGTTAAATACACATTTGATTCATTTCAAACGTATGAATATAATAATACATGTATTATGTGAAACATAAATAGCATAATAATTAATAATTTCGGACATGTATGTGAAAGATTTAGACCAATAATTTCATCAATATGTTAAAAATAAAATTGTAATAAATTTAAACTTAAGAGAACACAATTGATAAAGTTAGTACTTTAGGGGTAAAATTGAATTTTGTGAAACTTTGAAGGATATTTTTGTAGTTAACCCAAGAAAAATCCATGACAAAAAGAAATGTTCAGGTTCGGAGTCTCGAGGCTTGGACGGAGGTTCGGTTAGACGTATATTTTCAAAAGTGAAGTAGCAGTAGTCACTATAAGTATAAAGCACCAAACGAGAGAGAAAATAAAGAAAAGAAAGCAAGCATGGCGGATTGTAGTCATGTATTAGCCCTGAGAAACATACTCTCTCTCTATCAACTCACATTACCAACTTTCTTTTTAAGCTTTCTCTCTCTTCCCCCTCTCTCTCTGTATCTAATTAGCTATATCATGTTTCTTCATTCTTAAGCGTCTGGTTCTATTCCGATCTTGTCTTCTAAACCCCATTTTCAGTTTTTATTTTTGGATTCTTAAACTGAAGAACAGACAATTATTTTGTTTATATTTTGAAATTTGGGGTGAATTGGAAATATTTTGATGCTGAAAGTTTGAATTTTGATACCAGAGTAAGGCTATTTGTTTGCTAGTGATTAGTAATGGCGGCTGAAGGAGAATTATCGTTCTCGGTGGCGTCTGTGGTGGAGGATGTTCTTCAGCAACATGGAATCCGTTCACGAGATCTCGATTTAGATTCCCGTAGAGCTGAGGAAGCCAGTAATTTGTCTTCTCCATTTTCTGTTTTGTGTCAAATTTATGAAATTATGTGTCATAATTACTTGTATTTGTTCATTGATTAAGAAAATAATGATATGGTATTATCATATTATTTTTAAATTTTAATATGCTTTGATGTTATGTATGTATGCTGATTCACTGACTGAACAGAATTCTTATTTAAAACAACAACAAAAAAAAGACCAAAAAAAACAAAGCAAGATTTAGCTTAAGATCAAACTCAGGATTAACCATTATATTTTTTATTTTGTTTCAGTTTTTTTCTGTGCATAATAGCTTAATAAGTTTCTTTTCAGTATCTCTGATCAATTTTCTTATATTGTGTGCCAATTGATATCCGGTGTAATTTTTCTTTTCCTGCAAAATGTGTAAAATATTTGTATCTATAGTACCAATCAGATTTTACAGCTGGTGAGGCCCATTTTAATTTTAATTTTTTTTAGCAATAAGAAGGTATGAAGCTGCTGCCTGGTTGAGAAAGATTGTTGGAGTTGTTGGAGCCAGAGATTTGCCAGCAGAGCCTTCCGAGGAAGAGTTCAGGCTTGGTTTGAGAAGTGGGCTCATTCTATGCAGTGTTCTCAATAAGATTCAACCAGGAGCTGTATCAAAGGTAAAGACTTCATCTTTCTTTCTTGAATTGCTTTAACCAAAAATACAATGAAATTGATGTGATAGGATTAACAGTAGACCATTGATTTTCAGGTCGTTGAGAGCCCGTGTGATTCTACTCTTATACCTGATGGAGCAGCATTATCAGCATATCAGTACTTTGAAAACATTAGAAACTTTCTTGTCTCTGTGCAAGAGATGGGACTTCCTAGCTTTGAAGCATCTGATTTGGAACAGGTAGACCTTGTAGCTGCAAATATTTTATAGGCGTTCGCTAATTCTTTGCTGATTTATAAAGACTTTAAGAGTTGTTAAGAGTATATTTGTACAAATCGACTTCGGGGATTTGATTCCACTAATGCTATTTGCAGAACACAATTATGTCAAATAACATCATGTTGTCATGTATAATTTTGCAGGGAGGGAAATCTGCTAGGATTGTCAATTGCGTTTTGGGACTCAAATCATACAATGACTGGAAACAGATTGGTGGCAACGGAGTATGGAAATTTGGTGGAACTTTAAAACTCACCGCACCTCTCAAACATCATATGCGCAAAAACTCAGAGCCATTCACGAGTTCTTTGTCTAGGAATATGTCAACGAATGAAAAAAGTTTGAGTGCCCTTTGCCCTGATAGCGAATCTAGTAAAATGGTCCGTGAGCTGTGCTGACTAAATATTGTATATGCAGTTAGGTGATTCTTTGAATGCCGAAAGTGACTACTAGTTTGTATTCTCATATGCAGCCTAGTTCGCCCTTAAGTATGCTTGTTCGCACAGTTCTGTTAGATAAGAAGGCTGAAGAAGTTCCCACTGTAAGTACAAGTGTTCCAAGTGCTATTTATTTTTTCAACGAAACTTCCTCATTGATCTTGGTGAAAATTTTAAGGTCTTTTGAGATTATGGGTGGTGGGGAAAGCATTGGAGTGGCAACATGAGGAATTAGCCTGTTGTTTCATGTTCAATATTTATTGCAGCTAAATAGTTAATTATTCTAAAATATGGATTGCCTAGGTGCATTTCTTTTCTTCTATATTATGGATTAGGTGAATAGCTCAAAAAAATTGCAATGGCAATCTAACTTCAAAAAGGGGTTGTGGCATTGGCTTTGATTTAGTCAACATTTTAACTTACTATGCTTTTAGTATAAATTCTTAGTCACCGTGCTTTTTTGTGCTTGCAACAGCTCGTGGAATCTGTGCTAACTAAGGTTATGGAGGAATTTGAGCATCGCTTTGCAAGCCAAGTTGAATTGGTATGTTTGTTGTAAACTTCACATGTGCCATGTAATGCTGGTTACTTCTATTTAACTGGAAATTTATGTTTATCTATCTTACAGAAGAAAGCATCTTCAAAAGATTTAGTTGCCTCTTATGGAAACCAGATTCATCTGAGACGGAATTCCGGTGACACAAAGGTAAACTTTCTTGGTATTACATTTCCAAAATACTATTGAATTCTAGTGAAGCACATCTTGAAATTGAGTGCAAAGATGATATTAATTATCTGATCTTTCTTTTCTTTTTTTGCTGCAAAATTAAGATCGAAGAAAGAAATGTCACACTTGCAAAGAAAGAGCAATGTTTTCCTAACAACTATATCTCTGATGAGGAATTAAAAAGAAGATCTCTAAAACACCAAATGATCTTTGACGGGCAGCAGAAAGATATAATGGTGAGATCTGGCTGTTATTTTTTCTCATCATTTCAGATAATTATTCTATATCTGGGTTAATAGTTTACGGTGATTAATTCTTCTGTAGGAGCTGAAGCAAACTCTTTCCACTACAAGAGCTGGTATTCAGTTTATGCAAATGAAGTTTCATGAGGAGATGCAAAATCTTGGTAGAAATTATGATTATCTTATTGACCTTTTACAATAAAATATGCGTCTTTGATTTTGGATTAGGGAGGGGAATGTTGTTGATAATGATAGCTTCTTATCCCATATTGGGTTTTGTTCCGTCTTTGTAGGTCTGCACATTCACGGTCTAGCTCATGCTGCTTCTGGATATCATAAAGTTCTTGTGGAAAACCGCAAACTTTACAATCAAGTTCAGGACCTTAAGGGTAATAAAAGTAGCCTCTAACCATCATGCTGGTTGATGTCTACTATTCAAGTCCTCAAATAAATCTGACTAATTTTTTGGTTTTGGTCAATTAGGAAATATTAGGGTATACTGTCGAGTGAGACCCTTCTTGGGTGGGCAAACAAAATGTGTGAGTACTGTGGATCAGATTGAAGAAGGAATAATTACCATTAGTACCCCATCAAGACATGGAAAAGGAAATCGGTCCTTCAACTTCAACAGAGTATTTGGCCCCTCTGCAACCCAAGGTTAGTTATGTTTTCTATTTAGGCTTCTTTAAGTTTTGTGGTTTGTCTTACGCATTCCGACCTGTGTGTTCTATCTTAATCTTTTTCTTTTTGTTTCCTTCTTTTTCTTCACTTCATTTTGGCAGGGGAAGTATTTTCAGATACTCAGTCACTGATTCGTTCTGTTCTTGATGGTTACAATGTTTGTATATTTGCATATGGTCAAACTGGTTCTGGAAAAACTTACACAATGGTGAGATATACGGATATTTTCTCTAGATTATGATAATGTAAGGCCATTAGTGTATGTTTAATTGAAAAGGGAATTGTTGGTTTCTTGTTTCTGTTCCAGACTGGACCTAGGGATCTATCAAATGATACTCAAGGAGTAAATTACAGGGCGTTGGGAGATTTGTTTCTTCTTGCTGAGCAAAGAAGGGACACATTCCGATATGATGTTTCTGTTCAGATGATTGAGATTTATAATGAGCAAGTTAGAGACCTCCTAGTTACAGATGGCCTTAATAAAAGATATCCTTCACCTATAAAGTATTCAATTTACTCAGGCACTACATTATTTTGAGAAGTATTTTATGATATAAATTATCATAGTTCCCATTCAAACAAAATTTAATTTTCAGAAACTTATAAAGCTTAAAATCAAGTTGGTTTATGATTACTCTGTGTTTTTCATTAACTGATTAACACATTAGAAATTCGCAATAGCTCTCAGACTGGACTTAATGTCCCAGATGCAAGCCTGGTTCGTGTGACATCAACATCTGATGTTATTGATCTAATGAACTTGGGACAAAGAAATAGGGCAGTTGGTGCAACAGCCCTCAATGACCGCAGCAGTCGCTCTCATAGGTATGATGGTCTTCCAATATGTATGTCTACTAAGCAATACATTCTGCTTATGCTGTCATTTTATTTATCATTATGCAGTTGCTTGACTGTCCATGTCCAAGGAAGAGACTTGACGTCTGGAGCTATTCTTCGTGGATGTATGCATTTGGTTGATCTGGCTGGAAGTGAGAGGGTGGACAAATCTGAAGTAACCGGAGACAGGCTAAAAGAGGCACAACATATTAACAAATCTCTATCTGCCTTAGGCGATGTGATATCTTCGCTTGCTCAAAAGAATTCACACGTGCCCTATAGAAACAGCAAACTAACTCAATTGCTACAAGACTCACTTGGTAAGGAAATTCATTGTTAAAGGATAAAGGATGGAGAAAATTCCATGCATTCTTATTCCTTTTTATGCTCTTCCCAACTTCTTATCACGATTTTTGGTTTTAATTTTATTTTAGGTGGGCAAGCCAAGACACTGATGTTTGTTCACATAAGCCCTGAGCCGGATGCTGTTGGCGAAACAATTAGTACTCTTAAATTTGCGGAGAGGGTTGCCACAGTAGAACTTGGTGCTGCACAAGTAAACAAAGATAGTTCAAATGTTAAAGAACTCAAAGAACAGGTTTTGAATTATCTTTGTATATCTCACTACTTCTGAATAATACTTGGTTAAAAAAAATAAAAAAGTAGTCCTCATATCATATGCATTTAAACAAAAGAATTGTATTATTGTGTCAGATTGCCAGTCTTAAAGCAGCCTTGGCAAGGAAAGAAAGGGAACCGGAGCCCATGCAGCGTACGCTGTCTGGAAGCCCATGTGGCATGTCATCACCTTTTCAATCTAATACACAGAGTGGAGATATGTTCACTGATCCAAACAACCGAAGGAAACCAATGGGAGATGTAGGCAATATAGAGGTAAATACATTTCTAATCTCAAATTTTGTAAAACTTCTTTCTGATACTGATCACAAAGCTTTGATTTTGTATTATTTTACAGCGTATATTTAGTTGTCGTCTTTCTTAGTAATGTAATGGTAGAAATAGCTAACCATAAACTCCTGAAGGGAGCTTCATCTACACTAGGGTTTTATCATTTCAGCTCTGTGAAACTCAAAAGTCGGTATAACTAATACAGTTATGATCTCCACATTTACCGAAATAATATTGGTGCATACTTCATCGTTGAGATAATTTCTACGTCCACATAGTTGATTGTGGTTTTAAATCAAATGTCCATGATGATTATGGCTTCACCATTTCACATTCAGAGAACATACTTTATAATGGTTAAATTAATGTTAAGGTAGGGACAGTCTGATACTTACTTGGTTTGTCACCTGGTAAATTTTGCTCTATTATCTTTGGCTGCTCTATTGTACTGATTATAGTCTTGTTCCTGTACTATTGTTCTACATTTTATTTTTTATGTTTTGATCTTTGTTAGTTAAAAGGATCACATGGGCATACTGATTTTTTGTAGGTCCGCAACAACTTATCAACGAGGCAAAAGAGGCAAAGCTTTGATCTGGATGAGCTCTTAGGAAATTCCCCTCCCTGGCCTCCAGTCAGCAATCCTGGTCAACAATATGGCGAGGAAGATAGAGACATGGGATCAGGTGACTGGGTAGATAAGGTCATGGTGAACAAGCAAGATGCTACACTAAGAGTTGAAAATCCTTTGGGATGCTGGGAAGCAGAAAATGGCAACATATCTGATGTCTTTTACCAGAAGTATCTATCAGATTCTTCGAAAATATACCCAGAGCAGTCGTATAACATGTTCCCTGCAGCCAACCAGTTTGACATTGCTGCTAATGATGATTTGGATGAGCTTGATGCAGCTACCAGTGATTCGTCCGAGCCAGATTTGCCTTGGCAATATAATCAATCCAAACTATCCAACTTAGCCAATGGGATTGGATCAAAGACTCGGAAGCCTAATCCAATGCTGCAGGGGAAAAGCCCAGAACTAAGGTAAATCTTAGTGATGTTGTATTGGCATAAATGTCTTTATATATGACATAGTTCAGCAAGAATCTAACTCAATTACTTGTTTTTGACTTCTTGCAGCAGGAGTGCAATTCCTAAATCGAGGTCTTCTCCTTCACAAAAAATGGGAAATGCAAATAGGAACCCCCCACATCGGGTTGGGATGCAGGCAATCACTACCGAAGTTAAACGAAAAGCTGGGAATAGGAAGTAAGAAAGTTGTAAATGCAAAGGTTTTTCCATATTTTTGAATTGGAAAGTGAGTGAGTTTTTATATATAGTGTTTTTTTTTCCTTTCATTAATTTGTAATGTATATGTTGTTAATGCAGCAGTAATTCCAGTTGCTTGTATGTTTCCATAATTTCCAAACAACTGACACAGAATATAAGTAAATCAATTTTTAAACTACGAGCTATATTTGCCCCCCCGGGGGGGGGGTGCTTGTTTCAGAACAGCTATATTTGTCTTTAGTAAAACAGAACAAGTGCAGCAAGTTATAGCTCTCTAACCACTCTTGATGATATAGCCTTCTGATTCTCTTTCTTTTTGTGTCGTTCTCTTCCACTCTTTATTGTTAATATCAATTAAGTGGGGGAATATATATATATATATATATATATATGCATTATTATATAAAGAAAAACAAGCTAATGCTACGGCCGAAAAGAAGACTGCGGAATGAATTGAACAAGAATACAAACAAGTATATATACTATTACTACTGTCTGTGTGGTCACGAAAAGATAAGGAACAAAAAACAATTTAATCTAATTCTCCCTCTCTTGCTATTATATATGACAGAGAATGATGGAATACAAAAGCTTTAAAAAAAAAAACTCCCCTCTCTAAACCAAAATTAAATTATTTTTAACCTACAACATATACATTGAATTTGGTTTTTTTTTTTTTGTTCTCTTATCCCTTTATCTCCTTTTTGACTAACTTCTTTGTAGTAATTTTCTTCTTTAAAATCTAGATAATTATCACTAATTTGCTCACCAAAATTAGTAAAAAATAAATCTTACAAAATAAAATAAGACTATTAGTTAAATATAATAAACACAAACTACTAAATATAGGGATAATAAAATACATGAAAAATATGTATATCAATTGTCAGTTGTCAAGAAAGTTTGCTAGAAATTCTTGAGTTCGTGGAGAATTCTCGTTAATGCATTAGGTTAATGTGGGGATATACCATTAAAATCACTTAGGGAGCAATTTAATTTCGATTAACGCGTAAGCTGATCCAAAAATATTTTTATTTTATCTAAAACAAAATATTTAATTGTACACATATAAATCCGAAGACAAATACTCTCACCATTCCACAAAAATAATGTCAATTTTTTTAATAAAAAAAGTCCATTTTTTAATGATAAATCTTCATTATAAAAGTAAATAAATGGATCAACAAGTGGTATAACTCTTTTCTCTCTCTCTTCATTGTTAGAAATAAAATCTACGGTTTTTTATTTATCATTTTTTTAATGATAATATAAAATATATAAAAAAAAACCAAGTTTATAATTGCATTTCATTATCATGATATTATTACTATACTGATATTTAAAAGAATTAAAAATAAACATTGGACAATTTATTTTTTTATAATCAAAACTCTTTTTATGAAATCAGTACTTCTACCATTTATCTTGCTTAAAATGTAATTTAAGCAAGTCATGTTGGCAACTGAGACTATATAAATACATACAGATTCCATAATTTCGAAAGTCAGTAGCGGTTGAAATTGAAATTGATGACAGTCCCAAAATCCTGAACCCGCCCCGACCACACTGCAAGTCTGGGCCAAAATGTCTAGAGAATCCGACTGCAACATTACCGGAGATTCTCTGGAGAAGCTCAGAACTTTCCAGATCAGATCTCTTGATGAAGAAGAAGATGGTGACGACGACGAATGTCCAGCTGATATCAACGCTAATGCCCATATATATGACGACGAAGAAGAAGAAGATGACGACGACGACGAAGTACCTGTAATCCTAGGATTTGTTGAAACGCCGAAGAATCAATGGTCACTGCTTCCCCACTTGTTTCCTAGTAAAGCTGGAGGCATTCCTGTAATTCCATTAACCCTTGTTTCGAATTCAATCTATAATTTATAATTCAGTATTTGTACTTAACTTTTGAAAATTTTAATACTTTAGGCTTGGTTGGATCCAATTAACTTGCCTTCGGGAAGGTATTCTATCCGTGGCAGATGCGGTGAGCCTTTGCAGTTCTTGCTTACGGTATTATTTATATTTGCATTTTTTGTGTGTGTGTAAATGACTTATATTCGTGTACCATGTTAGTTCGTGATATATACTCTCTCCGCCCTTGTGTCCCAAAATGAGAGTCTACACTTTACTTTTTGTATGTCCCAAAAACAGAGTCGACACTCCACAGTTCTGAAAGTTGACCAGAAGTGGTATAATGCTCCAAGGTTGCTTAAAATATAATATTTGAGGTCTGATATCTTATTTGTTTCATGATCTAACTACTTTTTAAGTCAGAAAGACTGGCATGTTAATTTAAGGCTGTCTAATGATGGTTTATAATTAGTTTTCAGGGCTTTTAACCACCTAGGTATAACAAATAATGTAAATTTTCAGTTTTAAACTAACAGCTTGATCTATCATCATTCATGGACTTGATAATGCATTAGTCGATTTTATGCTCCTTGTACTCATCAAATGTTTTACTTTTAAGTTGGAAAGACTTGCCGTTAATTTCAAAGTTGTCTTAGTTTTGTAACAGATGAATTTTTAGTAATTAGTTTCTAGGTATAAAACTTTACCAGTTGATCACTTAAGTATGGCTAATAGGGTGAAATATTCAGTTCTAAGCTAAAAGTTTGATCTAATTGTAGCTATCATTCATCGCCTGAATAATGCTATCTGGAGGTTCAGGTCAAGTTTTAAATAGCACGACTTCTTTTTTTGTTGGAATTGTGTCCTCTAATCCTGCAATCCTGTAATTGCAGTAGTGAGAATATGTCCTGTTCAATAATATTATGTTCATTGACTTTCTAGGTCTACGCACCACTTTTCGAAAAGGAATCTACATTCCACCACACGTTATTTATATTCACGTGTGCACCAATGAAGTGTCTTCTCTAAGATCAACATGAGCAGTGGAAACGCAATCCAGAGAAGGCGTCTTGAAGGTATTTTGCTCATCATCATCTTTATTTTTTGTTCAGTTGGACATCCTCCAGCAGTCTAAACGAGTAACTATTAACTAGCAAACTAATTTCAATCCTACTTTATTCTCCTTTTGTGTCTAAATGCATAATATTTAAAGCGTGAAGGTTTTTCGTTGCCAGTTGCCTCACGCCAATCCTTTTTACTCCAGTGAACCCCCAAGACATGATGGGACAGACAAACCTTCTGATGTTAGAGGTACTGCATCTTTGTTTCACTTCTCTTAGGGATCTTGATATTCTTTTATAGGGTGTTAAACAATAATGCATAGTTTGTACGATTTAAGTATCTGCGAATTTTACTTATTTAATAATAAGTATCTTAAGACTGTATCTAGCATATAAATCTCCCTTGATCGTGTCCAACAAGTGTATAATAGCTCATGTGATGTGATTCAATCATTTTCATGAGCTCCTCTTTGGAAGTTTGAAAATATTTATGCTTTCAACTCTGAAGGCGTATAGTTTCATTGTTTTTGTAAGTTATTAATACGTAATTAGATGATTTCCCAGCGCAAAGGCATGACATAGAACTAACAGAAACACATTCATTCACTTATTTATTTGGCATTTTTTTTTCATTTCTTTAGCATTTTCATGCTCTCATAATTGATAAGCCTTGCCATAGCTGCATTATGCAGTTGGTGTGGGACCTGTAGAGGAGATAAAGTTTGTAGTGGTTGCAGAAGAGCACGTTATTGTGCTGAGGAACACCAGGTTAATTGAGAACAATTTTCTTTTGATGTGTTTTGTTTTTACACAGTTTTCTTAGACTCGGTGTTTATTGTGTTCACAGGATATTCACTGGCGCTCAGGTCACGAGATAGATTGTTGCCAGTTGAGTATTGCTTCTCAGGCATCTGATTCTAGCTCCAGTAAGAGTTCAGCAGAAACAAAGAAAGGTTAGTATTACAAACTTTATTACAGGGATTTTAGGCAGGTAGACACTTCTGATATGTAGACCTTCTGGCAGGCACCTCTTTTTTTGTATCATCTATGTATGGCCATACCTTAGATGCCAATTACGATCTAGTCATAGTGTCATACCCATACATAACAAAATGCCTAAAACCATGATGTTTGTGAGAATAGCAACTAATTTGGGTATTATTTGTTCATATCATTCGGTATATTTCCTTGCCCTAATGGCGGCATTATCTAGATTGTGTGACAATGTATATGTACCTCTTAGAGAATGTCCTGAAACATGACCACTAACTATTATTTTCAGCAAGTATATGTGACACTGGGGTTATTAGCATTAGTCAGCTGATTGGATCTAATTTGCAAACAGTTGCAAGTTGCACTCTCTGGCCACAATACGAGATTGTTAACGAGGATGAATCTGAAGTCGACATAGAGATGTCTGACAACAACGGCTATGCTAATGCATTGGTTTCTGGAAGCCAAGTGGACGAAGGAATCAAGTCACTGCTGGACAGTTTTGAGGTTTGGGTTCTGTTGCCAAATATTGTCCAAAGTAAATGGATGTGCCTGAACTATGATAATTTGTTTTCATGGTTGGTAAACACTAAACAGGGAGATGGAGACGAGAAAAGTTGGGCCACTTTCCAGTCCCCGAGCAAGTTTTAATGGTAATTTTGGTGCCTTTAAATTAAGGACCTTTGTTTCCATTACAATTTCTAGAAACAATATATGACTAAAGAGAACTTAAGTGGCTCCAGCTGTAAAAATTATTTAAATGTACTAGGGGAACATGCACTTTCAAGAAAGTTGAGTAAGAAAAGTTTGAAGAATATTTTTGCTTAAAAATGTGGAAATTGACTTTTATCAAAAGATGTAAGTCATACTAGGATTTCAATATAATTGTTTCAATGAAATGCTGTTAAAAGATAAGGCGTTCAATTTCAAATATGAGGAATTTAGTTGGTAGTATGCACTTTTCTCATGCTATTATTGACCTTGCTGGGCACTTAGTAGTGATTCTTCTACCGCGTGATCTAGATCCACTCTTTACGTCTTCTCAAAAAGGAAAGATCCACCCCAATGTGTAACTTCCACCACTAAAATTTGAACTTAGTCTTGGACACCATATCGATAGGTCATAGATATTTCAGAAGACTCATTTGTGTCTTGCAAGCATAAGAATACCTGACAATCTTTCTTTCTTATATGGTATGCCAACTCAACTTATGTGTTTTCCACTTGGAGTATAGGGGATTCACTTCTAGTTTAGATTGCTAAAGCTCATTGTTCAAGTTATCAGACTACTTCTATGGCAGAATAGTTGTTATCTCACTCGAAGCAATACAAACTAGAGCAAAACTTAAAGATGTGTAGTTTCATACTACTATGGGTTCATAGCATGCTCCATCAATGCTGTGTACGTTTGATCAAAATCACCCATTTACTCTATAATTTCATAATGTAATCTATATTTGAATTTCTCTGTTATATTTTGGGTGAATAATGCTCATAGATAATTCATAATTGTGGTAGTAGCTGGATAGGACCTAATAGTTAATGCTTCCTTAACTGCCTCTTTAAGTTGATATATCTTCTGCTCCACTTAGACTTGTCATACATATAAGCTGTAAGTCGATTAATTTATTTCTTATTTTAAATATAACAGGTATTGTAGTTATGCTAGAGCCAGACCCTTATGGCCCATGTCACGTGGCCGACTGTCGAAGACTGACATTCCTAAATGCAGCTACTGCGGTGGCCTTCACAGCTTTGAACTTCAGGTGTGGAGTTATTTTAATTTTAAATCTCTTTCTTCTGAGAAGAATTGTGTGGCAAGATGTGTAACTGATTCCACTTTGCCACCACTCAGCCATATCTTCGCGGAATATGATTCAATTATCTTTAGGTTACAGATTTTACCGCAGCTACTTTACTACTTTGGCGTGAATAATGATGTGAATTCTCTTGATTGGGCAACTATAGTCATTTATACATGTGAAGCCTCTTGTGATGGAAGCATAGCTTACAAAGAGGAATTTGCTTGGGTTCAACTTGCTTCTCAATCAACTACAGCAGTTAGGTAATACTCATTTTCTTATTGTAATTTGTAACCATATTAACAGCAGTCAGTTTCTTTTTAAGGCCATCTTTGTATATTTATTTATAGTTTATATTATTTTCTTTTACTGGCTATCATTTTTGTATTGTATTTTAAGTGATTTGATGTGAATGTATTGTGTTTCTTTGCACCAGATGGAGTGAAAGACATTTTTGGTGCATGCATTTCGTGAGGTGACAATCCTTGGGTCCTCGTTTATAGTATAGTTGTTTCTTTTCAAATAGAAAGTGGTTTTAGTGTTGATCGTTGTTTGTTAACCACTTTACTGAACAAGTGCAAAACATGTCTGGAGCTTTTGTAAAAGCAAATACATTTCTATTTTAGCAACTTTATTACCGCTATAAAATTAGCTGATATTCTTAATTTGTCATTACTTTTTAACTATCAAAAATTAATATCAAGGGTATATTTGAGAATATAAAATTATCCTTAAAATTTTTATAAATATATCTCTAATTCTGATAGTCCGGGCGGAATAAATGCAAGAAAGAAAGTGGCACCACACTATCAGTGCATTATCTGATCATTTCAAAATCTAATAAATTTGTCTGTCAATATTGTCACAACCACCAAAGTTTGCCAGACATCCATAATTAGACAAGGCAGACCAGCAACATTCTATAATTCAGTTCGAGAAGAAAGAATTTATTCCAACGAAATTTCCGCTATTCATAAACCTTTTATCGCTAATCATCTTGATGCCCATTGCACAAATTTACATCGGAACAGCAAATGAAAAGAACATTGAAAATGAAATAAACACTTGTAGAACTGCACTACCAAAAATTTCCTCGCATAATGAAAATAAACAAGCTGTACACATGCATGCAACTGACTGCCAAAGGACACTTTGATTTTGAAGGAATTTCCTGGCAAGACCCCGAGAATGTATGTTTAAATGAAGGGAATGAGCTGAAACATTCTGAGCTGCTTCTTATTGGAGATTACCCACTAGAATGGAATGAAGGCGGTGATGGAAGTTTCATAATGTACAGATTCGAATGTGAACGTATCATCATAAAACTTCTACACGACTGCTAGGATATAGGAGGAATGAACAAGCTGAGGAAGAAGTAAAATATGAGTTCCGGAGGGCAGGACATGGTTCAGGAGACACATTCTCAGAGAAACCCCACACATTTGAACATATCCATGAAGCAGGATCGCTAGTAGTAGTAGAAGTGAAGGAAATATTTGATAGGCAAATTGAAGTGAAAGGAGATTCAGAGATCCCGGAGAAATTCCCTGCCATGGTGATATTTGTGCCAACTATGTCCTTAAAAGTTATGCCTCTGACAACAGGAAGTGCGTCGGGGTCATATTTATCGTCTGGGTGCGAGTTGAGTTGACCTGTTGCCTTGATGGCCAGCTTAACGTTTTTCATTTTAGCACCCGATATAAAAATGTCTTCTATATAACCACCTCTGCCTCTTGATGTCTTCAATTCAATCCCAATGAATGTGTCATGAAGGTCTATCTCCTCTACGAGAACATTGGAGATGCCACCAGACATCTCACTGCCAAAAGCCAAACCAGATCCTGCAGAAGACAGAAGGCGAACCTCTCGGATGTGGACATCGGTGGTTGGTATGCCAAGGGAAATTCCATACTCGTCCCAACCACTCTTTAGCACAATAGCATCATAGCTCACACTAATGTTGCTCTTCTCAATGCAGATATGCTTGGAAGAATCTAGAAATTCACAAATGAATGTTATTGTTGCATTGAGCTGACAAGGGATGAAAAAATTCCAGTTCAAAGTAATTTACAAATCAACTTAAGAACCATGTTGGCATCATAGGAACAAATTACAAAAACAGGCTCCGAGAAATCCTCGACCAAGCACTAAAAATAAGACAAACCATAGACAAGTAGTCCGAAGTCCAAAAATTATATTGTAGCATACCTGGTACTATCCCGCTAGTGCAAGGAGATTCTGGTGGAGAATAAACCGTTATATTTTGAACTAAAACATTACTGCAACATATCCACATAAAAGATAATTACACCGTCTGATCCAACAGAACTTTAAGAAATAATTCAATAGAGACAAACTAATCCTTAAAAGAGGCAAGAGAAATTACCTGCAATATACAGGATGAATGTTATAGGATGGGGAATTTAAGAAGGTTAAATTCGATATGACTACATCCTTCGAGCTTATGAATTCTACAAGATGTGGTCTGCTGTAGTTTAAAGAATGAGAACTGAACTGCTCCCACCAGACGGAACCCTGGCCATCGATAGTCGCATTGTCACCTGTGTGGTGAATTGGTGTGTATGAGTTCTATGAGAATAACAATATTAACAATATTTAAAAGGCTTAAAAGGAGACCACTAGAAATGGTAAATAAGAAGGGATATCTATACCTGTAATTACCACATCGATTAAATTATCTCCAGTAATCAAGCTGCGATATCTACCACCTGGAAGCTCAATACCTCGTCCATAGGATGGTAAGGCGTCAACAACCTCCCAATGAGAAAAATCCTTTGAAAGAAAATTGTATCAGCACGGAATCTAGTTCGTCCAATATGGAAAGTTACAGTTACAGATGTTATAGTCCCTTCCTTCCAAATATAAGAGAAACTTACTAAAACTGAAAAAATTAAAGAGATAGCTTATCCTCTTGAGAAATGAGACAGTCAATAGCACATTTATACTTCTAAATGTCATTTTCCTCATATATTATTTTGCCCAGAAATTTTGAAAGGGACGAAGTAATAATATATATGACCTACGAAAGTTATGGTGTGAAACTATCAAGGGGCGCTGACATGTTATTATTAAGCTGGCAAAAGTATCAGTTGATGAATTTTCCATTTTTTCTTACATTTGGATTACAAATCGAAAAGAAAATGACAGGATAGAACGAAGACAATGAAAATTTCTAAAGGCATCTTACCTAGCTTCTTTACTAGTCCAAAGAATCTCTCATCTAGTATTTATCTTGATGATTGTTCATCAATTTGTTCATAACCATGCCCATCACTGGCAGGGCCGGCCCTGAGGGGGTTGCAGAAGGGGCGACCGCACAGAGCCCCAAATTCAGAGGGCCCACGAATTTTTATTTTATTTTATTTTTTTTACTAAATACGAATTTTTTTATGTGTATATGTATACTTTAAAATGAGCAGATTGTTATTTTAATTAATGATGAATTTTGATATAAATTGTGCTTTTATATATTGGTGCTGATAAAAAAAAAATTATATGCGAGAGAGGGCCCCTATTTTTTTTTTGCACAAGGCCTCCAAACTCTCAGGACCAGCCCTGATCACTGGTTAATTTCTCTGGCATATATAATATGTAGTTTCAGCTAGCACCAAATTTCCACAGTTTACACAGAGACCAGGGTGCTAGTTTAGCAGTCTAATTTCTGGAAACTGGACTGACAATCATACGAAGTTTCAAAGTAGACAGAACAGGTATCAGGCAGAGGCAAGAAGAAAGTAAAATTCTAGATTTTACCTCTACAGGTTGATAAATGGGCTAACTCCCTGCAAGGTTACATAAGATTATCCAGCAGATAACTCCTGGCCCGTGCAGGGGGGTGGGGGGAGGGGGGGGGGGGGGGGGGTGCAGGGGGGGAGGAGATGAGTTTTAGTTGTACAATTTTACTGAAGGTATTACGACTCACACCTCGGCTTCAGCAATCAGAATAAATAATCTCGTTAGAGATGACATTCTTTCTATGGTATTCAGAACCAGTCTCCAACTGAATTGAGTTGGAAACAACGAGATATGCATATCCGTCACTATTCTTATTGATTGTTTTCTGTATAACACTGAACGTCTGAACATTTTATGACGTGCTACAATTATACACTGTAAGAAAGGAAAAGGAATTATGCAAGCAGAAATGTAGCGACTGCAACGAGCAAAACTTGGTAAACTTATTTTACTGACCAGTGAGCAGCTACCTAATTACAAGAATTATGCATATTTAATGACAATCGAGAAGTAGAATAACCTGTGATCCAAGAATGATTGCTTCTTTTTCTAGAAATATAGTGAGGTGGCTGGTAAGGCTGAAGCTCCCAGTAAGCCACCTACCAGGTGGAACATAGAGCTGAGCACCACCCTTGTCAGCAAAGGACTTAAGATAGAAAATGGCATTCTGAAAGGCAACTGTGTTCAGTGCTTTTCCATCCCCAACTGCCCCAAACTCCAAGATAGACACACTGTGAGGCCTTGGTTTCAAAGGCCCGTTAGATTTGCACTGTCCATCATTGTCAGCCCCACACTGCTCAACAACATAACTCAATGCAAGAAGTAAAAGCAGTGGCACCTGAAAAGAGGGGATAACAAAAGAAAAAAGGTAAAGAGCAATGTAAAACATTTGTTCAACACAGGAACAGTTCCTACTTTTCAAAATTCTTCTGCTGTTGTTAGATGCTTGCTTTTCTTCACAAATTGCTATAAAATTTTCAGCAATGCACACATAAACAAATACCAATTCCCAACAAGCTATATCAACAATAACTTTATATAAATGCCACTATGATTGGACCAAGCATGTGGCAAACAAATTGAATTAAAGGTTCTCTGTAGTCTTAAATTATTCAATATTAAAACAGTCCAGACAAGGACAATTGTCTAAAGAGTCGAACCAGTGACTTAAAAAATTAATATTGTGGTTTAACTAAAGAAATAAGAGAATATGCAAATAAAACAAAATTTGAAGAACTAAATTTGTTGTCAAAATGGATACAACTGGAAAGGACAGAAAAACATTTTGATCCAAATAAATGGTTACCAGTAACCAGTTTGGAGAAGAGAAACATTGCATAGACCACAAGGTTGAAAAACAAAAAAAAAAAATTATATTCATAAATATAGAAAAACATGGGCAAGCTTATGTATTGATGACAACAAAAAGAAAAACTCAGAGAGTGGTCCTAGTGATCCAATTCTTCGCTACCAAAACAAACCCAAACCCAAGGCCACTGAAAATCAGAGTTGCTTTCTTTCCAATCTTGGCAAAACAGCATTTAAATTGAAGGACAAACACCATTAATTCCAGTACCAGTCATTTCACATTGCCTGGAAAAGACAATGTAGACAACTGAACAAGACCTAGAAGAAGATGTCAGATTTATCTTCATTTTAACAACCGCATCAAAATCAGAATTCAATTAATTATAACCGAAATACCCACTTAAAAACCTCGATAGACCCATTCACTCGTATTGTCAAAAAAACAAGAAGAAACATCAAATAACCATATTAAGCAATAAAGATACAATCTTTACCCATGTCAAAATGAGATTATGACAGAAACATTTATTTAAGCATAATTACAAACACCTAGGATACAGAACAGAAATTAAATATCAAGAAAAAGGAATAGTGAAGCATAAATTAAATAAATCAGAATTGAAAGCAACGTACTTACTAGCCTCTTCATGATTCTCTTCTCTCTCATTGAAGACCAGGAAGAGGAAGAAGAAGGAGAAAATGGTGGAGTGAGGCAATTAAGGAGCAAATGGGAAAAAAAAAATCAAACTAGAAAAAAACGGATGGTAAGAGAAAGCGGACAGCTCAGAAAATGGAAAAGACAGCTCTTCAATTGATAATACACAATATAAAAGCTTATACTGCTATATATATATATACACATAAATAAATCATGGTTTTGGAAAATGTAATAATTCAAAATCCTAAATTTTTCATTAATCAGTCTTTGTAGAATCGCTAATCCCGAACGGCTATTGCCGACACAGGGAAATAGGCGAGTCATAAATTAGAATCTTAATTGCGATTTAATTATGTTAATTAAGAGGAGGGGGACAATGGAATTTTGGAATCATGTGTGTGCATGGACAGCGCAGGAGTCGCATGTGGATCACAGCAGAGGAGAGAGAGGGAAGTAGGACCCACCTCAATGATCACCAGAAATGCTAGGCTGGCGTGCCAGATCATCATAGCCCCTGGTGCCGCCATCGATGGATCCACAGACTCCTCCCAAGTTTAACCACCTCTCCTTTACGAGAATTCCTGTCTTTTTGTGAAAAAATTATTAAATGCTCCGGTATATTTGTCACATGTACTATTTATGTATTATTAGTTTAATATTTAAAATAAAATATTTTATTTAAAGTATTAAAATAATTATATATAAATAATATAAAATATCACGTAATAAATGCTCAAAATCATTGAATAATTACTCTCTTTTGTGGTCCTTACGTTTTCTACCCTATGTCTCCTCGCAATCACACTTTCACCCCTCTAAGTAATGTGCTCATACCATATATGCACATCACTGCCATATACTCCCTCTAGTCTACCTAAAAAATGATATCATTTGTTAAAAGATTCTTCAAAAAAAGATTTTACTTTCTATTGATATTAAATTAACAATATAAATGACTCAAGATTTCATTTTTCATCCTTAATATCATTACTATTAAACAAATAATTTATTATTTTGATCCGTAAACGTAAAAATTTGCAAGAATTCTTTTTGAAAAATGAAAAGAGTATTAATAAATATTGTGAATGGTCGTGTTAAAAAAATGTTACAATATTTAAAATGATTGAAATATAATCAAAATCGAGAGAAAAAAAAATTGAGATTGAATTGATTATCAATGAAACAACTAAATTGAAGTTTGAAGTAACCTATTTGTTATGTGTTTTTATTGATTTTTTTAAGGAAGGTTCAATTATGATTTATTTTATATGACCACCCTGATAATTAGATTATTATTTCATAAGAGTTCATAAATTATAACTCACATATTACTCCTCACTTGCCGTATACATGAGAGATCAATGGGAAACCTCTATAAATACTTATCAACTATATAGTTAGAAATATAAATTTAGTTTTTGAAATTTTTAATTCAGTTTTTTTTATAATCTAGATTAATATAAATATATATAAATTTGTAACAATTAAATATTATCCAAATTTGTAACGTTTCAAAGGAACCCAAACCTATTAGTAAAAAGGAAGGTATTTTTTGTTTTTTGTTTTTTTTTTATATCTTATAGGAAAAGAAGCTTCTAAAAGAATTTTTATTTTTGATTCTACCAAATTTATTATAAGATTTTTTATCACAAATTTATGTAAGATAATAAATCTTAACAAATTTTATATAAGATAATTTTATTAAGATATCAAAAATATCGATTAACATATCATGTGATTTAATTATATTAATATTAGTAGTAAATTTCATCACCAAATTAATGCTTTAACTAAATTAAATTCATTAAAACTTGAAATTTATCTAATAATTGTATTAATAATATATGTGAATTTTTTTGAAACATAATAACTGTAAACTTAGTTAAAAAATTATAGCGAATTGATTATTAACTAATTGTTATAACTAAATTAAAATTTATTAAGACTTGAGCTTTATAGTTCTATTCGGATCATAATTTCAAGCAATTTTTTCCAATATAAACACTAATATATAATTCTATTACTGTAAGACCCCGAAATTTATGAAATATAAAAATTAATTTTTCTTCATATATATTTTTCCTGAAACAGTAAGTGGTTAAATTAACGAAATTGAAAGTTAAGGATGTTATGTGTAAATTTTATTTTGTCGGACAATATTCGTTTTGTCGGGGAATATTCGTTTTGTCGGGGAATATTCGGGCCGTACGACGGCGCCGAAATAAAAAATTATTTGTGGACCCCACAACGGAATATTTGTCGGATATAGAAAACGACAGAAGTAACCTTTTTAATAAAGATAGTCAACGGTGCTAACTGTTAAAATACCGGTGATAAAAGAATAGTAGCATACGGTAATTTATGGTATTTTCTGTAGCACACGGTACTCTACAGTAGCACGCGGTATTGCACAGTGTCTCATACTATTGTTCTGATAATTGACACCGTAACTGTTACGCATCATTTCATCAATAATTGTCACTGTATAATATTTTATGTTATCAATTCAATAATTGTTGTTACACAGTATTTTGCATTATTGATTTAATAATTGTCATTACACTGTATTTTATATCATTGAGTCAATAATTGTTGCTGCACTGTTTTTAAAATTATTGAACCTAATAATTGTCACAGTTGCAAATATACTGTAATTTATATTATTAAATTAATAATAATCTGTAACGTGTTTATTACATTATTGTTGTAGCATTATTTCATTTTATATGTTGGACCCACAGGAAAAATAAAAAATTTTATTTTTCAAAAGTTACTATTCACTCCCGGAATTTACTATTCATTCCCGGAAAAGTTACTATTCACTGACGGAAGTTACTGTTCATCTCGGGGAAGTTACTGTTCATCTGCCGACAAAAGTTACTGTTCATTACTGTTCACTTTTTGAAAATTTTAAAGTTACTGTGCAAAGTTACTGTGCAAGTATTGAAAATTTTTAAAAACGTTTGCGCAGCCTCTGCTGATTTTTTTTTTTAGTTCACCTACCACGCATAGTAACCTCTTTTCTCCTATAAATAGCTTGTTCAGCTGAATAGAAAAATCACACCTAAAACATAAAATTTTTCTATAAGAATTTTATGAGTTTTCTCTGAGAATAGTAAGGCTATTTTGAGTGTTTGAAAGCCAAAAGGAGTGCAGGAATTTTTCAAGTAAGTCTTTTATTAAAGAGTAGTAATTTTATAAATTCCTATTTTTCACGGTATTCACAAATCTTCCTTTAGAAGACTCTTCTTTGAGAAGATTCATTTTTAAAAGCTTTCTTTAGAAGATTTATTTTGGAATTTATTTTTAAAACTATTTTAAAGTTGGTATTTTATACTACAAAAATTATGTTAAATATATATAATTTTGATAGTTTATAATATATGAGTTATCATACACTTTGAAGTTTACATGTTGTAATTACTAATTTTATTATAAATATATAGGTTGACCAATCTCATTTAAATCAATATCCAGTCACGTGTTAAGGTAAGAAATGTCATTTTTTTTATACTCTTAAACTTACTACTGTAAGGAATATTATTCTTTTCACACTCTTAAATTTATTGCGGTAAGGAATATCATTCTTTTCACACTCTTAAATTTATTGCGGTAAGAAATGTCATTTTTTTTACACTCTTGAACTTGCTACGGTAAGGGATATTATTTTCTTTCATACTCCTGAATCGAAACTTATTATGGAACTATTGCTTCTATAATTCCTGAAAATATTATATGTTCCATAATAGTTGAACTTCATTATTTCAACTGAACCTTCCTATTTTCTGAATCTTTCTATTGAACTGTAACCGTTATTCTGAACTGAGAATCTTGAATAACATTTTTAAATTTCACTCCACATCATGTTGACAATTTGGACATTATTTGAATCTGCACAAAGTAAACTTCCGATACTTATTGTTTATCCTGTTTCTTCTGTTCATCAATTGTATCACTATTATTTGTACTAATCATCAAGAATCAAGCTGTTGTGAATATATGTGGCCGGGGGCACAGATGTGATATATTTGTTGAACAGATGATAGGTTAAAGGCGATATATTAGGTTAAAGGCGATACATCTGTTCGGTGTCTTTTATGGCACGTGGTGAAAGTTCTCTTTGGCCCGTAGTGCATAGATGAACTGTTGTTTGGTATGATTATGACCAAAGGCTGAATCTGGTATAATCATGACCGCTGGTGCTATATTGAAAGTTCTCTTTGGCCCGTAGTGCATAGATGAACTGTTGTTTGCATGATTATGACCAAAGGCTGAATCTGGTATAATCATGACTAATGGTATTTCAGATGATAAAAGTCGATGATGTTTTTACTAAAAAGAAAAGCGAGTGGATATTATATCTGCATTATTCTTCTAATAGATTACTCATTCCGCTGCTATTATTGATCTGAACGTTGTTTAAGAATTTAACTGCAGTTTTTGATATACACCTTGTATTCTGTTGTATTCTATCAAGAACTCACATGTTGAAGGCTAATGATAATTTATTCGTCATTATCTTAGTCATGATATTTCTTACTGGGCTATTTGAGCTCACCCTTTTGTTCCATTATTTTTCAACAGGATATGAGAACGTAGCTGGGTCTAGCCGGGGAATGGAGTGAGAGTCCGAGGGATATCTATTATAGTCTTCACGTGTTGTAAAATAGTGTGGCAATAATAGTGAAGACTTAGTTGTGTATTATTATACACTGTATAGTTGTACGTTGTGCTTTGTTGTAATAATTTTGTTGTAGTCTTTTGACGACTCAAGTTTGGGCTGTGTGGGCCTAGATTTGGGGGCGTCACAATTACAAGCTTAAATAAATTTAAGATAATTATTTTTTCATAATTATAACTAAATAATTTATGCTCTATTTAAATGTTTAGCTTAATTATTGATCGAAAGAACCTACAATATACAATTATTCAATAATTTGTTATTTAAATAAATATTTAATAATTTAATAATTAAAGCTATCTTGTCAAAATCTTAATTAAATATTTACCCTATATCTAATGAATTATCTTAATAATAAATTATAATCCAGCTCTCGTGTTTCGCACATGATTGATGAACTTGTAATCTTTAAAGAGAAAAAAGGTAATCATTTTTATTTTTATACACTCTAAACTCTAGTTTCTCTATTGTGAACATTATTTATTACTAATAGGCGGAGGCACAATTGCGTGTGTAATTATTAAAAAAAAAATATGATTATATGAAAATTAAGAATATGTGTTTTTTTTATATGAATGAAAACACATACAAAAAATTATATATAAAAAAAAAACAATAGTGATAGATAGACGAAAGGGGAGAGGAAACAAAAGCCTAATTTGATGGGTAGTTGAATAAAGAAAGTTAGAAAAACTATTTTTTGTTATCTATTTTTTTGTAAAACAATAAAATTAAATAAGAATAAAAGATTTTTAGAATAAGATGCAAGCCAAAATCATCAAAATAACCGTCAATAAAACTATATGCTTTATAATAAGAGATTCTTAATTTTTACTAATTATCACAATATAGATATTTCCTGCTATACAAGTTGGCATGTTTTCGATAAACAAATTTGGCCTTCGCATGTTTGTGTAGTAGTTCCAATATGAGCCATTATATGGTGAATCTCACATTTGTATATGTAGACGTTTGACCATTACTAATCTCAAATTGCTTTAAGAACCATCTATTGCATCATAATTGTACACTTAAATCGGACTTAGGTGACACATTTCCTTAACTAGATATAAAAATTTGAACTTGAAAACAAATAAAGAGTGCAATTATAAGGCCAATAAATGGTTATCTAAAGAGTAAAAATAAGTATAAATACACAACTAAAAAATATTAGATGTTTCTGATGTACTTGTCACGTGTTATTTTTATACTATTCAAGTGTTGTTATTTCAGCACTTAAAGCGAAATAACCTATTTTAAGTGTTAAAATAACAGCAGATAAATGGTGTGGGGCATCACGTGACAGATGCCTCAAGACCATTGAATAATTACTCGTACACAACATCCAAACATTATATTAATCTTAATAATTAAAAAATAAGATATTATGATATTAAAATCTGTATTATAACTTACTTTTTAATGTTTAAAATAAATATAATATTTAATTTTATATTTAAATATTATGTATGTTGACTTGTCTTTCAACATTTAAATCCAATACAGGAGAACTCTTGTGTGTGTATGAATGGTAGGTGGTTCTATATTTTGAGGAAATTGGGCCAATAATGGCATAAAACTTCCCAACTTGTTCTGATCATTGAGGTCTCAAACAGTTCGTCTCGCGTCTGTAGGGACAGACAGTGTTAATAGACTAACAATTCAACAAATAATGAAAATTAAAAATTAATGTTATTTTCGTCATATAAAATGATTTCATTTAAGTTTGATTTTAATTAATTTATAAATTTTAAGAATATAAATTATGATATCATTTTATTCTAAATTTCAAAATAATAATTTTATTCTTAGCAATACTCTTAACGTAATTTATTAAAAATCAAATAAATTAATTCCTATCAATTTTAAATTTTTGCATATTGACCAAAAAAAATTAAATAGACTACTTTTTTGTAAAATATAGATAATATTTTGGACATATATAAGGAATAAGGGTTGTGTGTGTATATAGATATATTCTCCGTATTTGCTTGCCTAGTGTAAGTATTTTGAGATAAAAATAAGATTCAATTATTATTATGATAGCAGGGTAGGTGACACTATAAAAATAGTTTGGACTATTAATATCGGAACTGCTACCGTTATAATAGCTATTTATTTATTTATATTATTGTTATTAGTATCCGATCGATGCCCATCCGTCTCTGTCATATTGTCAACCTCACATCACTTGAAACTACTGACCCAACGGCAGTATTATCTTTTCCCCGAACATTCATTCCTTGGGAGTAATTTTCATTGTACTAGTAAAGGTGTTTGTTAATAGTACAAATATCAATTAATTAATATTTTTTTTAACATTAAATTACTATTATTAATAGAACAATCACTTTCTGAATCAAAGCCATCATCATCACAGCATGTCCAGAGTCCCATGCACTCATAGTTTATGGACACACGGGTTCCTCTCTTCACCCAAAAGCAGTACTTTGAATAATGGGCCTTTGGATGGTTCTTTGAATAATGTAGTTTGTGTTTGACCCATTGTCCACTTTAGTCGAAGGCCTATTTTTGTAATGTCCTACTAATCCGTTGCTGTTACAATAATTCATTCTAATATAAAAAATAAGTATAATAGCTAAATTAATTTGATTTTGTTAATCATTTTTAATATACTCTCTTTATTCTATAGTATTCGATAATCTTAGACTTTTTAAAGTTAAATTAAAAAAAATTAAATTTAAAATTAACACAAATTCTTTTAATTTCAATCAATATAATAATGACTATTATAAATTACTTATAAAGTGTTACTCATTGTAATTTTTTATTTATTTATAATTTTTAACGAGCCATGTTATTTTAAATTAATATTTAAAAATTAATGATAATTATATAATTTAGAACGGAGAGAGAGTATTAAATACCAAAAACTCAATATCCACATGTGAAAGTAATGTTTTATTTTTGTTTATATTTTTTTTTGTTACAAAGTAAATCTAAAAGGAAAATCATGGGCTTCACACCATCGAGTAGTGTGCCATAAACGGAAATTGTTAAGAGAAAATGGTATGGGCCTTCGAAGTCAAAGCGTTTCTTAGGTAATAATAGTATGGCGTAGTACTTAATTAGTTAATACTACTTTTTGGAGCATCTAGAAAGAGAAGAATATTCCGGCGTCACGTGACCAGCTTTCCTCCTCCTCCTAACTGTATACATTTTTTGACCTGTACTCAAATCTTCACTTTCGCGATCGACGGCGTCCATTTCATCCCCTTCCTTCTGTTTACCTGTACGAATTCTCATAATCTTTGATCAAATTTGTGTTGTGTTTTCTTACTCCAGACTCTGATTTTTTGAGTTTATGCAGCTAGATTTTATCAGAAAGTTGAAGAATTCATGGCGATGTTCGTAGCATATCGTCGATTAACAGGCAACGGATCGACTTTGTTGCGTCAAACAACTACTACTCTGAGATTTTTCTCCTCGCCGTCTTTTAGGGAGGAAAGAGACACATTCGGCCCCATTCAAGTCCCATCTGACAAGTTCGTCTTCTCTCTCTTTTTAGTTTTTAACTATTTCCTTTATCACTTTCCTTATGAAGCTCACGAATTTCTCGTTTTCACATGTTTTACACTTGTTGGGTTTTATAATTGTCCTTTTCCGTTCTCACCTTTGAAGTAGGTTTTCATATTCAAACAAAATGCTTTTTTCTTAATTTTTTTTTTGAAGTTTTTCATTGTTGTTGCTTTCCTGGGCACCACGTATTTTGTTGAATCAAGAGTGGAAGGACTGTATTGTCCCATTTGAGTTTTTTTCTAGTCCGTTTGAGAAATCCTAAAAATCAAAATTAATGTGATACTGTGATTTTATTTGATTTTGCTTAATACAGTAGTCATTTGTAAACTAGTTAAAACTTATTACTAAGTGCAAGAGATGACATTTTGAAAATTTAAATCTTTCAAATCACAATTTGAATTTTAGGATTTCAAAAACTAACTAGGACCAAAGTCAAATGGGACTCTTTTTGTAGAAGAACGGACTGAGTATAATAATCTATATAGAGAAGCTGATTTATCACACACACACAGAGACAAACACATACATACATACAGAGATACAGAGATACACAGACATGCAATCACACACACATATTGCATATATAGGCCAAATTAGATTAAGGCCCCCTTTAGAAATAGAATAATTGATTTATTCATGTATGTATGTGTGTGTGTGTGTATATATATATATATACATGTAATATGGCTTTCTCTAATGTTCATACTGATGTCTTTTCAGGTTATGGGGTGCCCAAACTCAAAGATCATTACAAAATTTTGAAATTGGGGGCGAGCGTGAAAGAATGCCCGAACCTATTGTCCGTGCATTTGGCATCCTTAAAAAATGTGCTGCCAAGGTTTCTTACTAGTACATTTATATT
The DNA here is from genome assembly GCA_947179155.2 of Hedera helix. Classification (NCBI taxonomy): domain Eukaryota; kingdom Viridiplantae; phylum Streptophyta; class Magnoliopsida; order Apiales; family Araliaceae; genus Hedera; species Hedera helix. The sequence goes on along the minus strand of OX359264.1, from coordinate 59,273,064 downwards.
TTACTCAATAGAGTCTTGGTGTTTCAAGATTGTCTATTTGTTTTGTGTTTATGTTGTGATCAAATTAAAACCATCATCGAATGTTCAGAGCCATTGTCCTGACGTGCGGTTATTGCTTGTTTTTAAGAATAGTTTACGAAAGGTTGATCTTGTTCTAAAATTGTTACTACATTTTCTGGTGTATGTTGGTATTCATAAAGTGAGAGCAAACAGTGTCGGTGTTACTTTTTTTTTGAAGCTGTCAGAGTTTTGGGAGGACAAATACTCTCTAATTCAAAGCATAAGAATAACTACCCACCACTTATCCTACGACCCCTAATTTCTTATAATTATTCATAATATACTAATATAGTGAATATTTCATGTGTGTATGCCGCGTACACTAGTATTTCAACACTTATACCACTACCCCTAATTTCCTCTAATTATTCTTAAAATAGTATGCCTCACATACACTGGTCTTATCAATATTCGAATGTTTTTCAAGCTTTCCAACTGATTTAAGTTATTGGCTAATGTGAGACATGCTTATATCGCAGGTGAACATGGAATATGGGCTTGACCCTTCCATAGGTAAAGCAATAATGCAAGCTGCTCAAGAAGTGGCTGAAGGAAAATTAAATGATCATTTTCCTCTTGTGGTATGGCAGACTGGTAGTGGAACTCAAAGTAACATGAACGCCAATGAGGTGATCAAGAAGTTAAAGAACTGGCTTGTCATATCAAATATTTTTCAGCTTCTGTCTCCCTTTGTGGTTTGTTGTGACAAATTTCTAAAAATTTCTAATTCTCTAGTTATCTTTCATTAGCTCCAACATTCTTATAATGTCATTAATGTTATAATTTCATTTAGTGTTTATTAACATAAGAAACTTGAGGATGTGAAGTGGCTTGAAGTGGTTTGCCAAGTTCCCTGAACTGTGGAGCACCTGACTATGATTCCAAATCTGGAAATTTAATATCATCACACTTCCTAATATTGCGGCCAATTTTTTTAGAGATAGTGTAATAAATCTATCACAACTTCCAACTAAGTATCGCTTGGAACCTGGATCTAGCCACAGACTGAATAAATAAAAGAGCTTATTCTGGTAGAACTAATATTTTCGTTTTGTGTGATGACTTCGATTGGTATTTTGATTAGTTTTCCATATCCCATCCTCCTTCAGTTGGAAAATCTTTTTTGTTATTGTTCATGATGTCAACCAACTATTTATTAAGCCTCTCTGGCCCTCTCACGACTAATTATTTTATTATATATATATTTTTGTTGTGTTTTTGGCGTCTCTCTGATGTGCTTGATTGTTCTGTCTTTTAAGTTGTATCCATTGACTTTTCCAGGTTATTGCAAATAGAGCGGCTGAAATTCTTGGCCATCAGAGAGGTGAAAAGTTTGTGCATCCAAACGATCATGTGAACAGATCTCAATCTTCTAATGATACATTCCCAACTGTAAGTGTCTTGAAGAATTTTTTACTAATTAATTTTAAGCCCATGTAAGCTAACTGCAAGTATTTTGAAGAATTATTTACTAATTAATTTTAAGCGTATGTAAATTGTTTGATCATTTTGCAATACGGAAACATTAATTTCTAGTTGGTTCCAACAATTAATTGGTTGTTACAGGTAATGCATATTGCAGCTGCAATGGAAATCAATTCAAGATTTATACCAAAATTGAAACAATTGCATTATACTCTACATTCAAAGGTTGGAATGCAGTGCTTCCTCTTATGTCTGCTCTATTTATAGATCCCCCACTCATGGTTTATTTTCATGATGTGATTATTATTAGCAGATAATTTTATTTTATTTTTTTAAAAGCAATTATTGACAATTACTTGCAATTATAGATGCCCCACTTTTGTTTGCTCTATTTTATTTTACTTTATATGTATTCAGATAAAGTACAAAAGGATTATAATGGCTTCCCTAAAAGATTTTCTCTATTTTATCTTTCTTACAAACAAACATTGGTTAATCATTCGTTCTTTGTTTGTGATGACACTTAGTGTCCTGCGTATAAAAACACCTTAAGTTTGGTTAGTTGTGAAGTTTTTGTTTATGAAATTCAACATTCAAAACTATACACAAAGGGTACCATCTTATATCCGAATTCCTGAAAATGTATCATACAATTCAAGAGTCAAGACTAAAGCCTTAAGAAGTCTTGTTGACAACATAACATACGAACGATAGTTTTCTCTAGAGCCGGGCCACTGATAAAGGATTTCAGTACAGGTTTTAAATTACAAAATGTAGGCTATTCTCCCAAATTTCGGCCCTCTGGATTCCGTGTTTAGTATGTCAGCAGCAGCACAACTCTAGGTCTAGTGGCTTTATAATTTGATTGATTAAAGGCCCAAATGTTTCTAAGTATTAACTCTTTTAAAGTAACATTCACCATGGAAATCTACTTGTGAAGTGAAGTCTGAACTGCTCTAATTTAGTCCAACTTCTGATTCTGTTTTAGTTTTTCATTTTAAACGGTGATTGTTTTATAGATTTTGTGTGGTCATCTTCTAGCTGTTTTGTTAAGCTCTTCAAAGATGAATTTAAAAGGACAGTTGTATACAGAATATTCTTCATCATGCTTAATCATTCATCGTATTCATCGTTTGAAGATGTAATGGTTGGACACCATCTTTCCACTTGAAGTTGGTTATTATTAATTGTTTTTGTTACAGCATCTGGGCTCTGCGTTCATCCATGTTAACTTTTATGGATCATGTCTCTACTATTGTCAATACTACTACTAATACTAGTCCTGCTTATGGTGTTACCAGTCAGTTGAATTTAAAGATATTGTTAAAATTGGACGAACACACACTCAAGATGCAACACCTTTGACACTTGGGCAAGAATTTAGTGGTTATACCACTCAAGTAAGCTTATGTTACTATCGCCCTTTGAAGATTTGTTTTTAGTTAATACTTGAATGATAATATGTGCTTAATTATGTCGGGAGGGACAGATGAAAGTGTGCTCTGTGCTTGCAGGTGAAGTATGGAATTGATAGAGTGATGTGCACTCTCCCTCACATGTATCAGGTTGACTACTAATTATTATTAAGTATGAATTGTTGTATGTAACCTTCTCCTCTTCCCTCTCGCCCCCTTCTTCTTCCCTCTTTTTTTTTGGGTCTAACAGATTGAACGTCGCATGAGCAGCTTGCACAGGGTGGCACTGCTGTAGGGACAGGATTGAACACAAAGAAAGGGTACGCATTCCTATTTTGTTTTGTTTTATAGAATATAATTATTTACCATTATATTTAAATGGTTAGTATCTTATCTGGAGTAATGCATTTTGTTTATTTGTGTCTTCTTTGATCTTACATTGTTATGATTGACTATTATTCAGGTTTGACGTTAAGATTGCTGCAGCAGTAGCCGAGGAAACAAAATTACCATTTGTAACTGCTGAAAACAAGTTTGAAGCACTGGTTAATTTCTTATTTCCATGAATCATGTTTTTTTATGTATTTTAATTTTTTTTTTAAATTATGAGGTCTATAAGAGGAGATGCTTTCTTAATTTGAAACTATATCTTTTTTTGTTTACAGCAAAATAGTTTATGTAATTTATTTCATATTGTAGGCTGCACATGATGCTTTTGTTGAAACTAGCGGAGCGCTAAACACAATTGCTGCTTCTCTTATGAAGATTGGAAATGACATACGATTGTTAGGAAGGTACATGTTGGTAGAATTTGCAGTGCTGATCTCTTCATCATATTAATTTATTTGGGATTTTAATATTCCTTCCCTTTTCCAGTGGTCCACGTTGTGGTCTTGGTGAACTAATTCTTCCTGAAAATGAACCCGGCAGCAGCATTATGCCAGTGAAGTCCTTACTCCTTACTACCAATAGCAGTTTCAAGTCTCAGAATATACATATATAGGGTAAAAGTAATCTAAGGCATGCCTTAGCCAAGTTGGGCTAAGGCTACTTAGTACAACCTTAATAAAACGACGTAGTTTTACCCTCTAGGGTTAAGTTTTTCATTTTTGGGTTTTATATAAAAAAAACTTTAATTATAATTTTTATACAAAACTACGTTGTTTTGTTAAATAGCCTTAACCAAGCTTGGCTAAGGCATGCTTTAAATTACCTTTCCTTATATATATATATAGATATATATATATATATTACTGATTAGCTAAACATAACGTTTTCTTTCCATTTGACCTTATTCTTAAGAGCTTGCTCCATTTCAGGGGAAGGTGAATCCTACTCAGTGTGAGGCCCTTACAATGGTCTGTGCTCAGGTAGAATTAAAATCACAGTTAAATACAAAGTCCTTAATGTATTCATTAGCAAATTGTTGATATAATACATCTACATGTCATCCTAGTATTTTATATATATAGAATAAAGTCATCTGAGTTGTGTAATTGACTTCTGTATTGATAAAAAATAGCATTTCTGAATTTAATTTTTTCTTATTGGTAATTTATTAACATTTTGGACTTGGCAGGTTATGGGAAATCATGTGGGCATTACTGTGGGTGGTTCAAATGGCCATTTTGAGCTGAATGTTTACAAGCCAATGATCGCTAGTTGTCTCCTACATGTAAGTAGCCTATCAGTACATTATTGTGATAACCTGCTGCATCTACGGATTAGCCATGAGACTGATTGAAAATTTGAATCTGGTTTGTGAGGGTCCCAGATTATTAAGTTGGTAATTGGACCTTCACTTAAATAAATCAGAGCGCTTCTTGGCTTTCTCTGTTTTAAATTATATATATATGTATGTATGTATTTGCAATTAAAAATGTGCTCAGTTACGAATGAATAAAGGGGGAACACTTTCTTTCACACGGGAAGTTGGGTGGAGTTTTTGGCCAAAGACAATGAAAACTTAAAGCATGTAGAGATTGTTATAAATCCTTCCCGCCTGATTGGTTAATTGGTGAGCTTCTCATTGGTTTGGTCAATTATGTAAATTCGATATAACAAGCATGCCTGATGAATGGAACTTTTTGAGGTTTTGAGAGATTTCTTAGGTAGTTTCCAACTAGATATCTTACAACTTTGGAAGAGTGGGAGTCATAAGCCAATGTGTATGAAAGGTGAGGAAAAGAAATTATTCTATTTCAATGCCTACCTTTTCTATTTCAATACCTACCTCTCTTTGGCTATTAATTGTGAAAACTATAGACAAATTAATTAAAAAAAACACTGTCAATTTTACACTTAAGGCCTACCCCAACTAGTTTCTCCAACTGGTTTGGGATAAAAGGTGTTGCTGATATATAGTCATAACCTTCATATTACTTTGTAGAACTAATTTTCATTTTTCTTACAAATAGTTATTGTGACCAGAAAATGGCCCTATGCCTTTAACATTGTAGTTGTATAATATTAATAATTGAATTAAAATAATTACAACCACAACTTCAACACAGCAACAAAATTATATGTAAGAAAAATCATTATCTGATGTTACATATTAAAAAATGATTATTTTCTTAACATCACGACATATATTGTTACTATGTTGACAGAGTATTATATCTGTCATTCTCAGATAGTGTACTTGTGTTTTTCCTTTTGAACTGTGAAGGCTTGAAGTGGCTGCAGCAGGCTATGGTGTTCAGGCGGGGGTTGATAACAATGTTATCGAGTATAGACTACTTAGGATATCTGTATCTAATGGTGTTTGAATAAAATTTTATTCTCCATATTATATGGCCTGGAAGTATCATTAGAAGTTTCTTCTTTTATACATTTTTACTTATTTAAGAAAATAAAACAAGTCATTCAGCTGTTTCCCGAGAACATGTTACTCTTCACTCATCTTGTGTTTTTGACACATTGTTCAGTCATTGAGATTGCTAGCGGATTCATCTGCTTCTTTTGAAAAGAATTGTGTGAGGGGAATTGAAGCCAACAGGGCAAGGATTTCAAGATTGCTACATGAGGTAAGTTGATGCCACAAAATGTTAGATTTTGTATTGCATGATTTGTCAAAGCTCATCTGACTTCTCATGCTTTCTTTCAATCAACAAATCTGCCCCTGGTCGGTGTTGCAGTCACTTATGCTTGTAACTTCCTTGAACCCTGTAAGTTTTACGGTTGATTCAATTTTGTATTCCTTATGGTTGCCTTTCTAAATTATTAGCTAACCCATGCTGTTTAATTTTAGAAAATTGGCTATGACAACGCAGCAGCAGTTGCCAAGAAAGCCCACAAGGAGGGAAGTACGCTGAAGGTCATGATTCTATCCGTCTCTGTTTTATATGCATTTCTGAAACATATCTTGGTGTTTTAAATTTATCAATACATAGTTACATTCATTAGTTCTTTTGAACCAATGTTGTTTCAGCAAGATTATAACCTAAAATCTTAAGATATTTGGTTATGCTCTGATCTGGAAATTTCTATTGCAGGAAGCTGCCCTGAGTTTAGGAGTGCTCACTAGTGAAGAGTTCGACAAACTTGTAGTGCCAGAGAAAATGATTGGTCCCTCCGACTGTGACCTACTTGAATAAATTTATAAGTTTTAAGAAATTGTCCCCACAACACACAATTGCAGGATACATTGCCCCACATTCAGCATGGGAATAAAATACACAGGTGAATTTTTTTTCAGGAAAAAACAATATTCTTGAGGTTTTCTCTAGCCTTCGATCCCATCTTCTGTTTCCTTTTTCTTTCTGGATTCCTTTATATGACAGGTAATCCGGGTAAAGAGGGAAAAGCTCCCACATTTTTTGTGACAGAGTGGATGGAGAAAAATGCATAATAAAAACAAGTGATTCATCCATACGAATTAATTGTATTTAGCTACTTTTAACCGTATCTAGTCAAAGACCCATGTTGAGTGGTGGCTTAACGATTTTGCTTTCTATATTTCCTTCTTGGACGTTCAAGTTGCATGCTTGAGCAAGTTTCCGTTTTGGCTGCAATTATTTTGTACGGATTCAATCGATTTTGAGTCATGTAATACATTACCCAAGTTCAACTTGGATCAACTTCGTAATTGAAAGAGTACGTCTGATTATTAAGGACAGAGGTCAAGTGTGATTGTATATATATATATAGGGAGCTGTGCTATTTCAACAATATCCCTTTCACACATGAATAGCAAGTGATTTGTGGGAGGGGACCTTAAAGTACTAGTACTATTGCCTTTGTCGAAATGGCACGTGTGTGTGTTGATAATGGTGTGACGTAGTAGTTGTGGCTCCTGCAATCAGACATTGAATATTTCCTTGCAAAGCGCACAAAAAGTATTTATGTTGTGTTTGTGAAAACATTTAAATAGAGAAAAGATGGGATACCTAGAGTTGCAAATAAATTAAATTCGAGCTTAGTTCTTTTAAAGCCCGTACAAGTCTGAGCTAACCATAGCCACTAATGTCTTGACAATATGATTTTGTAAATGGCCATGTTCTTGTAACCTCAACGCTACTCGCCTTGAAACAATCTATCCAGTGCGAGCGAGAGCACAAACGTCAACGTGCACTCCATTTGTTTTAAATTATAAAATTATTTTTAATTTTTATAAGTTAATTTTAAACTCAGATTTAACATAAATGTAATTAAATTTTTTTAATACAATTATAAATTATTTAAAAAGCATAATTAGTTATAAGATTTATTATTTTTTAAATTTAAATAAATTGTGTTAATTTTAAATTTAAAAATATTTTAAATTAATTTTTTAAAAATTAATATAAGCATTATAATTATGTCAATGGAGTATATGTGAATTAAATTTGCTACTAACTTTTCCTTTAGGGGCAAGGGTGATGAATATAGAGACTAGTAGTGACAGGCATGGACCCGCATGGTGGCTGCTCATTCATGGAACCATCTTATTCATTGTTTGTGGTCATAATATTTGTTCCATGAATCATACGTGCTCCCTAGTCATAATTATATAAGCTGCCATCAACTCCTTACCAATAAAGTACTTTATTTTTACCTAGCACAACCAAGTTCGTATTTTGTTATTAAATGTTAAAATAGTAATTGAGTTGCAAAGTAATAACAAATTATTTATCATCAACAGAAAACAATAAAACCAAAACTCTACTGGTTCAAATATAGGGTTCTAAACAATTCGATCCGATCTGATCTGAATTTTATAAAATTCGAACCAAACTCGAATATTATTGGTCGAATTCAAACATGTTAGTATAACATGATCGAACAAACACACATGTGCGAGTTTGAATCGTTAGATATTCGGGAACATACTCGAGTTTGCAAGTTATTTGCGAATATAGTCGAATAACATCATGTTCACGAATATTTAAATATTCACGAATGTAAATTCGTTCGCTAACAACTCTTGAATATATTCGAGTTTGATCAAGTTCACGAATATTTGAATCAACTATTTGTATTTAAAATTTAAAAATATTAAACATGTAAGAAATACAATTTGAATTCGAACATCTCACGAACTATTCGCAAACCAATTGAACCGTTCACGAATAAAGTCGAATCTAACCACATGGTTCTCGACACATGTTCGATTGAGTAGTCGAACGCGATATCATATGCGAACTCGATTCGATAAGTTAATTAAATCGAATCGAACCGCGAACGATTCCATTCGTGTGCAGACCTATGAGAGTTATAGTGAACTTGTTTTCCCTAAATAAAGTTGGCCTAAAAGTTTCTTACATATTTTTTCATTTTTGATACACAAGAAGTCCACACTCATATCATATTTACGCGCGGATCATATTGCATGCGCAGTGCCGGGCCAAACATAATTTTTTGAATTTTCTTAATATTAGATTTGAATAATGTAGTTTTATTATTAAATACATTATTTTTAAGTATATCCTATGCGAATCTAAATATGTGGAAAATGAATAAATTAAATAAAATTCTCATTACTTAATGGGTTAATTAGTTTCTAAAAGCCAATTGATTAGTGCAACATCTCATCAATAAATAGACTAATCTCTTATTTGCGGGTATAAACTACTTGACCGATGTTGTCCTTTTGGTGACAGTGACATGTTTGCGGAAGATGAGTGTATCATAATAAATTCATAATGAAGCAAGTTGGAAATTTACAAACCAAATTCAACTTTTACCTCTCATGGTCAGAGTATGATACCCCCTTCCTCTCGGGTAGAAATTTTGGTTGAATTTTTTGTGTATATTTAAAAATATAATAAAATTATTTATATTTAAATTTTTATTTAATTATATAATTTTTTATTTATAATTAGTGATGTTCCATAAATATATATAGAGAATAAAAATATAATAATTAATATTATAAATATTATAAATAAATTATTATAAAAAATAAATTATTTAAAGTAAATAGGCATTTAATTTGCAAATTTTAAAATAATAATAAATTTTTTTATCTTAAAACGAAAGGAATAATTAATTTAAAAATCTAAATTAAATTAGTAAACCAACTAACTTTGGATTCTGTAGGAGGAAGTTTGGGGTTGCTGCATCTGAAAAGGTTGTGGTGACAAAGGAATATTAAAATATTAAGCTTAACTTATTTTGGATGCAAATTTATAATTTTTTTTAATATAAGCAAAAAATTAACTAAATTTTTTACTTTTTATTGAATATTTTTCTTTGTTGAACCAAACAAAGAAAAAAGAATTCTTTTTCTTTCTCTTTCAACACATCATATTTTATTTAAAATGTTAACGACGAATGTATTATGCAATTATGTTATGCACAACGATAAAGTTATATTAAATTATAATTACGACATAAAAATTAATATAAATATTTGTAAAATATGATATTATTTTTTATATTAAAATCAAAATACCATCGGCCTTTTAAAACCCTTCTAAAATTTCAAAACCGATGGCTATTGGGCCCACCATGGACCATGTATAAATTCTCGTAGACGTAGACTTAACAAGAAGCATCTTTGGGTCTCTTGGCTGATTCGGTAAGGAGTAGGTCAACTTTCCATACTGGATCAGGAGTGATGCACCGGAATAGCATCCTCCTTTCCCTGAAAAATTCAAAAATTTAAGATATATGTTAAAAAATTATAATCATAATAAATTACGAATAATGCATTATTAATATCAAATTGCGTGATTTAAAAATTTATATTAAAAATTGTCAATTTGATTATTAAAATTAAATTAAAACGTTTATTACAGGACGGAAGGGAGGAGTATATAATTTTTATTGGAGTAGTAAATTGTACTTGGATATTAAAAAATAAATACTACATCTTAAATTAATTATACTACCTAGTCCATCATCTAAATACAAAAGCTATTTCTATCTAGAAGTGGGCGCGATTTAGAGCAAGATCCGAAGCAGGCTTCTCCCTCCCACTCCCACGGGCGAGTTTCGCTTTATTGTCCGTGATGCCTTTCTTGTTGTTTCCTCGGTTTTGCTTTTCTTCCCTCCACTTTACTACTCCCTCCCTCTCTTCTCGTATTTCTCTCTGAAAAGCTCGGCCACAGAGAGAGAGAAAGAATAATAAAGAAGTCATAATAAACTCACACAACAAACGCAGATAATCTGAATCTTTGTTATTAAGGTGAGTAATAATCTTTTCTTTGTTTTATCGTACTCTTATTGTTTCACTATTATTTTAATCTATATGTTTACATGAAGTTTGAATGCTCCGGACAAATGAAGCTCTGAAACTACCGGGAATTTTTTTTGAAAGCTTTTGTGTTTTTGTTTCTCCCATTTGTTGCAAGATTTCAACTTTTTTTTTTCTTTATCTCAGTTTTCTATATATGCAACCCATTAACGTTTAATTTAATTTTTTTACATTTTTTGTTTGGTTACCTTTTTGAAACATTGATCAGGTTTCACATTATCTTGCCAGATTTGTTTCAGTCAAATTACTATCGTATCTTCTTCTTTTGGGGTTGAACGGGCTTCGTAAAGTTACTGCTAATTTGTTAAGATATTTGGTAAATTATTATCTTTTGATTGCACAAAATAAATTTAAGGAGATATTTGACAACAGGGATCCTCTTATAATTATGATATGGTTCAGTGATGCTAAAGTTATTTGATTGGAAAAAGACGATTTGTGCTTCAGTAGTGTCAATTAGAACATGTAGAGTTGCATTAAGTAGAAGAAATTAGGTATACAACAGAATTAAATCTCTTGTTTGCATTGTTGCTGTTATTCTGTGTTTTCTTTTGGGGTTGTATTATTTAGGGGTGTTGCATTTCAAGAAAATGGTATCAATCCAAAATAATAATCTGCATGAATTAATTGCCAAACGAATTCAACATCTTCATCATTAAGAGCAATGCATTCACCTTATCTCTTCAAGGAATCAGGTTAAAAAGTGAATCCAGCAACGTTAGTGACTATGTTGGCAACAAATGCACTTGGTTGCTAGTACCAAGTTCAACTTATATTACTTTTTTCTTACTAATTCCCCTTGTTTAGCAGTGCTTCCCTCAACAAATATTTATTTCATTAAAATGAGAAGATTTATGTCTTCTTTATGAACTGGGATAGAATTATGTTAATGCATGAACTACATTTGTTTTTTGCAGATTTATTGGTCTCGTGCCGGAAAATGGAGTCATGCGACTGCTTTGAGACTCAATGGCCTGCTGATGAGCTTCTGGTGAAATATCAGTATATATCAGACTTCTTTATTGCCTTTGCATATTTTTCCATTCCCTTGGAGCTTATTTATTTTGTCCAGAAATCAGCATTCTTCCCATATAGATGGGTACTAGTGCTGTTTGGTGCATTCATTGTTCTTTGTGGAGCAACCCATTTTATAAGTTTGTGGACATTTTCTATGCATTCTAAAACTGTCGCCATAGTGATGACTATAGCGAAAATGTCTACTGCTTTTGTATCATGTGTAACAGCTTTGATGCTCGTGAACATTATCCCCGATTTGTTAAGTGTGAAAACGCGAGAAGTATTTCTGAGGAATAAGGCTGAAGAGCTTGACAAGGAGATGGGCATAATTATTAAACAAGAAGAAACTGGAAGGCATGTCAGAATGCTGACCCATGAGATTAGAAGCACCCTTGACAGACACACCATTTTGAAAACTACCCTTGTTGAGTTAGGTAGGACTTTAGATCTTAAGGAATGTGCACTGTGGATGCCATCACAAAGGGGTTTGAATTTGCAACTTTCTCATTCTCTAAACAGTCTTATTCCCTTTGGCTCTACTGTACCAATTGATCTTCCAATAGTCAATGATGTATTTAATAGTGCTGAAGCAATACGGGTTCCACATACATGCCCACTGGTAGGAATCAGAGCTCATGTGGGAACATATATTCCACCTGAGGTTGTCGCTGTTCGTGTACCTCTTCTACATCTTTCAGATTTTGAAATTAATGATTGGCCTGATGCCTCTGCAAAAAGTTATGCTGTGATGGTTTTGATTCTTATGAGAAAATGGCGTGACCATGAATTGGAACTTGTAGAAGTAGTTGCTGACCAGGTATGTAGTACCTACTTCTTCTCTTCTATTGACTGCCTCCGTATGTGCTTTATCTTCTTTATGTTACCTCAAACATGTTTACTGTTGATGCCTCTTAACCAACTCATTACATCTATTAAAATAGCTGTTATGCTCAACACTGTTTGCTTGAAATTTTGAACAGCAAGTATATTTTTTAGGGGCAAAGTGGTAAATGAACATGTACAGTCTCCTCTGCACAACTGTTGTGCTTTAAATCATGGCTGTTCCTTCCAGTTTTGGACGGTGTAAGACTGGTTGTGGGTCTTGTGGCTCTATAAGGGGTCCATAGCCAACGTTGGCTATAGATCTGTACCCATATATATGATGTGTTTGATCTGATCTGACTCGTAGATTAATAAGTGTTTTGTATTAGTCTATTTACCTTTGTGAAATATTCTGTTCAGTGGTACAGTTAAGTCCACCACAAGCAGTGGTTTTTCATTTATCCATATCACTCGCTAACACATTGTCCATCGTGTTCAAACTTCTTCCATATCAATGTGAGGCAAAAAGACTTGGAGAGGTATGTTCTCTCCTGCCTGATCAATATCTTGGTTGACCTACGGCCCAAAAGGAACACTGTTTATGATATCGAGTTCTTGAGTGAGTCCTGGCACAGTCCAAGAGGGACATTGGTGTTTTTGACATTGAGTTCTTGAGTTAGCCCTGGCACACCCGTGCATAGGAAATAGACGAAACACATAGATACAAGTGAAATATGCTCATTAAGCTTTGGTTGTGTTTTCGGATACTAACCCTTTTCTCAAGCTCTTTTAAACTATGAAAATACACCATGCAGATGATCTTGTTGTAACTTGTAAGTAGTTCATATTTTGTGCAGCTTTCAGATTATGGTGTCTCTTCCATTTCATCACATTTGTTACCCAACTCAACATTTTTAATCTATGCATGAGTTCCCTCACCTTCATTTATTTCTTTTACTAATAGGCACTCAAGTTTTCCTTTTTAATTCTCGTGGAACATGGAACTGTCATTGAAATGTATTTCTCGTGCTTAATCTGCAGTATCTATTGTATAGGTTGCTGTTGCTCTTTCTCATGCCGCAATTCTTGAAGAGTCCATGCTGGCTCGTGATCAACTCATGGAGCAGAATGTTGCTTTGGATTTAGCTCGACAAGAGGCAGAGATGGCTATCCGTGCTCGCAACGATTTTCTAGCTGTTATGAACCATGAAATGAGGACACCTATGCATGCAATTATCACGTTATCTTCACTTCTTTTAGAAACTGAATTAACTCCAGATCAAAGAATGATGATAGAGACCATACTTAAGAGCAGCAACCTCCTGGCAGCACTCATAAATGATGTTCTAGATCTTTCTAGACTTGAAGATGGAAGCCTAGTATTAGATACTAAAATCTTCAATCTTCATGGTTTGTTGAAAGAGGTAATACTAAAACCAAGTACTTTGAATATACTAATACAACTTCTAGAATTAACCGAACATCTGATACTCATATTATGGCTTCATGAAATCCTTCAATTGCAGGGCATGAACTTGATAAGACCAATTGCTTCTGTAAAGAAGTTATCAACGACCCTGACTTTGGCTATGGATTTACCTGTTCATGCTGTTGGTGATGAGAAACTGCTTATGCAAACCATTTTGAATGTCGTGGGAAATGCTGTTAAGTTTACAAAGGAAGGTTATGTTTCAGTAGAGGCTTCAATTGCAAAACCAGAGTATTCTAGATACTGGGGGACTCCTGAATTCTGTCCTGTGTCAAGTGATGGCCACTTCTACTTACTAGTGCAGGTGCATGGGATATTTCAATTTTTTTAATCTTCTCGATAGGCTATATGTATACAACTTTGCACACTGAGAAATACCCGCTTTCCGAAACCCCCCCCCCCCCCCAAAAAAAAAGATAAAGAGGAAACAAAACGTTCATGTGATTTTGGTGTCTTGCATTTGACTCCTCCTTAGGGTATTTACCATATGATCAGGTCCATTTTTCCTATTTGCTTCAAACTTACTAGTGACACCCCCACTGTCTCCCTTTTCTCATCTTGCAGGTGAAGGATTCTGGTTGTGGTATTACGCAACAAGATCTTCCACTCCTTTTCACCAAATTTTCCGAGTCTCAAACTGCATCGGCTCGTAGCAATGCTGGTGCAGGTCTTGGACTTGCCATTTGCAAGCGGTATGACTAAAAGTATAATAATTTCTTTCATAGATTGCTATAGCCTAGTGTCTTGTCATGTGTGGTTGCTTCTTCATAATTGTTAAAATGACTTCTCTGTTTCTCTTATAAACGTGTGTGTATATTAGGTTTGTAAATCTCACGGGAGGTCACATTTGGATCGAGAGTGAGGGCCTCGGCAAGGGTAGCACAGTTGCATTCATTGTGAAACTTGGGATCTGCAATAACCCAAATGAGCCAACAATGCAACAAGTGATGCTGAGGGGTAGAGCTCATAAAGGTAGTGGCGATCTCATCGGACATAGACTTCTCACCAAAGATGATTATATAGCTACTTCGTTTCCACGTTACCAGAGAAGTTTCTAGGCGATAACTGCTGCAGGAAACATCAATGCAACCAGACAGTGCTAGTAATGAAGTCTAGTTTTGATCTTGTAAGTGATGAAATTGATGGATCTCAGCAGCCACGTGAGTATTCTGTAGTGTTACAGATTTTTACTTCTTCAGAGCAAAATTGAAGTCGCAATCGGTCTCTATAGCAGAAAATGCTTTTCTTTCCTACCGATTTCCATTAATAGGATGTTGCAACATATTTAAGATGGGAAACGTTTTTTCCACAAATGTTAGTTTTACAAGGTTCCCACATACTGGCACCCCATGTGAGGAGGTAGGGCATTGTGAAAACGTAAGCAACACTTTTATTTCAGAAAAAATAACAATCCCCTTCGATATAGGTGGAGAATATCAATGTACAAGTTTGATAATTCCCAAGTATCAACAACAGCAAAAAGTTTGATAATTCATTGCGGTTTAGTTCCCCTCCAATATTTTTCATGTACCTTGACACGCAACATTTTAGGACCAACACCTGTCTTTTTCCAACGGTTTTACCATTTCAGTCTCACTGCTTGTAGCTCCAAAACTCACTGAAATGAAGAGATGTAATTTAACCTAAAACATCATGTGACGATATCTCAGAATCACTGAATAATTACTTCTAATGCTGAGCATCAATGATGGAATGATCCCCTTTTTGAAACGGAGGGGGGCATATATCAGCTGAGACACCGGAACAGATAAACTTGTAAAATCCATTTGCAGACCTGATAGTTTAGATTTCAAACAATATGTTTAGCTTTATAGTTTTCCTTTACTTTGGCCAACCATTCAACCTGCAATTATGCCAAAAACACTCCCGCAATTTCAGGCAGAGGTATTGTTATTCTGGCGAGTGGCATTTTTGTGAAGTCACGTCAAATTTTCATTTCGAGTATGAAAATGTGATTATTTAGGAGCCCCACTGATTAAACATGCGGCCCGCAACCAGTTTTAGTGAAGAAATGAATAAATTTGCCTAATCTAATACAACGGAAGGCAGACCTGCAATAACCATAAAAATTGAATCTCAAACCGTAAACATCTATTAATACCTAGTTGTACACAGAAATACACTAAAAAATTAACATTAATTCCTCCACCACGCCTAACCCTTGTGAAACTTGAAATGCATATCCATACCTGATTTTAAAAATTGAACAGACCAAACTCATTCAACAGAGCATAATAACAGATAAATAAGGACAAACCATATGACATCAGTCTACAACTTAAACATAGTATCAAAGATTGTAATTCTCCTTCTAAATATAAATGAAATTGTTAATCAGAAAAACAAAAGACATAGGGATCAAAAACACTAAATTGCAATGCCGAACCAAGGACATCCAGTTGATAATGGGTTTCCTCATTCTTCATGTTAACAATTTTAGATATCACTTCTTTGATTTCTTAGATCCCCTGCACACACAACATGAATTAGAACATATTTTCATTAGACATTCAAATCTAACGTATCTGCCAAAACAATTTATTTTTGACAAGTTCAAATCCACTAGAACACTTACTGAGTTTGGGCAGCAGGAGCTGCTGGTGGGGCTTGTGGTGCTTTCTCTCCTGGTCCCTATATATAATCAAGAAGACAACATAATTGCTCAGAGTCCAAAAACATACATAAATCTCTAGCTCCGGCAACTGTCTTTGTACTTTGAGTCGATATTACTTTCTACTGTTAAAACAAAAGTCATTTATCATCTTTTATATTACCTGCGCCAAACGTTCTTCCCTCCTAGCATTCTTTCTCTCCCTGCTTGCCTTGTTCTTTGCTCTCTTAGCCTCAAACTGATCAGATAGCGTCTTCTCCCTAGCCTTCTCAGCCTTGGTTTTGTGGATGCTTTCCATCAGCACACGCTTATTTTTGTAAACATTACCTTTAACTTTCATGTACATGTCATGATACATGTGCTTATCAATCTTCTTCGCTTCCCTATATTTGCGGAGCAAGCGCCTGAGCACTCTCATCCTCCTCATCCATAGAATTTTTGTTGGCAACCTAGCCTCTCTTGTACCCTTGCGCTTACCTATAATTGATAAAGCTCATTACATCACAAGTGGAACAACATACTAATTAATTCTGACAAAGCAACAGTTTAACAAGTTATCCTATTATCCTTTACATGAAGACAATACTAAAATTGCTAGCTAACCACCCAAAAGAGTCTCTTGAGTTCCTTATTACTATTTATGCATATAATAATGCACAAGGCACAGTGTGTACAATGAGATTCCATTGATAAAAAGTCAACAAAAATAGATTTGTCAGAAAACTAAAACTAAGGTTTTTGATGTAGGTGTCTGTCATCATTACAGGAATTGTAGTGAAATAGACAGTGATTCACCCTTGGGACAAATTAGATATATTATTTCCAGAAAAATAGCCTTAAAATAATTATTTTAAGGTAGATATTTAAGCTGATTTTTTGACAGCTCACTTTAAATGTAATTTTGTTCCATCAATGCTTTATATACATTTTCATACCAAACTAATTTTGCTCTAGCTTCTCATATTCATGCTAATAGGGGTATTAATTAATAACAGTACCATATCCGGCATGACGGCCCTTTCTCTTGGCCTCCTTCATTCGACGAGCACGAGAACGGGAGTGAATTTTAGTTGGCTTCCTAATGATAAAACCATCCTTGACCAGCTTCCTTATGTTCTGACCTAGACTCCAGAAACAAGAAAATTAAAAACAAAGGAATCAAACTTGGCTCCCAGGTAAGATAAACATCAGTGCATATAAGAAATAAAGAAGTGACAAGCATAGTACTTCAATAATAAAACAGCAGTGTAAACAGAGAGGTTATGTTAACCGCACAGAAATTGAAATAATAAATTAAATAGCAAAGAAATTCATAAATCAGAAATTCTGTGGGACGAATTCATAGTTTTACAAGTTCAAGGATTGAGAAGCTAAAAAGTACTATAATCTCTTCAAAGTAAAGTAATATGCGAAAGCTAAAGTTAGACATCTCGCAAATGAATTTCAGATTATAAATTCTAAATCTATATATATCAGCATCTACAGCAACATACAGTAATTATGATTATCAGAACCTCAAGATGTTAATTTATTATAACAGACATTATATAACAACAATACGTATATATAATAAGTAGTTAAATGAATCACAATTCAACAATATATGCATTGAGCTAATCGATATAATACCAATCCAACAAAACCCAGTAAACACATCAACACAAAAAAGAAGAAGCAGCAAACACAGATTTTTATATCAGATATATAAATAACCTAGATAAGGTTCAACTTTCCTGAGAGTTGATAGCTTTTTAAGAAATGAACAAAAAACCAACGAAAAAGTGAGCGAAAGAGGGAAAAAAAACTTACGAGAGTTAGCCGCCGAGATTTCATTGCCTTCATTTGGATCGAGCCAAACTTTGCCCCTTCCACACTTGAGGACGCTGGCGGCGAGCCGCTTCTGAAGCTTCAACGACACCATCTCTCTCCCTCTCTTCCCGTTGCAGCTGCGAATTAACAGAGATTATGTGAGGTGAAGGTTAGGCTTTATATCGCCTACAAGCACCTAGGGTTTTGAAGAGAGTTGTCTTGGGAATTCAACATGTGGATTGGGCCTCCAAACATGACTTGGAAAAACTTAAGAATGCTACGTAGTTAGTACTGAAACACGTGACAAAGCCCAAACCATGTCCTAACGGCCCAATAAACCTCAACAATGCAGCTTTCTGTTAGACTCCGTCTGCAAAGAGTCTGCTCATGTTTTGTAATTTTTTTCAAAAAAACAAGTTTAATTTCTTTTACGAGTAAAAGGTTTTTAAAAGGTCACTTTTAAAAATAAAGTGATCTCGATCTTAACTAAATAATCTAACCGTATGAATGTAAAGATCATACGTAAATATGAAAATATTTAAATTTTTATTTGATTAAAGTCGCGAGGCATCATAATTATAAGGTGTAAAATGAGTATATTTTTTTTATGATCCAAGTTTGATTATTTTACAGCATTGTTATAATAGCGCTCTACAATCTTAAAGATGCACAATAATATAAGTTTTTCAATATTAAAATTTCAGATTATACTTTAAGTAATTATTATGAGGTACTGCTTAAATATTTTGGACAAATATTACACGTGTAGAAAAATATTAAAAAAGTCATCCCATCCACCTATATATTTTACTCTTTTTGGATGAAAAGATAATAATATAAAATGTTAATATATATTAATATTATGTCATCTTGATAATTAAGTTTACTTGGTCATCAAGTTTACCTTGATAAACAAGTATAATTGGTCACCGAGTTTAATTTTCTTGATAAATACGTATACTTGGCAATCACTCAATTATTAGTCCATATAAGATTTTAATCAACATTCAACAGTGCAAAACATCAAATTATTTTAATAAATTGATATTATTGACATGGCATCAAAACTATAAATTAGTTCTATACCTTTTTGAGTTCGATCTTTCATACATTTAATTGAGAAAATGTAAACAATTTTGTTGTCTTGCTATTGTCCCAAATAATATTTTATTTGCTGTCCTAACAAAGAAATTATATCATGTAATCACAATATATTTAATTTTGAAACAACTAATCCGAACTCATCTGAATTCTTTATCATTTTTCTAGGTTAATGTTGAATATTTCAAACATCCACTACCCTTGATTCTTTAAAATTAAAGCTTTATGTTTTTATTATTGCTTCTAAAATAGGAGTCAACTCACGAAATACAAAACCTTTTACTAAATTTTAGTACGAGACTACTAAGTTTTTTTTTTTTTTTTGAAATAAAAATTGATAACTAGCTTTTCTTACTAAAGTATGCAACAGACTAAACCTCATTTCAACCTAAAATAGCTCGCTTTGAATGAGCTCGATCAAACTAAATTTGATAATTGATAAGATGAGCTGGTGACCTCTGTCTGTAATAAAGATGCATGCATGCTGCTTTATCATCTAATGCAAGTCTGGAATCATAAGCTATATATATTAATTCTCTCTATATATTGATGATCAATGTAACCACACACACACACACACACACATATATATATATATATATATATATATATATATATATATATATATATATGACTTGTTTAAGGACATACTAAGTATACCCTCTTAAAAAGTATACTAAGCCTACCTCCTTTAGCGACGGACGCGACAGTTTAGTCCGTCGTCATAGGTTCGTCCGTCGCAAAAAAATTTAGTGACGGACAACATACGGACAAACATATAGCGACAGACGAACCTATGGGACGGACCAAACCGTCACTGAATCCGTCGCTAAATGGAGTATGCTAAGTATATCCTTTAAAGAAGTATGCTCTTGAACTTTACTCTCTCTCTATATATATAATAGTTTATACGCTAATCGTTATAACGAGAACTTGTACGTACTCCATATCTCGATCACATGCGGTACTAATGCATGCTAATTCTTTTCATTACAAAGCCATATATGATATAAACTAACTTATCCCTCCCTCGAAACTTGATCGTTTTTTCACGGCTACTAAAACTAGTCAGTCATATAACTTATAACTATCCCAGAACCAACCAAGGTACTCTCTATTAAGATTAACTAGCAGGAGTTTACCTAGTACCCAAAAGCCAGATATCTACCCAGCTATATGCTTATATTTTTCTTCGCCATTCCATTGCATTAATATTTAAAAATAGGGCTTCTGATAAACTACAATAATAGGAGTATTCACCTCATGATGATTTCCATCACTCCAACTCAACTTACCCACCACCGACGATATTGCCCCGGCTGAAACTCCCATCTTATTACCCGAAACATGAACGGTGTAACTAAGCTTTTCACCCCTTTGTGTGAAATTCATCTTTGGTGGATCCACGGTCACGATTATATCTTTTGGGGTTTTAACTTTTGCTGTGTAGCTCGATGCACCGTCACTAACATACGTCACCGTTCTTTTCACCGTAATCTCAAATTTCGACGACTGTCCAGATTCTTCAAAAGTAACAGAAATTGCTGGGTAATTCAAATCCCACGGCTTATGTTGCTTATTGTTACACCTCCAAGACTTCCTAGCAATCAGTCTTACATCTTGACGGCTATAATTAGTTGCACAGAGAAAATCTAAATAATCACTCGACGTCAGATCATAAACCAATCCCGGATCAACGGCTTTCTCGGGGTTTACATGTCCTGCACCCATGTCCCATATTGTTGCCACACTATACGCCTTCTCGTCTAGTAAGGGGTTCCCGTCTCCGTCTTGCGTGTACGCTGTCGTCATAAGAGCTGACCGAATCATCGCCGGCGACCAATCAGGGTGGGCTCCTTTAAGTAAGGCCGCTAGACCAGACACGTGTGGACATGACATGGACGTGCCAGAGAGTATAGTAAACTCTGTGCGCCGTATATCAGAGGATAATTCCGTAGGTGCCAAGTTATCAGGCCACGCGGCTAGGATGTCGACACCTGGCGCAATGATGTCAGGTTTAAGTACATAGATGGATTCAGCATTGGGCCCCCTAGCTGAGAAGGTTGCCACGACAGGTGCCGGTTTCACACTGACCTGGGTCCCACGGAAAGCCATGCTGGCTCTCGGGTTCTGTGTGGAGCTGATGTAGGTACGGACTTTCTCACCGGCTGAGGCGGTAATAGCTAAGCCGGGGATTATATGAGCGTCGGCCACCAAACCTTCTCCGGAAGATGCCAGGTTGGCAACTATAACCCCGGCCCCACCAGCAAGCTTCACGGTTTCTCCCTTCATGGCACGTGATGAGCCACCTCTATCACAAATCACGATTTTGCCACTAACCATTGAGGTGTCCAATGATCCCGGCATGCAAATTACAGCTGAAGGATTTCTAATACCATTCTGCTTGCTCGAAGCATTTCCGGCATAAATTATGGGCAAATATGGTAATTCCTTGCCAGTATAAAGTGACTCGCCGGTGATAATTTCGCCTTTCTCGAGCTTCAGATCAGCCGGGAATTTCCTATCAATTGTGCTAGCTCCAACGGTGGTAATCCAAGGGGCAACGTTTGTCACCGTTAACGGAGCAGGCCCATCATTACCGGCTGAAGCAGAAATGAAAATTCCTCTCTCCATGGCTCCATACGACCCGATTGCAATCGGGTCGAAATGATATGGGATGGCTCCACCACCAACAGACAAGGAAATTACATCAACGCCATCTTCAGTGGCTGCATCGAACGCCGCGAGTATGTCAGCATCCGAGCATCCGCTCTTCCAACATACTTTGTACACGGCTATTCTGGCTTTTGGCGCGACGCCGACTGCTACACCATTCGCGAAGCCGAGGAGGGAAGCGTTGCCGACTTGTCTCCCGGCGGCAGTCGACGCCGTGTGAGTTCCGTGGCCTTCCGTATCTCTGGCGGACTTTATGCCGTCAGAGACGTTAATTTTGAAGGAGCTGGCCTCGTAGCCGGATTTGAAATATCTAGCGCCGATAATTTTTTTATTGCAGTGGCTTTTTGTGAAGTTTTCTCCCTCAACGCACTCACCTTTCCAGCGAGAAGGAATAGGCTCAAGACCTTCGTCGTGGAAACTACGCCGTTCCGGCCATATGCCAGTGTCGAATATTCCGATGATGACGTCAGAGCCATAGTTGGATTCCGTTAATAAACCAGTAGGATTTTTTCCTTCGAGTCCGAGGAAAAGAGGCGACCGGGTGGTTTGCAGTGGGCGAATTTGATCAGGTATGATAGAAAGAACCCCAGGTCGGGTTTTTAGTTGTTGAGCTTGTTGGGCGGTGAGTCTAGCTGAGAAACCATGGAATACTGTTTTATAAACGTGGAGAAAATCATTACTATTTTCCCATGCTGTTTGGAGAGGATTGGGGGAGTCTAGCAACTCAGAATCAAGGCTTCGAAGAGTGGATTTGTACCAGTGTTCAACATCGGAAAAGGCAGAGGGTTTCAAGTCGTTCTGGACTCTGACCATGAAAGTTTGGGATTGATCAGCTAAGATGGCGGAGAAACAGAGGAAAACAGAGGCAAACAGAGGCCAAAAAAACTGACCCATTGAACAAAACACGGGGGAGGGGAAGGTTTCAGAAGTGAGTAATAAGTGCGGGGATTTGTTTAATTTATAATGGAGAAAAAGCACCAAGATGAGACAAACTAGGAGGAAAATAAAGGTTATAAAAACGGAAAAAAAGCTCTGCATGACGACTTACTTGAGAGAGAGTCGTATGCTTTGGTCATCACTGGAGTACTTATTAATTTTCCCTTTTTTTTTTTACTTCAATTTCTTCTACCATAGAGTATGATTTTTTTTCTCTTATAAATCACAAGTTACTTAATGTGTATGCTAAATATTGCTCCATTCAGATGTGCGTTTGAGTTGTTATAGTATTAATTTTTTGATAATTTAACTGTTAATTTATTCAAAGCTCCTCCACCATCCTGGTTCCCTTCTTGTTGAAAAGCATGAAAATGGAGACAAGCCGGATTAAAAACGGCTAATTACTAATTACAACTATAAGATTATTATTAATTTTTTAAAATTAATTAAAGATATTTTCAAACTAAAACTATAGACAATACAATGATGAACTCGTGGTAAAAATGAATCATTTTATTTAGTAAAAATAAAAATAAAAAAATAAATCATTTTAAATTTAAATTTAGATATATTATAGTATTAAATTGACTTTCAAAAGTGATTTTATAATTGGTAACGGAGGAGTAGTATATTGTTTGGTCATATGAGCGCCTTACTTTTTATAAAGGGGAGATGACGTGAGGAGGGTGGAAATGGAGTAATCTGTTTGTGGAGGTGGAGATATCAGAAAGGTGATATCATTAAAAATTCAAAACTAATCGTCTTCATGTTTTGAGTAATTAGCGGGGCTAAAGGACATAAAGATTTACGTAGCAGAGAGAGGCGTATATTGGTACGTAGGTATATAGTGGTGACTTATGCATGCGTGGTAAGCTGCTGAATTATTTATGTCCGATCTGAAATCCTTAAATGGGGGTCATTGGAGTTATTCGGAAAAGTAATGGTGCGTTTAACACTTGGTCCAGACGTGCTTGGGTTGGCTTCTTGGATTAACATCCTATTTTTAGCTCTTGATGATCAAATCAGCTGCATGCATGCCTGCTTTGACATCTGCTGCTACTGCTCTCGCCCATATATAGATAGATATCTTCCATACTCATCCTAAGAGAATTTTAAGAATATCAAGCAAGGGTCTCAAGCTAGGTATATCCTGACATATTAAGCACCTTGATCTCATATGAAAGAAAGAGAATTCAATCGCTAGCCACTGTTATGCAACTTTAGAGTCTTGAAACGGAGCCTCTTCCAACTTAATACAAGCCCCAACGTAACCTGGGTTGCTCCTTTAGAAATCAGAATAGTTGGAACTGGCTACGTACTATTGTACCCCCAAATTCTCGTCTAAATTTACATGACGCTAGTTTTTTTACCCATAGACCACCGAGTCTTCCATGATCATGCATGCAAAAATGTAATCTATCATGCATGTTCAACTAGTGCAGCAATCGCCACTACCATTAACAAGTTATGAAATTATTGCAAGACCTCGACTTTTATGAAATATAATTTAAATTTTTTTTCACATATATTTTTTTCTAAAACAGTAAATGATTAAATAAACACAGGTTAAGTTAAAAATATTTTGTGTAAATTTTATTTTATTAGACAGTATTCGTTTTGTCGGAAAATATTCGTTTTGTCGATGAATATTCAATTCGTACGACGGCGCCGAAATAACCAAACATTAGTGGATCCCATAACGAAATATTGTCGAATATAGAAAACGACAACAGTAACCTTTTTAAATAAAAATGATCAATGATACTATCACTTTTAATTGTTAAAATAATCAGTGGTAAAAGAATAGCATAACACAGTGTTGCATGGTAATATACGGTATTTCATAGTATCACACGGTATAACATAATATTTCATATTATTGAACTGATAAAGTGACTATTGTATAATATTGATTTTATTGAACCAATAATTGTCACATGCACAATAATTTATATTATTGAACTGATAATTGTCACAGTAGCATATGCACAGTAATTCACGTTACTGAATCAATAATTGTCATTACACAGTAACGTGCTCTTTCTTTTATTTATTTTTTGCATTATTGTTTTAATTATTATGATGTTGATTTAATCGTTGTATTTCATTATTAGTTGATATTTCTACTGGTATTATAAGTCTCTAATTCAGAAAGTCATCTACACTATATTTATAGCAATTGTTTATAATAATGAATAATTGGTGAATTATTGTTAAAATAATTTATAAAGTTATTTGTTTTATATACTTTATATAAAGTTAATTATTTTATATATAAAGTTATTTGATTTATATAAAGTTAATTGATTTATATAAAATTAATTATTTTATATATAAAGTTAATTGATTTATATATAAAGTTAATTGTTTTATATATAAAATTAATTGATTTATATATAAAGTTAGTTTATTTATATATAAAGTTAATTGTTTTATTAAATGAATAGTATAGATTAAAAATAATGAAATGAACGGTTTGGATTAAATTAGGAAATCTTGAATTTTGGCTATAAATAAAAGTCTTAACTTAAGAATTTTTTCATAATTTTCTTACATATATTTTCTTCTACTCTCTAAATTTTTTTTAGTGTAAATTTCTCTCTATATATGCTAGGTTACTTCATGCATTGGTAAATATCAGTTAGAGTGTTATATTTATATTTCAAATCATTCATAGTTTTGAGATTTTTTGCATTTTTCTTTGAATTCCCGAGTGAAATTTTCTTATGTACAACAACTCTTTCGAAAAATCATAGTAAATTTGCTATTTATCAGAATTTAATGAATTCAAAGCATGTCCCTTTAGTTTTTCATCCTCTATAACTTTGAAGAAGGAAGAAAAATCATCTTCACTCCTTAAAATGCGAAAAATCATAACCTATTTTGATTTTCGTCACTATTTTTAGTCTTAGTTTTGAAAATTCATAACTCATTCATATTAACTCTAAATTGAGTAATTCTTAAGTCTATGTCGTGTATCTTTTCGAAAGTATCATTATTTTGAAAACATAATTTTTTTTTTTGAAAACTCCAGAAGACCTAAAAGTCAAATTCTTTACTACTACATAGACAAACAATGAAGAATTTGTTTGGCCATAAATTTTGTTTTACAATATCAAGGTAAGGGATATAATCATACTCGAAAAATGATATCATGTTCTTTCTTACTTGTAAGGGATATCATTTTCTTTCATACTCTTAAACTTATTATGGTAAGTACTATTCGGTAAAACTTCTTGAAATGATTACATATGTAAGACCCCGAATTTTATGAAATACAAAATTTAATTTTTCTTCATATAGATATTTTTTTTAAACAGTAAGTGGTTAAATCGATAAAGTTAAAAGTTAAGGATGTTATGTGCAAATTTTATTTTGTCGGACAATATTCGCTTTGTCGGGGAATATTCGTTTGGTCGGGGAATATTCGTTTGGTCCGACGGCGCCGAAATAACAAATTATTGGTGGACCCCACAACGGAATATTTGTCGGATATAGAAAACGACAGAAATAACCTTTTTAAATAAAAATAGTCAACGGAACTGTTAAAATACCGGTGATAAAAAAATAGTAGCATACGGTAGTTATTGGTATTTTCTGTAGCACTCGGTACTCTACAGTAACACACGGTATTGCATAGTGTCTCATATTTTTGGTCTGATAATTGACACCGTAACTGTTACGCATCATTTCATCGATAATTGTCACTGCATAATATTTTATATTATCAATTCAATAATTGTTGTTACACAGTATTTTGCATTATTGATTTAATAATTGTCATTACACTGTATTTTATATCATTGAGTCAATAATTGTTGTTGCACTGTTTTTAAAATTATTGAACCTAATAATTGTCACAGTAACATATGCACAGTAATTCACATTATTGAATCAATAATTGTCATTACACAGTAACGTATGCTTTATTTTACATTATTGTTATCTCTATTATGATGTTATTTAAACAGTTGTATTTCATTAATTTATTGACTTGATATCTAGGAGCTAACTATACTGTATTTATAACAATTAGTCATAATAATTGAATTGATAAAGTTATTTGTTTATAATATAAAGTTAGGTGATTATTAGGTGATATGAAATAAATGGTGTAGATTAAAGTGTGAATTATTGTTGAATAATTGAATTGATTTGTTTATAATATAAAGTTAGGTGATTATTAGGTGATATGAAATGAATGGTGTAGATTAAAGTGTGAATTATTGTTGAATAATTAAATTGATTTGTTTATAATATAAAGTTAGGTGATTATTAGGTGATATGAAATGAATGGTGTAGATTAAAGATAATATAATATTTGAAATGGATGGTGTAGATTAAAAGATGATCTTTAAATGAATGGTTTAGATTAAATGAATGATAAGATTTTTGGCTATAAATAGAAGCCTTAACTTAAGGATTTTTCATAAACTTCCTTACTTGTTCTTTCTTTCTCTCTCTAAATACTTCTTGTGAAAGTTCTCTCTAAGTGTGCTTAAGTCATCTTGAGTATTTGTGAAGATCTATAAGTATACGTGTACTGTTCAAGTTAATCAACCTCATTTAAATCAATATCCAGTCACGTGTTGAGGTAAGGGATACCATCTTTTTCATCTTCCATTATTCAAACGTACTATGGTAAGGGATTATCATTATTTGGTTCTCGATAATAATATTGTTTCTTCCTTACTCATAAGACGTGCCTTTTATTTCCATGTATTAAATTGTGGGAATAACCTTACGGAGCGGATTGCCGCATGTTGGTGAATAACCTTTCGTATTCATTCATTATTAATCTCTGAGAATAACCTTACGGAGCGGATTGCCGCCTGTTTGGTGAATAACTCTTTGTACTCAAATTCTATTAAATTGTGGGAATAACCTTACGGAGCGGATTGCCGTCTGTTGGTGAATAACCTTTCGTATTCATTCATTATTAATCTCTGAGAATAACCTTACGGAGCGGATTGCCGCCTGTTTGGTGAATAACTCTTTGTACTCAAATTCTATTAAATTGTGGGAATAACCTTACGGAGCGGATTGCCGCCTGTTGGTGAATAACCCTTTGTATTAATTTCTTTCACCTTTTGTTAATCAAACCTGCTACGGTAAGGGATATTATTTTCTTTCATACTCCTAAATCGAAATTTATTATGGAACTATTGCTTCTATAATTCCTGAAAATATTATATGTTCCATAATAGTTGAACTTCATTATTTCAACTGAACCTTCCTATTTACGTGAACCTTTCTATTGAATTGTAACCGTTATTCTGAACTGTGGATCTTGAATTTCACTCCACATCATGTTGACAATTTGGACATTATTTGAATCTGTACAAAGTAAACTTCCGATACTTATTGTTATCCTATTTCTTCTGTTCATCATTTATATCACTCTAATCATCCAAAAATCAAGCTGTTGTGAATATCTGTGGCCGGGGGCACAGATGTGATATATTTGTTGAACAGATGATAGGTTAAAGGCGATATAATAGGTTAAAGGCGATACATCTGTTCGGTGTCTTTTATGGCACGTGGTGAATGTTCTCTTTGGCCCGTAGTGCAAAGATGAACTGTTGTTTGGTATGATTATGACCAAAGGCTGAATCTGGTATAATCATGACCGTTGGTGCTATATTGAATATCTTTGGCCCGTAGTACAAAGATGAACTGTTGATGTGCATGATTATGATCAGGAACTGTGAATTTGTATTATCTTGACTAATGATATTTCAGATGATAAAAGTTGATGTTTTTCCTAAAAAGAGAACCGAGTGGACATTATAGTCTGCATTATTCTTCTAATAGATTACTCATTCCGCTGCTATTATTGATCTGAACGTTGTTTAAGAATTTAACTGCAGTTTTTGATATAAACCTTGTAGTCTATTGTATTATATCAAGAACTCAACTGTTGAAGACTAATGATAATTTATTCGTCATTATCTTAGTCATGATATTCTTTACTGGGCTATTTGAGCTCACCCTTTCTTTTGTTCCATTGTTTTTCAACAGGAGATGAAAACATAACAGGGTCTAGCCGGGGAATGGAGTGAGGGTCCGAGGAATAGTTATCATAGTCTTCACGTTTTGTAAAATAGTGTGGCAATAATAGTGAAGACTTAGTTGTGTATTATTATACACTGTATTGTTGTACGTTGTGCTTTGTTGTAATAATTTTGTTGTAGTATTTTGACAACTCAAGTTTGGGCTGTGTGGGCCCAGATTTGGGGGCGTCACAGTTGGCATCAGAGCTTAGGGATATGGTCTTTAATGGTGATCTGGGGTAGAACTAGGAGGGGAGAGACGAATAGAATCAGTCACTAGTGTGTCCTACCTAAAATAGATTTTATTATCTAATGAGTCGATTTGAATGTAGGAACATGAAGTGATAAGTCAGTTTATTTGAACTAACATTTATTTTGTGACCACAGTTAGGTATGGCATCTGAAAATCAAGAGGTTAACTATGGAATACCCGAAGCAAATGTAGCCGAGAATCAAGAGGCCCCAAACAATCCTTCTGCCAACTCAGGAAATAATGTTCCTGATAACATGATGAACGATGGATTCTTTAGGAATTTCATGCAGTTCATACAGAATCAAGGAAGAGGAAATCCAGTCAATAATAACGGTAGAAACGCTGGCAATTTGAGGATGGTCACTGTTAAGCAATTTAAAGAATTAGGACCACCTGAATTCCATGGGAAGCCTGACCCACTCAAAGCGGAGGCATGGCTGAAGCAGACGACAAAAATACTTGATGTCTTACAATGCGCTGATGATCAGAAGGTGTCATTTGCCACTTTTATGTTACGAGGTGAGGCGGACCATTGGTGGGAAGCGGTAAAACGTATCCAACCTTCAGCACTCGAAATGTCTTGGACAGAATTCGAAGAACTGTTTAACGAGAAGTACTTCCCAGAAAGCATCCGCCATATGAAGGAAGTGGAATTCATTAAGCTGGAGCAGGGAAACATGACAGTTTCTCAATATGAAGCTAAGTTTGCTGAACTGTCTCGTTTTGCGATTCATCTAGTAGATGACGAAGCACGAATGAGTCGAATGTTCCTGAGAGGTTTGAGACTCAAAATTCGTCAACAACTTAGTTCTCATAAATTCAGTTTGTATTCAGATGTTGTAGATAGGGCTCAAAGGGTGGAGCAAACAGATGAAACATTGCAGCCAAGAGTTAATGATCAGCATAGAGAAAGGAGTGACAACAACCACAGGAACGAGAACCATCGAGGAGGTAACCAACACTTCGGTGGTAATTCCACACCAAATAACAGAAGAGGAGAATCTAGTGGGAACAATTTCAAAAGAAAGAGATTCCATAATAATTATGGAAGGGCACCAGCACCAGTACCAACACCAGCACCGACCCCAGTTTCAAGGGGAGAAGATCGACCACCAGTGAGATGTTATAGGTGTGGTCAGGAAGGTCACATCAGCCCAAACTGTACACTGCAGTCCAAAAAGTGCTACAGTTGTGGGAAAGAGGGTCATCTTGCGCGGTTTTGTCCTGCCACAAAATCAAGTCCAGCTACAATGATGATACCAAAAGCTAGCGCGGATAAAGGAAAATCTGTAGTTCAAGGGAGAGCTTTTGTTGTGACATCCCAAATGGCACGAAACTCGAACGAGGTGATAACCGGTAAGCTATTCATAAATTCTCGTAAAGTCTACGCTTTGTTAGATACTGACTCTACCCATTCTTTTATCTCACCTGCATGTGCTCAGCGTTTAAACTTAACTCCTGAAAACTTGGACTTTGACTTATCAGTTGAAACCCCATTAGGAGAAATGACCATTACATCTACTGTCTATAAATCTTGCCTAGTTCAAATCAACAACCTCACATTACCTGTTGACCTTATTTCTTTGGAGATGCATGAATTTGATGTGATTTTAGGAATTGATTGGTTGACTACCCATCATGCTAAAATTGATTGTTTTCATAAGATTATTAGTTTCATATTCCTAATCAACCTGTCATGCAAATTCAAGCAACTAAACCATTGAAATCTATAACTGTTATTTCTAGCCATAAAGCCATTCGTTTATTGAAAAACGGATGTCAAGCCTTTTTAGCTCATGTCACTGATTTGAACAAAAATACGTCAAACTTGAATGATATTCCCATTGTTAATGAGTTTCCTGACGTTTTTCCTGAAGAACTTCCTGGCTTACCCCCAAACCGTGAAATTGATTTTTATATTGATCTTGAACCCGGTACCAAGCCCATTTCCAAAGCTCCCTACCGAATGGCTCCCATTGAACTTCAAGAGTTAAAAGTCCAACTACAGGAATTGTTGGATACCGGTTTCATTCGTCCGAGTGCATCACCTTGGGGTGCTCCTGTTCTATTTGTGAAGAAGAAAGACGGGAGTATGAGATTGTGCATTGACTACCGAGAATTGAACCATGTCACCATCAAGAACAGGTACCCGTTACCTCGGATTGATGACATGTTTGATCAATTGCAAGGCGCTTAACATTTCTCAAAGATTGATCGCCGTTCTGGATATCATCAGTTAAAGGTTAAAGCTGAGGACATTCCAAAGACTGCTTTCAGAACTCGTTATGGGCATTATGAGTTCTTAGTCATGCCTTTTGGACTAACTAATGCTCCTGCAACTTTCATGGACATGATGAACCGGATATTCAAGAAACATTTGGATCATTTTGTGGTTGTCTTTATTGATGACATCCTCATATACTCCAAGAGTCGCGAGGATCATGAACAACACCTGAGATTGATACTACAAAAGCTCCGTGAAAACAAATTATATGCCAAGTTGAAGAAATGTGAGTTCTGGCTTGAGGAGGTCGCGTTTCTTGGGCATGTGATTTCTAGTCAAGGAATATTAGTCGATCCTGCGAAGATTGAAACGGTACTAAATTGGGAACAACCCAAAACAGTAACCGAAGTCCGAAGTTTTCTGGGTCTAGCTGGTTATTATCGGAGATTCGTAGAAGGATTTTCTCGAATCGCCACTCCATTAACGCAACTTACTCGGAAAAGCACAAAATTCATATGGAGCGAGGAATGCGAGAAAAGTTTCCAAGAACTCAAGAAGAGACTGGTTTCAGCTCCTGTTCTGACCATACCATCAGGATCAGGAGAATTTGTTATCTACAGCGATGCTTCTGGCAAAGGTCTAGGTTGTGTCCTTATGCAACATGGAAAGGTTATAGCCTACGCCTCTCGACAACTCAAAGATTATGAGAAAAATTATCCTACTCATGATCTAGAGTTGGCAGCAGTCGTTTTCGCGTTGAAGATCTGGAGACACTACTTGTACGGAGAAAAAGTGGATATCTATACGGATCATAAAAGTCTCAAGTATTTCTTCACCCAGAAGGAACTCAACATGCGACAACGACGCTGGCTTGAGCTGTTAAAGGATTATGACCACACAATCCAGTATCACCCGGGAAAGGCGAACGTTGTAGCTGACGCTTTGAGCAGAAAATCTTATGCAAGTACAAGTGCACTGCTAACAACACAAAAGTGTATTTTGTACGACTTGCAAAAGATGGAGATAGAGCTAAAGACACCAGGGACCCACTCGAAGATTGCTCACGTGCGAGTAGAACCAACTTTAATCGATAAAATTAAAGCTGCTCAAGCTACCGATCCGGAACTGATAAACATGATAAAGAAAGTACAAGAAGGTGCCATTCCCGAAGCAAGAATCGACGAGAAAGGAATACTTCGAGTCAACTCTCGACTCTGTGTTCCTAACGATCCTGAATTAAAGCATAAAATCATGATGGAGGCACACAACACGCCGTTTGCAATCCACCCAGGAGGTACCAAGATGTATCGAGATCTTCGACATACATTTTGGTGGAACAATATGAAAAGAGAGATTGCGGAGTTTATCTCAAGGTGCCTAACTTGTCAACGTGTCAAGGCAGAACATCAAGTTCCTAAAAGTCCATTACAATCACTTGAAGTTCCCAAATGGAAGTGAGAACACATCAATATGGACTTCGTGACGGGTCTTCCAAAAGTTTCTCAAGGCTTAGATGCAATTTGGGTGATCGTAGATAGATTGACCAAATCTGCTCATTTCTTGCCTATACGAGAAAACTTTTCACTTGAACGTCTTGCCGTTATGTACATAAATGAGATCGTGAGATTGCATGGCATGCCAGTTTCCATAGTTTCTGATCGAGATCCTAGATTCACTTCACGCTTTTGGATCAGTCTACAAAAAGCTATGGGCACTGAACTACGTTTTAGTTCTGCATACCATCCTCAAACGGACGGACAATCGGAAAGGACGATCCAGACCCTCGAAGATCTTTTGAGACTTTGTGTATTAGACTTCAAAGGAAGTTGGGATAAGTACTTGCCGTTGGTGGAATTTTCTTACAACAACAGTTACCAAGCAAGCATAGACATGGCTCCATTCGAGGCCTTGTATGGAAGGAAGTGTCGCTCTCCAATATGTTGGAATGAGGTAGGAGAAGCAAAATTGTTGGGACCCGAGTTGGTACGCTTGACGACCGAAAAGATCCAAATGATCCGACAACGAATACAGACCGCACAAGAACGACAAAAGAGTTATGCTGATCTTCATCGGAGAGACGAAAGTTTCAACGTCGGAGATCATGTATTCTTACGTGTTTCTCCATGGAAAGGGGTTACGAGATTCGGAAAGAGAGGAAAGCTCAACCCTCGATTTATTGGCCCATTTGAAATCCTCGATCGAATAGGAACCGTAGCCTACAGACTAGCCCTACCACCAAGTATGTCTCGCATCCATAACGTTTTTCACATATCTATGTTACGTAAATATGTGAAGGACCCAAACCACGTCATTGAGTTAGAACCAGACGTTATAGCAGAGGATTTAACATACGAGTAAGTACCTGTTAAGATCCTGGATAAGAAGGAGCAGATCCTACGCTCAAAGGTTATACCTCAAGTTAAGGTTTTATGGAGGAACCAAGATACTGAGGAAATGACCTGGGAGCTAGAATCTGAGATGAAATCTAAGTATCCTTACCTCTTCGATATGTCAGGTACGTCAATTTCGGGGACGAAATTTCATAAGGAGGGGAGGTTGTAAGACCCCGAATTTTATGAAATACAAAATTTAATTTTTCTTCATATAGATATTTTTTTTAAACAGTAAGTGGTTAAATCGATAAAGTTAAAAGTTAAGGATGTTATGTGCAAATTTTATTTTGTCGGACAATATTCGCTTTGTCGGGGAATATTCGTTTGGTCGGGGAATATTCGTTTGGTCCGACGGCGCCGAAATAACAAATTATTGGTGGACCCCACAACGGAATATTTGTCGGATATAGAAAACGACAGAAATAACCTTTTTAAATAAAAATAGTCAACGGAACTGTTAAAATACCGGTGATAAAAAAATAGTAGCATACGGTAGTTATTGGTATTTTCTGTAGCACTCGGTACTCTACAGTAACACACGGTATTGCATAGTGTCTCATATTTTTGGTCTGATAATTGACACCGTAACTGTTACGCATCATTTCATCGATAATTGTCACTGCATAATATTTTATATTATCAATTCAATAATTGTTGTTACACAGTATTTTGCATTATTGATTTAATAATTGTCATTACACTGTATTTTATATCATTGAGTCAATAATTGTTGTTGCACTGTTTTTAAAATTATTGAACCTAATAATTGTCACAGTAACATATGCACAGTAATTCACATTATTGAATCAATAATTGTCATTACACAGTAACGTATGCTTTATTTTACATTATTGTTATCTCTATTATGATGTTATTTAAACAGTTGTATTTCATTAATTTATTGACTTGATATCTAGGAGCTAACTATACTGTATTTATAACAATTAGTCATAATAATTGAATTGATAAAGTTATTTGTTTATAATATAAAGTTAGGTGATTATTAGGTGATATGAAATAAATGGTGTAGATTAAAGTGTGAATTATTGTTGAATAATTGAATTGATTTGTTTATAATATAAAGTTAGGTGATTATTAGGTGATATGAAATGAATGGTGTAGATTAAAGTGTGAATTATTGTTGAATAATTAAATTGATTTGTTTATAATATAAAGTTAGGTGATTATTAGGTGATATGAAATGAATGGTGTAGATTAAAGATAATATAATATTTGAAATGGATGGTGTAGATTAAAAGATGATCTTTAAATGAATGGTTTAGATTAAATGAATGATAAGATTTTTGGCTATAAATAGAAGCCTTAACTTAAGGATTTTTCATAAACTTCCTTACTTGTTCTTTCTTTCTCTCTCTAAATACTTCTTGTGAAAGTTCTCTCTAAGTGTGCTTAAGTCATCTTGAGTATTTGTGAAGATCTATAAGTATACGTGTACTGTTCAAGTTAATCAACCTCATTTAAATCAATATCCAGTCACGTGTTGAGGTAAGGGATACCATCTTTTTCATCTTCCATTATTCAAACGTACTATGGTAAGGGATTATCATTATTTGGTTCTCGATAATAATATTGTTTCTTCCTTACTCATAAGACGTGCCTTTTATTTCCATGTATTAAATTGTGGGAATAACCTTACGGAGCGGATTGCCGCCTGTTGGTGAATAACCTTTCGTATTCATTCATTATTAATCTCTGAGAATAACCTTACGGAGCGGATTGCCGCCTGTTTGGTGAATAACTCTTTGTACTCAAATTCTATTAAATTGTGGGAATAACCTTACGGAGCGGATTGCCGCCTGTTGGTGAATAACCTTTCGTATTCATTCATTATTAATCTCTGAGAATAACCTTACGGAGCGGATTGCCGCCTGTTTGGTGAATAACTCTTTGTACTCAAATTCTATTAAATTGTGGGAATAACCTTACGGAGCGGATTGCCGCCTGTTGGTGAATAACCCTTTGTATTAATTTCTTTCACCTTTTGTTAATCAAACATGCTACGGTAAGGGATATTATTTTCTTTCATACTCCTAAATCGAAATTTATTATGGAACTATTGCTTCTATAATTCCTGAAAATATTATATGTTCCATAATAGTTGAACTTCATTATTTCAACTGAACCTTCCTATTTACGTGAACCTTTCTATTGAATTGTAACCGTTATTCTGAACTGTGGATCTTGAATTTCACTCCACATCATGTTGACAATTTGGACATTATTTGAATCTGTACAAAGTAAACTTCCGATACTTATTGTTATCCTATTTCTTCTGTTCATCATTTATATCATTCTAATCATCCAAAAATCAAGCTGTTGTGAATATCTGTGGCCGGGGGCACATATGTGATATATTTGTTGAACAGATGATAGGTTAAAGGCGATATAATAGGTTAAAGGCGATACATCTGTTCGGTGTCTTTTATGGCACGTGGTGAATGTTCTCTTTGGCCCGTAGTGCAAAGATGAACTGTTGTTTGGTATGATTATGACCAAAGGCTGAATCTGGTATAATCATGACCGTTGGTGCTATATTGAATATCTTTGGCCCGTAGTACAAAGATGAACTGTTGATGTGCATGATTATGATCAGGAACTGTGAATTTGTATTATCTTGACTAATGATATTTCAGATGATAAAAGTTGATGATGTTTTTCCTAAAAAGAGAACCGAGTGGACATTATAGTCTGCATTATTCTTCTAATAGATTACTCATTCCGCTGCTATTATTGATCTGAACGTTGTTTAAGAATTTAACTGCAGTTTTTGATATAAATCTTGTAGTCTATTGTATTCTATCAAGAACTCAACTGTTGAAGACTAATGATAATTTATTCGTCATTATCTTAGTCATGATATTCTTTACTGGGCTATTTGAGTTCACCCTTTCTTTTGTTCCATTATTTTTCAACAGGAGATGAAAACATAACAGGGTCTAGCCGGGGAATGGAGTGAGGGTCCGAGGAATAGTTATCATAGTCTTCACGTTTTGTAAAATAGTGTGGCAATAATAGTGAAGACTTAGTTGTGTATTATTATACACTGTATTGTTGTACGTTGTGCTTTGTTGTAATAATTTTGTTGTAGTATTTTGACGACTCAAGTTTGGGCTGTGTGAGCCTAGATTTGGGGGCGTCACAACATATTCCTTAATAGTTTGCGCTTCATTTAATATTATTTCAATTGAATCTTTCTATTTTTTTGATCTTTTCTATTGAATTTTAACCATTATTTTTGAACTATGGATCTTGAATGTCATTATTAAATTTGACTTCATATCATGTTGATAATTTGGATATTATTTGTAAGACCCCGACTTTTATGAAATACAAATTAAATTTTTATTTATATTTTTTTTCTTCTGAAAACGGTAAATGAATAAATCGACAAAAGTAAAAATTAAGAAATATTTGTACAAATTTTATCTTGTCGGAGAATATTCATTCTGTTGGGGAATATTCGATTCGCACGACGGTGCCGAAATAACCAAATATTGGCGGACCCCCACAACGAATTATTATCGGATATAGAAAGCGATATACGTAACATTTTTAAATAAATATAGCCAACAATACTATTACTTTTAACTGTTAAAATAACCGATGGTAAAAGAATAGTAACACACGGTATTGCACAGTAACACACGGTATTGCACAGTAAATTATAATTGGTTATAAGTAATTATTTAATTTTTTTTTAATAAATAATTTGAATGAATTTTATATTAAGTGATTGATAAACAAATCTAAATATTTTTAAAATTTATTAAATATTAAATATAAATATTATTATATTTATATTCGTTTATACCCATTTACACCTTTAAATTCAGAAGTTCGACGGTATTTTAGTTGCGAGTTATAACCGGGGCAAGAAAAGGTAGGAAAAGGACAGAGAGTCAAGAAGAAAGGGGGATGTGACACGAATACAATACAATCGACGCGCACACACAGACTGAACCTTCCTTTTTGCCTCTCCTCTGTATTCATCATCTTCATTGAGAATTCTCACGTTCAAAATAAGATGGTATCTGTCACTTCTAAACAACATTTCCACTTTTGATTTGCACTCTTTATAAATAATCGACACCTTCTCTCTAGTTTTACCTCATTAGCGCACCACCAAATTTGTTAAAATTTTTATTAGAGGAATTAGAAACTAAAACTATCAATCAATGGCGACTACTAAGCTTGAAAGAATGCCCAGTATCAGAGAAAGGGTAGAAGATACCCTCGCGGCTCACGCGAATGAACTCGTCTCTCTCCTCTCCAGGTATTATTTTCATTTGTTTTTTTTTTCATGCAAAAACCATAACCAATTTTGTTGGTTACTGACAAATTGTGAGATTACTTTTAAAAGAAATGTGTAGTAAAAAATGAAATGGGTTCTGAGGATTTTGTTTATACGTGTGTTGAAAGGTATGTGACTCAGGGGAAGGAGATATTGCAACCCCATAATTTAATCGACGAGCTCGACAACATCATAGCCAATGAAATTGGAAGAAAAAAGCTTAGAGATGGAACCCTTTGGCCAAGTCCTCAAGTCCGCCCAGGTAAATCTTTGTTTTATACTCCATGTATATTTTTAAAAGCTTTACATGTTTTTGAATGTCGGTAAAAACTATCGACAATTAGCAAAAAAAACCTATATAGACAAAAAGGAGCAAAAACACAATTTCGGAATCTAATTATTTTTTTTGGATTTTGTTTCCATAAAAGTAGACAAGAGCATCAACTCAACTATGTGAATGGTAGCAAATAAGACCGTTTTCCCAAATAAGAGTTCACTTTCACAATTAATATTTAATATAATGCGTGTTCAGTACCACAACTTACTTGAACAAAAGATTGCAATTTTGTACTTCATTTTGGAAGTGGGCTTAATTACTTCAACTAAAAATTGCAATTTTGTACTTGATTTTGGAAGTGGGCACTCATTGTTAAACGTTGGGAATATGTTAAGTTTCTTGCCTTTTTATTTCCTTTGTTATAATCCACTATACTTATAATTCAGTGTAGAAGCACATACACATCAAAACTGCAAGCTAAGTAATCTCATAAGTGGCTGATGCTTTATTTAGATGAGATGTACGTTCCTGGTTTGCTGTCCTTGTTTCGTTGAAACATTGTTGCAAAAGAAGAAAAAACAAGTAACTTTAAATGTCTGCCTCAAACCCTCAACTCTCTCTTTACATAGGTTCCCCCTCTCAGCTTTTTTTTCCCCCTCTCTTGCATTTTTGTAATTTTTGCTTTATTTTTGTTAATAGGAAGCTATAGTTCTGCCTCCGTTTGTAGCGATGCAGTTCGTCCAAGGCCTGGTGTTTGGGAATATGTTCGTGTTAATGTATATGAACTTAGTGTGGAGCAGTTGAGCATTTCTGAATATCTTCATTTCAAGGAAGAACTTGCTAATGGGCAGTAAGTAACTTTCACTTTTTGTGCTTTTAACCTTTTTGAAGTACATATTATTAGTATCTTAGCTTCTGGCAGTTTAAGTTCTCTCAAATACTGACTGTTTTTGGCTGCTAAATATTTGTTATTAGGGTCGATGACAATTACATGCTTGAACTTGATTTTGAGCCATTCAATGCTACATTTCCACGCCCCACTAGGTCCTCATATATTGGCAATGGGGTTCAGTTTCTCAACCGTCACCTCTCTTCAATCATGTTCCGCAACAAAGATTCTTTGGAGCTGTTACTTGATTTCCTCCTCCGACACAAGTATAAAGGGCATGTGAGTTTGTTTCGATGAGCCACCTTGAGTGATCACAATGCTAATTATGTGCTGATCTATAACTTATGTTATCAGCTTAAATTATGTGGCTACATGTGATTCTCGGTTATTTGATACTGTATTTCATTATTGTTTGTTTGATTTTCGGTTTGTAACTCTGTTTTTCCTTAAATAGTAGTTTAAGTACCTTCCAGGGCATCTCTTTGTTACCTATGGTAGAAGTAGAACCTTTCAGTTGATGTGATACTTGGTAATTTTAGTATTTTCAGGTTAACACTAAAGGGAGGATTAAATAATCTGCTATGTCTTGTATAGGTGCTGATGTTGAATGACAGGATACACTCCGTTTCCAGACTTGAGTCTGCTTTGGCGAAGGCAGAAGATTGTCTTTCTAACCTACAGCCAGAAGCACCCTTTTCTGAGTTTGAATACATGTAAGCTTCTATTTTTTGATATTCACAGGACTACTTAGATGCTTGTTCTATTATATTGACTAGCCACTGCTTGCAGTTTGCAAGGAATGGGGTTTGAGAAAGGTTGGGGTGATACTGCTGATCGTGTTCTGGAAATGATGCAACTACTTTCTGATATCCTTCAAGCTCCTGATCCCTCTAGCTTAGAGACATTCCTCGGAAGAATTCCAGTGGTATTTAATGTTGTCATTTTATCCCCACATGGATACTTCTGTCAAGCAAATGTTTTAGGCTTGCCCGACACTGGTGGCCAGGTATTGATTGTTTAATATTCTTAACTGTAATTTTCAAATGAAAAGTATTTTCGGCCAATACTCCGCCGGACAGGCTCGTGCACCTGCCATGGGGTGGGTGTTATGTATATTACACTTACAGATGTACTCCATTTACTGATTGCAACTTATTAGGTATAGGTGATGCTTGCTGTTAGTAAACTCCTAATTGAAGCGTATGCTATTGTTTTGATATACAGATTGTTTACATACTTGATCAAGTGCGTGCATTGGAGAGTGAAATGCTTCTCAAACTAAAGCAGCAAGGGCTGAATGTATCTCCTAGAATTCTAATTGTAAGTCTCAGTCTAGTAAGTGTATTTAATAGATTTGAATTGTGGAAGTTCTGTTGCTTCACCACACCTTTTTCTTTAGTTCAAATCAGAATGTGCTTTTGTAATTTTTCCTTCTTTTTTTTCCCTTTAATTGATGTACATGTATCTGACTCATTGTCTAAGGTCACCCTGTTAATACCGGATGCGAAAGGTACCACATGCAACCAGCGGCTGGAAAGAGTTAGCGGAACAGAATACACACATATTTTACGTGTTCCTTTCAGAACTGAGAATGGAATTCTTCGCAAGTGGATCTCAAGATTTGATGTGTGGCCCTATCTGGAGAAATTTACAGATGTAAGCAATTTTCAGTTTAAACCAGCCCATGTCATCATGATGTGTATTCCTTTGTGTACCGTTCTGCATTCCTTCTATATCAAACAGTTAATGTCAAAATGACTGCCACCGTCATCAGACAGAATACGCTTTCAGAACTCTTCTAGCATTACATTCTAGTATTGGTGACTAAGCTTGAAATTGGTTTAGTTATGTCTTCACATCTTCCATTCCTTTTGGCTTTTGTAATTCCTTTCCTTTCTAATAAAAATTCAGCTGTTTATCCAAAAAAGAAAAGAATATCCTTCCTCTTAATATTACAGGATAAGACTGGTTACTATCATAAAATAATTGGGCAACAACTCATAGTCTCAGGTGATATTTTTTATGCCCAAGAATATACAAGTTCCCAAATTAGGATCACTCATTATTTCATGTCTCATATGGTAAAAAATAGCTGCTTCAATGCTTCATGAAGTCCCGCTCTACCACCATTACCTTCTTATCTCAGAAGTACAACTGTACGTGGTGAAACATAGGGCATTCACAATTCCAAAATTGGCTAACTTGTTTTTTGCTTTTAATGATTTGTTCTCTAAGGTTCAGTGGCTGCATAATTGTTAATTTTCTTCTCTAACGTTTCTTCTGCCAATGGGTATATATCAGGATGCGGCAAGTGAAATTTCTGCCGAGTTACAAGGTGTTCCAGATCTGATAATTGGCAACTACAGTGATGGGAATCTCGTTGCGTCCTTGTTATCTTCTAAGTTGGGAGTTACACAGGTTCGAATGATACTAAGGTTTCCTCCTCTTACAAATGCAATGTTCATCAAATTAGCTGATGTTTATGCCTTATCATTTTGATATTTTGATTGTTGCAATGTACCATTGCACATGCCTTGGAAAAAACAAAATATCCAGAATCAGACACATTTTGGAAAAAGTTTGATGAAAAATATCACTTCTCATGTCAATTTACTGCTGACCTACTCGCCATGAATAATGCAGATTTTATCATCACTGGTACATATCAGGAGATTGCAGGAACGTAAGTCTTCTTGAGCTGTATCTTTACGGGATTTATAGTAGGTATCTTGTCCTAGTATGTTAGATATGTCAAGATAATTGTTGATCTAGAACGATTTTAAATGGTGTCCTTGTAATTTATGTGCAACCATCAGTAACTTGGAATAGTTCAAATTTGAAATAGTGAATTGTTGCGTGACACCATGATGTAGAACATGAGGTAAAATGACAGAAGTAGAAGAAAAGAAGACTTTATGGAAGGAAATCAAGTTAGAAGGTGTGAGAGGATTCCACCTCCTTGTCCTGATCTTAAAACTCTGGTCCTAAAATATTCAGCTATCAAAGCTTGGAATAAACAATAGAAAGAAACATTAACTGACTTCATTCAAGTCTTCCTACAAAAGAGTACAAGAAACCTGTTATATAGACCTCAGAACATTCTACCATAGATTGTAAATGTAGACCTTGAAACTAAACTTTGGCTGCATATTTAAGGTTCCATAGAAAGACAAAGGGACTTATATGTGACTTAACAAGGTTGATTTACTCATTAATCTATTGGTGCCAATCAATTAGTTTTCCACTACCATTTTATCATTGTTCTTCTTGGATTTGGTCTTATTTTAACTTACACGAAACACTTAGCAGATGACATACATTTCGTCTATTATTTTCATGAAGAATACTGTCGGTCAGTATGAGAGCCATGCTGCTTTCACTCTTCCAGGCCTGTACCGAGTTGTTCATGGGATTGATGTTTTTGATCCCAAGTTCTATATTGTTTCCCCTGGGGCTGATATGTGCATTTACTTTCCGTACTCTGAAGTGGAAAAAAGACTTACATCTCTACATGGTTCGATTGAAAACTTGTTGGATGATCCAACGCAAAATGACGAGCATATGTGTGTTCTTAACTCTAAATTTTTCTGTAGCTTTTAAACTACTTGTGGAAAAGATGGATATTTTATGATAATATTTCTTTCAGTCAAGACTATCATCATAAATTTGTTGCTTTATATATAGCATGCATAAGTTTTGCAAGCACAAGTGTTGATATATGTTAAAATTCAAGGCTCGGAAGAGACAAGAATAAATGTAGGTAATACAGATAAAATTTACTAGTATCTGGCATGTGATGTTTTCATCGATTCTTATTTTCTTATGGGTTAATGCAGTGGTTTGCTGAGTGACCATTCAAAGCCTATAATTTTTTCAATGGCAAGGGTTGACAGGGTTAAAAACATCACAGGGCTGGTAGAGCTCTGTGCTAAAAATACAAAGCTTAGGGAACTGGCAAACCTTGCTCTGGTTGCTGGTTACATTGATGTTAAGAAGTCCAATGACAGAGAAGAAGTTGTAGAAATCGAGAAGATGCATGATCTTATTAAGCAATACAACTTGAATGGCAACTTGCGGTGGATATCAAGTCAAACAAATAGAGCACGCAATGGTGAGCTATATCGCTATATAGCTGATAAGAGGGGTATCTTCGTACAGGTATATACTGCTTGACAAGAGCCTATAGGCTATATCACATTTATAATTAATTCATCATGATATGTTGCTAACTTCTCTATATTTTTATTTCAGCCTGCATTTTATGAAGCTTTTGGACTTACAGTGGTGGAGGCCATGACCTGTGGCCTCCCTACATTTGCCACTTGCCATGGTGGCCCAATGGAAATTATTGAGGACGGTGTTTCGGGATTCCATATTGATCCATATCACCCTGATAAGGCTGCTGATCTCATGGTAGAATTTTTTCAGCGGTGCAAGAATGATCCAAGTTACAGGGAGAAGATCTCTGGAAAAGGGCTTCAAAGGATATACGAAAGGTTCGTCTTTCTTGATGAAGTCAAAATTTTATCAAGTAATGGGGTTGACTCAGGTGCTTGTGACATTGTAGGTATACATGGAAGATCTATTCTGAAAGGCTAATGACACTAGCTGGAGTTCACAGTTTCTGGAAGTATGTTTCTAAACTTGAGAGGCGCGAAACAAGATGATATCTTGAAATGTTTTACATTCTCAAGTTCCGTGATTTGGTGAGATCTTCGATCATTATAGTTTCAAATGTATTTGATGCTAGGAAAGTTTAAGAGAAAATAGAAAGTAAAATAGTAATACATCACGGATCACATTGAGATTACCTTAAATATTTTTATCCACAGTTAATATTCCTTCAAATAGCCAGTTCTGCTTTGATATGGAGACCTTTCCTAAATCTTGTTTGCTACACTTCACTGTCAGGTAAAATCTGTTCCTCTGGCAATTGATGATGAACAGTAGCGTGCTCATGCCGGTGGCTGAAAGAATG
The DNA here is from genome assembly GCA_947179155.2 of Hedera helix. Classification (NCBI taxonomy): domain Eukaryota; kingdom Viridiplantae; phylum Streptophyta; class Magnoliopsida; order Apiales; family Araliaceae; genus Hedera; species Hedera helix. The sequence continues at coordinate 59,228,622 of OX359264.1, read as the reverse complement.
TTAGTTATATATGAATGGCTCTTTCCTCGGCATTGTTCTGAATTTAGAATTTGCTGTCCATAAGAAACTGAGCATTAACCTGACCAGTGTTATAATTAATCTCTGAGCAAACGGTAGAATTCTGTGAAACGTTCTAGTCTTGCATGTATTCATTTTCCACGAGGATCACTCGGTTATAACTCGATGTTAATTACATTGTAAACCGATGCCAACTATTGTATTTAAGCTATTGCTATAATAATAGTATTATAATGAATTGTGAAAACTTGCTGATGGAGTTATTCATTGAGCAAAATATTGGACATGGGGTGTTCTTTCTTCTTAAAATTGGAGGACGCTTGGAAAATCATTTAAGGCCTTGTATTTCAGGAAGTGATAAATGTACAATTTTTGAAAGATATGCTTCATTTGCATATGGCATCATTTGTGGTGGGATGATAAAATATCAGTCCCTCCCTATCTCTGCTTCCAAGATAATATAAAAAGATTATGTTTTGGGTAAATAACGTTAAAACTAATCACCTTCCAAATTTTTTATTTTTATCAATCAATTACAAATTTGTCGTTTTAAGCTAATTAATAAGAGAAGTAGCGCAATGGAGTACTACTATCTGATGCAGATGACAAATATTTTTGAAAAAACTTCACCTCTGTAAAGCCTTCTGGAGTTGAGTAACATGCGCAAGGTGTCTGAGAAGCCATGAAAATTTACGCAACCCATTCCTCAGGGCTCATGTTCGGAGTGTCTTTTGTAAAGAGAAATCGGATGATTCCAAAAAGATTGCACTTTTGGTTCAAGCATTGTGTGGGAGGATAATTTAAATTTTCACTGGAATTTTATTCAAGTATATAAAGGGTGGATAACGGTGATCTGTAAAACGGCTGGGTCTCATTGGGACTTGGGAGATCCTTCAGTCCAACATTGACTTAAATTTGGTTATTAACAGAAATAATCGAATAAAAAAAATAATTACTCAATTTTCGGTTATTCAGTTATTTTATAATTTAAATATAATTTTTTTTTAATTTCTAATTATAACATATAAATTAATTTATTCAGTTATAATCGAATAATCAAACAATTTTATACAGTACTAGAAAAAGAAATTAACTGGGTTCTGTTTTCTGCTGCAATGCAACCCTGACAAACACTTGTTGTGCAGCTTTTTCTGAGCACGTGACACACACCATCCTCCCGTATCTCTCACAGGTATCATGGCATTAGCACGTCTTCTTCTTCATCGTAAACTCTTTTCACTTCACTTGTGTTCAACGGTCAAACATAGGGGCATGGGCTCCCTCCAACGTTATAATATTCATTTCAAGTGTTATCCACCCAGAGTTTAGAAATTATTGTTATGTTTTATATATATACCCCAGGTAACCCCCCCCCCCCACCCCCCCCCCCATATTCTGATAGTTTTTTTATCCTTCGTTTGTCACTCCCCAATACACTATTAGGTGTATTTTTCTGTGTTGCTATTTTTTTATAATACTTTTTTATACGAGTTTTAATACGTGTCAAAAATATATTTATATGATACTGTATAAATGTGTATAACATAACATATTAATAGGTACAACATTATATATGTACTAGGTATAAAATTGTGGATAGATATATTTGGCCAATTTAAAAAAAATAAATTGTTATATGTGCTTTCTTTGAGTTGTTAATGGGAACAAGACTGATCTCTAGTTCTAAAGCAATAAAAAAAAATAACATGCTAAAATATAGGTACTGAGCCAATGGCCAATGGTGCTAAGAAGCCTTGAAGCTATTAATTAAGTAGGAAATTCATATATAGAAACTGGCCATCTTGGTCTTGGGCACGAAAGTCGCACTTTAAACTCCACCATTCCGTACACTTAACCACCGAAGTGTTGTGTTTGTAGTAATATCACAATTTGTAACCATAATGATAATGGAATCAGCAATGTAACTTTATAATCTCTCTATATATAAAACAAAGGATATGCGTATCACCTCGGCGTCTGCTCATGCTCGAGTTTTTATTTGATTCACTTACCCCAATACACAAACCCCTATAGCAAATAGTACTACTACTACAATTCAACTTAGTGACAATAAAAAAGGGACACATAATAATATTCAGTCTTAATCAAGAGCTTGTTACTTAAGTGCGACGGCGGGTGCTTAAAGTTGGCCAAAAGAGTGAGCTAGATAAGCCAATGAGCCAACAAGGGGTGCGTTAATATAGGTAGCTGGTTCGGACTGGAAGTAATCTGGCCGTTCATCAGGGAATTGATCATGCTCATTGGGCCCACCAACCACAGCACCAACCAAAATGTTAGGATTAGGGGACTCGGATTTCATGAAACTGAAGCCTGTGGAGCACTGGATCTTTTCTGGGTGTGAAGCAACGGACGGCAGTGATGCTCCCCTGTGGTGTACCCTTTGAGGGTACCTTCGACCATAACCCACCATGTAGGACATCTTCAATGGATTGTCACCTAGCAGATAGTCTACCTGTTGTCCCATTTTACATTGTCACATTTCATTCTTACAAGTTTACAACCATGTGATATAAATGAATTATTAACACAACTAAAAGAATTAATAGGGTCGGGGGTCATGTGATTTGGGGACTTTTTTCTTTGTGTTGGGGCATATTATATATGTACCTGTTGTTTGGCTAGGTTGCGTAGTCTCTTGGGGGTGACAATGGCTCCACCACAATTCACCATTTTGTGTGCAGTGGTTAAGTACTTGGCGTAGGTTACTAGGAGGAAAGAGGTGGAGGTTACATACTGCATGTTAGTGTCATCCATTTTAAACAGAAGCCCCCCTGTGTACCAAAATCATAGTCATGACAATTATGAACACTACTTAAGAATATACTCTATATATATATACATACATATATGATATATATAGAGAGAGATAGAGATAGAGAAAGAGGGAGAGAGAGAGAGAGAGAGACCTGGAGTGTACTGGGATTGAGGTATGAGAGAGCAGATGAAATTATCCGCATGACCTTTATAATCATGGAGGGACTGAACCTTTTGAACAAGAAATGCCTGAGAGTGGAAATTAAAGAGAGATTTGATAACGTTAAAGAAGTTAAAAGGGAGAAGACTAATTAATGAGAGCGGAGAAGTGATTTATAAAACCTTGGAGAGAAGAATCCTGGCTCCAACATGCTTGTTATCCCACCCAAACGTATTGTCACCTTCATCGGCTCCAAGGGTCAGTCCATTTGCTTGAATGTAACTCAGGTAATTTGGGTTTTTGGTGGCTTTGTGCAACCAAGCAGCACCCCACAATAGCTCATCCTTCATTCATCCAAAAGATCAACCATAAAATACCCCTCAATCAAGAACAAAAACAACAACTATGTAATAAAAATATACCTGATATCCAGAGTAATCACAATAAAAGGGGCACACAAAACTTTTCAAACTACTGCTGTAGGCTCCTCTGTATTTGTCAGCAAATGCAAACACCTGTGACATATTTCATGTTTAGCCTAGGTCTTTTTTTTCTTCTTTTCTTTTCTTTCTTGTTATACATAAGTTTGTTATAGAAATACCCTAGTGGCCCTCGAGACGAGGAGTTTCGAGTAAGCCCGGTCGGTTCTTCTGAAGACCAAAGAAGCAGCAGCAAGAGCAGCCGCAGTTTCGGCAGCTACCTCAGAGCCAGGGTTATTTTTGTCTATCTTGATCACAGTTCTTGGAGTGTCCATATCTTCAGGTCTCTCCCAACAAGCATGGTCCTTGTTTGCATCACCTACCTACATATATATAAATATATTTAGAAAAAAACCCCATTTTCAGAACCTTATTTTGAAGCCCCTTTTCTTTTGAAAAATTGGGCCAAAGTTTAATAAAAATACCAACATAGAGTTTCTGAAAAACAGAGATCCGAGGAAAATAAGAAAGTTACCTGAACATAAATGGTGTTTGGTTGGGCAGTAGCTTTGAGAAGGTAGTCAGTAGACCAGCGAATGGCTTCTCTTGCATTCTGTAACTCACTTTTCATCAACCCACCAAACTCAATCACACTCCATGAGAGCATAGTGGTGGTGAATGCCATGGGAAACCCAAACTTCACATTATCCCCTGCATCATAATACCCTCCCACTAAATCAACCTGCATTGTCAAATTCCCACCAAAATCAGCAAAACTCATTTGAAATCATGCATAATAAGTACCAACAAAGCCAAAATCAGCAAAACCCAGTTGAAATCTTTCATATTAAGACCCAAAAAATGTTCTGAAAAAAGTATAATGCAAAGAAAAACTTGAAACATACATGCATTTCTGAGCCATCTGAGAGGCCAGAATCTTTCCTCCAAGTGACCCTTTGGTTAGGAGGAAGTTTCCCAGACCTCTGCCCTTCAAAGAAAATAATAGATTTAGTGAGGGCATCTCTGTAATTGTGTGAGGCAAAGTGGCTGCGGTGGAGTTGGGCGGGGGTGGCAAAGGCATTGTTGAGGAGGAGAGAGATTGTGAAGGTAAACAGAGCAAGGAGGAGAGAAGAAGAAACAGAGGAAGCCATTTTTGGGTCAGCCCCGAAGTGTGAACAAAGCCCAAGGAAATCAACTAACAAACCAACTAACCTGCAGGCTGCAGAAACACCAGAGCGTCTCTCTATAAATTTATAAGAACAAGTACAAACACGTAACAATCAAACACTACATTTATCTACACTATTAAAAAGTAGACCATGACATTGAAATTTGTGTTATATTTTACTTTTTAACAGAGTAAATAAATGTCACTCTTTTAACCATAGATGTCCCTCTTTTAACCACCTGCTTGGTTACAATCAATTATTAAGCCCACCTCCCATATGCTACAGGAGCTTTTGGTTTTAATTAATTCAATAATTTGTTTGCTTACATTTGTCATCTTGTTTAGCGGTAACTTTAGTAATTTTGACAACGAGGAAAAAACATTTGTTTATCTTCTTCTGTTCAGTGTTCACTACTATATAGAACCTCAAGGGGTTGTTCCGGTGGTCAAGAGAGTTTACACTCTTCTTTGATTAGAATTCTTCTGAATGCATCATATTAATGTGAAGAGTGCCAAGGATAATCTAGATTGATGTATAAAGTAATTCGAGGATTTGAAACCAAAAAAGAAAGTTCACAACTATATATGGCAATTTTGATCAAGTGAGATGTCAATTCAAAACTCCAAGCCAAAGTTGAAGAACATGGAGTTGCATTAGTGGCGAGTGTGACTCGTCACATGTAATATTTTTTCCCTTTCTTATAAAAACAATGTTCATTCACTTATTCTTGTGCAGCCAATTACTGTGCCTATCGGAATGCTGAATTTAGTACTGGAATATGTGTCGATATATATTGGTATGTTATTTAGATACAAGCAAGTAGTGTTAAAATTATAAAAGCAATCCATCTTTGTCCAACATATGTTCTATATATTAATACCTTCTGAAAATAACAATTTTTATAGGAAAATTTTAGCCTTACCCGTAAATTTTACCCACAAAACTTATCTACATAAAAGACAAAGGAGTGTGACTCCATTTTTAATTATTAAGATGAATATACTGGGATGATACTCCTTTATATTTTCTGCGGGTTAATATAAAAAACTCATTTTTATATATAGGAATTGTTTTCGCTACTAAATATATTCACACACTATCAAGTCCCATCCAGATCGAGCGTGAGACTTGTCTCTGCCCCAGTTTCCCATGTGAAAGAAAGGTAAAACCTTTACCCTTGTGCATAATTTATAACATCCAATATGGTAAATTTTTACTAGTGTCTATCAAAGGTTATTCATTTTGTTATCTTTGTGTTTCTTCACTTTTGGATATGTTGCAGTACCTTACAAAGAACAGAAAGGAAAAAGGATCAAAGGTAAAACTTTGAGTTCACACACACACACACACAATGTGTTTTATCATGTCCAAAACACACACAACTGAAGATAAAAGAATAATAATAATGATGATGATGATGATATGATGATATGAAGGATTTTGAAGCAACAAGAGGTTGAAAGGAAGAAAGTTGATTTCTTGAGCTACATATATCTTGAAAAATTACAAAACCAGTTTCCTCGGTCTAATTAAGGTGCAATAGTGTTTCTTGATTTAAGCATCAAAAGATGATTTTGGAAACAAAGAAGAAAAGTATTTACCTTGGGGAAACTTTTGATCTGGTTTATTTTATGCATATATATATATATATATATATATATATGACTAGCTATCGCATTCTAAACTTTAAACACTTATTCCATCACAAATAGTACTGTTGATATCTTCAAAATCTAGCCTCTAATAATTGAAATCTGTTTTATTCACACTGTATACTAATGAATGATTTAGAAGGGACATGATAATTTGTAGCTTTAGACTTTTAAACCGGAATCAAAGGAGTGTAGTGCAGCTTCATTTGGTAATAGTACGATCTCAGTTTGCTACTCAAAAGAATATTTCATTTTTGATGATCCTTGTCACTCTAAACTCATAATTATGCTGAAAATCTTGATACCTAGAGCACAAATGCGAAGCAATTAGAATCGCATTAATGGTGTCGATCAGCTAATGAAGAATATTAATATCGAATTTTCAACAAGGACTTGTTATAGACTTTAAAGAGGAATAACAGACCACTAAACTAAGTAGATATGTTGGATCCAACAAATCTTTTTTGGCATGAGAGGGAGTCTTGAATCTCGAGTTGAGTTGGTAAGTTGCAAAATGGTCAAAAAGGTGCCATATGCTTCTGCATGTGATGTGGAACACTTTATTTAAGGACTCATCAACAACGGCAAATAGGTCAATGAAATTCTGATACAGAGTACAGACCAACCCCCTTTTCTTTTCATACATAAAATAAATAATACCAAGGGAACCCCATCCTCTAACTATATATATAGTTCCACAAACCCAATCCAACTGTTTCCTCCCTCCAAAAATGATCTAAAACACACCTGGGAATATTATTTTAAATTAAAAATAATTGAATCTTTAAAAAATCTTAATATACATGAAAGAACAAAACAGTTCAAATTTTTAAATGGGACTCTCATTTTGTTAAGGTGAGATTATCTTTCATCTCAGTGCAAGTGGTAACTTGTCTTTGGAAACTGATAAGAGACCAGAACTGGGAAACAAAAAGTGACCAAAATGAGATGAGAGAGAGAGAAAGAGACAAGAAGACGAGGTGAGGTCCCCAAGAATGAAGAAGAAATGGTCTTCAGGAAGTTTAAAAAATAAATATTCTTCTGTCAAATTTTAATATAAATTTTAAAGATATATTTTTGTAATAAAAATTTTAAAGATATATTTTTGTTTTGTGTTACTCCTAAATTTATTGAGCATTTCATTTAATATTAATTATATAATAATAAAATCTATATAATAAAACAGAGCGGGTCAAATCCCAAGTTTTCAACATCCAACGATTTTAAATTAATTTAGGTTTCAACATCCAACAGCCTAAAATCATTTAGATCTTCAACATCCAACGGTCACTAATCTATCACCCATTTTCCTCCCAAATTCAATATTTTTTTTTCAAAAATCCATCAACTCACATTTTTCTATCAAATTAAATTCACCACTACACTATAATAATAATAATAATAATAATAATAACAACAACAACAATAATAATTATAATAATACTAATAATAATAACAATAATAATTAAAATAATAATAATAATAATAATAGTAATAATAATAATAACAACAACAACAACAACAACAACAATAATAATAATGATAATATTAATACTAATAATAATAATAATTAATATAATAAAAGTAATAGTAATAGTAATAATAGTAATAGTAATAATAATAATAATAATAATAGTAATAATAATAATAGTAATAATTGTGACGACCCCAAATCCGGGTTCTTTAGCCTCGGGTTTGGTTCTCACTGTACAATACTTAACAACAATGAAATACATATATTGTATTCAAACTACGCGGAATAATACAAAAGGTTCCTTATATAAAGGCTACACTTCCCAAGGTCTATTAACCTTAAATTGTAACATTACATATCTTAAGGGAAATACAAAAGATTTACAACAGTAATTACATAACCGCAATTTAAACTAGCATGTAATTACTACAACTAAGCATTCGCTTTCCCCTTGCCTTTGTTCGATTTAGAGCTTTCGGGATTGGCTGAAATATAGTCATGATATAGCAAGAATGAGCAACTAAATGGCTCAGCAAGTTTATAAACAACAATCATACGATATATCATGATGAAGGGAAATAACTTCAAGGTTTCAACAATAGCAATTGTGAAAGATAACAAGAATCAATGTTCAATAAAAGAAGGAATTGACTCTTTACTGCTGAGTGGTCTTTAATGACCATGAACTGCTACTAAGGTAGAACAGACATACAATGTCTGACTCCTTGTTAAAATAACGGGACACTTGAGGGGATCAGTCCTCTCATGTCCTATGTATATGCATCACATTTAGTTTTCTTGCGCGCTGTCGGGTCTCCGACAAATAAAAGTCCCCTTTAACTAGGGTTGTTCTATCTCAGTCTTACTGTAAGAATCCGCACCAGCAAATGGTTTGGATAAGCTTTTATAATATTCAATTAAATGAATTTAACATGCATTTGTCTAGCCGAAACAATTAGCTTAGACGTTCTTAAACAGTTTGCAAAAGCACTATGTGCGAATACAATAATCAATAATGATGTGAAGTAATTTTTGATAATTAATTCACTCAAAGGTCTGTCAAGTAACTATGGGTGTAGAATACTTACTCAACAATAATTGAAATGTAAATACGGTTGAAGAACATCTGCAACAATAAATACAAGTTTAAGGGTAGAAAACTTGCCTGTCTGCACAGCTACAATAAATGTCTAGCTTTAACTACTTGCTTTGAAAGACCTAACATTAATAAAGTCGGTCTAATAATTAGCACGGCGTATTTGCATAACTATACGCTTGATAATGAACTTATTTACCACACATAAGTACTAACACATAATTTACATCAGTCAAAACAATATTATTAACCTTATAAACCCTTAATCATATTAGGTTAATAAGTTAGAAAATATTTTTCTTAAGTGTTGGACACTTATTAAACCTTTAAACAACTTATTATAATTGTTTAATTAAATTCAATTTATTTTATTAACTCAATCTCTTTTTAATTACTATTTAATATTGATTAAATAGAAATTAATTAATTAACTCTAGTTATTATTTAAAATAAATAATAACTAATTGTACTTACTTATTATTTAATTATAATTAAATAATAAATAATTATTAACTTAGTTTTAACCTTCTTTAATTTAATGTTAATCAACCAATAATTAACCAAGTAATTAACCTTACTTATTATTTAATTAAGGAAATTAAATAATAGTTTACTAATCTTAATCCTCTTTAATTATTATTTAATGTCAATTAAATAATAATTAATTATTTAATTAATTTTAATTATTATTTAAGGTTAAATAATAATCAAATCATTCTTATTTATTATTTAAATTAAATAATAAATTATTACTCTAATAACTTAATTTCCATTAATCGTTATTTAATGCTAATTAAATAATAATTAATTACCTAATTATCCTTATTTATTATTTAATAATATTTAAATAATAAATAATAAATTTATAAATTTTATCTCTCTTTAAGTATTATTTAATAGGCATTAAATAATAAATGCTAATTTATCATCTTTATTTATTATTAACATTTAAAATAATAAATAAATAATAAATTTATTTAACTTAACCATGGTTTAGCTAACTAGATTAATATTTAAAATATTTAAATATTAAACTTAATGAAAAATATCCTCCCCAATATTATTTTTGTATTATAATTATTTTTGTTATAATTTTAATTTAGTTTTTAAATATTTAAATTAATTAAATTTAACCCGAATGGCATTTCCGTAAATAAGTCGAAATCTGAACCGAGGGCAGAATGGTCATTTCGCCGAAAAAAACACGGAGGGGCATAATCGTAATTTCTCCGAAAAACGGTGCTCGCGCATTGCGCGCACCTTCAGAATCAACTGCCCAAAACGGTGCCGTTTTGAGAAGCCGTAAACAGCTTCCGCGCATTGCGCGAAGGTTATTTTCTTTATACGCCAAACGGCGTCGTTTGGCTCCGTGTCCGGCGATGAACAGTGCTCGCGCATTGCGCGGCCAGTGTTAATTTTTTTTTCTTCCAACCAGAATGTGAACAGTGTTCCGGCATACACATTTTAAATAAAAATATACCATCAAATAAGCTTTAACTCTTCAATAAAAATCCAAAAAAATTACCAATCACCTTATATTAATTTATAACATGAAAAAATAATTTTTCATGATTTAATTTCATTATTTTTTTATAAAAATTTCTACATCACATAAACTACCATAAATCATAACTTTTTGTGTATAACTCCATTTTAAGTGATTCAAACTTTGTTTTTCTCATGATTTAATGTTCTATAATATTAGAACATCAAACCTAAATTTTATAAAAATATTTTTGGACATAAATTCCAAAACTTGTTTACACACTATTAAATACATATTTTAGCATATAAAATATACCAAAATACAAACCAAACCTATTAAACTCAAGCATGGCATAAATATTACAACTACACATTAATAACTATATTAACATGTTTATACTAACATGATGATTTATTTAATTTAAAAACAAACTACATTTAAAATAATCATTACCTTGTTTTAATGGCTATCTTTCTTTTTCTTCCAAAATAAGTTGTGAAGGAAGATGGCATGAATCAAGACTCCTTCTCTTCTCTTAGTATTTTGCTCTCAAATTTTCTAACCCTCTCAAATGCTCTCTAGCTCTCTTTTTTGGACTTGAATAAAATAATGAAATATCATCTAACACTTTCAAGTATACTTGAAAAATTAATAGATACACAATTATATCTATAATTTAGCCCATGCTCATTGATGACAACTTACACAAGAAATGGGTTAAATGACTTAGTTGGTGAAAAGAGGGATGGTGTCCATGTACCAAAAAATAAAACAAGCAACCTTAATTTAATTAAATGAAAAATAAAAGAAAATAAAACAAAACTCATTTTCTCTCTCCTCCCTCACTTGGTCGGCTGATGGACTAATTTCTTGTCCCAAAATGAGTGTCACATTCCACTTTTAAATAATTAATAGTTAATTTAAGTATTTTCCAAGTGGGCCAATCATTGGGCTTTAATTTAAAATACCAATTGGGCTTCTATTAAATTGTTTGGGCTACTAAATTGTCAAATTTTATTATTCTCCACTTGGGCTACTAATTGACCCATGTTGGGCTAATTTAATAATTTACACATTAATTATTCAATCCATGATTAAATAAATAATTAGATTGAATAAATAATTAAATATTCTAACCCATAAGTATTAAATTACTAAATGGACTAATAAATATTATTATTAATATTTCACATTATTTACATTAATTAATAATCATATTAATTAATTTATTATATTTAATTCACTCATTATATTCAATTTAATTGAATATTTAATTAATAGGAAACTTATCAATTATTTTGATATTAAAACTTTAGGGTTTGTTCACTAATTTAATAACATATTAGTGACCCCCTTTAATTAATTTTAGTAATTAATTACATAATTATTTAATCACATAATTAATTAATCACATAAAAAGATTTAAATAATCTCATAAAACTAACTCGTTGGAAATTAAATTAATAATTTAATTAATAAAGACGTGGAAATTCTAGGACATTACAATAATAATAATAATAATAACAATAATAATTATAATAATATTATTATTATTATTACAATTATTATTATTATTATTGTAAGACCCCGAATTTTATGAAATATAAAATTTAATTTTTCTTCATATATTTTTTTTTTCATGAAACAGTAAATAGTTAAATTGATAAAGTTAAAAGTTAAGGATGTTATGTGTAAATTATATTTTGTCGGACAATATTCGCTTTGTCGGGGAATATTCGTTTGGTCGGGGAATATTCGTTTGGTCCGACGGCGCCGAAATAACAAATTATTGGTGGACCCCACAACGGAATATTTGTCGGATATAGAAAACGACAGAAATAACCTTTTTAAATAAAAATAGTCAACGGAACTGTTAAAATACCGGTGATAAAAGAATAGTAGCATACGGTAGTTATTGGTATTTTCTGTAGCACTCGGTACTCTACAGTAACACACGGTATTGCATAGTGTCTCATATTATTGGTCTGATAATTGACACCGTAACTGTTACGCATCATTTCATCGATAATTGTCACTGCATAATATTTTATATTATCAATTCAATAATTGTTGTTACACAGTATTTTGCATTATTGATTTAATAATTGTCATTACACTGTATTTTATATCATTGAGTCAATAATTGTTGCTGCACTGTTTTTAAAATTATTGAACCTAATAATTGTCACAGTAACATATGCACAGTAATTCACATTATTGAATCAATAATTGTCATTACACAGTAATGTATGCTTTATTTTACATTATTGTTATCTATATTATGATGTTATTTAAACAGTTGTATTTCATTAATTTATTGACTTGATATCTAGGAACTAACTATACTGTATTTATAACAATTAGTCATAATAATTGAATTGATAAAGTTATTTGTTTATAATATAAAGTTAGGTGATTATTAGGTGATATGAAATGAATGGTGTAGATTAAAGTGTGAATTATTGTTGAATAATTGAATTGATTTGTTTATAATATAAAGTTAGGTAATTATTAGGTGATATGAAATGAATGGTGTAGATTAAAGTGTGAATTATTGTTGAATAATTGAATTGATTTATTTATAATATAAAGTTATGTGATATGAAATGAATGGTGTAGATTAAAGATAATATAAAATTTGAAATGGATGGTGTAGATTAAAAGATGATCTTTAAATGAATGGTTTAGATTAAAGGAATGATAAGATTTTTGGCTATAAATAGAAGCCTTAACTTAAGGATTTTTCATAAACTTCCTTACTTGTTCTTTCTTTCTTTCTCTAAATACTTCTTTGTGTAAGTTCTCTCTAAGTGTTCTTAAGTCATTCCTAGTTTTGAAATCTTTTGCATTCTTCTTTGAATTCCCGAGTAAAATTTTCTTATGTACAGTAACTCTTTCGAAAAATTATAGTAAATTCATTATTTATCAGAATTTAATGAATTAAAAGCCTGTCTTTTCAGTTTTTCGTCCTCTACAACTTTGAAGAAGGAAGAAAAGTCATCTGAAATCATCTTCATGCCTTAAAATACTAAAAACCGTAACATATTCTGATTTTCGTCACTATTTTCAGTCTTAGTTTTGAAAATTCATAACTCATTCATATTAACTCCGAATTGAGTGATTCTTGAGTCTATACCGTCTATCTTTCCGAGAGTAACATTATTTTAAAAACATAAAGAGATTTTAAAAACTCTAGAAAACTCAAAAGTCAGATTCTTTACTGCTACATAGACAAACAATGAAGGATTTGTTCGGCTATAAACTTGTTTCACAATATCAAGGTAAGGAATATCATTCTTTTCACACTCTTAAATTTATTACTGTAAGGAATGTCATCTTCTTTCATCTTCTATTATTAAAACTTACTATAGTAAGGGATACCATCTTTTTCATCTTCCATTATTCAAACTTACTACGGTAAGGAATATCATATTCTTTCATATTCTATTATTCAAACTTGCTACAGTAAGGGATGTCATTTTCTTTCATACTCTTAAATTTACTACTCGTAAGGAATATCATTCTTTTCACACTCTTAAATTTATTACTGTAAGGAATGTCATCTTCTTTCATCTTCTATTATTAAAACTTACTACGGTAAGGGATACCATCTTTTTCATCTTCCATTATTCAAACTTACTATGGTAAGGGATTATCATTATTTGATTCTCGATAATAATATTGTTTCTTCCTTACTCATAAGACGTGCCTTTTATTTCCATGTATTAAATTGTGGGAATAACCTTACGGAGCGGATTGCCGCCTGTTGGTGAATAACCTTTCGTATTTATTCATTATTAATCTCTAAGAATAACCTTACGGAGCGGATTGCCGCCTGTTTGGTGAATAACTCTTTGTACTCAAATTCTATTAAATTGTGGGAATAACCTTACGGAACGGATTGCCGCCTGTTGGTGAATAACCCTTTGTATTAATTTCCTTCACCTTTTGTTAATCAAACCTGCTACGGTAAGGGATATTATTTTCTTTCATACTCCTAAATCGAAATTTATTATGGAACTATTGCTTCTATAATTCCTGAAAATATTATATGTTCCATAATAGTTGAACTTCATTATTTCAACTGAACCTTCCTATTTACGTGAACCTTTCTATTGAATTGTAACCGTTATTCTGAACTGTGGATCTTGAATATCATTTTTTAAATTTCACTCCACATCATGTTGACAATTTGGACATTATTTGAATCTGTACAAAGTAAACTTCCGATACTTATTGTTATCCTATTTCTTCTGTTCATCATTTATATCATTCTAATCATCCAAAAATCAAGCTGTTGTGAATATCGGTGGCCGGGGGCACAGATGTGATATATTTGTTGAACAGATGATAGGTTAAAGGCGATATAATAGGTTAAAGGCGATACATCTGTTCGGTGTCTTTTATGGCACGTGGTGAATGTTCTCTTTGGCCCGTAGTGCAAAGATGAACTGTTGTTTGGTATGATTATGACCAAAGGCTGAATCTGGTATAATCATGACCGTTGGTGCTATATTGAATATCTTTGGCCCGTAGTACAAAGATGAACTGTTGATGTGCATGATTATGATCAGGAACTGTGAATTGTATTATCTTGACTAATGGTATTTCAGATGATAAAAGTTAATGATATTTTTCCTAAAAAGAGAAGCGAGTGGACATTATAGTCTGCATTATTCTTCTAATAGATTGCTCATTCCGCTGCTATTATTGATCTGAACGTTGTTTAAGAATTTAACTGCAGTTTTTGATATAAACCTTGTATTCTATTGTATTCTATCAAGAATCAACTGTTGAAGGCTAATGATAATTTATTCGTCATTATCTTAGTCATGATATTTCTTACTGGGCTATTTGAGCTCACCCTTTCTTTTGTTCCATTGTTTTTCAACAGGAGATGAAAACATAACAGGGTCTAGCCGGGGAATGGAGTGAGGGTCCGAGGAATAGTTATCATAGTCTTCACGTTTTGTAAAATAGTGTGGCAATAATAGTGAAGACTTAGTTGTGTATTATTATACACTGTATTGTAGTACGTTGTGCTTTGTTGTAATAATTTTGTTGTAGTCTTTTGACGACTCAAGTTTGGGCTGTGTGGGCCCAGATTTGGGGGCGTCACAATTATTGTTATTATTATTATTATTATTACTATTATTATTATTATTATTATTACTATTACTATTACTATTACTATTACTATTACTATTACTATTATTATTATTATTATTATTATTATTATTATTATTATTATTACTATTATTATTATTATTATTATTATTATTATTATTATTATTATTGTAATAATCACTCTTTTAGTATTGACGCTCTTTTTCTGTTTTTCGGGTATTACGATCGTTATGTTTTCACATATAAATTGATTTGAGCGGGAAATCACAGAGACAGTTCAGATTCATTCTAATTGATTTGCAAGTTATTTTAGATTGTAAAGAGTTTTTAAGTAATAAAGTATTTTTGAAATTTTAATCTATGTCGTGCCTTCAGACACAGGTAATTACGTGTCATCTCTTTGGTGTTTTTGCAGGCTATATCGAGAGCAACTATTCTAGTAGACTCTGACTCATGGTATGGTATGAGAATCTTTTATCTAATTTCAAAAAAAAATATAGAGGAAAAAATATTATGGTGATGCAATTTAGTTGGTGTTATGACAATACATTTTTGTATGAATTTAGATAACTCATTTTATACTTTTGGGTATATATGCAAAAGTATTTCTTTTGAATTTTTACATCTTTTTTTCCCCTCATTGGATCCTACTAAATGACTTGCAGTACTACCCTTTTTTCCACAAAAAATATTGTTCATAGATCATTTTGATCGATGGTTAGAGATACTGAAAGCAAATAAATGCTGTCAAACTTTTTATTCTGTTTTGTTAATAAAGAAAAAGTGTGTGGGATAATACCTGAAAATATTATATTACATAAATTTGAGTCCGCTATCGTCAATCAATTAATTGCTCAAACCTACCAAGAACTAATTTTAAGTTGGGAATGAGTAGCACACTAATATTTGTCTAAAAAAGAAACTATGACTGAATTAAGTATCAATCTTTTTATATTAATAGTTGGACTCTCAGTGGTATTATGGACTGAGAGTCCACAACAATTTTAAATTTTTTAATCTAGAAATATTGAATACAGTACTTAACTGTTATATTAATTATATTGTGCCTTCAGGCACAGATTATCCCTAGTTATTATAATAAATTCGGATATATTACGTCATTCTACATTAACATAGACAAAAATAGACTCTTTTTTTAATACAAAAATAAAATAAAATTAACAAATAGAACTTTTCTTTGTTGAACAGAAGGAGGAGTCATAATAATAATAACAATGTATAAATGGATGGTGGAATTTTATTAGTAAGTAAGTAAAAGGAGAAATAAAAGATTGAAGCTTTCTGGTCAGGATAGGTAATGGTCCAGAGGAGACGAGCATGTTTGCATGTTTGGGTGTTGATATCTCCATGTGCTTCTTTTCCGGATATATATATATACATGTATGTATATCCCACACGCTTAAAGAATACATCCAAACTCCATGCGCTGTGATTCTCTCATTTCTCAAGATTATATATACCCAATTTAGATGGGATTAATTAAAGTATAATATTAAGCCCATATTTGAGGCTAAGATCGAAAATCGTACAAAACTTGAATATCCAAATTCAAAAAATCCGTCCTCTTGTTTCGGTGGATCCGAAAAGATTAGTATCCCAATCTTCTTGAATCACATAAACATGGTTAACATTATTTGATTATATATGAAAATGAGTAAGAGCTTCTAAATGAGAAAGAAGTGCTTTGCTTTCTTATAAATTGGATTGGATTGGAGGCTATAGCTAGGAGGAAGACAAATTTTCTCTTTAAGAAACTGTAATAACACATGCATGGTCAAGAGGGACCTGAAAAAAATGAGGTGTTACGTTGTAATTGAATCAATGACAGAGTTCAATCGGATATGTTTATAGAGTTGCATTAATTCTTTTATCATCGTAGCAATACTCTTCAACTAAACCTCCAGGGTGGAAGAGACTACAGAAACGTTGATGTTACGATCTCATTAAGGTAACTGGTTTCAATCTACGTATCTTGGCCCAAATTTAGTTCTATTTCATGAGAGTATATCAACAAGCAAGACTTGTAACAAAGCGCAATCTCCGACTGAAACTTGCTATTTATTGATACAGCAAGAAAGTGATTATAGCATATGTTATGGGTCATCTCCAGATCTCTGGCTGGCTGTGCCCAAAAAATTGAGACGACGACAACAATTCTCCAAGTCATCCCAACCCAAGAAAAAATGGATCGCCACCCTGTATAAAACTCCCAACGGTGAAGGAGTTGGCTAGCCAATGAGACCCGGCTAGCTATAACCAACCAGGCCATTTAACTCTAGCACTAGTATTCGAACCTGTTCTTATCCTCCCCGAAGTAAATACTAGTCGATGCTAAATCACCATCCCATTCTAACCATCCAGCAGGCTCAATTAACATTAAAGTGTAACTTTAATCTCTGATTATTAGACCTTGCAACCAAGATTACGCGTGAATTCCCGAGCTAAAGACGTGCTTTTGAAGCCAACCACTATGCAAAACTAAATAATACTTCCTCGGTTCTATTAAACTCAAAATTGATATAAAAAAAATTAATTCGTTATAATTAATTTGTGGTATTAGTATTTTCTTCATAATTTATAATATTTATAATTATATAAATTATAATTCATATTTTTAAATTTTTTCTGTCGACGAATTTTGTTTCAAAAAATTATGTAAACAAAATTACTATAAATGTACATATAAATACATCATAAATTAACTTGATGTACTAAAATATAGTATTAAAATTGATATGAGACTCTTATTTCGATGATTAATATTGTCAGAATAAAATTAATAATGACAAATCATTTATATATTTAATGACAATTTTTATGGAGTAAATATTTTAATAAAACTTAAAATTTTAAATAACATATTGTTCCAATAATATTATTTTTACTCCTTCAATATAACAAGCCTTTATTTCAAGTAAGATGGAAGGAGTTGACCACTTCAAAATAATCAAAGTCAAGACTAATAACAAGTACAATCGGTGAATTTATTGTAACGCGCAAAGACTGAAAGATAAACAAAGAGTACAAATAGCTAATTCCAGTTGTCTATATCTTTGCCTTGCTTGCTTCATATTCTTAAAATAAGAACCAAATCCCACGTTCGGATAAATTATTCAAATCTATGTCCAGCCAGGTTCCCTTTAAGTAGTTTCTTTGGGGCTTCTTTGGCCGTTTTGATTAAGCTTCATGATTTCATTTGATTGACTTTGATTAGTTATACATTTCTACAAGCATTAATTGAAAAACAAAGTCTAAGCTAACATTAAAAAATTACTCAATTCGTTCCTATATATATATATTATTAAAATAACTTTTAAAGAAAACTTTGTTTCTTCAAATATATCTCTAATATTAGTTAAGAAATATAATAGTGACAAACTGACAATAAGATAGTATTCAATTAATCAAGAATAAAAGTAATGATGGGTTAATAACTTTACATCGTTTTATAATTTAAAAATAAATAAATATTTTTAATTTTAAACAAACAAAGAAAAAATATATCTCTATTTAGAAAGAAATAAAGTCTCACCAATTTACAATGATTTTTAAGCGGCAAATCTGAATAGGCATAAAAATATCGAGAGTTAAATGGACTCTTACCTTACATTAAAATGCAAGTAGCCAAGTAACATTACTACCTTAATAGAAATTAAATAAAAAAGTCAAAAGGGGGTGGGGGTGGGTGGGTATAATATCTTCACTTGACTTGAATCATAAACTTAGAAATTACTAATATTTAGAATACATGGTTTCATTATCTCGAGAAAAGTCGGTGTTTTTTTAGGAGTATTATATTTTTGGAGTATAATTATTATTTGTTTTATCTTTTTACATGAGAGCAAATTTCACACGAGTTACATCATGTGTGGATTCTACTCTTATGTGAGAGTATGGAATAAATTGTAATTATGCTCTAAAAATATAACATAATTTTTCGTATTTTTGTGTGTATATAGCAAACAGAAAGGCAAAATTAAGATGTACTCCGTAGCATTGTACAAAGATTAAAGCAAACGTGCATGGACAGGCTGTGGAGTACTGTAGTAGTTAGATTTTAGAGGTTTCCGCAGTCTAAATTTAGCAGCGTACGTGTTGACTTCATCCATTTCTGGCCGGTAAGCTTAATTAAGACCAGCATGGTTATCAGTAAACGAAGACAGGGTCTATCCATCAGGTATAAAATTCAGGATAGGCCAGTCTACAACTCATAATTGACTTGAAATAAGCGTCACCATAATTACTTGATGGTACATAATTAAGCAAGAAAGTCGGTGAAACCAATCATAGTTAAAAGAGTAGTACCAGATGTTTTAAATTTGAATCTCAAACGAAGTATTTTAAATTTACATGCCATCATCACATTAATTATAAATATTAGTAGTATGATAGATTATTACATGAAGAATGATACATGCGACCTCAAAATTTAATTAAGAACTCTAGCATTATTTTATATTTAAATCTTTATTGTTTGTTTGTTTAATTAATGGTTTTAGTAAATCTGCTTATTACGTATGTTGACCTGGTAAACAAAGATTTAATCATTATCAAACAACTTGGCTTGTCTAGCTCATTTAGAACAGGAACCCACGCGACCTATCCAATAAATTAGGGTTGAAGCTTTAGTAGCAAATATTGTTAATTTGTGTGAATTAATATTCATGACCCCTTAACTTTAAATATCCATAAAAATATAACCAAAATTATACATAAATGTCAACAACTTCTGGCAGCCAAATATGGAAAAATGAATGTTGGCATTTGTATTGATCAATTTAACAATTAATGTTATTAAGCACCATTTATCGGTTGAATCTTTTTCTTTTTTTTTTTGCTAATTCAAGGGAAATTTAATAATTTAAGATTGGATATCCCCGACTTCATGGATACCATGAAGTCGACTTCATGGATTACCACTCTAGAAGTATGAGGTGAGGTTTCGGTTGAATCTATAAATAGAAACCATATAATAATCAGCAAAAAAGAACTTGTTGCTGGTGCATATATTAATTTTTAATGCCATCATAATTATGTTTTGTTTCACATTTATTAAAGAACCCCGGCCAGTTGGGATCGGATCATTTGCTCGACATATATAATCCGTCTATGCAGCACATATATAGAAAATAATGAATTGACCACCTTCTACTCGTTACATTCTTAAAATAACACATAACAACAACAACTTGTCAACTTGTACCATTTCTTCATGCCCAGAATAATAAAGTTTAACCAAACTTTAAGATGGACGCGTTTTTGCTTACTAGATCCCCATGCAAGTGGACTTCAATTTCAAGAATATATAGAAAACCTACTTAAAATTTCTTCCCCCACAATCAGACGTCACCTACTCTTTCCCTCTACTATATATATATATATGAACTCAACTAGCCATTACGACACATTCATCACTAACTTATTCTTCATATATTCTTTCATTTTTCAAAACCAATGGCTTCTAAGCTCTACAATATTTCTTCTTACTTCACATTAACTCTCATTAGCTTTTCACTTTCCTTATTATTTTCTCACTCCTCCTCGGCTGAAATTTCTCCTTCAAATCTCATTTGCAACTCCAGTCCTTATCCTTCCTTATGCAGATCTTCTCTTCCAAACAACAATAGTACCGCCAATGTCTATGACTATGGCCGCTTTTCTGTCCGAAAATCGATGTCGGCTGCTCGTAAATTTTTGTCATTAATCGAAAAATATCTTAGCCGTTCTTCCACTTTGACAACCGGTGCAATTCGTGCTCTCCAAGATTGCCATTTACTAGCCGAGATTAACTTGGATTTCCTATCAAGTTCTTTCCAAATTGTGAACAAAACTCAAACACTTTCTACATTGCGAGCCGACGATGTTCAAACCCTACTTAGTGCCATTGTAACGAACACACAAACATGTTTAGATGGCCTTAAAGAAACCGCTTCTTCTTGGAGTATGAAAAATGGTATTTCCATCCCTCTTGCTAATGACACTAGGCTTTATAGAGTTTCTTTAGCTCTTTTCAAAAAAGGGTGGGTTCATAAAAAGAACAAGGGACCATCTAGGCCTGATAAAAAGCAAGGTGCATTTAAAAATGGTGCGTTACCTTTGAAAATGTCTAACAAAAACAAGGCCATTTTCGAGACCGTTGGGCGGAGAAAGCTTCTTCAAACTACAGAAAATGGTGATGATCAGGTTGTGGTGAACGATATTGTGATTGTGAGTCAAGATGGAACGGGGAATTTCACGACCATCAATGACGCGGTGGCTGCAGCTCCAAATAACACGGTTGCTAGTGGTGGCTACTTTTTGATATATGTGACTGCGGGGGTCTATGAAGAATATGTGTCCATCGCCAAGAACAAGAAGTACTTGATGATGATCGGTGACGGCATTAATCAGACGGTTATCACCGGCAATCATAACGTCGTTGATGGCTGGACTACTTTCAATTCTTCAACATTTGGTAAGACATTATTAATATAATATTTGCGCTTCACTTTAAATACATAGTTACTTGATGTTTCGTATAAACCTTCACTAGCTAGCTAGTTGTGGGTATACTTGCCTTTTGAGTTGAACATCCTATTTTTTGTCAAATAGACCTCTAATATGACCAAAATGTCCTCACACAAAATGTAAAGTACACATAGATTAGGGGAATGTCACTAATTCTTAATTATGTCACGATCAGAGTAAAACAGAGTCTAAAATAACTCATAATACACTGTTGAAGGACTTAGTATACTGTTAAAAGAATATCAGTTCAATCGTCTTAGCCTACCATAACCTACTCAAAAGTCATTAACAAATTGTTAGTATTGTTAATTTTAAGTCCAGACCATGCCACATGTTACGCACCATGCTACATATTTTGATATATATGGGACTCGAGTATCAAAACTAATATATCATTTCGCACGAAAAAATATAATTTTTTTGTCCCAAGATAAAAATCTTTAAGGATAAAAATTTTAATTGATTTTTTTAGCATATTAAGAAAATAGATAAAATGAAAAAAATTATTCATATTTAAATTTTCATTAAATTGTATAATTTTCTGCACATGACTAATGATACTCCATAAATATAGAGAATAGAAATATGACAATTAATACTAAAAATATCATAGATAAATTATTATAAAAAATAAATTATTTAAAATAATTAAATATTTAATTTAAAATTACCTAAAATAATAATAAAATTTTTTATTCTGATATAAAAGATGTAAATCTTTTTCAGAGTAATGTAACTGTGAAAGGGTTGAAAGATGAGGTAATAGCCTTACAGATTTCTTCCCGATCCTTCTATGTGGGACTGCACTACTCCAGTATCAAAACTACTATATCATTTCATATGAAGAAAAATATACCTTTTTTCAAATTTTCTGCGAAAAAGAAGAATAACAAACTTACAAAAAAAACACCGACTTAGTTGTTGTAGCCAACCAAATACTACTGTATAAAAAAATGTTGAGTCTTAGCACAGAATGCCATATATATATATGTTAATTCTTACTCTGCCCTTCAATAATGCAGCTGTAGTAGGCCAAGGATTTGTGGGGGTGAACCTGACCATCAGAAACACCGCAGGAGGAATCAAGCACCAGGCGGTTGCCCTAAGAAACGGGGCAGATTTGTCCACGTTTTATAGCTGCAGTTTTGAAGGGTATCAGGACACACTATATGTACATTCACTAAGGCAATTTTACAGAGAATGTGACATTTATGGCACGGTGGACTTCATATTTGGTAATGCCGCTGCTGTGTTACAAAATTGCAACATTTATCCCCGTCTACCATTATCCAATCAATTCAATGCCATAACTGCACAAGGAAGAACAGATCCAAACCAGAACACGGGCATCTCGATTCAGAATTGCAACATTAGAGCTGCGGATGATTTGGCTTCCAGCAATGGAACTACGCAGACATATTTGGGAAGGCCATGGAAAGAGTATTCCAGGGCTATTTACATACAGTCTTTTATGGACCGTTTGATTAATCCAGCTGGTTGGAGGGAGTGGAATGGAGACTTCGCGCTAACTACTCTGTATTATGCAGAGTTTGGTAACACGGGGCCTGGATCAAACACTAGTGCTAGAGTTGCATGGCCTGGATTCAGCAGAATTGGTGCTACTGATGCCGCAAATTTTACGGTGTCTAATTTCCTACTAGGGGATGACTGGTTGCCACAGACTGGAGCACCTTATTCTAGTAGCTTATAATTATGAGCTACAGCACTAGTTTATTCTTGAAATTGTTTTATTAAATGTGGATTTCTGTAAATCAAACATTTTTTATATCAGTGGCAAAGATTATCTGTTCGTATTCATCTATCTGAGGTACAGAAAAATGAAATTTAAATGACACAGATCTGAAACCAATATACAAGGGATTAGATCCTCTACAGTGTTTGATTTCTCTTCAGTTCCTTTTAATCCAATTTTTTCCTCGTAGAATTTATTTACATGTACCATTGCTGATCAAAATTAATGGATATCATCTGACTTTATCCGCCAAATGTTTGCCCAACTGACTTTATGTGGCCTTTGTATTCAGCATGAGAGGATTGTTATTGAAATGTGGCTGGCCCAATTGGGTGTAGGTTTTTAATTTTTTAATGTGGGCTTGGAGAGCTATGCTTTTGGGCTGTTGTTCTTTTATTGTAGGTTCTGTTGGATGGCTTGGTAATATTGTGAATAATATATATTATCTCTCTTTGCATTTTTAATACACCTTCTCTTACAAAATATAAGAGCATGTTTTCTTTTCTTTTTGCATTTTGCGTCTTTTTTGTTGTCAATATAGGACATGCTCTTTGGAAGATCTATCACGTTTCTAGTATTGCAGGCATGGTTTCACTCTGTAAGAATTCTGAATCATTCTTTTGAAACTCATCCTCTTCAATCACACAAAACTTATATATTATTGATCAAAAAAATACTTCCAATACCCTAAAATAATATATATATATATATATATTTATAGTTTAAAACACTTTTCAATCCTAATTAGAAGAGATAATAACGAAATATTAAAAATAAAAAATAATCCAAAGTTTGACAAAAAAAATTGACTGAAAGCCCACTTTAAACAAGTTTTTCAATCTTTAACTTGTATATGTCATGGCCAAAGGCAACGAGTCTTGTAGAGCTCGACAAGAGCTTCAATTTAATATATTATAGACCTCATAAGTTTAAATGAATCAAAAATTACGTTCGTTTAAAGTTTATTTAACAAAAACTCTTTTTCAACTCAACTTGTGAATCAATTTTCAATTCCGAATTAGCTTCCAAATCCTCCTCTGCATCGGGGGCAGAGGGAGTATATTATTTTTAGTGGCTTAACGTATTTTGCTAACAATATATGCATGGTCTTTCTTCATGTAATTTTGGAACCCTTTCAATAACTAGTTTGGATGGACACCTCAACAGAAATCTTATTATTACCACAATTCTATATTTAACCATTCTTCACACGCACATCACACGTAAAATTCAACAATATCAACCTCACATTTTTCTCAATTTAAACCACAAGATTGAAATTTACATTCCAAGCCAAGGAAGAAGAACAGAGAAAAGCAGAAGAAATTTAGCAAACACACACACAATGAATCCCATAATGTCAAGCTTCTTATCCCTCTTCTCTCTCACCTTCTGCCTTGCCCTTCACCCCCACCTCATTACATCTGCCCGTCCCGAAGCCCCTGCTGCCCCCGTCCCCATTGCTCCTCTTATCACCAAGGCTTGCTCCCAATCCCCTAACAAAGACTTCTGCAAAACTGTCCTAAATTCCGAGCCTGATACCACCGTTAAAAACCTCAGGGATCTCGCATTTATCGCGTTGGACGTCGCCTCCAATACCGCGGCTTTGAGCGTTGAATTCATTTCAGAGTCCGCTACGTCTCTCGACGCATCAGATGAGCCGACAGATGCTGCGATGATGCAGATCTTTACAGATTGCGAGGAACAATATGAAGGTGCAGCGGATGAGATTGATAATGCAATTAGCGCTTTGACTCTTTCCCCGAATGATGAACATATTGAAACTTTGTTGAAGGATGCCACTGCTGCAATTGAGACATGCCAGAAGAGTGCCAAGGGCCAGACTGGTAAAGGGTTGGAGCTGTACCGTAAGAATGAATCTCTCCTCAATTTATTGCACAATGCTTTGAGCGTTTTTCATGCTTTTATTCAGAACTGAAGTTGTTTAATGTGTTGATGATAAATTTTATGGATCCGACCACAAGTATATTTATGTGCTTAATTGATACTGTGAAGTTGAAATTATATAAGTAAAATCCCCCCGCATATTGTTACTGCAGATGGAATTGTTACAAGTGATTTTTTATATTTAAGGAAAATTACAAGCCTTTAAGTTGTCATCCCTTCTCGTTTTTTTTTTTAATTTTTTTTTTGTTGATAATTTGAACAGAATTTTAATAATTTTGACTTTGTCAAGATTAGATCTCAAGACCTTCTCTTCTCGTTATGCTAGATCTTCTATTGCAATTCATATGTTCTTTTTGATGATCATTTTTTAGTTCCTTTCTAGAAACGATTTTTTGAAATTTATATCACGAAAATCAAGAGTTTGTCAAATTACAATTGTCATACATATGTATTGGAGGATAACTAGAGATTAAGAATAAACTCATCTTACTTTATTTTTTCATATTACATAAATTTTCACGTTAATTATAATTTAATTTTGTTATAAATTTATCGACATATAAATTATTTTATAAATATTGCTAACCTTAAGGATATACAGTTGATATATAATGATATATAAGTAATTTTTATACTACTCCTTGAAAAGAACATCTGTATATTTTCAAAGTTACCTCTACCTATGATTAAAAATGTAACTATATACCTAAAAATAAAAAGTTTAAAAATTAAAATGTATGTATCTCTAAATTTAAAATTAATAATAAAAATATATATTTTAATTTTGAAACAGAGATAATATTAATCAATATATATATATATATATATATATATATATTACGACAAAAAAATTGTGTCTTTCATTACGGGTAGAGATATTCGCAAATTATTCATGTATATCTACTTATTCTCATAGTATGCCATTCACCTTGTTACAACAAAAGTCATAATATTTTGTAACAACATATACCAATTTTCTTAATAAAAATGAGGAGACCGCATGACTTAAAGAGTTGCAGCCGACCAAATTTAAACAATAACAGCGAAACTTTTCCCAACTAGCTAGTCGTTAAATTTTGAACAAGAACTTTATGATTATGGTACATGAACATTATTAGACCAGTATTAAAATTTAGAAAATTACGACAAACAATTTGGGACACAACGTATCGAAAGAAATGAGGAACAGTATGAAATGGACCAAAACGAACATGTAAATATCATACTACAATTTAGTACCAAAATGGCACGTGTCCCACCATACCAACACGTGTCACAATTTTTCTTACAGAATCAAAGATTCATAAGTTTTCGAACAGGCTACAGACATTGCCGTTACGGTGGGCACTTTCCCGTCAATTACTCCTATTAATTACCTAAATTAAATACTCAGAAACCTCTTCAAGGACCTTACCGAGCCCAGGAGTGGGACTGGGCCGCCCATCGTTTTCAACTCATTTCCTCTCGCCGGCCCAATATCAACTCCTTCCCTTACCGCCGGAATTTCCACACTTGCATTCAGTAATTGCGGCAGCGAAGAAGAACCCATTCGATTTTCGTCATCGTATGAAATTGTGCTTAACCCGGAAGTGGCTGGTTCAGCTACAGTGATTATCGTTTCGAGCGGGTTACTACTGCGTTGATCTGGATTATGGGGCAATTGAATTGGGGCCCTGCAGAGTGGGCAATTTGAGTGAGAGCGAAACCACATATCGATGCACTCTACGTGAAAAGCGTGGTTACATTTGGGCAGTATCCGACCCGTCTCGTTGTCCTCGAATTCTGATAAGCACACAGCGCATTCTAGCGGCGGGTCTTTGTGAGCGGCGGAGTAGAGGAAGGTAGGGAGGGATTTGAGGACGGACGGGGAGAGGCTTTTGGGAGTGACGCAGGGGTTATTGGTGGCGGGGGCGGCGGAGGAGGCGAAGGAGAAGCGGCGCAGGCGGTGGTGGCGGAGGTTGCGGGAGCGGCGGATGAGGATCCAGCGGGTGTAGAAATGGAAACCGGCAAAGATGATGCAGACTACGAAGAGAACAATAACGGAGATTAACATGACCTCGCCACTATAGGCAGAGTTAGTACTTGGGTCAGAGTCCTTTGGGAATTTTGGTGTATTTTCATCCATGTGCGTGTTTGTGTGTGTGAGAGAAAGAGATATACATTTATGTATATATTACAGATAGGGAGGAGGGAAGGAAGGTTCTATGAAGGAGGAATGGGGATGAGGCGATATATCTAAACTGTGTGCTAGCCTAGCGGTGCTTTTTAAGCTTAAAAAAATAGTGGCGGGCTATGTTTCTGTGCTACTCTGATGTATATATTCAATAAAAATCCGAATCTATATGCCAAACGCTTTTATGAAAAAAATTATTTAATAATTTTGAAGTAACGTTATGTAATATTTTAAATTAATAAGAAAATTATTTTATTTTAATAATATTTTATTATTTATAATTATAAACTCACTAAAATGAAAAAATAAATATTAACGCGAGGCACCATGAATTTAGCCGAAGATCAGTGAATAATATCTGCTTTTATGAAGACCAACTTTGTACCTTCACGTGAAAAGCTACAAAATCTAAAGATATTGGAACCTTCTTTTTTTGGGTAATGTTAAAGGTTTTTAAAAAATTCGTATTTATCAAATGATGTTGCATTATTAAGAAAAATTTAGGTTTTATAACTTTTTAGCCATTTCTATGTATTTAATTATTTTAATTACTTTAGAGTTGGTTATTGAGATGAAATATCACTAGCAAGCGAGAGAACGGTGAAACCATGTGCCATTTTTCAGCATATTAAAAGGGGAAATAAGAGTAATATATCGATTCCAAAATTATATATATATTGTTGGAATTAGAATATTTAGACTGAGATTTGGGTTGGTCTGTATTATTTTGTTGGGCTTAACTTTCATTTTAATACTTAAGTTCTTTTATGGGCCGAGTAAGGGAGCCTCATGGAAGTTGGGTTTTTTAACTGTTGGGTCATGTACGGTTGGGGACTCTTAGTCATTCACATTTTTTGATATTTGTACACTTATATAAATAGAGACTTGCATAGAAGTGGAGGGAGATATTATTATTGCTAGACCAACTTTACTATTTTTTAGAGACAGAACCATCATTTTTCAACAAACGGGCTCTCTATTGTTCTTGAGAAAGATTCAAACACGATTATTATATTAGTGAAATTATCCTTTTTCCCGTGATTTTTTTCTTATTGGGTTTCCACGTAAATTCTTGTGTTCTTATAATACTTTCTCCTGTTTTATTGGTGTTTGCCGTTAAATTTTTTTTGTTGTTTCGTGATTTTCAACGAGTGATAAAATTTAGTGTTAACATATATATTTAGTATATTTGCAATTATAATTAAATTTTCAATATAAATTATAAAATAACATAAAATTCGTAATATATAATTATAGATAAATAATGTATTCTTATGTCGTTAATACTATATGTAAGAGACTTGTTTAAAAGATAAATGTTTCATAAAAATGTTGAGAGGGAGTATCATCTTTAATTAGCACAACGTAGTGTGCAATTAATATGGATGATTGTCCGAACTTTCGATACAGCCAAAATATCCAATGTGGTGGTACATAATACATGTATAGTCTATAGCAACGTTATTAAATTCAGATCAAATCGTCGGTTTAATTGGTAAAATCGAAACCAATAACACTCTAGTTCAATTTAAATAAAAAAATTAATTTTGGTCAAAACTCGACGAACCAACGGTTGAACTGGTCAACCTAGTGACCCGGTAATCGGGTCATCGGTTTTACCGGTTCATTATCTCTTCTTCTTTTTTTTATTTAGGCTTTTGAATTTGATTGAATGTATCATCGATTAAGTTTTGAGTTATGATCATGATTTAATATCTTTCTTTTTATATAGATTTAGTATTTATTTGAATTGTATAAAGTAAACATTATACAAATAAATTTAGTTGTTTTTACCGAATTTGATTGAATGTATCCTAGAGATGTTTATGTTCATTTGTGTTTGATTTTATCACTCTTGAGTCTTGAGTTTTGAGTTATGATCATGATTTAATATTATTTTTTTATATAGATTTAGTATTTATTTGAATTGTATAAAATAAATATTGTACAAATATGTTTAATTTTTATTTATTTTTTGTAGATAAATTGATTAATTTTATATATTTACTAAATATTATATATAATATATAATAATAATAATTAATATATTTAATTATTTATTATATATTAATGACGTCACCGACTTAATAACGATTTGAACACTGATTAAATAAGTTATCCATCTATCCGGTATTTTTTCTGATTCAATGATCCGAATTTAAAATCCTAGTCTATAGATAAGAGGAGAGAGATGGGAGAATTTAATTTATCGGTATCAACCCCACTGGCCAATGCAAGGAGGGAGCCAAGTTGCTGCAGGATCATTGTTAATTGGAAGAAAGAAAGATCATAATGGAATAAAGCTTATAGCCTATATGTAGTAGCTTTCTGTACGTTTTGTGATTTGATTCGACCAAATAATCAAATTAAAGTTTCAAGCTCACCGAGTATACATAAATATATATTGGTACGCCTAGTTGTTGTACTTATTTCTGGCCTTATCCAATCAGTGGATTCATCGTTATTTAACTAACAAAAAGGTTTGTTGCCACACTGGTTATTCCCTGTTAAAATTTACAGTTTTTGTCCAATCACTTGGATGATCATGAGACCAGGCTAGGTCTTGTAAACTATAGAAAGAACTTAAACGTTAATTAATAAATAATGTTTTATGATCGAGTCGGAGTCGGAGGACACGTGTTTGCGGTTAGTCGTATCGCTTTGTCACGATGTATTAAAAGTATTTTATGAACAAAAACGAAAGTCAACCATCCCGTACCTCATATGATATGCTCTTAGTTGTATTACCTCAATGCCATTGTTGTTTTAGAAAAATAAATAATATTTTATGGCACAACTAATGTACTCATCTATCAAAATTTCTTACGCAACAGTTAATAGTATGAAAAGCTAGTCCCTACCGTCAATTTGTTTAGAGATTCGCCCTAATCCTTTATATAGCTAATAAAGTTTGGAAAAACAAATAAAAGAATATGACAAATAAAGATGGTAGAAGAAAAGTGGCATGTATCAAGAGAATTCTTTCCGTTATCCTTTCTTTCTTGTCATGCTCAAGACTTCGACAACTGGGCAAATTAGTACCGACTGTACTACAGTTGAATAGAAGATCTCTAGGGAATATGAAATTCAATGAATCTTTATATATATATATATATATATATATATATATATTGCAACAAAAACACGTCTTGTATTCATCACTAGTATAAGGTCTAAAATTACTATTCTCAATTATGAATACTTAACAATCAACTCTAATTAGCTGCCTTAAATTTCTAGTGACTTTGAGTTGGTGAAACGTCAAGAAGAAGAAAAAACACAGTCCTCAGTTCTTACAAACAACCAACGGCAAAACAATTTAACTAGTAATCCATCATCAGATTTAGATTCATACATACAT
Organism: Hedera helix; assembly: GCA_947179155.2. NCBI lineage: Eukaryota > Viridiplantae > Streptophyta > Magnoliopsida > Apiales > Araliaceae > Hedera > Hedera helix. Next base: position 59,197,523 of record OX359264.1, on the reverse strand, counting down.
ACATACACGATGGAGTCGGTTTCCAACGTCATACATACTACGCCTTCGGCTTGGAGTTTTAACCCAAAACTACTTGTTGGGTCGTCATTGCTACCAATAAAGTTGAAATATTATGTGATTGGTTCTGAAATATCCATAAATCCTTCATTGCTCGTTGTTTAAGAACCAAGGCTGCATAAATTATTTCAGCAGAGGTTTTTTTCTTTTCAAAAGGGATATCAAAGTAACCTTTCAAAAACTCTTCACGTTAAATTATTTAGAAGGGACAAGTATGCTCAACCCCCCATAAGATTGATAGATAATTTAGGAACCAAAACAACAGGAACTTTCAAAGTTGATGTACCATTAAACACTCAAAACTTGTCAATTGAACCTAGATAGACATAGTTTCAATCTGACCCAACTACTACATAATCCGAAAAAAGGGTAATGCAAAAAAGAAACTGCTATTGATAAAACCAACATTCAACACTGGAGAAGATGTAAAAGGAAATGCCAACAAGATAAACACCGTAAAGAAAATTGATGGATCATTCTTTTGCAAAGATTTTGATTGACCAGTCTTTCCTTGTAAGCAGAAGATATAACTCAAACCCTGAAGCCCCTGCTGTTTCTTCTTCCCCTAGCCTTCTCAAATTTCCTTCCCTTTGATCGCACATAAGGCTTACTGTGGCTGTCTGGCACACCAGGAGCCTTGCCAAAGTGTTTCACCGCTTCACGAGAATTCTTTGGTCCTCTAAGAAGTACCTGAAGCACAGCACACCCATAAAGAACTGCACGGTAACTCACTTTCTACATTTTCTAAACCATCTGTAACTTGAGAAAATATAGCAGGATGACATCTTTTAACTTGGCATAAGTATATCACTATCGTAAAACATAAGATCTACTTATCCATGACACGACAAAAATGAGCTAAAATCTCCAGCTAGGGTACCTTCTTGAATGTATAAAGCACAAATCAATTCAGAAAAAAATTGTCAATGTTACGAAACACTAGCATCTTGATTTGATTTCTGGCTTAGACAATATCAATTCTATACTTCTATAATATATCCATCTCGTAGAACTCATAATTGCAATGTTAATAATTCTCAGGCAGCAAATTTAAGATGTCAGGCAACCAACACATTCAATGAAGTAATGACATTCAAAATACATTACACATTTAATGCAAAACAGAGAAACAAAATGCATCAGGATTCAATTCATTATATCATAAACGAAAACTATATCCACATGTATATCAGTATAGATAATTATAAGAGTCGTACATACTGTAGTTTAAATTTCACATATGTTAACGCAGCTTATAATTAACTTCAAACATGCCCACCAACCCATTAAAACCTCCATCCCACTGCAAGTGATGGGTATTCTATGGTGTAATTTGTCATGGCAACTAAAACATAAGTGTCTTTCAGCAAGTGCCGGCTCGGAACAATGTCAAAATAACCCCCTCCAAAAAAAAACCCAAAAAATAATCACTTGAACTAAAAATTGGGTTTTTCTTTTTTTTTTGGGGGGGGGGGGAGGGGGGGGGGGGGGGGTTAGGTTACTGTTGAGGCACACTAAAGTGAATGCTTGCAGCAAAACACCTCAGCATAGCATAAGTCACTTCAAAGCTCATGAACAACATCATAAGAAGATCGGCCGCAGCTTATTTTACCATTCACAGCTAATATACATAAGATTTACTATTACTAGAAACCCATTTTTTCTTATTGTCTACAAATCACTCATATTAACTTAAATTATTTATTCCAAACTAAAGATGAATTAAAAGACGATATTTATTATTACAATTCAGCAGATATCAGAAGTCGTGCATGTACAAGTCCAAGTTAAAGGATACCAGACATGTAACTCAACCATTCTTTGTTCTGCCGTAGCAATAAGCCAAGGAAAGACCCGATGGTTGTCACCAATTCTTTATAGTTTTTAATTTAATTTTATTCAAATGCAGAGCACAAATCAAATCAACCTTTCCAACACTTCCTTGCAGTTCAACCAAAGGATTTGATCTATACATTTTAAGCTGCCATAAAGATCTCAGTTTTTACACTAGTTCCCCTTGTATTGATGATATATCTATGCCCATGACAGTATAAAAAAACTAACTAGTAGCAACATGATTAAAATACTGACATACCGTGTTCTGTCCAAGAGGAGCTCTAAGAGCCAGCTGGTCAAATGTCAAACATTCACCACCCGCCTTCTCAATCCTTGCCCTTGCAGTCTCAGTAAACCTCAAAGCAGTGACCTTCATACAAGGAACTTCATGCACCCGAACATCATCGGTAATGGTACCAACTATCACAGCAATCTTGTCCTCCTAATATAACAATATCAATCATCAAAAAAATTAGCATACCTATCCCATTAAAATATATTCCGTCTCCCAAGTAGAAAACCCATTTTACCTTTGTAAATCCTAGAGAAAGGGCCTATTGCAAAAATCAATATAATGCAAGTTAATCTGCTCCTGTCAATTTTCTGGGGAAAAAATATTGAATGCTAAACGTAGACTCTTGTCTTTTCAGATGGAGGGAACATAGCATGTCAATTTAGCTCCATTTGGATTATAATTAATAAATGAACATTGAAAACCAATTATTATGGATGCAAAAGTAAAAAACAAAGAGTTAAATCCAACAATAATAAAACCAATGAACCAACTGTTGAGCATTTGTACTACCATCTTTTTATTTGTTGGCAAATAATACAAACAGGAAAGCAAATACTCCACTCGAAAGTGAACCACAAATGATTTTAAGTTAGATGGTAATATTCATTTTTAAGAAATGAACCCACAACAAAGGAAGATCACGTCTTGATGATATTTACAGTAATGAAAGAGAATGTGTCCTTACGAACACATAATATATATATATATATATATATATATATATATATAGGGGAGTGATTCATAGCCACCACTGGCTATGGATCATTTCCTAGCCAACCCGTTCATCTCAAACAACAACGGTTCAGATTAAAATGGGAGGATTAGTATCTGCAAGAAGTACTTGCGGATACTAGTTAATATCTGCAAAAACTTTTTTTGGATAGTTTTTTGTACGTTAAAAAACTTACTCATTCTCTCTCCTAAACTTTTTCTCTTTCTTCAATCAAATTCTAAAATTAAATAACATTTCTGTTACAAACTGTCAATCTATACATCATCATTGGAAAGCTCTCGTTAGGACATTCAAAACAATATACATTGTTGATATATTTTAATATAGTTAAAATGTCAAAAGTTATAACCAGAGCCTACGATTGAGTATTTCAAAATCAAGACTTTAACCTCAATATTGATCATTTTAACTAAAAAAAATATATCAACAATGATCATTTTAACATCTTGCTAATATTAATCCTCCCACTTTGCTAATGATCCATAGCCACTCCCCATATATATTTATGTGTGTGGGTGTACATGGATAGGTATATATAGAGGGAGAGATATAGAAAATTAAAGTGGATACCTTTCCAGACATGAAACGAATCAAACGGGAAAGAGAGATGGGAGGCTTGTTGATTTTGCTCATGAAGAGCCTCTTCAGAATCACAGCGTTGAACTTGCTTCCCGTCCTCCTTACAAGAAATCGGTACAGCTGGCCAAATACATATTTTTCAGAATTATGATTTACATACATATATACATGACAATGAGAGGGAGAGAAGAGGATGAAACCTTGACAATGAGCTTAAGGTAAATATCATCGGATCTGGGCGCGGTTCGCTTCGTCCTCTTGCTCTTTCCACCAGCTTTCAGATCGATACCCTATCACACCAAATTAATCCACCAAAAGAAAAACCACTTTTAATTGAAGGAAAATAATAGATAAACAATTAAAAAGTAGGATAGAAATCGTTAGGGTTTATGAAGAAAGTAAGAAACCATGGATGCTGCTTCTTCCGCCGCTCCTACTGAACGTCTGAAACACAAAAATGTTCACTGTAAATGAAAGGGGCTTAGGGTTTTTGTACTCGAGTACTCGACTAACACTGTTTTAAGGAATGGACCCTAATTTAAGGTCCTGGCCTGTCGGGTAGGGAGTTCGGGAAGAGTTTTAAAACTTTAAATCCAGGGAGTTTGTAACTAGCAAGCTGGCCCAAGCCCAAGCTTCACAATCAAACCGACCATTTTCATACATATATAAGACACCAAACGGTTCGAATTCGGTTCGGGCTCAACTCAAAAAAATATGGGTAAAACTCGAATTCGTTAATAATATAATTCAAATATAAGCACAAAAAATTATTTAAATAAAAATACGAGTAGAATCTGAGTAAAGTTATACTAGGTTTATTGAGGATTCAAACTACTCGAATTTTTAATCATTATTCGATAAATACTTGATTGATACATATTCGAATAGATACTCTATACATTCTCTTATAATATATACACAATTAAACAAATTTTGAATAATTAGCTACTATTATTTTTATTTGTAATTTTAATTATAATTTTATATTTGTAAAGTGTAATTATAATTATATTTTCTCATTTTCAAGTAAAATAATAAGTTCAATTAGTAATTATATATATTATAAGATTAATTATTATGTGGAGATTCAAATTAGAGCTTGACTTTGAAGTTCACGAATAGTTTTAATATAATTTGATTTGAGTATGATCAAATTCGAGTCGAATTTAAGTAATTTTTTTAAAATATAATTCAAATTCGAGTAAGGGTTTAACTTTAAGAGTTGAATTCGACTCATTTACACTCTCATGTGTAAGGCTGCAAATCGAACCAAACAGTTCAAACTCGACTCGAAAAAATGTGAATGAGACTTTAATTCGTTAATAATATAATTCAAATCTGAGCACAAAAAATAGTTCGAATAAAAATACGAGTAGAACCTGAATAAGGTTATACTCGACTCGTTTATAATTTAAACTATTCAAATTTTTAATCATGATCCGATACATAATCGATTGATACATATTCGAATCTATACTCGATACATTCTCTTATAATATATACATAGTTAAACAAATTTTGAATAATTAATTATTATTATTTTTTATTTTTTATTTGTAATTTTAATTTTAATTTTATATATTTAAAGTGTAATTATAATTATATTTTTTAATTTCTAAGTAAAATAATAAATTTAATTAATAAGTATATGTATTATAAAATTAGTTATTATACGGAGACTCGAATTTGAACTTGATTTTGACGTTCGCAAGTAGTTTGAATATAATTTGATCCTAATCGAATCTAATTCAAGTAACGAAAATTCAAGTTGAATCGAATTTGAGTAAAAATTTTCAAATATAGTTCGAATCCGAGTACGAAATTAACCTTACGAGTCAATCCGAGCAATTTAAAATCTGGATCGATTCAGCTCGTTTGCAGCCTTACTCATACGTATAAAAGTGCCGCTCACCTTTTGACCTTAGTTTCAATTTAATTTTTATATAAAACTAATGGATATATAAATAATTTATAAAAAGCGTACATTTTTCGTATGAGTGACCTTAACAATAAGTTTAATACGTAACTTTCGTCGATGTTGTGAGTTCAAATCCTTTTCTAGGTATCAACAATAATACATCTAATATAATAAAATGCAAGGCACTTTGAATTCTCCCCCAATTTATTAAATCATCCGGATCGTTCAAAGTTTGGCATAAATCTGGCCGTTCATTAACTTTATATCCTATCTCTCTTATTCATTCTTCATTCTTCATCTCTCTTCTTCATTTTTCATTCTTCATTCTTCTCCTTCTCCGCGTGTTTCAACAGGCAGGGGCAATGGTCCAGTGCCGTAGGCACGGGTGTCCTCTAGTATCATATATTTCACTAAGGAGACTTCGAATATTAATGAAACTTTTTTAATATTATTTTTTTCTGTTCAAAGATAAAAGTTCTGATAGACTTTGTACGCATATTATGAAAGAGGATAAAATAACAAAATTGTCCATATTTAAATTATCGTTTAATTGCATAATTTTCTACACATGACTACTGATATTTTATAAATATGCATAGAAAATATAAATATGACAATTAATAATAAAAATAAATTATTGTAAAAAATAGACTATTTAAAGTAAATAGACATTTAACTCATGACTATCTAAAATAATTGTAAGACCCCGAATTTTATGAAATATAAAAATTAAATTTTCTTCATATATATTTTTCCTGAAACAGTAAGTGGTTAAATTGACGAAATTGAAAGTTAAGGAAGTTTTGTACAAATTTTATTTTGTCGGACAATATTCGCTTTGTCGAGGAATATTCGTTTGGTCGGGGAATATTCGTGCCGTACGACGGCGCCGAAATAACAAATTATTGGTGGACCCCACAACGGAATATTTGTCGGATATAGAAAACGACATAAGTAACCTTTTTAAATAAAAATAGTCAACGGTGTTAACTGTTAAAATACCGGTGATAAAAGAATAGTAGCATACGGTAATTTATGGTATTTTACTGTAGCATGCGGTACTCTACAGTAGCACACGGTATTGCACAGTGTCTCATATTATTGACACCGTAACTGTTACGCATCATTTCATCGATAATTGTCACTACATAATATTTTATATTATCAATTCAATTATTGTTGCTACACAGTATTTTGCATTATTGATTCAATAATTGTCATTACACTGTATTTCATATCATTGACTCAATAATTGTTGTTGCACTGTTTTTAAAATTATTGAACCTAATAATTGTCACAGTTGAAAATATACTGTAATTTATATTATTAAAATAATAATAATATGTAACGTGTTTCTTACATTATTGTGGTAACATTATTTTATATGTTGGACTCATAGGAAGAATAAATAAATAAATAAAAAATAAAATAATTAATTTTACTATTTGAAATAGTAACGTGAATAGTGACGTGAATAGTACGTGAATAGTAAGAAACATGTGGGACCCATTGTGGGGCCCACATGAAATGTGAGAAATGTGAGAATTTGCTGAAGAGTTGGTGGAGGCTGCGCAGCAGCCTCTGCTGAAAATTTTTTCTGTTCACCTACCATGCATAGTAACTTATTTTCTCCTATAAATAGATTGTTCAGCTGAATAGAAAAATCACACCTAAAACATAAAATTTTTCTATAAGAATTTTATGAGTTTTCTCTAAGAATAGTAAGGTTATTTTGAGAGTTTGAAAGCCAAAAGGAGTGCAGAAAATTTTCAAGTAAGTCTTTTATTAAAGAGTAGTAATTTCATAAATTCCTATTTTTCACGGTATTCACAAATCTTCCTTTAGAAGACTCTTCTTTGAGAAGATTCATTTTTAAAAGCTTCCTTTGGAAGATTTATTTTGGAATATTATTTTAAAAACTATTTTAAAGTTGTTATATTATACTACAAAAATTATGTTAAATATATATAATTTTGATAGTTCATAATATACGAGTTATCGTACACCTTGAAATTTATATGTGGTAATTACTAATTATATTAAAAATATATAGGTTGATCAATCTCATTTAAATCAATATCCAGTCACGTGTTAAGGTAAGGAATTTCATTTTTTTTACACTCTTGAACTTACTACGGTAAGGAATTTCATTTTCTTTCATACTCTTAAACTTACTACAGTAAGAAATGTCATTTTTTTACACTCTTGAACTTGCTACGGTAAGGGATATTAGTTTCTTTCATACTCTTGAATCGAAACTTATTATGGAACTATTGCTTCTATAATTCCTGAAAATATTATATGTTCCATAATAGTTGAACTTCATTATTTCAACTGAACCTTCCTATTTTCTGAATCTTTCTATTGAACTGTAACCGTTATTCTGAACTGAGAATCTTGAATAACATTTTTAAATTTCACTCCATATCATGTTGACAATTTGGACATTATTTGAATCTGCACAAAGTAAACTTCCGATACTTATTGTTTATCCTGTTTCTTCTGTTCATCAATTGTATCACTATTATTTGTACTAATCATCAAGAATCAAGCTGTTGTGAATATCTGTGGTCGGGGGCACAGATGTGATATATTTGTTGAACAGATGATAGGTTAAAGGCGATATATTAGGTTAAAGGCGATACATCTGTTCGGTGTCTTTTATGGCACGTGGTGAAAGTTCTCTTTGGCCCGTAGTGCATAGATGAACTGTTGTTTGGTATGATTATGACCAAAGGCTGAATCTGGTATAATCATGACCATTGTTGTTATATTGAAAGTTCTCTTTGGCCCGTAGTGCATAGATGAACTGTTGTTTGGTATGATTATGACCAAAGGCTGAATCTGGTATAATCATTACCGCTGGTGCTATATTGAATGTTCTCTTTGGCCCGTAATGCATAGATGAACTGTTGATTTGCATGATTATGACCAGGAACTGTGAATTTGTATTAACTTGACTAATGGTATTTCAGATGATAAAAGTTGATGATGTTTTTACGAAAAAGAGAAGCGCGTGGACATTATAGTCTACATTATTCTTCTAATAGATTGCTCATTCCGCCGCTATTATTGATCTGAACATTGTTCAAGAATTTAACTGCAGTTTTTGATATACACCTTGTATTCTATTGTATTCTATCAAGAACTCACCTGTTGAAGGCTAATGATAATTTATTCGTCATTATCTTAGTCATGATATTTCTTACTGGGCTATTTGAGCTCACCCTTTTGTTCCATTATTTTTCAACAGGATATGAGAACGTAGCTGGGTCTAGCCGGGGAATGGAGTGAGAGTATGAGGAATAGCTATCGTAGTCTTCACGTGTTGTAAAATAGTGTGGCAATAATAGTGAAGACTTAGTTGTGTATTAATATACGCTGTATTGTTGTACGCTGTGCTTTGTTGTAATAATTTTGTTGTAGTCTTTTGACAACTCAAGTTTGGGCTGTGTGGGCCTAGATTTGAGGGCGTCACAATAATAATAACAACTTTTATCCTCAGATGGAGAGAGTATAAAATTTGTAATGTCCTAACGAAGAGCCTGTCCGGGAGCTAGTTATAAGTTAGTCAATCCAATTTATAAGTAATTAAGCAAAAGTGATGCCAAACACTTTTACTTATAAATTTACTAAAATTTTAATTTATAAATCTACTAAAATTTTAACTTTAAATCAAAAAAGATAAATGATTCCCGAACAGGCCCCAAGTAATGTTTAAAAATTTAGTCCGAATTTCTTGAGCCTTCAACCGGTTTTAATTTTTTTATCTTCTCAAGTGTTATTTGTAATTAAGAGAAACTAAACACATTTTAATTTTAAAAAATCAGTTTAATATTCTTTAAAAGCATAAAAAAGATGGTTTTACCAATAAAGACTTCGGGTCTAAATTATATCCCTAATTTTGGGCATAAGTTTAATGTTTGGTGCTTTTAAAGTTGTATTCAGAGTCAAAACCTACAATTTTATCTCTCTCTCTCTCTCACACACACACACACACACACACACACACACACATATATATAACACCCATCAAATTTTATTTTCTCTAATTTTGCTTTCCTTTGTCTCTCCTATTTCCAACCCCCAGATGGTGTCAAATTTTGAAAGATAAAAATAATTAATGTTTCGGCCTCACATTTTGTCCCCACTATTGAAAGGAATCTTTTTATTTTTTTAAGTCCGAACCGACGGAATCGAGGCTGGTAAGAAGTAACGCCATTATTGTAGTTGCAGAAAGAAGGGAGGCAAACAAAACGACGGCAGCAGCAGCAGAATGAAGAAGGGGAGCAAAGTACTATTGGAGGTTGGAACTGATGGAGTTGGCGTCATTACTATCCACAACCCACCTCTCAATTTAGTCTCTGTAGATGGTATTTTATTATACTCCTATCCTAACTAATCTCTTATCAGCTTCCAGTTTTGGATTCCTTCTCTCCCCTTCTCATCTCTGTCATGAAATTATATGAAATTTCGGTCTTACTTGGTTTATAATCTTACTAAAATTGTCACCAAATTTGATCATTAACCCCTGGTTGTTAGAATTGTAAGTAGTAGTGAGTAACGCCAGTATATTCCTTTTGAGTATTTTGTTGAGTAACTAACAGCAACGAGTATTGGATCGCTTCCGTAATTATAAATAATGGAGACTTATAGAAGCTCAAGATGTTCTTTTCCAACATTAAGGAGAAATGGGAATGGTAACAAACCATTATAACTAATTCGCTTGAAATAAGATTCTTAATTAATACAATGCAACTGGCAAGTACTAACTGGGTTGTAGGTCTATGTTTGGATATTGGCAGTAAATTGATTGTCTATTTATGATGTTTGTATTTTGAGATTTCGAGGATAATTGACAATGATGATTTGAAATCATTATTAGAAATAATAAAAATTATAATAATAAGAAGACTGTGATTCGAAATTCCTTGACATGGACCTCTTTTGAGCTTTTTTTGATTTATTTTATTTGCATTGACAGATTTTGGAAAATCCTTTATTTGTTACTAATTTGTCCACTTATTGATTTGAAATATGAGGTCAACTTCAATCGTTTACCTTCGAGCTTCAAAGTTAAATTTGTGAAAATTGTTTTTGATTAAGTTGCCAAACTCTTTTTCCATCATTATGGTTACCAATCAAACAGTTGAAAGAAATATTAAGAGGAAAGATGACCATATTCTTCACAAATTTCAGTACTTCTCAACTTAAAAGAGAGCATTGAGGAGGCAGTACAACGTGATGATGTCAAAGCACTTGTTATAATCGGTAAGCATGAAGATGTTTCATTCATTTTATCATTAGAAGATAGTAACTTGTGAAGCTGACATCTGAAGTTGATTGAGCAGGTTCAAAAGGCAAGTTCTCAGCAGGGGCCGATGTGACAACTTTTGGAAGAAAACAAGAAAGAAAGAGTAAAGTTAGCTATATACGTTGTTACTTTCTTTTCTTTTCTTTTTTTATAAAAAATAAAACATTTCCACTCTTACATGTAAATTTGTGCCTTACAACAGAGCACACTGAACTTGGTTATTTGTCAATTGACTTTGTAACTGACACTTTGGAAGGTACGTCGATTTCAGATACTACGTGTTATCAGTAATCTTCTTAACTTTGACTAGATCTATGATAAGTGATGACCATTTTTCATGGTTACACCATGCTTTAGCTGCAAGAAAACCTCTAGTAGCTGCTATTGATGGCCTTGCATTTGGCGGTGGATTAGAAATAGCTCTTGTATGTGTTCCAATGCTTGTAATGCGAAATGATGGAATGTAATTGCCATATTTCTTAATGGTCTCACATTGGAATACATTGTACTGTCTCATCAGGCTTGCCATGCGCGTATATCAACCTCTACAGCACAACTAGGCTTGCCTGAACTTCAGTACGGAATCCTTCCTGGACTTGGAGGTGATTCTATACCGTGCATGTTCTTGATGTTATAATTTTTATCAATGATTTTGCTCTTAACTTTCATACTTGATACCCTCGATCAATGTTGTGTACCTATTCTGGGAAGCTTTTAGAAATAAATGAATGGCACATGCATATAACTCGCTGGATAACCGTAGCACTTAACAAAATTTGTACAAACGGAACATAATGTTTAGAAAAGATCACCAAAAAAAAAAAGTACCACTAAAGCTTTCAAGTACAGTAACTAGATTGACATGACCACTGTGTAGTTTCGAACTTTTTAGGACATGAGAGCAGTGTTGATGTTGGAACACATGGCCAGGGCAATGGTTTTGATGCCCCTTTCTGCTAGTTTTAAAAATTGTGTCTAATAAGAGCTTGAATACGTATATATTTCTGAATTTGCACCACAAAGATGGAATTTCATAAATGATGTGCAACAAACATGGATATATATGAGAGGAAAGACAACCCCTGGTTCACCAATGAGTAGTCCTGTATTGAAGGCCAAATTGAAAGCATTTTTTGTTGTATTTTACTGTTTTATAATCTCACGATTGGACTTGCCTCAGGAACACAACGGCTTCCACGTCTTGTGGGTCTTCCTAAGGCCCTTGAAATGATGCTGGTATGCTATATTTTTCATGTTCCGATATCACCCTTACACACAAAAAAAACAACCATTATGATGTACGCATAGGAGGTTTAATTACTCTCTCTGTCTCTCTAAAAGATGTCAAAGCGCGTAAACGGGAAGGATGCTCTAAGGTTGTGCCTTGTGGATGCCATAGCTCCAGCAGATGAATTGCTCAGTACAGCACGTCGCTGGGCTTTGGATATTTTGGACCGTAGAAAACAATGGGCTGTTAGTCTTTACAAAACTGACAAATTAGAGCCCCTGGCAGAAGCTAGGGTACTACTGAACTTAGCCAGATCTCAGGCACAGGAACAAAATCCAAATCTAACACACCCACTGGTTTGCATTGATATCATTGAAGAGGGTATAGTGTCTGGTCCTCGTACTGGATTGTGGAAGGTATATATAAATTTCATTTTTCCTTTTCTGTTTACTGCTCAAATGAGGAGTGAATACAATGTAAGTTGATATACCTGTTTTTGGCAGGAAGCAGAGGCTTTACAAAGACTTCGACAATCTGACACTTGCAAGAGTTTGGTCCACTTCTTCTTTTCTCAAAGAAAAACTTTAAAGGTATGAGAAGTGTTACATTTTCTTCTAAACAGGGAAACAGATTATATTTTAGGTGAAAATATTTTTGCTTTTCTGATACATTTGAATATTTCCCTCTCATAATAATACCATACTATGCTTTGGTTGATTTAGTGGAACTTTTGTTGTGAATTCTAGACTTAGATCCAAAAAGGAACATGCATTATATTAGATTTGATGATTTCTCAGAGATTCACTTAAAGTTTATTAGACGGCACAAGTTTTTTTTGGGTACATTTAAGAACCCCTAAACCGCCTATCCCAACCCAAGCACACACCAAGCTACCCTTCCTCATACCCCCCACGAAAAAAAAAAAGAACAACAAAAACAAAACTAGCCTAATACCTCCAACTAGAGCAATGTACTGATTGGCAGCACGTTCCTGTGCACTAGGAGGATTTGAACGCCCAACATCATGGTAAAAATTACTAGTAAAATGCAAAACTTACCACTGTACTCTTAGTCTATTTGGATATTGTGCCTCTTTTTCTTAGTCAATGCAAAATAAGCCATCTACTATAGAAACCTCGACCTCATAACTTTAAGCAATTGTCCAACTAAGCTACATGATATTGTTAAAAATTAGACAACATAAATTTTATTTATACAAGTTTCTTCATTTAAACCAAAAAAAGAAAAGATAAATTAGTGGGTAAACATTTTGACTTTTTATAAGATCAATAATACTATTTGTTAGTTTATTAATACAATATAGTAATAAAATTATGATAATAAATTGAAAAAAAAAATTGTATTATTTTATATTATTATTATTATATAAAATTAATATTTTTATAAAAAGATTTTGATGCATGCAAAAATAACATTAGAGATTTTATAATATTTTTAGAGATGAAATATAATGCATTAAAATTTTCCTATACACTAACACTGTTATTTTAAGATATAATATTAATATAATTTTTTTTATATCAATTTAAGATAATATTTATTTAAAATTGATATGAAAATCTTTGATTTTAGTTAATGTAATGATAAATATTATAAATTATTTAAAAGATATTACTCATTGTAATATTTATTGTTTTATAATTCTTAATGAATCATCTCAATTTAAAATTTGAAAATGTTATAAATATAATTTGAAACAAAAGAAGTATTAATCAACAAAATCAAACCTTGACAAATCTGACTATTTAACGATATACTTGGGTACTATCAATGTTTATGGTCTTCATATCTTATACTGTAACTTTCACACTTGTTTTTCAATAGTCCCAAAAAGTAACAAAATTTATTAAATGAAAGAATTCAATAAAAAAAAAAGTTCTCCAACTAATTAAACACAAACAGAAAAATCAGAAGGCTAATTCAACTAAACTTACTCATGTGCAGACACAATCACAAATTGCAAAAAATTGATGGACTCAAAAAATCTCCAGACCCGGATACGTCATGTTATTTTTGCATGCATCATGCATAGTAGTGCGTATAGGAAAATTTTAATGTATTACATTTCATCTCTAAAAATATTATAAAATCTCTAATGTTATTTTTGCATGCATAATAAAAAGTAAAAATGTTTATAATACAATTTTTTTTCAATTTATCATCATAATTTTTTTTACTATATTGTATTACTAAAATAGCAAATAGTATTATTGATCTTATAAAAAGTAAAAATGTTTACCCACTTATTTATCTTCTTTTTTTTTGGTTTAAATGAATAACCTTGTATAAATAAAATTTATGTTGTCTAATTTTTAACAATATCATGTAGCTTAATTGGACAATTGCTTAAAGTAGTACAGCGGTAAGTTTTGCATTTTACTGTAAAAATTACTTTATCAAATTATCAATTAATTCAAAATTCTTTATATTTTCCTGAAACTTCATCTCAGGATGTCAAGTTTTTTCCGTTTGATAGCAACTTATGGCACAGACTAAATAGAGCACTTTTGCGTTGTTTAAAACAACAGATATGAGAACCTGGCTGTTTAGTGGTTTGAGTTTCTGAACTTGTTTGTTTTTTTAAAACTATCAAATTGAACTTATGTGCCTGTTAGAGGTTGAAACAATGCCTAGATGTAAAAATTTAATCAAAGCTTTTTTATTCATTATTTTTTAGTTTTATAGTAAAACAGTAATACGGCAATACCACATTTCTAGTTCTGAAACCTTATATTAGTTTGGAGGTAGGATCTCCCTCTTTCCTTTCCTGTTCATATCTTCATCGAAATCTTGATTGCAGATTCCTGGCATCACTGATTTGGGATTGTTACCGCGAAAAATAAATAAGGTCGCTATTATAGGTGGGGGATTGATGGGCTCTGGAATAGCAACAGTGTTTATTCTAAGTAATTACCATGTAATCCTTAAAGAAGTTGACCACAATTTACTATTAGCTGGGATTGGCAGAGTTAAAGGTTCGCAAAATATTTTTCTTTGGTAAAATTACTTGAAGAAATTATTTTCTTGAAGTTTAAATAGTTTCATCTGTTCTTTTTCTCTTCAGCCAATCTGCAAAGTCGTGTTAAGAAAGGCATAATGACTCAAGAGAAGCTAGAGACAGTTCTATCTCTTTTGAAGGGGGTTCTCAACTATGATAGCTTCAAAGACGTGGATTTAGTCATAGAGGTAAGTCCAGATAAAACATTTTGGATTATTTGTTTGAAACTTCATGTTGGCTACTTTTCTCGAATATCCTTTGATGTTACAAGCTCGATTAATTGTTGCCATGAATGGTTAAAGCTAGCATGGAAGGTTAGCCATTCTATTAGACTTTTCTGCTGTTGCATGCTAAAAAAAGGCAATAATTGGTGTAATAGTTCCAATTGATATTTGGTGATAGGGGATTGATTTTACAATGAATCCTATAAAATTTTCTGAGTACAGAAGTCATGTTCCTCCAAACATCAAATGCATGAAGAAATACCCATTGGCTCAGTCTCCTACAATTTCATGCCTAAATTTTTTGCTGCCATTGGCAATTTATTATTTGACCAGTAAGGATGCTCGTGTTTCCATTAGTACATTAATGTGTTGCAGAAAGTTGCTTCGTGATTACTGAGTTTGTCGATTCTAGAAAATGTTTATGAGATCAGGAAAAAAGTTATTGGGTGATTCATATCAACTTTCACTTTGTTTCTCAGTTTCTCTGATGTTTGGGCAGGCAGTTCTTGAAGACATCTCTATAAAGCAACAAGTTTTTGCTGATCTTGAAAACTCTTGCCCACAACATTGTATCTTTGCTAGTAATACTTCCACCATAAACTTGAATTGTATTGGACAAAGGACGAAATCTCAAAATCGGATTCTTGGGGCCCACTTTTTTAGGTAATATTTTACCAGGGCTAGCCTATACTTTTTTTTTTTCCAGTACTGATTCCTCATCCTGGTGCAGTCCTGCTCAAGTCATGCCTCTCCTGGAGATAATTCGTACAGAGAAGACATCTCCCCAAGTAATTGTTGACTTGCTAGATGTTGCAAAGAAGATAAAGAAAACCTCAATAATAGTTGGGAACTGCACTGGCTTTGCCGTTAATCGGATGTTCTTTCCTTACTCTCAAGCAGCCATGTTGCTAACTGAACGCGGTGCAGATGTCTACCACATTGATCAGGCTATTAAAAGCTTTGGAATGCCAATGGGTCCATTTAGGTGCATGTCGCATGTTCTGAATCCAGTTGAAATTATAAGATTCTATCTTGGTTACACACACCATTGGAGCCACAATTTCATTCTAAAAGTTACTAAAACATGGTCTAAGAGTACGATTTTAAGTTTTATTTTTTTATATATTCTAATTGACCATGTATTTTAGAGGAGGTTTTGAAAGGATCTCGCGAAGTGCTAAATGCTTCAGAAAGCGAAAGTTGCTGCTTATGCAACAATGAATTTATTTTTCTCGTGGATTTAAATACTTTGTCATAAATAGTTCTACCTTTCAAACTTTTGAACTAGTATATCTTAATTACCTCTTTTTTCCTTTTTTTTCCCTTTTTGTGTGTGTGCTTATGATTAATACAGAGTGGTTGATCTAGTTGGTTTCCGGGTTGCTATTGCGGCTAGTACTCAATTTATTGAGAAATTTCCAGAAAGATCCTATAAATCGACTCTGACTCGCATCATGCAAGAAGATAAACGTGAAGGTAGTCTAGCTGCCCATATTGTCTAAAAATAAGTAGAAATGGTTGTTATTTAGTGACTGTCAGGGACTAAACTCAACAATTGGTTGTTGCCATATGTTTTTCTATAATGGAAGCTCTAAGTTATGTTGTGCTATTATTAGGCTCTTTATCTCCTGTTGTCCATGATTCAGGTGAATTCACTCGCAAAGGTTTCTATGTGTATGATGACAAGCGCAAGGCTAGCCCAGACTATGAAATAATTAAGTATGTCGAGAAGGCTAGAAAGGCATCTCAAATTACAGTTGATTCTAAGGTTCCCTCCTTTTCTTTCTTTCATGCACTTTCTTTCTGATTCTTGACTCGACCAAGTGGAGTTTTTCAAATCAAGTGTTTATTCAGTAATTACTGCAAATGCTTGAATAAAAATTAGTATATTTTGAGAATCATATCCATACTTAACAAGCCGTACTGCTCATAATGTCCCATGCAAGTGGCCCACCAACTTGCTGTGTGTTTTGTTTGAGTTGGAGCTGGATTTTTCTCCTCATATTGCGTGCTTTATTTTTACAATAAAATCCAACATCATAAATTATTTATATTTAAAAAAGCATAATTTCATGTTAAATCCTTCAGCAGTTATTATATTCTAAGCACTGTGAAATGTTTTCACAAATGCTGTGCACCCAAAAAAATAAAACATTGTTGCAAATGCAAGATATATTGCGTTTGAATGGAGAATATAACAACTTCTCAGTTTTTTAAATAAACTGAATATATTGTCGTTCAGCTTTTAAATATCCAATACTATCAATGTTCGCTATCTTATGACATGAATTTCACAGTTAACAAGGTTGTCTGCTGGAGAAATAGTGGAGATGGTATTATTTCCTGTCGTGAACGAGGCCTGCCGCATCCTCGCAGAAGGAGTTGCAGTCAAGGCATCCGATCTTGATATTGCTTCTGTTATGGCAAGGGGGTTCCCTGCGTATAGGTTTGTGCTTCCTTCTTTAATTTTGTCAAGTCCATTTCAATTATAAGGGTAATAACTTTGTCTATGGAATCAGAGGTGGAATTATTTTCTGGGCCAATTCTATTGGGCCCAGATACATCTGCTCAAGATTGGAGGATTGGTCAAAGGAGTATGGCGAGTTCTTCAAGCCTTGTGCTTATTTAGTGGAACACGCTTCCAAAGGAATTCCTTTAGTGAGTAATCTATGCCGCTTCTACTGTAAATCACATGATAATATCAAAACTACTGTGCTGATATGTGGAGTACACAGGATCATCGAAATATTTTGAGGAATTATATATGTAGCTTTAACTTGCCGCATCTTTATTAGCATTACACAGAAGTTGGTGGACTAAGAACTTCTCCGTGTATAGGAAAATATGGCCAGTGTTGTGTTGCATGATGCATTTTAACAACAAAAGTTTTCTGTAACATTGAAATTATATGCGAGACTTCATGCATGCCAATTGGTCTTTGGTACTGCTATCTTCTTTTTGTCAGTTTGACAAATTCTTTGATTTTCGGGGAGAAGACCCCCCAAGAAGATCCCCTTTGGTTCATAATTAATATTTTTTACCTTTATTTTTCCTCCTAGTGCAAAAGCAAAAGATCAAATCATCTAATTCTTGGAAGAAATGAAAATTCTTTACTATGCTCCGACTCCGTTCATCAACCAATGCATATTTCTTCCATCCTAAATGCAAAAAATCAAACCCTTCTTATATTCCTTTTGTTCCAAATGTAAATTAGTTTTTAAATTCTTTTAAATATTAAATGCCTGCGATTTTCATATATTTTCCTAGTTTGTTGTCACTTGAGTGAAACTATATTTAGCATCATGTTTATAACTATTGCAGGGGGACCAAACCAGTCACACTACTCCGCGGTTATAAGATTTATCCGATCAGCTAGAACAGCGTCGTGGAGGACGGTGACAAAGGATATTGATGAAGGCAATAATTCAGATCTACTAGTGTATGCCTGTTAGTATTTAAGATGCCTTAGGCATGCTATGCAATGGTACAGAATTGTAGAACAACTAATTACTTAAAACACTGGCAGGTCCGAGAGTCGTCATTCAATTCCTTATCCCGAGCAGGGCGAATAATCTCTTTGTTTCTAATTCTCCCAATGGGTTGAGCAAACGTTATAGGAGTCTGTGTGTATCTGGATCTTGCACAAAGTTACCGTATGAAGAGATTATGCATTTTATTTTTCCATGTTCTATCCAAATTTGACCATTGTTTAACTACTTAGAATTTGCATCTCAGAAATTACTCCACTTGAAAGTGGCTAGTTTATATTAGCCAGCTCTTGCATAGTTGGCTTAACTTACAATATGAGCTGGATCTCCATTGTCTACTGAAATACTACAACTATGATTTATCTATTTCTATGCAAATGATTCCTATGTCGACATGGTTGAAGACTAGACAGACGCACATAATAAAATAATCCAAATAACTATATTTTCCAAAACATAATAATGATAGGGAATGAGTACTTACCTAATTATGGCATTCCATTTAAGTCAGATAAGCATAAAATTAACTGAACATATATGTATGTATGTACGTATATATTCAGGTGGTCATTTTAGTGAGAAAGACTAACAACTTGGAAATCATATTTATTACCAAGCTTAACTTGTATGTAATAAAAAAAGTATGTTGTTTTTTTGTATTGGTCTTATTTTTCCTCCTAACATTCAATTTGCAAATAAAATTTAAAAACAACATAAACGAAAACAAAAAGTCCAGGGAATCGGGATATTGGACCGGTAGTAGTGATAGGTCTAATTTTTTTTATTTTTTATTTTTAATTCTATTTTTTTTTATAATATTTATTTAATTTGAATGCATAATGATTTATAAAATTTAATGATTTAATCTGTATAATCTTGATTATTTATATATATTTAAATTATAATTAAATTTATAAATATTTAAATTAAAATAAATATTATAAAAAATTTAAGAGTAAAAAAAAATAAAAAAAATCAGAGCAGTCGCGATTCCCCATCCAATATCCCGGTCCCCTGTAAGGATCCGAAGGAAAACAAGACGAAGAAAAATGAAAGTTGTATTAACTCAACCGCCAACTAAGTGCGTGATTAGTTGGAAAAGTCTACCTGCCTTCTCATTGGCCTTGACGTTTTGAGACAAACATCAGAAGCGCGTTACCAAAACTCGCCGTCATTAGGTTTTGCTTGGACACAACAATAATCCTTTTTACATTTACCAAACTACCGCTCATCTATTCGACGCTCTTCCTCAATTTCAATTTGTTCTACACGCCATCCCTATTTCCTAGTGTCATTTCAGTCAACCTGCTGCTGCAATCGTCATCACATATTCAGTGTCCAAATCATATATCGGTGATCATTATTTCTCTCTCCTAAATCCCCTCCGTTTGAAACGGCTCCGTTTCACCACCGGTAACCGTCTACTGTTCATGCCAGAGATGCAGTCGGTAAAGATGCGCCGGAAAGTGGCCCCCGCCGCGGCTGAAAACGGAGACTCCGCCGACAAGCTCGACCAACTCCTCCTCTCCGCCGCGGTATGCAACGGCGAAGACTTGGGCCCGTTTATCCGCAAGGCCTTCGCCTCCGGCAAGCCCGAAACCCTGGTCCACCACCTCCGCCACTTCACTCGATCCAAAGAGTCCGAGATCGAGGACGTTTGTAAGGCTCACTACCAGGACTTTATCATGGCCGTCGATGACCTCCGTTCTCTACTCTCCGACGTCGATTCCCTCAAATCTTCTCTCTCCAACTCCAATACTCAGTTACAGTCCGTCGCCGGCCCTCTGTTGACCTCTCTCGATTCCTTCGTCGAATCTCGAAATAAATGCCTAAACATAACTCTGGCTATTAATTCCCTCCGAATCTGTCTTCAATTAATGGAGCTTTGCTCCCGAGCAAATATTCATATCTCGCAAAATAACTTCTACATGGCCTTAAAGTGTCTGGACTCGATAGAGACAGATTTTTTCAGCAGAACGCCGTCTTCCACGCTTCAACGTATGCTCGAGAAGCAGATCCCGGCGATCCGATCGCATATCGAGCGTCGAATCAATAAAGAGTTCGGAGATTGGCTTGTTGATATCCGTATAGTGAGTCGAAACCTTGGCCAACTCGCGATCGGACAAGCCTCGGCGTCGCGGCAGAGAGAAGAGGAGATGCGTATGAAGCAAAGGCAAGCCGAAGAACAGAGTAGACTAAGTTTACGAGACTGTATTTATGCTTTAGCAGAAGAAGATGATGAAGGATTCGCAGGAATTGCTGATGAATTTGATTTGACTCCATTATATAGAGCTTATCATATACACCAGACCCTGGGGCTTGAAGATCGATTCAAACAGTATTATTTCGAGAACCGAAAACTTCAACTTACTTCGGACTTTCAGGTATCATCAATGACACCTTTTCTTGAATCACATCAAACGTTTTTTGCGCAGATTGCTGGTTTCTTTATAGTGGAAGATCGAATTTGGAGAACTGGTGGACAATTGATATCTAAAATGGAAGTGGAGAGTTTATGGGATACTGCTGTAAGTAAAATGTGTTCTGTATTAGAAGATCAATTCTCTAGGATGCAAACTGCAAATCATTTGTTGCTTATAAAGGATTATGTGAGTTTACTAGGTGTTACTTTGAGCGGATACGGTTATCCAGTGGATCAATTGCTTGATGTACTGAGTAAACACAGGGATAAGTACCATGAGTTGTTACTGTCTGATTGTCGTAAGCAAATGTCTGAAGCTCTTGCTGCTGATAAGTTTGAGAATATGTATATGAAGAAAGAGTACGAGTATTCGATGAATGTGCTCTCATTTCAAATACAAACATCAGATATTATGCCAGCATTTCCATATGTCGCGCCATTTTCTACTACCGTGCCTGATTGTTGTCGAATTGTACGGTCATTTATTGAGGATTCTGTGAGTTTCATGTCTTATGGTGGGCAGCTTGATTTCTATGATGTTGTGAAGAAGTATTTGGACAGGCTTTTGACTGAGGTTTTGGATGGAGCTCTGTTGAAGCTTAGCAGTACATCTATCCATGGTGTCAATCAAGCTATGTTAGTGGCAGCTAATATGTCTGTTTTAGAGCGTGCTTGTGATTTCTTTTTCCGTCATGCTGCACAGCTTTCAGGAATCCCGTTGAGAATGGCTGAAAGGGGTAGGAGGCAGTTTCCGTTGAACAAAGCCCGCGATGCGGCTGAAGAGATGCTTTCAGGGTTGCTTAAGAAAAAGGTTGATGGCTTTATGACATTGATTGAGAGTGTGAATTGGATGGCTGATGAACCTCCACAGAATGAGAATGAATATGCGAATGAGGTCATCATTTTTCTTGAAACTCTTCTTTCAACTGCCCAACAGATATTGCCGGTTCAGGTTCTTAAAAGAGTTTTACAAGATGTTCTTTCTCACATATCAAATCTGATTATTGGGGCTTTATTTGGGGAATCAGTTAAAAGGTTTACTTTAAATGCTATTATGGGTATTGATGTAGATATTCGATTATTGGAGACATTTGCAGAGAATCAAGCTACCCTTGTATCTGATGCAGATGCAAATCAGTTAAAAAATGCACTTGCTGAAGCAAGGCAGTTGGTTAATTTGCTTTTGAGCAATCATCCAGAGACATTTTTGAATCCAGTAATCAGGGAGAGAAGTTATAATGCTTTGGACTACAGGAAAGTAGTGACCATTTCAGAGAAGTTAAGAGATCCTTCTGAGCGTCTGTTTGGAACCTTTGGATCAAGAAATTACAAGCAAAATCCGAAGAAAAAGTCTCTTGATTCATTGATAAAAAGACTCAAGGATGTTTAACTGATTTCATCCAGAACAGTTCATGCGTTCTGAAGTCCCTGGTATCTTTTCATTAATTATTGTAGGATAATCTTATCATGGTTAATTGCAAATTTGATTTCTGCCAAATCCTTGCCTGCACATTGTCTTTATCTGATTGTATCATGAGAGATGAAAATTCATTTTGTATGTATTGGTCTCGTAATTACACACAACTAGTTGTATTCAATTCTTTTGAGCCATTTGAATGGATGTTCCGATATCTCTTTTTCTATGTCCTCGTGCAATCTGACTGATTGAACTTCCGATTGATTAGACAAGCTTAACTGATGCCCTCGAGACACCTAGCTCACATATCTTTTAGGTTATTTTGACATCCTTGCCAACTCACACATGCTTTAGAATATGACACGCCAAAACGAATAAGCCTAACATGCGTGATTTATGGCTTACCAATATTCACAAGTAACATCCAGTTTCTTCCCTTTTATTCTCCTACTAGTTTAAAATATCGATCTTAGCATGCAATCATGAGAGCTCGTTTGATTTGTTCAGAAAAGGGATGGGTTATTGCTAGCGCAAATAATTTAATAACCCTTGTGCCAACCAGTTGATTTGTACAATGGCGGTGGGTTCTGCATTTAGGTGTTTGTGCGCTGCTGTACTTCTGATTGTTTGCACGCTGCTGTACTTTTGATCCCCCCTGTTCTGTGTACATGCACACAGACAAGTCCATGCTGTAAGAAAGGAAGATGTAGAATGCTAATGCACTAAAAAATTTAGATAATAGTTGTTCTGGTAGCAGATGTCTGGGATTGTGGGTATAATAATGGGTTTCTTATTAGTGGAATAGATAGTGGGTCTTGACATGCAAAGGTGCTCATAAGAATATCTCGGATCTACAAGAACTTGGGACATTATTGCAGCGAAAGTTGCCCTAGCTAAAAAAATATTGTTGAGGGAACATCTTGGATTTATTAATCTTCCATTTGTTATTGCAGGCGTTTATTTATATTGCGGTCCAACTGTACATCCTGCTTTATTAACTTATAATTGTTTTGATGTTTTATTAAAAATGATTGGCTTTTAACTTCCACGTAATGACCCTTTTGGTCTCTCAAGTAACTAATAAGGTTCCAAGCTCGTATTTAGCCCAATGACTTACGTGTTGTAGTTTACAGATGCTTACTCAACTTGTCACTTGGGTAATTTGTCTGAAACAATTCTTATTTATACAAGTGAAATTTTGTATTATTAATTGTTATTTACCAAAAAAAAAAATTTGAAATTGTTAGGTAATGAATGCTATATTTGCAAAATGCCATCCATAAAATGTACAAAATCTGTCAACTGCCCTTGGGTAGTTGGCCTACTGGGGTTGGATTGTAAACCCATCCATTTATCATGCGTGTTTTCAAGATTTTTTGTTGTAGATTTGGCTATGCAAATTCAACGGTCTCTGCACCATTTGATATTTTTTATTCTTCTATGTTGTAAATGTGTTGTCCGTATTCCAGCCTTCCGTGTCTAAGTTGATAGTGTCTCAGCTGTGTCAATTTGTTTGCGAGAATAGACTAGTTTTAATTAGATTGATTTAGTTTTGATTCGGTGAGTTACAATGTTGAACATCTGAGAGTGAGTGAACTGTAAGTGATTTAAGAAAATATTCCACCTTCATAAAGAAATTGTAGTTTGAATAACACGTAATGTATTTAGGGAAGCAATGAAATATATAGCATTAAAAAGAAAAAGACAGGAGAAAAAGGTGAATTTATTTATTATGAGAACTATATATAGTGTATTATGCTTAGATAGCTGAACTCATGAACGGAAATTTTTTCCCATGTGATTATTATTGAAAAGAATGGGAAAGAAAATGACTGATTTGATGTCTTAAGTTCAGTTTATATATATATATATATATACAAAAAAAACATTCAAATACATTCCGCCTAACCAAACCAAATACGTAAATTGCCTTTTCAACCCATCAGTGAATTATGTGTTGATATTATCCACTTGAATTTCTTTTTATCAATTCAGAATATATATTCGTTTTATAAGTTACATTAATATTTGACCATTTTACTCCTCATCTTAACGGCACGGTGAACTAGATATATAAACGGAAAATATAGGATACAAATTGAAATTTAGTCTAAAATAGAAACTATCAAGGTTTTGGGAATTGAAAACTCTCTCCAGCCACATGCTACTACCAATTCTTAGCCTCGTCTTGAAATGCGCTTTGTCGTCTTTACTCTTTACCAAAAATAAACAAAAAAACAAATAATTTTTACGAGAGCTACAAAGTGGCTTACATAATACTTTTTTATTTCCATTATATTAGTCATTTAAGATATAATTATATATGTTAGGATATAATTATTTGGGCCTAGAGTGTAGTCTACTTTATTTAAATGGCCCGAATTCGATATTGATTCATATACATTTATTTTGGTAGCTTACATAGTTGGAAAGTACTCATTAAATTAAGATTATGTTACCATATTTAGGAGAAATAAGGAGATCTGATTAATTTGGAAAATAATTCCTACTCCTAATTGGTTTCGGATGGACATGACATCTATAAATACAACTATAAATAAGGGGTTGATTCATTCATTACACAAGATACAACACAATAGAGAAGAGTGTGAGGATGAGGAAAAAAGAGATAATCAATTTGTATTCTCAACATTATTATAGTGGATTTTTTATTTCTTCCCGTGATTTTTTTTCAATTGGGTTTTTACTTAAAATTGTTGTGTTCTTATTTTAAATTTTAGCAAATTATTTATGTTTGACGCCTTTTTCACTCGTTGTTTGGTGATTTAAAACGAGCGGTACAAAATTTGGCGTTAACATTGACGTCGTCTGTGGGAATGATTCAAAATCACCAAATTCTTTTCGAATGATTTTTATGACAAATCAATTATCCGATCGAAGGAGCAAATTACATAAAAGCTAAGTTGTTTCCTTTTATTAAATATTATAATATAATTATAGTGTTTATGTTCATGTGATATATATACACCTGATCACTTTGAATATTACTTAAGTAAGAAATTCGTGAGTCCGTGCCCCTGTGCTAATAGTTATACCCATATACTTTATTTTTAAGTTTATAACATAATTGAAGAAGAGACTGACACTTTTCTTTATTTCTTGGAGGTCCCAGTCTCCCTAGATTAAGGAGTCTACGCGGGTGTTATTCCAATTAAAAAAGAGACAGATGACCCACGTATTATTTGATAGCTTTATAATATCAGAAATCGCATCGGTGTACTGCAATTTCTTGGCAAACATTACCACATTTGACTTTGGCTTCAGACACCACTTTCTTCTATGGTCCCTACTCATAGGTCCATGACCGACTCCGGTTGGAATACAATAAATTAACGAAGCTGTAGAAAGTTTGCGAAACAACTTCGAGGAAGAAACTGTCATAGCAGCCCCATTATCTTCGGCAATTATTCTACCTTCATGATGCTCTACTTCTCGATCCGACATCATCAAATCCAAATTATTTTCAGCTCAAAATATCTGGGTCACCAGGGTCACTAATTGCCCCAACCATCTTAAGTGTACCCGCTTCAACAACTGCAACAGTTTTAGCAGCAGATTCAAAAATTATTATCGAAGCAAAAACGGAGTCCTTGTTTCTAACCTCGGCAAAGTGTTTCTAGTAAGTATCGACGGCCTCGTGTCTCGACGGCCCTCGCCTCGGCGGCTTTGTGTCCCGACGGCTCTTCGTCTCTACGACTTCGTGTCTCGACGGCCCTCGCCTCGGCGACTTCGTGTCCCGACGGCTCCTTGCCTCGACGGCTTCGTATCTTGACGGCCCTCGCCTCGGCGGCTTCGTGTCCCAACGGCTTCTCGTCTTGGCGGCTTCGTGTCCCGACGACCTTTCGCCTCGGCGACTTCATGTCCTGACGGCTCCTCGCCTCGACGACTTCGTGTCTCGAAGGTCTTTCGCTTCGGAGGCTTCGTGTCCCGACGAACTTCACCTCGACGGCTTCGTATCTCGACGGCCCTCGCCTCGGCGGCTTCGTGTCTCGACGGCCTTTCGCCTTAGCGGCTCTGTGTCTCGACGACTCCGTGTCCCTACGACTTCGTGTCTCGATAGTCTTTAGCCTCGGCGGCTTCGTGTCCTGACGACCTTTCGCCTCGATAGCCCCATGTCTTGATTGACAATATTAAATAAAGGGTTGACAGTTTGAGTTCCACAGTATGGAGGGTTCGACAGTATGATGGTTTTAGCAGTTTGGGTTCAGTAGTATAGTGGTTTCAGCAATTTGAGTTCCACAGTATTATGGGTTCAGCAGTATGGTGGTTTCAACAGTTTGGATTCTATAGTATGTTTGGTGGGTTCGATAGTTTCAATAAAGATGCTTCGACAGTTTGGATTGGTTCGACAGTTTTGGGACAGATTGACAGTTTTGGGACGCTAATTTGGTTCGACTCGACAGGTTCACTTCGCAGTTTGTTTGACGGGTTCAGCATTTTGTATGGTTGGATTGGTGGTGGGTAAAGTGAACTTTTTGAATACTCTCCTATTATTGGGATATAATTATTTGGGTCCGGGTATGGTGCAGTCCACTTTATTTAAATGGCCTGGATCCGGTGTTGACTCATATACATTTATTTTGACAGTTTACATAGTTGGAGAGTCTTCATTAAAGTAATATTGTGTTATCATATTTGGGGGAAATAAGGAGATCTGATTTGGAATAGGATTCCTACTCCTAATTGATTTCGGATGGACATAAAATCTATAAATATAACTACAAACAAGGGGTTGATTCATTCATTACACAAGATACAACACAATAGAGAAGATTGTGAGGAGGAGGAAGAGAGAGATAATCAATTTGTATTCTCAACATTATTATAGTGGATTTTTTATTTCTCCTTATGATTTTTTTCTAATTGAATTTTCACATAAAATTGTTGTGTTCATATTTTAAATTTTAATAAATTATTTATGTTTGGCGCCTTTTTCACTCGTTGTTTGGTGATTTAAAACGAGCGGTACAAAATTTAGCGTTAACAATATATATTAAGAAACATCATTAATACTAATATTACGTAATTAATATTAGTTTAAAATTTTATTACTACTTATGAACTAATTAATTATTCTTTCTCATCTTTTTCTTAATTATTCTATCTTTAAGAGTAAAGTAAAAAATAACTAATTTTTTTTTTTAGATATATGCAAAACATCTTATATTTAAAAAAAAAAATTACTTCTAAAACAATCTATATAATGAGAAAGAGAGAGTATTACAAAGTTTTTCCCATAATCCCTCAAATTACAATCTAATTCCTCCAACCAAAATATTAATCCAAAAAGCAAAATCTAACGTAACACTTCAAATAAACCCAAAATTCGTACCATAACCCAATTCGTAAACAAAACCCTAATCTTGAAAGTAAACCTTAAATCTTAAATTGAAATCTCACCCTAAAATTGAAAATCCTAATATTATCATTTTTAATGTTTTTTCAATAATTTTAGACACCATTAATAACATCAAGATAAAAAAAAAATTGTTTTATATTAAAATTTCTATTATACATATTTTTTTAATTATATAAACGATAATAATATTTAAAATAATATTTAAAAGTCGTAAGTGTAGGCATATTCAGAAAAAACTAGTCCATGGAAAAATGTAATCAAAATTCAGCCACCAAACATGCACCAAGAAGATTAAGAGAAATTTCCAAAACGTGGCCCAATCAAGCTCCACGTGAGAGAATTCAATATTTGTCGTGTTGAACACAACCATCCAACGGAAAATCTTGTCTCACCTCTCAACACCTACATTTTCCATACTTTGTAATGACACCTGTCCAAAAGCCATCACTTACGACCCGGTTGCACAAAATATTTATGCACCTTTTTAATCCCCAAACTTTATCATCCTGCTGGTGTGTGTGCATTTATAGAGAGAGAAACATAGAGTAGCATCTCCCGGAAGAATACGTTCACCAAATTAACACCATGTCTTCATTATCAATTCTCTGTTTCTTCCTTATCTCTCTAGCGCTTTTATCACTGTCGCCTGCCGCCGCCGACGACACGCCGTCGGTGTACGAAGTGCTACAGGAATACAACTTTCCGGTGGGTCTCCTTCCGGAGGGAGTGACCGACTACGAGCTGGACCGAGATACCGGAAAATTCAAGGTGTATTTGAACGAGTCGTGCCAGTTTTACGTGGATGACTATAAGCTCAAGTACAAGTCAACGATTTCGGGGGTAATATCGGAAAACGAGCTGAAGGACTTGAGCGGTATTAGCGTAAAAGTGCTGTTTGTGTGGCTGAACATCGGGGAGGTGAGCCGTGACGGCGACGAGCTATATTTCACGGTGGGGATTATATCGAAAGACTTTGGGGTAGATAATTTTGTAGAGAGTCCGCAATGTGGATGTGGGTTTGATTGTAATAGTGTTAAAAAAGGGGATGGGGAATGGTATTTGAATAGATTTCTAGTTTCTTCTTAATTAATACAAGTAGTAATATATAATTATTTCTATTATTAGTAAATCTGGTGAGTTAATTCAGCTTCTAGTAGCTAGCTAGCTAGTTGATCCATTATATATATGTAATAAAGCGCCTGTTTTTGTTCTGAGGATAAGAAAAACGGATGCAACTAATTTAGAGCATATGGTAGTAGTTGTTTATGTAATTTTTAAGGATATAAATAAAATTTATTTCCCTTTATATCTCGTTTGTTTATTTATTTATTTCTATGGGGGCAATGAAGGCGACATTATTCAGTATTCTTGGGACATTTGTCACGTTGTGTCTTATATTATTTATGTATTTTTATTTTAAAAGTGTTAAAATGACAATATATAAATAGTGTGAAACATTATGTGACAGATACTTAAAAAATATTTAATAATTTTTTGTAATGAAAATCCGAATACCTAAAATTTATTAATACATAAACCAAAATAGTCATCATCGAAAAGTACAAGAAGATCAAGGAGCGTTGTTTGAGAGATTCTCCTTATAAACCCACACCATCAAGTGACTTGTCTTAATGTCCACAAATGTTCCCACACTCACCAATTTGTTCTCACAAGGATATACACTTTGACATTTACTTAGTTATTGTGAATATCGATGGTTCATATAAGACATGCATGGAGTGAGAAACAAAGGAAGCTAAGCCAGCTACAGCCTTTATCTTTGCTAATGTATCATGTGCCCAGTAGTAGTAGTAGGACAATTTATGAGCTCCTGCCATACATTAAAAAAATATAAAACATTATATAAGAAATTCAAGAGATGGATGGATCAATTTTGAGTTTTTACTCTCGTTACAAAATAAATTTCGTAGGAAATTAACTCAAGCAACCAGTAGGTTTTAGTGAAGTGAAGTGAAGAGTGTCGCAATGATTCATTAACATGCCATGGTTACATGGTATATGTACATTAATTAATGTATTATATAGTATTATCTTTGACGGGATTATATCAAAATTTAAATTCATAAATGAAGTCTGACATACACAACACCAATAACAATAAATTGGTGCTACTGACCGGGAACATCGTTTATCGATCAACTCGTCTGATCCATCAATTGAGCAATTCCGTCAACGAATTTTAACACTATCTCTAACAAATTAATTAATTTTATTACTTTGTTATCTTCCAAAGCTTATAATAATAATAATGATTTTCGAGAACAGGGGAAAATGATTGAGTCTGGGAGTACTTTATTTAGATTCTATTTGAATATTTTTTAAGATATTCGAATTGGAATATAATTTATATTCTTTACTTAAATTTGAATTAGACTTTTTTTTATTGTATTCGAATAGGTTGATGGGAAATGTTAAAATTGAAAACATATTATTGTATATATGGACGGAATTAGAACATTTTTAGAGAAGAGTCAAAATACATCAATAAAAAAATTAGAAAGAAACATGATAGAGTCCATAATATCATTTAGAACATGAGTAATGTACATGATAACAACCATTTGTGTTTGAGGAGTGAGAACCTCAAGTAGTTCCATAATTTACCAAAAGATTTGTTTGAACATAAAATCATTTTCCTAAAGAGCACGCTAACACACGCTTCTATTTAGTTCAAAATGATGAATTTCAGAAAGATTTGCACTAGTTTATCCATCAATTAAAATTTCAGGAGACATATTAGGTACCATACCAGTCCATGTATACTGGCGAAAACAATTACATAAAATTAAAAGAACATGCTTGTACTTAATTTTATTTTTCCCTCAACCTAACAAAGATCTACTTTGCATATCTGCTCATTAAAGTAGTAAATGATCATATTATTTAAGTTTTCTAGATCAACACCAACTAAAATAAGGAAAAAAAATCATCAACACACGAAACTAATAAGGACCGTTCATCAATCTTAATTTAGGAATCTCATCCATAAAATATTTAATTTGTCAAATAACATATCTTGATCA
Organism: Hedera helix; assembly: GCA_947179155.2. Taxonomy (NCBI): domain Eukaryota; kingdom Viridiplantae; phylum Streptophyta; class Magnoliopsida; order Apiales; family Araliaceae; genus Hedera; species Hedera helix. The sequence goes on along the minus strand of OX359264.1, from coordinate 59,166,569 downwards.
TGGTTTTCCATGCAAAACCAAAATATAAATTAAAATAAAATCCCAACTTCATGTAAATAGTTGAAAGCTGAAAAGATTCAAAACATGACTCCATTTATTAAAATTCACAGACCATTTAAGATCTAACAACTTTTGAAATTAGGCAACACCATATCTGTGAATTGTGATGAAATTTATGAGAATTTATTTACATGGACCATCAGATAGAAAAAAAGGGATGTAGCTGAAATTGAGGAAAGAAGCCATTGATAACCTAGACAATAAAATTCCCATATTTAGAGACATAGATCTATAAATAGTAAAAGAGGGAGGAAAATATAGAAACAAAACAAAAAAACCCAAATTATTAAAAATGGTGACAAAAATTATTAGGTGAATATCTGATAAAAACACACAGTCAAAATTAAGATAATATAAAATTGCGTGGCAGGTGACAGTATCAGACAAATCTACAAATTACAGGAAATACCGAGATCAAATGACCTCCCTCGCCTCCCGATTCCGCCGGTGTATATGGATAGATGATGGCTCGACAATGGAAATGATTTAGTGTTGGGGGTAATAAAAAAGTTTGGTTAATATTGGTGAAGTAGGAAAATGCAATTGAGTTGGGCGTTGATGATGGAGTTAAAAAAATATAGGAAACTAAAGACGTATGGAAAAGTAGGAGATGATAGAAAAAAAGATAACACTATTTTTATATAAATTTTTAATATCTTTACATAAAGGTGGAATTCATTTTATACTTATATAAAAGAGAATTATGTGAAAATATTAAAAACACATAAAAATATCAATTTTCTAAAAAAAATGAATAAATACAAGTATACAATATTCAAAACTATATTTATTTTAATCATTAAAAAGTTAAGTATGATATTAAAATTCGTATCATATTTAGTTTTTTAATAATTAAGATAAGCGTAATATTTAATTTTATATTTAAATATTATATATATATAGACTTGTCCCAAAAAAATCCGAAGTGGCTGATGAGTCGGACAATACTTGGCCTCTAAATTTAAATTGACGTGCCATGACTTTATCTGGACCTTTAAAATTAATTGAAGGACTAAAATTTAGAAAACTCTAACTATCTTAATAATTTTAGAGGAACTGAATCCATTTTTATCTGTCTTTTTTTGTCACTCTTCTTTACCGGTTATGTAAAGAAAATCATTTTAAATCCTGGGCGGATGACGGATCTAGTTTAAAGAATTGACCCAACCTTTTTTTAATTATTATTATTTTATAAAATATTTAATTAAAATATAAAATTTTACATTAAAAAATTATTAAATATTTTAAATTTCTTCACTCCGCTCTTTTCCATTGTTTAATAACTAACATTGAAATTATAAAAAAAAACACGAAATGATCGCAATCTATACTACTTGAGCAAACCCATCCATTAATCAAAGAGTACCAAAAAGAATACTGCAAAGCCCAAACCCGAACTCGTCAAATGTCTCCGATCATCATCCTCACTCTCTCTCTCCTCTGTTTCTCACTATTGACAATCCGACCACCAACCGTCGCCGCTGCCATAGACACCGGCGACGTTCCCACCGCCTATGATCTGCTCCAATCGTACGGATTTCCGGTGGGTATCCTCCCAAAGGGCGTAAAGGGGTACGATCTCGACAGTACCAGCGGAAAATTTAGTCTTTATTTGAATGGTTCCTGCAGTTTTTCTCTCGAGGGATCATACCAACTTAAATACAAATCGACGGTCAGTGGGCACATAGCAAAAAACAAGCTCACTAACCTCAGTGGCGTAAGCGTGAAAGTACTATTCCTATGGCTCAATATTGTCGAGGTTGATCGGAGCGACGACGACATTGAATTCTCCGTCGGTATCGCTTCCGCGAACTTTCCGATCGGTAATTTCGAGATTTGTCCGCAGTGTGGATGTGGGTTGAATTGCAATTCTAATGGCAATAATGGGCAAGTAAGGAAGATGAAATCAAACCCTTTTCTTTCTTCAGTTTAGGGCTTAATTGAATTTACACTTAAAAAGTGATATTTGTATTTGATTCCTCTTAATTTGGGTTTAATTGACTATGGCGTTGACACTTTGTTTAAATGTTGACTCTCTTTTTTCTCATTTCCCTACATTGAATTGAACAGATTTTACATTTGCTTTCTTGTGGAATACTGCTTGGCCTGAAATTTGATCTCTGCTATATATGCATACGTAAAGCATATGTATGTGCACTGGACTTGTATGCTATGGTACTAATTACAAGTGGATCAAGTTTAATATCTAAAACTAATGCGTGGTTATTTTTTTGATGGAAATTGAAAATTTGTTCAAGTGGGATTACATGGTATGTTGAGTAGTTTTTAAGATGATATATAAAGAACAAGGGATTTGGGGGAAGAAAATTTTGTAACATATGTATGTGTGGAGAGGGATCTGTTATTCATGAATTAACGAACTAGTTCTGCGGAGAAGTTTGTCTGACTTGAGCTATTTCTTAAGCTGGTCATCTGCTTAGACTGCTTTAGATGCAATCTACAGCTTGGGTATAAGTAAACATTTGATTATTGTGAATAGCAAGTGGTAAGATGTTTAGTATTCTTATGTCCTCATGGTTGAATTGTATTTATGATGAATATTGAGGAAAGGAGGTTGCCAGACAATGTTTCTAATTTACAGTGTTTCTAGTTTTAATAAGTTAAGCAGAATTAGCACTAGAGCTTATCATTATTGACCGACTATGAAAGATTGTTGATTGTATCAACTTCTTGTATATATTTTGTACGTCATGGTCTAGAAAGCCGGGATCTGGCTTATAGAGCTGTCCAGGATTCACACAGTTTTGTAGATAATTTCATTCGTGGTAGGATTTTGTGTTGATTGGGACTTCTTAAATTGCATTCTGTTTCTAGTTTGATATTGATTGTTGAGCAATCAGCAGATGGAACAGCTTAAGAAATTCAAATCATGAATTGTTGGTTATTTTAGGACACATGTTTGACACAATTGAGCTCAGTTGTCTTAACTTCAAATTTCTTAATGTAAGCTCTGTTTTATGTTATTAAGATGCGATCAATAAAACAAATATGAGTTTCTTTTAGTATGTATGTCCAAGATAAGATGTACACATTACAATCCTGGTTTTCTAACCAAACCCCCCCCCCCCCCCCCCCCAAAAAAAAAAAAAAAAAAAGCTACTCCCTCTCATTGAGTGTGTGTTTCTTATTCATTGTCCATGACATTATCCATCAATATTTTTGGTTAGGAAAGACAAACTCCTGACTGGGTTCGACCCTACATGAGATACATACCCATTGAAACTAAAAAAACTTGTTTGCTATCTTGATATGCATCTAATCTTCAACATGAACGCAATGTGAGGCCTTATTACCATTAGATTTGAGTCATTCTTATGAAGAACCATCTTAGGCTGCACTACATTCTGCAATATGCAACCGAACAAACTTATTTACTGATTTTGGAATTCAGATGCATTTGGTCTATTTGAGTGAATACAATTATTCTTTACCTATTTGACTGAGACTGGTGCCAATTTGGAGTATTATTTACTGTTGAAATTTTGTAATATCTGTTTGATGAACAAGGAACCAGTGCGCATCGATAACAGCTACGTAGGCAGTAACTTGAAGTATATTGGTTTCAGAATTGTAGAAGTTATAAGTCACGTAAAATGAATTTCTTTTCCTCCTTACCTGAGAATGTTGTGTTTTTTCAATAACTATGCTATTAAGCAATTTGTGGAATGGATGCTCTATAGTTGTAATTATTTATTATTTCTGTTTTTTGAATCTATTTTGTTGAAGTAAGTCTATGTTGTTGAACTCTTCTATGCGACTTCTATACTGGCATTGCATTTCCAGTGTCATTTGTGATTCTTACACTTACTTGATAATCATTATTTACCTAAAGTCTTAGTATTGGATATTAAGAGATGGGCATCGGTCATTAAGAATTTGAGTGATGAGGGATGACTGTATGTTCTATTGCAGTATATTAAACTTTGATTTTAGATATATATATATATATATATATAATAACAAAAGTTGAATCTACATCACGACAAAGGCAAGGTCGGATATCTGGCCTTGACCAATCTAGACTGTTTGAAAAAAGAAAACCATAAGATTCATAGAGCTCTCCCTTTCATCAGCTCTTTGCCGATTGACCATCTCCAATCCAGTATAGATACGGGCAGAAATGACTGAGGGGATGGGGTGAGCAACCCACGACAATCCCAAGCTGATTTGAAATGGGAAAGTTTTTAAACTATAGCCTATGCTTGTTCGTAATTATTTTTTTTAACTTATTTATATTTGTTTAATATATTTAAGCACTTTTAATTTCTTTTATTTTTATCTTTGAATTATTTCTTACTCTTAAACCCATTTGATACCTCACTATTTAACCTCACCCTTTTCTTTCTTAGTTTCCAGAAAGATTTTTAGCTTCTTAAGATATCACAAATAATCTTATAAGTGAAAAAGAAAAAAAAAAAGGGGAGTCAATGAGATTATCATTTTTAGACTAATTTAAAGATTAAAAAAAATGCTTAAATGTACTCCCTCCGCTTCAAAAATATAAAACTATTTTTGACTTTTGAAAGTCAAGACAATTGCACACTCATAACTAATATAACTCACAAAATAAAAATAAAAAATAGTATATATATATAAATTTTATAATGTATTAGTACTTTTTGGATAAGTTACAATATTCGCTATGATATTAATTAAAATTAAATAAATTTATATTAATTTTAAATTTAAAAATATCTCAATTTAACTTTAAAAGGTCAATAATAATCTTATATTTTAAAACAAAATAAATAATAACTTCTTTACTTGACTAAATATAACAAAAATTACTCATAAAGGATAGTGAACGGATAAGAGTTAAAATTTAATATATTGTTAGTATATACACAAAAGGTGTTAAAATTATGACATTTCATTAAAATAAAAATAATAATATTCAATATAAAAAAATTATTAATGAAATATTATAATTCTAACCATTATTATATTTTAAAAAGATTAACATATATTATTAATACAAGTAATCGTATTATTTGGTATAATTTTAAATTTTAATAAATTTAAGTAATATATACTATAATATGTTATATTGTCTTAATTAATAACATAAAGCTGTGATAATTTTTTTTTGTAATTAAATTAGTAAAACCAAAAATAAAATTTAATTTAGAAGTTATTTTTTCTATTAGAGATTAGTGGATTTTATTTTTTTTAATTATAAATTGGTTGATTTCAATACTTTACAAATTTGGATAGTATATATTTAATTATTAAAATTTATATTACACTTATATTAATTTGAATAATAATAAAAAAAAGATCTTTCTGTCTTTTGTTCCTATTATAAATATGAATATTAATAAATTTAGATAGCATTTAGTTGATATAAAATTGAATAATACTTTTGTTAATATAAATAAGAAAGATGAATAAAAAATTAATGAAATCAAATTAAGTTTATATTTTTAATTATATTAGTTCGGTGTCTACGAGCCAAAAACGGGATTTGGCATATTTTGTTTTACTTTATTTTAAAATTTTGATTATTTACTTTTTCTTTTTGTGTGCAAACCAATGAGATTTAAAATGTGAAAAACAAAAATAATTAAATTTAATGTATATGAATCTCAATATCAATCAAATACTAACAATTGAATCAAACAAAAAATTAGCTTGCAATTCCGTGTAAATTTTAAAACAGTATTTGTTAATAAGTTGGTGCATTCATGTCAAACTATTTAGAAATATATATATATATATATATATATATATATATATATATATATATATAAAGGATTGACATAATTTTTTATACAATTAACAACAAACTATCAAATATTTTTATTTTGCATGATATTTTGTTATTATTCATATATAGTAGACATCAAATAAAATGATTTATTATACCTTTTCTTTTTACGTCATGATCCATTTATCTGTAAACTTTTGGTAAGTGGTTGCTTTTAACCACTAATTATGAGTATTCAAATTTAGATAGCAATGAGTAACCACTAATCATGAATATTCAAATTTAGATAGCAATGATCGGCATGCCTGTTATATACAATTTTCTTTCGTTTCTATTATATAAGTTATTTAAAACATAATTATATTTATTAAAAAGTTTCATTAATATTAATATTAAATAATTAATATTATTTTAAAATTTTATTACTATCTTTGAACTAATTAATTACTTCTCTTTCTCTTTCTTTTAATTACTTCATCTTTAAGGATAAAATAAAAAATAATTAAATTTTTTCTCTTAGATATATGTAAAACGTTTTATATTAAAAAAAAAAAAAAACTTCTAAAACGACCTATATAATAGAAAGAAGGGAGTACTTAATTAATAATTACATAGTCAATTTAACATTGGTTTTATAGAAAATAAATAAAGGATTCTAAATAGATAGAATTGATGGATATTAAATTTTTTGATATATATTTCATGAATTTAAGATAATACATACATAAAATAATATAATAAATATAAAATACCAGTTAATGAGTTAATTCAGTTCAGAATCAACCAAAACTTGTCAGTTAACTCATATAATAAAACGTAATTTGTATTATTATAATAAGTATAAATAGTTGATTATTAAAAAAAAATTATAATTTTTTAAATAATAAATATGACTCTTTTTGTGGTGGGGGTGGGGAGTGTAATTTATAATTTAATCAAGATTGGGCTATTAAATTGGAATACTAGTAGCCTATTATTTCCTAACATTGCTGAGTTGTGGCCCAAAGAGTGTTTCAAACAACCAAGTTCGGTCCATACAGAATGACCACATTATCGCGGATGCTTCACCCAATTTGTAAAGGAGGAAGAACTGGCCTTGCACTAAAAAAGAGACGAGAAGAATTGGTCGCACTAATTAACTCCAGTTTCAAGCTTCTGCCCAGCTCTGAGTTTGAATCAATTTAGCTTCAGGAAAGAGAGATGGCCGAATTGACTGCAGGTACCGACGTTCCGACGAATAATACTATATACATCAACAATCTCAACGAAAAAATTAAACTTGAAGGTATTCTTCATTCCTTCTCTCTCTATGAATGTACACATCTCAATTGGTTTTATATATATATTTAGGGGTTGAAGGTTGAATAATGATTTATTGCAGAGTTGAAGAAATCGCTACACGCTGTATTCACACAATTTGGGAAGATAATGGAGATATTAGCCTTCAAAACCCTAAAGCACAAAGGTCAAGCTTGGGTTGTTTTTGAGGATGTTTCTTCTGCTACCAGTGCCCTTCGCCAGATGCAGGGTTTCCCCTTCTACGATAAGCCCATGGTTTGATAAAAACTCCCTTGATTAATTTCTGTATATTGTAGTTAACTGGTGTTCTACCTCTGTTCCAAAATATAAGAGTAAAATGAGTTTTAGTTAAAATAAATGATCAACATGACTTTTGAGGGTATTACAAATACAGTTGAGTGCTTCATTTCTTAATAGGATAATCTATTTGTATTTAGTTGATGTTATGTTTTGGATTGAGGGAGTATTTTATTTTATGTAACTAGGTAACGTAATTATAAATTATGACAATTCGCCAGTATTAATTTGTAAAAAACTCATCTTTCTTTATTTTCTGTCTATTTCTATCTTACTTGCGCTAGATCTCTCTCTTATCTTTTGTTGTCTCACATATGTGAAATTATTACTTAAATTTCATATTACTCTCCATGTAAATAGTAGTCTCAGCTTAAGGGGCTCTGTCTTGCTTATTCTTCCATGTAAATACTTGTCAGTTTTCATTGATACTCCAGCATTACACATATATGAAATTTTCAAGTCTGGTAGCCAACTAATATATGAAACTTAAGTATACAAATGATTCCTTTGAGGGAAATCAAGTGTAGGGATGCATATAATTGATCAACAGTCTTTTTTTCTTCTTTTTTTTGAACTAGAGGAATTTGCCCCCTCCTGGACTAAGTATTCAGAACCTTATTTATAGTTTTACTACAAAGGTACAAAATGCTAAGACACTTGACACAAGCCTATTAGGCACTTGAGTGCAATCATGTTCCTTTTTTGTTATTAAATTGGTTTTCAATGATTTGCAAAGGTGTTTGTTTCTCAGTTTATCATGAATACTAATAAAAATGTTTCTACCTATGCCCAAATTTCTTCTGCTTTCTGTTTGCCATATTTTGCTAATAAATTAATTATTATTGTATGTAATCAACACAGCGGATCCAATATGCAAAGACAAAATCAGATATCATAGCGAAAGCAGATGGTACTTTTGTACCACGTGAAAGAAAAAAGAGGCATGAGGATAAAGGTAATATATACTTTAAGTGAATGATTTATGTGCAATCATGCTTTGTGATGTGAGCTTTCTTAACAGTTTGGGATCTTTTGGCCTCAAGTATTGTTAGTTGATATGATTTTGTATCGTGGTATTTATACAGTTTCTTATTTGACAAGTATTGAAGTGATAGTAACATATCTTAATTTTTTGATCATATACTTGATTGACAACAGCAGAAGAAAGATATTAGAAACATCAACTACTTAAAAATACGATTTGTTCAGTAGAAATATCTGTTAGATAAAATTAAAAAAATGATATATCTTTTGACAAAAAAGTTGCAACTTTTGTTGCGAGCAGATACATCCATAAATTACCCATGTATGTGCTCTTATTACCATTCTATCTAGTTGCTAACAAAATTCGCTATCTTTTGTCACAAAATATAGCAAACCTCTTAACATTATCATAAAATCTCTGTTGTATATTGTGTGATCCTATATTGTAATGCTAACACTACTCATTACTGTCTAAGATATTAAATAATTTAAGAGATAGCAGCAGACCTTAATTTTATTTTTTTTGGGGGGTCGGGGGAAGCTAAACCAGTATGTGACACCTAGAAACTAAAAGATATACCTGAGTTCCACTGGAAAAATGTACCCAACCACCCCAAAACTAGACACATGTAGGCTAAGAAAGGGTCCTAAAATTTGAATAAAGCTACTACCGAGCCTCAGGGCTGCTCAAAATATCCACCAGATGTAAAACAGAGCATATCCTAATGGAACCAGAAAAGAAGGTTTAGCATTTTTAACAAAAGCAGTGTCTGTTCCTCTCCTTCCACAAAGACCACATCACACAATGACATCCCCACCCTTTCCTCACCCTAATGCCTTTGCATGGCAACATTATTGGTTGTAGGCCTGGCAAAAAATAGATTTGATTTAGTTTTGGATTACAAAATATAGTTATGGTTTTATTAGAAACCAAAATCACATTACTGTTTTAAATATGGGTTGTGTGGGTTGGACCCAAATGGTTATAGGTCCAATATAGGTCAATCCATTTTTTAAATTCCAAGCTTTGTATTACTATTATATTCCAATGAAACAAATTATGTTACAGTTTATTTAATTATTATTATACACACTTTCTCTCTGTAAATCCTCATAAACACTTTCTATCTCTAAATTTTTATACACATACTCTCTAAAATTTTATTCACACTTTTTTCTCTTTAAAATTTGTATACACACTTTATCTCTTACTCATATTTTTTTATGCACTTTTTCTCTCAAAACTTTTTTTAAGTAGAAAAAATTCCATATATGTAAATACAATTTCACATAATTATGATTCAGCAATTAATATAGATACTACGTTAACACATAGAGAGAGAGAGAGAGAGATACGTTAAAGATGCGATAAGAATAAAGGTTCCTGTTAATTGAAGGGAATCAAGAAGCATCCAAGGAGAGGAGATAGAAAATAAAGAAATTCACCAAATATAAATACTTTATCAAGACCCAAAAATCAGTAGGCCCTAATAAGGGCTGAATTTGTGTGGACGAACAATCAGTTATGTATATAATTCTGTTAATAAAAATTGTAGTTGGGAACGTGTTTAGTCACTCAAACTTATTACCTGAAGAACTGAATGTGGTGCTGTCTTTCTTTTGGGCAAAGGTGAGAGAGGGAGAAGAGTGTTAGCCGTGTACAAACTGGGTTGAAAATGGTTATCTGGATTGGGCCTAGATTTCTATTCTAAAACGTGGATCCAAACTTTAACTGAATTATATTATAGAAAATAGATAACCAACCCACTTAATATAAGTGTTTTTGGGTTGACCCATTGTTCTCGACTTATTTTGCCAAGTCTAAATGGTTGTATCATGTTCTTTCGGCTTTATGAATTGTATCGCCGTATGATAATCATGCTTCAGTCTTTATGTCCATTTCTCAATATTTGCTGGGTTTTGGCATCCAGACTTAACGTATTGATGGATCTACTCTTTGAGTCTTCATGGACAATACATTAGGTGATATATGTGATAAAGCAACAAGCCTATACACAATCTACATGAGAATGACCGACTTGGCATATACTTGGCATTTTAAGGGATCATGAATACTAGCTTTCAGTTTTCTCTTTGGCATTTGAATATATTTTAATCAGATGCTTACTTTTATATATATGTATGTATGTACATACATATATGTATGTACATATATATGTATATATCCTAATTTCTAGGAACATAATCCACCTGTTTATTTGGAGAGAGTATTTTCTTCACGCTGTGTGTAGAACTTGAATTTCTCTATAACTGGTTAAGGATCCCAAGGAGTCGTGAAAATTTTAAAAATGTGAGAGCTAGTTTGTGAATCTGTAAATGAATAATTGAGGCTTTTAGTCTTCTTCTCAATTATATAGTTCAAACTATTTAGCTAAAGATTTCAGCAACAATTTCTTTTTAATGATATAATTTAGGAAAATGTAATTTCCACAAATCCTTTTTTATATATGTACTCCCTCCATTCCAAAATATAAGAGAAACTTACTAAAAATGTAAAAATTGAGGACATACCTTATCCTCTGAGAAATGAGATACTAACATGTATACTTGTACTTCCAAAACTCATTTATATTGAAACAAAACTAGAAGTCATTTTGCTCTAATATTTTGGAAGAAAGGAATACATGGTTTCACAATGTTCCGTCTCACAAGTCACTCGTAACCAAGATAGGAAGTTGCCTGAAATTTATTGTCTAGTTGAATCGTAACAAGTATAGGAAGATTTATTACAAAAAATTAATTTCGCAATTACTGATATACAGATAGGAATGAAGCAATTGTAGATAAATTTTGGGATGTAAGGTAATTATATGCATATGTTCTTTGTTAAGTTTGTTTATAGTGTACATTTTTCACTTGTTCTTTGTGATATTTGTATTTCTCCCTTGTGCTATAGGAAGGAAGCGTAAGGAGCAACATGATACTAATCAAGCTGCAATGGGTCTGAATCCTGCTTGCACAGGTGCTTATGGTGCAACACCTCAGGTGAGCATGTCTTGCACAATTAACATGAAAATAATACAGTCCTGACCATTTCTAACATTGGTCTGATTCTGAATACCATTTGATGGCAAGTATCCAAATTTTAAGGAAGTATATAATATAAAGCATGGAATTAAATACATAATGAATAAACTCACTATCTGTACTTACATTCATACTCACATAGAAATTAGCTTTAACTAAAATTTCTTACATTTACTTGTAGTTCAAATTCCTAGTAGTAAAGCACTCAGAAATGGTTAGTGTGGGGTTGAGTAAATTCAATCATAAAACCCTGTTGGCATTTCAGCTTTTTACACTCTCTATATAGAATTCTGAGAAGGAAATAGTGTTATATGTGCCACTCATCTCTAAAACGGAAGCATATTATTATAAGTAGTGTATTTAATAGTATTTCCTTATAAGAGTTTTTCCATCTCTTTCTCTCATCAAATGTTGCAGTTGTCACAGATACCATACATGGGTGGTGCTAAATCTGCAGTCCCCGAGGCTCCGGCTCCACCAAATAGCATATTATTTGTCCAGAATCTTCCCCATCAGACAACTTCGATGATGCTTCAAATGCTCTTCTGCCAGTACCCCGGATTTAAGGAGGTCAGGATGGTGGAGGCAAAACCAGGGATATCCTTTGTAGAGTACGAGAACGAGATGCAATCGACTATTGCAATGCAGGGACTCCAAGGATTCAAGATAATACCAGAGAACTCAATGTTGATTACCTATGCAAAGAAGTAGATAGATGATCGATCACTTTGTAGGAGGGAGGGAATGAATCATGAGATGTTATAACATGATTTTTATTTTTATCAATCTAATGTGATGTTATATTTGGCCTTTTTCTACATCCTTAGATCTGCAGATTACTGTATACCTGTTGGAGTATCTCTCGGATGGTTTTTTAGTCCAAAAATTTACCATTTTCTGCTTTATTATCTCTTTACCATTAAGTTGGCTTCAGAAACCAGAGGATTCCCAGATTCAAAATCATATCAGCAGATGTGGTCATATCTATTCTGTTATATAGGGAAATATTGTTTATTAGTTACTACTAATCATTTTCTATAAAGAGAATCTCTTAAGTTTGGCACAATTCTCATCTTTGGTATAGGATCAATTATGGTATATGACCTGGCCCTTTAAACTGTATCATTTTTTTTTGGTTACAAATAAATAGAAAAAAGAGCTTGCCATTAATTATTATACAGTAGTAAAACTGTAAAAGGTAAGATATATAGTACTGATATCTGTAAATAAAATACAAACATAAGTTACTCTAATAACTGGTTTCCAAAATGTGCTTATTAACTAATCCATACCACCATGTTTGTACTATTATTATTTATTTATTTTTTGTGGAGGAAAAAGAAGGGAAGTAAAAAAAAAGAGAAGAGAACATAATTAAAATATTTTCAAATCTCATGTTTGTGAGTTATTTAAGAGTAGCAGCATGTATGTTTTCTAAGCGTTGTATCTCGCATTAGTCGGTGGGAGTTTGTTACAATAGTGTCTATATATATATATATATATATATATATATAAGGGAATGATCCATAACTAACATTTACTATGTGAATTGTTCCAGCAAATATATCTGACACTGTTGATCTAATTATCCAAATATATTAATTAATAGCAAAATACTCCCAGAAGTAACGTAGGATAGCGGCTGGAAAAAAAATAAAATACTCCCAGCCATTACCTAAGATATCAGTCTCATTTTGGCCTGGCTGTTATTCTAGGTAACGGCTAAGGCCAAATCAACGAGTTAATTATTTAGTTCACATATATCAAATATTATAAATTATAATTTAATCCATATCAGAAATCAATCATATTAAGGATAATCTTTTGTTATAGGCAAACCAAATTAAATCTAACAAAATTCACGTGTTAGCATATTTTTGGAGAGGACTAATAGCATATTTCCAGCCAGGAACAATATCATTAGAGAATACTGTTAGCATATTTTTAGATATTATAATTTTTGATATATGTTAACATAATAATTAACTAATTATAATTCCTAAAATTATGTTAATAGTCTTCTCCAAATTTCTTTTGATACAAACATGTTTTAAATAAATTCAAACTCTTATCCTCTTAGTTACACATATTTTATATATTCTTTTAATCTTTATCTATAATGATTTTATTCTTTTTGAAAACAACTCAGATTATATATTTTCGATTAGTTCTTTTATATATTTTTGAGGATTTGATTTTCAAAGGAACACAAATTTTTGATAAATTATAATTTAATTTTTGATAATTTAGAATATTTGAGAAGTTTATGAACTTCTGGTCAGTTCATATTTATTTTCTTCAAGGCAACATGCATAAGGCCGTTAAAAACAACTATATTAGAAATTAGTTTTTCGCTTGTCATGTAAGCTTCTGAATGCAAAACATATACAAGAAAAGGGCAGAGATAGATGATGCTCGCTCTGATGCGAAGGGTATGGAGAGCGGTCAATAGCTTGGAGCTCTCTCGCGGGCAAGCATGGAAGCAAAGCAGCCTCCAGCAGGACCAGCACCATCACACAGGCAATCATATCCTCCCTTGGGGAAGGAGACTGCAGCTGTGTCTCAACAGCAGACTGTTGATCCAATAGCTGTCTCTTGGCCATATTTTATAGTTTGATATTAACTAGAAAAGATAGAGGGGCAGGTTAGAAGCTCTCTTGTTTGAGTTAGTCCAAAATCCGAAAGCTGCAAGAAAAGAATCGGTATGTATTAGTTATTACATATGCATATGGGATCACTACAAAGGATGCATAGTACTCTCCTCCACTCCAAAAAAATAAAATAAATTTTAACTTTTTGTGGTCAATTCAAAATATTTTCAAAATCAAAATTTGATGCCAAATCATTTACAGGGCTCCCCAAATTCATTATATATATATATATATATATATGTGTGTGTGTGTGTGTGCGCGAAAAATTATCCATGACAACCGATTATATTAATAACAATCGAAAATGACTTGCTGAAAGAAGGATGAGCGTCAAGGCCAAAATCATATGTTATTTTGGCTGTCGCAATAAGGATGAGCAGCAAGGCTTGCCGTAAGAAAGATAAACGACAAGACCAATCCACAATAAAAATATCCCCGATATTGATTGTCAAAACAGTGTCCCAACAACAGATTGACATGAATAGGCACCTTATATATATATATATGGGAAGTGATGGTTGTTATGGATAATATTCCAGCAAATACATCTCCCACTATCTAATGCAAAATCTAACGAGAGAGATTAATGTAAATTAAAGCCCTTCCGCTACTAAGAATAGTGGCAGGAAAAAAAAATCTGTTGCTACTCTTAGTAGTTGTATGGAATAATGTCTTAAATACCTTTACTTTAGTTAAATTTAAATAATTTAAATATATTTATTTTTATAAATAAAATTTAACATTGTCATCTAACTTCAATGTATTTATTTTTATAAATAATTTCTTATGTAATAAAATTTAAAATTATCAATTATATTCAATGTATTTATTTGTATAAATAATTTCTTAAATAATTAAATTTAACATTGTCGATTACATTCAACGTATTTGTTTATATAAATAATCTCTTAAGTAAAAAAATTTAACATTGTCGATTTGACAATTTGATTATTTAAAATTTAAACTCCATATTATAATAAAATTTTATTTAATTAATATAAATTACATTACAAATAAATATATTGAAACTATTAAATTTAATTAAAATTAGGGTATTTACTTAGTATTTAATAGTATAATTATGAACATTATAAATTATCTAAAATTTAATACTAATTATAAATTTAATTTTTTTAAAAAATTAAATGAATTATATTAATTTTATATTGAAAGAAATATAATTTCAAATTGATTTTAGAAAAGTTAAATTGATCTTATGTTTGTCGAATGGGGGGAGGGGGGTTTTGATATAATAAATCACATAATTGACATTAAGAATTTCATCCATAATTGCAATGTCAGAAAACAGTAAGAATCGAAAATGAGACATCTATCTTAACCAGCTCGCCAAGAAGTTTATGTTATTTTATAATTTTAAATATAAATTATTACTTTATTTTTTTTATTATATTTGTAAAATGAAAGGTAATACAAGACTTACAAGGGATTCAATTTAGTGATTTACCTTTTCGTTTAAATCTGTTAATTTTTTTACTTTTTCTTCTGACCAAAATTTTATGTCCTTTTCTTTTCTTTTTACTCACTTAAAAAATTTATAGCCCAAGAAAACAGGCTGTGAAGTCAAAACCTCATAGATACACTCTGGGTCAAGATAAATGTAGGCGTAGACGCTGATAGACCGTCTCTAAGCCCAACGGGTGTTGGGGGCCTCATTGGAGATCCCAAGGATGAATTTATAGCTATTTGAAAAAATAAAGGGTATTTTGAGTTTTATTCCTAATAATAATAAATTCATATTGATACTAACTACTAACTTATAATTTTATGATAGTGACAAGTGTGATATACGAAAAATTATTCCATGTATTTAAAGTAAGTGAGTAATATACTATTTCTTCTCATATATCTGTGAATCCTATCACGAGCGGATCCCACAAATATATGAAAGAGAAAAATATACTATTCATTTATTCTAAAAATATGGAATAATCTCTGTGATATACCTCCTCTTAGTTATCAGCGAACAAAGTCGATGTTTGCTTCAAGTATGGTGGAAATTTTGGTTCATAAAAGATGATCATTGGGGTTAATTTGACAACATTATACTGTGACCAAATAAAGCATTTACTATGGCTATGCTCTCTCTATTATATTTAGAGAATTTGATATTTTTATGAGAGAAATTGATATTTTTATAAAAAATTTCTCACATAAATAGTAAATTGGGTTCACTTTTATGTGAATAAGATCTTATAGAAATATTAATTTTTTTTATAAAAATATTAATTTTTCTTATAAAAATATTAATACTTTATATTTATTGTGTTACAGACAATGCAACCTTCATGACCCGCCAATATGTATTACCTCTATTGGATCTAGATTTCGTCATGACTTCATCCACAATCTATTACCTCCGTCCCAAAGCATATATATATATATATATATATATATATATTAAAGATACATTTTATTTTTAAAAAAATTATTTATAAAATTCTAAAATAAATAAAAAATTCATATTATTTTATTAAATTTTATAAGAATAAATATTGTAACTGGTATGTACAAATGGAATTCTTTTTATAAGACTCCGGTAAGATTAATGAAGTTTTTCGGAAAACAAAAAAGTGGGAAGCCTACTCTCTCTCTCTCTCTCTCTCTCTATATATATATATATATATATGACAATTATATCTACCTAGAAAATAAAAATAATTATAAACACATAATAATTAAATATTATAGTTATTTACATCATTCAAAAATGAGACATGGCATTAAAATTTATGTTATATTTGATTTTTTAATTGTATAGATGAATGTAGTATTTGACGTAATATTTAATATTATTGTGTGTGTAGACTTGTCCAAAAAATAAAAGCGAAAAGGAAAAGCCCTCTATTCTCCTCTGCTTTAAATTGCTCTCCCTCTCTCTCAAAAAGCATAGACTCACCCAATATATATCATAGACCGGAGTGGAGTAGTAAATGAAACTTGCTGGCAACAACACGCAAAGGCCTAAGGAAAAAAAACATCCCTTACTTTATTCTCACGCAGACACCCTTTTGCAGTAGTAAAGTTCTTCCCCCGTACGTACGGCCCCACCCCACCACCATGCACGATCTTGTAATCAGAATTCAAAGCTACTACATCTGATTCAAAGCTACCAGATGTACAAATTGGTATGTTATATATATAGGATATGATCCAGTAGGTTTAATTGATATGCTAACTTTGATCCTAACATATTAATTTGATACATACTACTCGATCCCTTAATCTGTCTGAGAAAAAGAATACCATTTTCAGTACCGTATAAAAAAAAAGTAGGGTTGTTAGTAACAATGAATACCATTTTCAATGACAATTACACAAAAATATGTTTATTTGAAAAATAAGTTATTTTTTTGAAATGGATGAAATACTTTTATAATACCGACTGAAATTACCAGCTACTTGTATATATATATCATTCCTATGTAGAATTTAAGTACTTTTTATCAATGTAATTATTATTGTGAGAACTAATTGGTTCAAAAGATTAGGGTTGTACATCATGCATCACTTATTGTATCATTGTAAGGTACTTCTCGTGGTCTTTTTAAAAAAATAATAATAAATAAAGAATAAGTGTGAACTATTCAAAGAGAGACAAGAAAATGAGACAGAATTAGAACTCATTTACTAGTGTTTGTTTTTGTAATTTTCTTTACCATGCATCGAATCCCGAAAGGAACCAGGTAACTTTTGAGAGGGTAAGATACTAAGATCGAACAAAAGCCCAGTTTGGTCTCCCATCTACCTCTATCTCACACATGATGTTTGAACATCATATCAACTTTTACTCGAGCGCACGTACGTCCAAGGATAATCATGGCATGGATGCAAAGATTTTTACTCCACCATTAATTACTTTGGACTCCTAACTGTACTAATTATGAACTCACTAACTCTTTTCACCCTCTCCCACACTTCACTTGTGCCGCCTATAAATACAAGAGCTCCTTCATCCCTTCTTCTTGTCTATCTCCATTCTGATCAACTGATCAATTACTGTCCCAAAAATAAAAGGCCTCGTACCAACAAAATTTTGGCTCATTTTCCAATGCATGGGTTAGTAACTCTTTGTTGGAGAAGCAGGGCACGTGCAAATCTTGTCGGCTTCCTTTGTTATCAATCTAGCCTTTGCACGTGCTCCCCTTCTCCAACAAGGGTTCCTCAACCCCTCCCTCCATATGGTTCATGTTTGCTAAATTATATGCGTACTCCCAACAATTTTTGCTTGCTACATCTTTATTTTCTTTATCTTACTATTTACTTTCTTAGCCTAAATTAGTACATGAGTTTGATAATTTATATGGTCTTTTTGTTTTATGCTTATGTGAGTTTACTAGCACTTTACTCGAGGACTGAGCAACTAGGTAACTGTCTGGTCATTTTTTGGGGACATTGACAAAACAAGTATTCAAAGTGTCTTAATTAATTTCAGCTGTACATATATATTCTAATTACTCGCAAGTGTCTTAATGGTGTATATGAGCCATATTATCTCTTATATATATATATATATATATATATATATATACACACACACACACACACACACACATGCATCATACTCTACGTCATATATTAATGACCGTTGCAAGATATAATTATTCAAAAAATGTGTATTAAGAATAAGAAAATATGTACCATTTCCTCCCGGCAGCGAGTTTCTTTTATAAATGACAAACAAATTCCTTTGCTGGCGTTCTGTAAAACAATAATCTCGGCTGTCAGTCACCAAATAAAACACACGAGTGATCTATACAAAATATCCATCAAACGCTTCATAAAATGCAGATTAACTGCAAGCAAACTGGATAATAGTTTTTTCATTATATATATATATGAAGGATTATATACATACATGATTTATCTGAGTTACACGTAAACACGGAATCACAAATTACATACCTCTTGTAACGTATGTCCTCTTTGATGCAGAAAACCGTGCAATACTCATGAATTATGCGGCTCGTACACGAACGCAACGACACCAAACTACAATCTTCGTGAGATGAAAACGGTGTTAAGTTTCACTGTCGAAAGTAACCAAAATTTACTCTGTTATTGGAAGTTCTGTTATGGCAGTATTTTTCTCTTTGCGGGTATTATTAAATAATTTTTCAAAAGAGAATTGACTCGGTCAATAAGTAACATATTAACAACTAAATGAGTCGGACACTCTATAAACGCTTCATTTAAATATTCAAAAATCAACAATATATATATATATATATATATATATATATATATAAAGGAAATAAATCTTTTCACATTCTCTTCACTTAAAAAATTAGAGATATATTTTTTAAGTGATAATCTTAAGGATAATTTATTTTTTATATGTATTAAGAATTTAGTAGTAGTGGTAGTAGTGTGTTGTTAGATATAATAATAAATACTTTTTTAGCAAATAAGAAAATTATGTTATTTTATAATTTTTAAACAGAAATGTATCCTAATTTTAAAAGAATTGGAGTAAAAAATGTGTATATATGTATGTTGTATAGATCATCTGTTTTGTTTTGTTGCTGTTCGTAGGATTTACTAAAGTCAATGTAAGCATAAGTATGGTGGAATTTTGGTACAAAAGGGAGTGATTGGAGTCTGAGAACATTTGAAGAATTACGAGTGTGTGACCAAATAAAGCATTTACTCTATACGCCGTGCACGCTCTCTCTCTCTCTCTCTCTCTCTCTCTCTCTCTCTATATATATATATATATATATATATATGAGGAAATATGAAAGTATACAACTGTGTAATGTACGGTCGATTATAGTGACAATTTTTTTGGGCTATGGCGATGGTGGTTCAACCGTCGTCATAAACCATAAATAGCTATGGCGACGGTTAAACTGTCACCGTAACTCAAAAAAACTGTCTCTATAGTCAACCGTACACTACACAACTGTGTACATATATTTTTCTCATATATATACACACACATACATATTGAAAATGTAATTTAAGACATATCTTATCTAAAGTTGACTAAGACTACTTAATAAAATTTTAGTAAAACGACAAAATTTTGTATAAGAGTTATAATTAAAGTTTTTTTTATTTATAAAACTCAAAAATAAAAAACTTAATCCTAAAAAGTAAAATTATCTCGCTTTATTTAATAACATTAGTTAAGTTTAAATAAGACACGTATTAGATTATCTTTTTTAATATATATATATATATATATATATATATATATATATATATATATATATATATATATATGAGAAAGATTCACACGCCAGTATTTATTGTGTCGATCTAGATTTGGTCATGTCTTCATCCAAATCTATATATGTTCTTATTCCACTGGACATTCAGACATAAATCAGATATGTGATTCCAGTGTGACAACATCTGCCTTCACTTTTACTTACAAATTCTTTGGTAAATTCAGAAATTTCTTTGGTACATCATGGATCATTGTGGTTTGATGTATATACACCATGATGATTTTTCTTTTAATCGATAATAATTTGATCATATAAAAGTAATATTTTATCCTAATAAATGACATGGGAACCACGCAAAACAACTTAGAAAAGAAAAAAAAAACGAGAGAACCGGTCATTACAACTTGGAAGGAATTATTAATTTATTAATTTAATTCATATATTTAATATTATGTAGGTTAATGTGAACATTAAATATTATAATTAAAACCTTCAAAAAATAATTTCAATTTAAAAAAACAAACTCCCAATTATTCATTTTATCATCACAAATCTCGTTCTTTTCACATTGTTCTCTCTCATTAATATAAGTTGGTGAAATGAAGAAAAATCAAACAACTTGTAAAAGATACAAAAATCAAGTAAGTGTTTTTGTATTATTAAATATAATTAGATAAAAAAAAATCTATTTTCGTACTAGAGGGGAACCAAATAAATTGTTGATAGTTAGAACAATCTCTCTATATAGTTAGTGTACATAAAATTGAAAAGTAAGTATTTTTAGTTTACACTTATTTTATATAGTTGATGTATATAAAATCATGCGTAAAATATTTATATAAAAAAACAAAAATAAAAACAAAACCATCAACTACAAGTGGTTTTACATCTTTAATAATATTTATATAAAGTAAATAATCTTTATATTGTGCTACTTTTACAATTTTAAATAAAAAATGTAAATTGTTGACTTGAATAACCAAATTGGATGAAAAATATTGTTTGTAATATATATTACGTAATGGACAAGTCTATACACACAACAACCGCAAACATTATATCAAATATTACATCCATCATACTATTAAAAAGTGGGGTATGACACGAATTTTAATGTTATACTCTATTTTTTAATAGTATAAATAGATATAGTGTTTGTTTGTTGTGTGTTTATACTTGTTCTTACGTAATTTGACTTATGTGTTACCAAATTGAGTAAACGATTATATGATTTAGCAAAGAGATTGCATGTTTCGAAATTAATATTATTTTTATTAATATGAACGTTACTTATTTTGACATATTGATTATACATACATAAACTTAGATATAATTTTTTTTTGATGTAAATATTACGCAATTTGACATAGGTGCTACCATAATTAAGGAGAAGATTACATGATTTGACAAAGAAATTACATGTTTTGAAACTAATATTACTTTTATTGACACGAAGGTTACTAAAAATGATATAAATGTTATTCATTTTGACATACTGATTACATATATGTAAATTTTGATTAAAAAAAATGATGTTAATATTATGTAATTTGACATAGGCATTATCATAATGGAGGAGAAGATTAATTACATAATTTGATAAATAAATTGCATATTTTGAAAAAAATTATTACTTTTATTGACATGAAGGTTACTGAAATGACACAAATGTTACTCATTTTGACATACTGATTATACATACGTACACTTGAATAAAAAGAATTTATGCTAATATTATGTAATTTGACATAGGCATTATCATAATTAAGGAGAAAATTACATGATTTGACAAATAAATTATATATTTTAAAAAATAATATCACTTTTTTTGACATAAAGGTTAATAAAAATGATATAAACCTTACTCATTTTAATATACTGATTACACATACGTAAATTTTGATTAAAAAAAATATTAATATTATGTAATTTGACGTAGGCGTTATCATAAATAAGGGGAAGAATATCTGATTTAACAAATAGATTGCATGTTTTGAAAAAATATTATTTTATTGACATGAAGGTTCTTAAAAATGATATAAATATAAATCATTTTGACATACCGACTACATATACGTAAATTAGATATATAAAAAAAATATTATGTTAATATTATGTAATTGGACATAATTTAGGCCTTAGTGCCTTACCATAGATGCATGTGTTCGACAAAAGGGTACATGCGTGATATACACCCCCACACACAAACACTTACCGTTTATATTAAAGTAAGACCGATTAAAATTTGTGACCGGAAAGATGTATTAAAATTCAAATAGACACATTTAGAAGGAAGTTAAATAATTGAGAATAAACAATATCAAATTTTTGTAATCTAAATAATCTATCAAAAATTTCTTGTATGAGAATGTGGTATATTGTATTTATGAATTCAGCTTGCTGGATTACTAGTTTATCAGAACATACAAAAAATTGTTTAGAGATATAATTTTGTAAATTAAATAACTTGAACCAAATAAAGATTTGAGTTGAAATAAATAATTTTTTGATAATATGTATATGCCAAAGTGTTTAAATTATGCTTTACAATTCAAATTAAAGCATGCAATAAAAAATAAAATAAAGCAAAGAATCATATGTACACATAATTTTTTTATGCAATCTATTTTATTGGCCTAATTTACATCCAATATCAACTAGTATCAGAGACTTTTATTAATTAACTTGGTTTACAATTAAACTCTTTTACAAGACAAGTTTATAAATTTCTTGAGTACTTTTACTCCCCGAAAACCTTTGCTCCCCCGTACACGTGCACAACCTTAAGCACCTATACTTCCTTAAACTTGTTTATAAAGCCCCTAATGCAAACCAGATTAAAAACAATAGACTAACTTCGTAGTATATCAATTGATTTCAGAATATTTATGAGATGACAACAAAATAAATTATGATCAAAGTAATAATTATATTAATATACAAGGCCCAATTAATATGCAATGGTCAATGAATAATGTATAGATATCACCAGTAAAATTCAATGCGAAGAAACTGAAATTAATTGAAACTTGACGAAGATCGACAGTTTTGAATAGTTCTTCACAAGGAAATTATAACACAGTCCTTTTAAAAATGTTTGTGAAGAGATACATTTTCAGTGTGCTTGTTGTAGTTATCAATACATACCTTGGTCTGAATAGATATAAGGATATATAAATTCTAGCAGTTAGTACAAAACCAACTAGCAGAGATGAAAGGCACCAGCATGAGATTGACTTAATTGATGTGAAGATATGGAAACTAATTAACTCAATCAAGTAAATTATAGAAATCTCAATCAATTAAAATAATGGAGAGCCAAATCCCAAAATTTATGGTAATGGATTTTATTTAGAAATGAACTATTCAAAATCTATTTTTCAATTAACTCCTCTAATTATGAGAAATATTAAAGATCATTTTTTTCAAAATTAACTCCATTATTTAATATTCAATCAATGTTAATTTTGAAAACTTAATTAATTATTTCTATAATTAATTCAATGCAATGCAAATTCTAGAGTGTTGATTAAAATATAGTTAAAAGTAGGATCTTATATTGATTTCCTAGAGACATGCTTCCAATCTTCAATCCTTCATGTCTTTAATCCACATTAATTCAAAACTCCAAGGAATCTGTTGGGCAGTGTATTTTCACTAAAGTCAATGGGTTGATATGATTGAGCTTAATGTCCTTGAGGCCTATTTGGCTTAATAGTTAGCCTAAAGAAGCTTGGTCCACTGAGCTTAGTACTTTGGATTATTAATATCGTGGCAGTTATATTACAGTTACCACTCTTATATTTAATCTGGAGGTTACAACAGTTATCAATCATAATGGATAACGTACATCATTACTCCGATTATAACCGTTGAACATGCTCAATAGTTAGAGAAGGACAACGTCTATAAAAAGAAGGTTAATAATTCAGTTAGAATTTAATGGCAATTTCTCCAGCTAAACTCTAAGCATCTCATTTGTTAGCATTTCTTGAGACCTGTATTTATTCTCACGCTGGAGCTATATCCCGACGGTCTAAGCCGTCAAACTCTTGGTTGCATCCTTGTGCAGGTTTAGTACCGTTAACGGTGGTTAAATATCCAGACAGATTCAAGCGTTAACATAATCCATTATTGTCTCATCAAATCCTAAAACCATGTGAATAACAACATTTACCTCAATTTCTTGCAAGTTATCATCAAAATTCAAAGGTGGAAGGTGACCAAGTCAACATATATTTCATATATCTGTTTTGCATTTATTTTTTTTATAATTTTTTGTACATTGTAAGCAATATTAATTTTGCTTGATCACTAATTAAGCGTTAGTTTACATACTTGAGCACTCTGTATATTGTGATAAAAATATGTTAATTTTAGTTGTTATTGAACATAATTCATGAATAATTGATTGATACTTTTACGCAATAAAAATCTAATATATATCTTTTAATTGCAGCACAGATAAATCTTTACTGTATTCAATAATTCACTTGGTATAAATTATTGAGAATTAAAGAAATGAAATGCGAAGGCAAGTGAAAAGAAAAAAGGCCAACAGTACCATATCATATCATGCGTGTGCTAGCAATCAAAAAGGAGCGGGCAAACACGCAAAGCACTAAAAACAACCCTTACGTACATTATTCCACACATGCAGGGAGCAGCGAGCAGCAGGGCAGGGGTGAGGGGTCAGTACTTTGTAGTGGATTGCAGTAAAGTTATGGCCTGCCCCGTGATAAAAGTTGGCTAGTTTATCAAGATGTGATTTCTATATATGGTTGATCGATCCAAGGGATTCATCTTGGTAAATTGGAACAAATTTGATACCTGAATGGATAATTGTACCGCCTTTGGTTCTTTCGAATATGCTTGTGTTTCTGTCTCCCCCTCCATATATGCCTTCATTAATTGTCCGAGGGAACCAATTAATTAAACTAACTTTTAACATGGTACGTAATAAAATTAAGTATCAGTAATTTTTTTCTTCTTATATGGAATATCTTTTCTTATTAACACACGCGCAGGCATGCGCGCTCACACACACACACATATATATATATGATGGGTAGTAATACATAACAAATAGTTGTTATGAATACTGTTTCAGTAAATTTATTTTCAATCGTTTAACTCGAGATCCAACGCACAAAAAACATGTCTGTCGGTAGAGTAGCATCATAAAGAAATGTCTTAAGTATTCCCACTTAAGTTAAATTTAAATAATTTTAATATAAATAATTTTTTAAATAATAAAATTTAACATTGTCAATTATAGTTAATGTATTTATTTTTATAAATAATTTCTTAAGTAATAAAATTTTAAATTGTCAATTATATTCAATGTATTTATTTGTATAAATAATTTCCTAAGTAATAAAATTTAACATTGTAAATTATATTCAATGTAGTTATTTGTATATATAATTTATTAAGTAATAAAATTTAACATTGTCAATTATTGTGACAATTTGATTATTTAAAATTTAGACTACATATTGTAATACAATTTGATTTAATTAATATAAATGACGTTACAAATAAATACATTGAAACTATTTAAATCTAACTAAAGTATGAATATTAAAGACATTTCTACATACCTCTACTAAGAGTATCAACAGGTAAAAAAATAAAATTCTCCTACCGCTGCTAAGACATGTTTTCTAAGCGTTGAATCTCACATTATAAATTGTTGGAGATGAATTTACTGGAATAGTGTCATAACAATCATTTGTCATCGATCACTACCCATATATATATATATATATATATATATATAAATTCTTACTAAAAATGCTTAATAAGTTTTGATCTCTCATAATTATTAATTATAAGAGGGAGCTATATGCAAGATTAAGCATTTACTTTGGTGCCAAATTTAAGGAAATCGCTAATACTAGCCACTCTCACAGGTAATATGTTCATTCTTTCATTTTGGTAGTTCCTTCCATAGTTCTTCAAAATCCGCTTCTTCTGATGCAATCAACAATGGTGAACTTTTTAGTCTTTTATTTCCTAATCTATTGTATAAAGTGGGAGCAATGCATTGGTAATTATTTTGGTATAGTTAAATCACAACTTCTAGGAAAATTATATAATTAATCTCTATCTTTATATTTTTTTCTCCATTACTCTCACTTTCTTCTCACACTTACTAATTTATTTCCATTATTTTTCTCTCTCTTCATTATTCCAAGCTTTTCTAACAACTAATTTTTTTATCTTATTATTTTTAATTATTAATATTTAAAAATAATTAATACACATTTAAGTGTGTGCTCAAGATGCTAGTAGTATATATAAAGGGGAGTTACCCAAAGTCAGTGCTAACTTTAATTTAGTCTGTTCAAGGAGAGGATGGAAGTTAAATTTTAATTAGTATAACTGTTTTGAGATCCAAATGTATGCACTTCAGAATTAAAATATACACATCTAAATTTTAGAAAATTGTTTTGAGGTCCAAATGTATGAATTCAGAATTAAAATTTATACAGCTAAATATCTTAGCAAAGAGGCCCATTAGCTCAGCTGGTTAGAGCGTCGTGCTAATAACGCGAAGGTCGCAGGTTCGAAACCTGCATGGGCCATAATTTTTACTTTTTTTGCAAAAGATAGTACATAATTTTTACTTTTTTTGCAAAAGATAGTAATTAATATTTATGTTTTTTTAGATTTAATTTATCATATTTATAGTAATCTCCTTGCATCATAGACTATCCAAGTATCCAATTTCCCATGGCAGCAAATCATCCAATAAGCATATACCTTAGGAAATTCTGAATATATCTCTAACAAAAATTTATGACAGAAATTCAATGTGCTACAAAGTAAAAGAACCATCAATTAGCATATAGTGGAGAGTAAGCTCAATAACAGCAGTCTTAGCAAAACATACACGCCTTTGTTATAAACTTAGAGCTCCTCGAAGCCTTCTTCATCTGCTTCTTCCTCTAACCTCAGAAATTCCCTCCTCCAGGTTTCCATCTATCCGACGCAATATCAGATTAACAAGGAAGTGTACATGTAATTAGCCAGAAAACATAAAACAATGCAAGGCTAGGGGGCTTGGGGGCTTGGGGAAAGAAATTAGTAGAAGATATGTTGAGATATTAAATATAATTCAACATTTAGGAGGCATCAGGTGCATGCAGGAAGTTAGGAGTTAGGAGCGTGTTCACCTATAGTGCAGGTTAGTAGCTTTTGTAGCATCGAGTCTTTTAGTAGTTTAATGGTAAGAAGCATGGTTTGCCTTGACATGAACTTTAATTTGATGAAAAAATTGCTTTATCCAGTCTCTCTTTATCTCTACCTTTTCTTGCAAGTTCTGATAAATTTCAGCCTATTTCTTCCTCCATTGCTACTGTTTATTGCCTAAAACTATCAACTAACTTCAATTGTTAGTTGAACTTGTTATTTTGGTTCCAATTCAAGTCACAATCTAGGGTTGATCCTGACAAACAAAATATTGAAGAAATTTTTCTGAAGACCAAAACTGATGCCCTGGTTGAATGTCGTGCGCAACTATGTGCCTGACTACAAAGAATCGTGGTAACTAGTATACAAATACAGCAGTAGTAGAAACAATTAGAAGCACAAACATTTCTCCTGTAATCTCAGGTATAAAGCTTGAAAATGATGATCTCACATATTTTCTACTTGAGGTGTCTCGGTACTCATGAGATGTGTATGTCATTAAGGGTCCTTTCTGACTAGGAATTTGCAAATTGAAAGAAGGAAAATCAGAGAGAATCCCAGAAAAACCAGATTAAATAACAAAGAAATATGTAAAGACAATGACCTAAGAATAAACTGAGGTTAAAGTAATCATACAAAAACGAAGTAGCAAGATTGTTAAATTGCTTCATCTTAAGAGAATTCGTAATATAGTAGCTGACCAAAAAAAAGTTGATACCAGTTTTATTTCCCCTGAATCCCCCCCCCCCCCCCCCCCCCCCCCCTCCCAAAAAAAAAAGAAGCTTTAGCAATCTAATAGCTTTCAAATTAGAGTGTCTGGTGTCAATAGATAACCGCAATGAACTATGACAAAGTAGAAAGCATTTATACTTTAAACTAAATATGGAAATGCTGACTAACCTGATCATCAGAAAACCGCAAGTGTTCTGCAACAAAAAGTAAGTTTTTGTACTCTCCTAACACCGAGTCTCTAGTGTGTATTCTTGCAACTTCATCATACCCAATCACGTTCACCCGGAAACCATAGCTCATGAAAAGATTGTCCAACCATTCCTTTTTATTGGACTATGAAAGAGACGGAAAATAAATCATTCCTATAGATCAGGTCAGTTGAAGACGACATAAATGCTAATTCAAAATCAACAGACCTTCGTCCCAATTTCAGTTTCTGCCAACCAGACAGGCAATTCTCCCAATAAAAGACATCCCTTCATGGCTAAATTACTAACTAGGGATAAAATCTCCCTGAAGTTTCCCAAATTCATAACAGGAAGACCCTAGAGAATAAACAACCTTAATCATCAAACCATAGCTCATTTCTCATTGAAAGAGTGACAAGTGATCAATTATGGTAAGCAATAGAAAGCTTTTGTTACCTCAAACACCCATATACTTGGCCTATTACCAGTAAATCCTTTACTGCGCAAAATTTGTTGTATGTCAGAGTACTCCAGTGGAATATGAAGGAACAAGCAGCTTCTTGAAATTTTAGCCCCCACATCTAATAATTTCTCAAGAAAATACTGTCAGGTATGTTACACTGCTTGCCAAGACAACATTTCTAGATTATGAGATTATATCTGTGTCGAGCATTGACAAAAAAGCTGTCTTTCTTGAGCAATTAAGATTATAGAAAAATAAATTGGTGAAACAGTACACACCTTCAAGCTTTTGAGCTGCTCTACTGAATACTCTTTCTGGAGATATATCAAAGATTATTGTTGAAGGAGGCCAATTGAGACGATATGGCCGAGTATCCATGCCATCTGTTAACAACACAACCTGCAAGGTTTAAATAGAAAACAATAGAACTCGTTAACATTACACATTTGGTCACTTCAGCCTATACACATTAACTCTATACCTGCTTAACTCTGTCAATGTTCTTCGTTACATCGAGCAACTTATCATCAATGAACTTAGTTGCTAGGCAGTAGTGGTGCAGATGGTGCTTCATATCCATCTGAACATGAGGAGGAACAAAGCAGGAAGCATATGGGTCGACAAAGAGAGGCTCTGCAAAATCAAGAATAATTCAAGGCTTCACTATTTTATTTAGAACTTCACATTCTAAAATGAAATAAATGGGTATAGGAGTGCTTAATTCATTTGGAGTTTCTTTGTTTCAGCGGAAATAATACAAATTCCATTCTACTTTTGATCAGCTTAGAGTACTCAAATATTGGTTTATAGTCAACTCCCTCCCTCCCAAAATGAAAGAACTTTACAATGTCAATACACTTGCAATTCAACCGGACTAGATTACCCTTAGAAAAATTGAGGAAAAAGTTTGTGGACTTAATAATTTGATTTGCAATCTTGAATGGAGGGGTATT
The DNA here is from genome assembly GCA_947179155.2 of Hedera helix. NCBI lineage: Eukaryota > Viridiplantae > Streptophyta > Magnoliopsida > Apiales > Araliaceae > Hedera > Hedera helix. The sequence goes on along the minus strand of OX359264.1, from coordinate 59,136,775 downwards.
AACAGAATAAGGTGGTCTAATTTTATGTCCATGAACTTTTGGCCTAGTTATCGATGACATTTATTCTGGAGGGGTAGTATTACTTATTAGCAGGATACCCACCGCATAGTTACTAGTCTCTAGTAAGATTCAGGAACCAACTTGGTGAACTAGCTACTAGCATAAAGTGATAAAAGGGTAGCCAAAACCAGATTTTTACAGGGCTCAAACAACCACTAAAAAATCTTAAGCTCTATTATAAAGGATACGGATTAAGATTCACAGTCAACTGTTGGACGAAATGCCTGAATGAAAAGTTACAAAAAGAAGGGAAAGAAATTTACAAGCAACATGGGCAGGAAAATAGAAGTAGGAGAAATATAGAAGCATAAAAAGTGGGAGTTGCCTGGACAATTAGTCTCTTGAAAACGAAGAGAAGCACGGCTAATGGCGTAATGGAACAATGGTTCCTCCTCATCGTGTTGGCTGGAGTTGATTTTGGCATTCAACCTGAAAACCTTCACATTCTTGGAAGAGCAAAAGAGTGACGGGCGCATAATAGCATTTGCAGCTGCGAAGCCTGCCAAACATTCCATATCAGGAATCCTGTCCACGCTGCAATTACAAGTTTTTTTTTAGGGGTGAGCTTTCGAGGAAAGGACAAGCAAACTATTTAAAACTGTTTCCAAAATAAACTATTTAAAATTGCACCTAAATAAATGTTAGACAAATGAGGTTATGGTAACTTAAAATTATTCTAGAAATTAGCTTCTATTTATTTATTTACTGATTTATACTATTAGTGCATAATTATTCCATGTTTAAATTAGTGTATTGTTTATTCAGAAAAGATCTTGTACTACAGCTAATTGATTTTTTACTGTTATTTTTTATTTGTTTTTTTAGAAGGTGAAATTTGGTTTTTTTTAATTTTTCTTTTATAGATTTTAAGAAAATATTAATGACTTTATTTACCATATTATACCTATATTAAATAATAATTTGTTTATCTTTTAGTTTTTGAATTAATTTTGAAAAAAAAATATTAAAATTTAATACTCATTTTAATCAATCAAAAAAATATTAATTATATTTCTTAATTTTTGTATTATCTCTTAAAATCTTAAAAAGGAATGGAGGCAGTAATAAACTGATGGCCACTTCGTCCATGGCATTACCCATTTTTATTAATACAAGTTTGAGGCTAATTTGAAATTTTTTCCTTAAAAAAATTATTTATAATTTTTTATATATAGTTATAATATTTTCTTACACCAACTTGATATCATATTTTGTTAAGAATAGTTGTATTTTATTGCTAAAGTTATATATACATTATATAACAATATTAACCTACAACTCTATTTAACGTAAAAAATAAAATGAACGTTTAACTAATATGCAAACAAATATATAGTAAACCTAAACGGTGGCCCACAATAAAAGAAACAAAATTTATTTGCTTTACTTTCTCTCTTATACTAAACACAATAGTACACACATATTCCTGATTTCATTCCCTCTCTTGCTTATCCTTTTTATGAAGGTTTATCAATTGAGTTTTCAAACTTTAAATTTGCTAACCAAAATTCAAATTTTGGCCCATCAAATTCATTATCAAAACTCATTAATAAATAATTATAAAATAGATAATTATAAACTTATCTAAATAATGAAGGAGCAGCAAAAAATTGAAATCTGCAATTTTGACCGTAACTTCCACGATTTCTTCGATAATTATTTCGACAGTGATGAAATCTTCTAAATACCTCTTATTTTTCTTTTTATTTCTTCTTCTTTTTCTTTTTCTTCTTATTTTCTTTTTGATTTTTTTATTTTGACTTAAATCTAGAGATTATTTTGTCATTCTACTGTGATTATTGTTTGAAAAATGAGTAGTTTTCTGTTATTTATTAGTGTGACGCCCCCAAATCTAGGCCTACACAGTCCAAACTTGAGTCGTCAAAAGACTATAACAAAATTATTACAACAAAGCACAACGTACAACAATACAGTGTATAATAATACACAACTAAGTCTTCACTATTATTGCCACACTATTTTACAACACGTGAAGACTAGGATAGCTATTCCTCGGACTCTCACTCCATCCCCCGGCTAGACCCCGTTACGTTTTCATCTCCTGTTGAAAACAATGGAACAAAAGAAAGGGTGAGCTCAAATAGCCCAGTAAGAAATATCATGACTAAGATAATGACGAATAAATTATCATTAGCCTTCAACAGTTGAGTTCTTGATAGAATACAATAGACTACAAGGTTTATATCAAAAACTGTAGTTAAATTCTTAAACAACGTTCAGATCAATAATAGCAGCGGAATGAGCAATCTATTAGAAGAATAATGCAGACCATAATGTCCACTCGCTTCTCTTTTTAGTAAAAACATCATCAACTTTTATCATCTGAAATACCATTAGTCATGATAATAAAAATTCACAGTTCCTGGTCATAATCATGCAAATCAACAGTTCATCTTTGCACTACGGGCCAAAGATATTCAATAAAGCACCAACGGTCATGATTATACCAGATTCAGCCTTTGGTCATAATCATACCAACCAACAGTTCATCTTTGCATTACGGGCCAAAGAGAACATTCACCACGTGCCATAAAAGACACCGAACAGATGTATCGCCTTTAACCTAGTATATCGCCTTTAACCTATCATCTATTCAACAATTATATCACATCTGTGCCCCCGGCCACAGATATTCACAACAACTTGATTCTTGATGATTAATACAAATAACAGTGATACAAATGATGAACAGAAGAACAGGATAAACAATAAGTATCGGAAGTTTACTTTGTGCAGATTCAAATAATGTCCAAATTGCCAACATGATGTGGAGTGAAATTTAAAAATGATATTCAAGATCCACAGTTCAGAATAACGATTATAGTTCAACAGAAAGGTTCAGAAAATAGGAAGGTTCGGTTGAAATAATGAAGTTCAACTATTATGGAACATATAATATTTTCAGGAATTATAGAAACAATAGTTCCATAATAAGTTTCGATTTAGGTGCATGGAAGAAAATAATATCTCTTACCGTAGCAGGTTTGATTAACAGAAGGTGAAGAGAATTAATATCCCTTACCATAGTAAGTTTGAATAATGGAAGATGAAAAAGATGGTATCCCTTATGAGTATAAAGGAAAATGATATCACTTACGAATATGGAATAAAAGTGTCATGTGATAATTCGTGTAGACAAATTATTTCCACACGAGACAAATAAAAAGGGTTATTCACCAACAGGCGGTAATCCGCGCCGTAAGGTTATTCCCATCAATTTGAATACGAATAGTTATTCACCAAACAGACGATAATCTGCGCCGTAAGGTTATTCCCATCAATTTGAATACGAAGAGTTATTCACCAAACAGGCGATAATCTGCACCGTAAGGTTATTCTCAAAGATTAATAAGGAATGAATACAAAAGGTTATTCACCAACAGGCGGTAAACCGCGCCGTAAGGTTATTCCCACAATTTAATACATGGAAATAAATGGCACAAGAAAGAAACGATATTATTTTCGAGAATCAAAGAATGATAATCCCTTCAAGTAAGAAAGAAAATAATATCTATTTATGATGATGCAAAGAATGATACCCCTTACCTTAACACGTGACTGGATATTGATTTAAATGAGGTTGATCAACCTATATATTTATAATAAAATTAGTAATTACAATATATAAATTTCAAAGTGTATGATGACTCGTATAATATGAACTATCAAAATTATATATATTTAACATAATTTTTGTAGTATAATATAACTACTTTAAAATAGTTTTTAAAATAATATTCCAAAATAAATCTTCCAAATAAAGTTTTTAAAAATGAATCTTCTCAAAGAAGAGTCTTCTAAGGGAAGATTTGTGAATAGCGTGAAAAATAGGAATTTATGAAATTACTACTCTTTAATAAAAGACTTACTTGAAAAATTCCTGCACTCCTTTTGGCTTTCAAACACTCAAAATAATCTTATTATTCTCAGAGAAAACTCATAAAATTCTTATAGAAAAATTTTATGTTTTAGGTGTGATTTTTCTATTCAGCTGAGCAAACTATTTATAGGAGAAATAAGGGCACTATGCGCGGTAGGTGAGCACTGGCGTGCTGCACGCCAGTGCTGAAAATTTTCAGCACGCAGCCGCTGGCTGCTTTTCCTTCCTGCACATTTTTGTGCAAATTTTTTTCAAGTGGGTCCTACAGGGGCCCACATGTTACTATTCACGTTACTATTTCAAATAGTAAAATTAATATTTATTTATTTATTTATTTATTCTTCCTGTGGGTCCAACATATAAAATAATGCTACAACAATAATTCAACAATAATGTAATAAACACGTTACAGATTATTATTAATTTAATAATATAAATTACAGTATATTCGTTACTGTGACAATTATTAGGTTCAATAATTTTAAAAACAGTGCAGCAACAATTATTGACTCAATGATATAAAATACAGTGTAATGATAATTATTGAATCAATAATGCAAAATACTGTGTAATAACAATTATTGAATTGATAACATAAAATATTATGCAGTGACAATTATTGATGAAATGATGCGCAACAGTTACGGTGTCAATTATCAGACCAATAATACGAGACACTGTGCAATACCGTGTGCTACAGAAAAATACTATAAATTACCGTATGCTACTATTCTTTTATCACCGGTATTTTAACAGTTAACATCGTTGACTATTTTTATATAAAAAGGTTACTTCTGTCGTTTTCTATATCCGACAAATATTCCGTTGTGGGGTCCACCAATAATTAGTTATTTCGGCGCCGTCGTACGGCTCGAATATTCCCCGACAAAACGAATATTCCCCGACAAAGCGAATATTGTCCGACAAAATAAAATTTGCACATAACATCCTTAACTTTCAATTTCGTCAATTTAACCACTTACTGTTTCATGAAAAAAATATATATGAAGAAAAATTAAATTTTATATTTCATAAAATTCGGGGTCTTACAATTAGAGTAAATCATAAATTAATGATTAATTTAGGAGAATATCAATGAGTACTTTTACACTTATCCACAAAGTTTACTTGCAGAAAAGACAAAGGAGTTCACTATATTCATCTTAATAATTAAAAGTTAAGCCACACTTTTTTATCTATTCTGTAGGTAAGTATATCAGATAAGATTTGTGAGTAAGTTTAAAAATTTTCAAAATAAAGATAAAAGGGGAGAAAGAGACGAAAGAGAGGAGTTAAATTTTTATTGAGTTAAAATCGAGTTAACTCGGTTGAGTCGTGAAAATAAATAAATAAAATTTTGAGTTGCCGAGTTAACTCATCTATTAGAATGAGTTAACTCATTTTAATTGGTGAGTTAACTCGAATCATCAAATCAAATTTATTTCAAAATTGATTTCAATTTATCTCTTTTTCTACTTTTATATATACAAGTTTGATAGTCTGTGCGAGGCACAAGTTAGTTTGTATAACTTTTTTTTATAAATATTTAATAATTTGGTTTAACATATTCTACTACAATTAATTCATGACTAATGAAATTGACTCGAAAAATTAAATTGTGAATCATCTCTCGCATTATTTAATCAAGTAATAATTTTACTGTAATATCTAAAAGAATATATATACATACTTATTCCAATATTAATTGTATAGTGATTACCGACTCTATAACATCAATTTCTTGAATAACATGAGTTGAGAGGAGCCTGTAAAACACTGATCAATTCTTCATCTGTTGGTAGAATTCGAAAGTCAATTGGCATTGACATTTCGGTGACCGTCCCACAACTAGTAATACCCATTTGCATATATATAATACTTATTTTAATATTAATGGTATATGTTGAGCTGAGAGGAGTCTGTTAAGTATCTTATTAGTGGGATAATAATTGATATTTGACTTTTATCTTTAGACGGAAGGAGTAATATTTATACAGTTTAATGACTTATCGAAAGAAGAGTTTTTTTTTAGAAAAAAAAAAGAGTTTGAAAAGAATGACTCTTCAAAAGAGAGTTTTATAAGAGAAACATAGTTCTTTTTTTGAGGGAAGAAAAAGAAAAGAATGACTATTCGAAGAGTTTTATAAAAAAAAGAAAAATTTCAAAAGAATGACCTTTCGACGAATCCAATTTAAATTAAGACAAAATTAATAAATTAATAAAATTAACTCAAAATAATTAAATTTGACATCGTTTCTGATGTAAATATTACTATTGATCGATAAGAATAGATAGAGTCAGGTCCATCTACCCCAAATTACGAGTACTTGCACAGAGTCCCCCACCAAACACACACAAAATTATATACCAGGGGAGGAGAAAGAAACGAGAGCTTATCATCTTCATCCTCTGTCTCAAACCACACACTAAAAAATGGATTCCAAATCCCAGACACCAGAAAACCCAGAACCCCAAACTCAATCAGAAGACCAAAACCATCTTGCCATTGCCCCTACTGCCTCAATCTCACTTTCTCTCTCCACAATTCTGCCAACCCATTTTATTCTCCCACCTAAAATCTCTACCCTTTTCTCATCTCACCCAAACAAAGTCAAAATTCCCACCCAAATCTCAGCTCTCTATAACCTCTCTCTTTCCTCCTCGTCTCCCGCCCCGCAAAAACTATTCTTTAAGTCCACCATCTCCTCAAACCCTCTTCAAAACACTCTTTCTTTAAACCCTCGCCGCCCTTCTGATCCCTCAAACGCCGCTGGACTTCGCCGAGCTTCTATTGTTTGGTTCCGAAATGATCTTCGAGTCAATGATAACGAGTGTCTCACTTCCGCCAACAATGAATCCATGTCTGTTCTTCCAGTTTACTGCTTTGACCCAAGAGATTATGGGAAATCTACTTCCGGGTTTGATAAGACAGGCCCATATCGTGCCACATTCTTGATTGAATCTGTTTCAAACTTGAGGAAGAGTCTTCAGGCAAAAGGGTCAGACCTTGTGGTGAGAATTGGCAAGCCCGAATCAGTTTTAGTCGAATTGGCGAAGGCTGTTGGGGCTGAAGCAGTTTATTCTCATAGAGAGGTTTCTCATGATGAGGTTAAAGCTGAGGAGAAAATTGAGGCTGCAATGAAAGATGAAGGCTTGGAGGTTAAGTACTTTTGGGGAAGTACTTTGTATCATGTTGATGACTTGCCCTTTAAATTGGAGGAAATGCCTAGTAACTATGGTGGGTTTAGGGAGAAAGTTCAAGGTTTGGAGGTTAGGAAGACGATTGCAGCATTGGATCAGTTGAGGGGTTTGCCTAGTACAGGGGACGTGGAGCCTGGGGAGGTTCCATCTTTGGTTGATTTGGGTCTTTACCCAGCTGCGACAATGGGGCAGGTTTGATTTTGTTTGCTAAATTATATATGACTTGATTCATAGCTTTATATGCTGTTGAGCTTTTATCTACTGACTTTTTTCTGGGTGTTTGTTGGTTTTGGAAATTAATGTGTATTCGAGTTGATATAATCATTTAACCTCCATTTGAGTTAAGGGAGCATCTTTCCTTTTATAAGTTAAATAAGAAAGACAAAGTCTACTGGGCCCAAATATTGGTACCAAACTATCGACTAGTTTCAAGGGATGCGGTTGTTTAGTTCAACTATTTACAATGTGGCTGCAGAAAATCAGTTTATGGGTCCATACATGTTTAATTAACCAGAAAATGACTTGTGTTCTCAGCTCTATTAGTTGTTTTCCCTGAATATGTTTACCTTGAAACTTATGGAGCTTTATACTTTGATAGTTGTTATCTAGATGGTTATTAAATAGTTTTCAGTGTGTAGTATTTCTTATTTGACTCTTCTGCAGATGTCTAAACATGTTCTTGATTTTGTTTTATTCTTTACTGCAAAAGGAAGGATACGTAGTGAATTTGTATATTGCTACGTGGAACTTAAAGGATAGGGAAAACACTAGGGATTTTATCTGATTTCAAGTCTGAAAAATAAGTATCTGAACTTTGATAAGTTGTGTGATTTTTGTGAGTGTCGAATCCCCAAATATACCTATTTATTTCATTCTTTTCGTGTAACTCCTTCAATTGTTTATAAAGAGGGAGGTTTGGTAAACAAGATTATGGATATCAGTGATGACACTATAAATTCACCAGAAAGTTAGCTTTTTGGCATTATAAAGTTGGGTAAGGCTAGTGATGTGCAAACGAGCCTAAAACGTTGGATGCGGTAAACCTATTTTGGCAGAGTTTTCCTTATGTTTTTCTTACGTTGAGTCATGAATGAGTTTGTAAACTTATGGGAGAGTATCATCTCCAACTCTCTCTCTCTCTATCTTCAGCTCTAATGTATCCTCTCCTTGCTCTCCAAATTTTTGACATCACTGCACATTGCTGCCTACATTACCTCTTCCCCACCATCACCATCACAAACCAACTACCTCTCCCTCTCTCTCTCTCTCTCTCTCTCTCTCTATATATATATATATATATATATATATATATTGTCCCCTTCCAGGCTTCCACCATCTAATGTCGTGATCGGCCTTTTGTAGATGTACTCAAAGATCAAGTTTTTTTTAGGTAAGAATGGCATACACGCTCATATATACATAATACACATATTCAACTGAACACACAGACGTAAAGTTTCTATAAACATTGTCTTTACATGTGTGGTTGCACCAGACTGGACCTCTTAATTTGCAGCTTCATTTTTGATTGGTAGCTATAAAATAGTTTTTAATAAATAATATATATCTAAGTATCTATCCCTCTATAGTCGACACACGTGCTAATGGTTTCAATTGAAAGGTTGAGTCAGCAAGGGAGGACATCTGGTGTCTGAGAGAGAGTAAAGAGAAGATGCTATCCAGAAGTGTACAAATTCATGTAATGCAAGGAAACAAAAACAGAAAGAGAACTCCGTCACAATGATTTACAATCACAAAATAATTTTATTTGCATCCAGTGATTTAGCACCCGTTATCATATGGGAACGGACTTTCTATAGCCTTAACCCAAAAAGTTCCTTAATTCAAACATATTGAAACAGGAAAAGCATGAGAATGGGAAGAAAGGCAAGCTTTCTCTTACACTACTTTTTGATTAGACCATAACCCTTAAAGTTGAAGGCAAGGCCTTGGGTAAGTCTACACTGTTTAATAGTCTTCTATACAAAGCCAAATGATGAAGACAGAAAGGGCCAGAGTAGTGGAAAACCCACTTTACTACACCCTTTTGGCGGGATTTTATTACTGATAGAAATACAACTGAAAACTATACCTTTAATGAGACTGGAGCTTTAAAATAATTGTTCAGTCATAAGTCATAACTGAACTTTGGTCTTACATTTGTTGGATGCATAATCTGGTTAGAAGAGTAATCAGGCAGTCTCAGAGCACACCCAAGCAGGAGGTTTACATAGTCCAACTGCGAGCCTATTTAAGCATGTGAAATAAGCGAGAGAAGTTTCACTATTAAGGTGACAAATACAAGAATTCTTGCATATCCTAGCTCCTGAACGTCTGTACAATGAGTTATCCAACTGTTCTATTTTAATATGACCATAATATGCTGGAATCCATGATACAAGAGGAAGAACTCCCTATACTACCAAAATTAATTTATGTAGCTAGTTTGGTCACTTAAAGCAACTGAACCTTGGGCATGGCCCATGAAACAACTGCTGACAGGACCTAATGTGAAGTGATAGCAATCATCAATTGGTAAGAACTGGTTAGACCGACTAACATCATCGGCGAGAGAGCTGGGATTAGTTATCCGGAGAGGCCCAAACTGTAGCAATTTCTACTATTTTACTTTGGACTATTAACATACCATCTATTCAATTTTTTTTTTGTTTCACGTCCACATGCTTAGGTGCCTATGGTTGAGATGTTTGGTTTTCTGACATATAGTTCAACTACGTGTTGATAATATTATTAGTTTATTACTGATATTTTTAAAAGAACAGAAGATTTCCAACTTCAGGACACCAATATGATACAGCTGTTTGTTGATAGGATGGGAAACCAGCTGCTAATGCTTCCCTGGTGGGAGGGGAGACTGAAGCATTGCAGAGGCTTAAAAAATTTGCCGCTGAATGCCAAGCACAACCTCGCAAGGGAAGCAAGGATGGTAGTAATGACAGCATATATGGAGCAAACTTTTCCTGCAGAATCTCACCGTGGCTGGCTATGGGATGCCTTTCTCCACGTTCCATGTTTGATGAGCTGAAGAAGTCTGCTTCCAGGTATCCTTAGATTTAGATTTCTCTTCCCTGTGAACAATGTTTAAAGGCAATGTGGCTATCCAACATGACCTCACTTAGGATTCTATGATGTGATCTACAGAACAATTTCTGCTTCCTCAAATCAGAAAGATGGTGGTAGTGGCTCATCTGATACTGGGATGAATTGGTTGATGTATGAGCTGCTGTGGAGGGATTTCTTCAGGTAATTTGATGAAGCATACCCATCTCAGTAGGATTTTTGATCCATATATCAACCCAGATATACATTTTTGCTAGTCTTGATTCCACGTTTCCATTTTATAATTCTTTCTACCAGAAAATTCGTCTCTCGATCCTAGTCTTATTAGTAGGCTCCAGTGAGTTGTGCCTTTGTCCATTATAATTGTACAGTGAGTCGTGCATATTTCATTGCAACCACTCCATTAATAGTTTCATTTTCTGTTGTTTTAGATTCATCACCAAGAAATATAGTTCCGCAAAACAACAAAATGCTGCTCCAGTAACAGCTTGTACTGGTGCCCTTGCTTGAGGAAGGAATTTGTGTTTAAGGTGAAAATACAATGGGGGTATATTGCTTCTTTTCTCTATGATTATCCAAGCTGTAGCTGTTACTCTTTTATGTGTAGAATTTTTTGTCAGTGTAAAGCTGTTTCTTGGACATTTACTCACTGCCAAAGCAAGTGTTGAAAGTGGAACCTCTTGAACATTTTGGTTTTAAGACGTCTTCTGTAACAAATTCTTTTAGTTCTGCTTCTCTTGGATTGGTAAAGCTTTATGCTGTTTGAAGTACGTTTAGAAAAAATACAATCTTTCTGTAGACCCCCATTGGTGTAATTAATTATATTTCCCCTTGTACAAACAAAGCAACAACAGGATATGGTGAAATCAGTGGCCCCTGTTGGAAATTATTAAATTTCAATGACTGCTCATTTTTTAACCTACGGATTAGATATTAAATCATAAAAAAAAAAAAGTAAAGTTAAACACTGATAAATAAAGAGGTCTTAATGTTACGATTTGATTGTAGAGATTTATTTTAATGGAATGAATGTATTCGATAATTTTATCATTATATCATGCCGCCTATCAACATCAACAATTAAATATATACTTGAGAATTGAGATGGTTAAAAATTATATTAAATATATACTTGAGAATTGAGATGGTTAAAAATTATTTCATTCTTTCTTTTCATTCCTTTCGTTTTAAGACGTAACATAAGACTATGTAATGTCTAGATGTGTTATTTGTACAAGTTAAAAGCTGTGTTAATACAAAGATTTGTTAAGCTGTGTTAATACAAAGATTTTCAAGTTAACAACCAAGTCGAGGAAAAGGAACAGTATTAGATGCATATTTTTTGTTAATTAGATACATATTTGACTTCCCTGAAAATTTTAAACATTCCTTCATTAAGGGTCAGTGCCACAACAAATCATTCCTTCATCAGGGTTCAGTGACGCAACAAATCATTTTGTGTTCAAATAAGTGACATTTAACCATTAAGAAATAATAGTGCATATGCACCCTTGATATTAATTTTTTTAGGGGGAAAATGGAACCCTAGATGATGCCAGAAACTTTGAGGGATGACACTGCAACAAAAATAACCCAAAGCAACATGAAATAAACACTGGTAACCCAAGCCCAAATTCTTGGTCCTCCAAGCTCAGCACCCAAAGTTAGACGCCTAAAAACCAGAACTACAATACAACCAACAGAAGTAGAAAAGAAAACAAGCAAAGAGAAACTGAGTCCATCCGCATTCTGGATCTGCAGCGGTTTCCTGTATGCTATGAAGTTGTATAATGTGTTAATGAGCCATGGAACACCAATGCCCACATAAATATTCACCGAGTTGCTACATAAACAAAGAAAAACAGAGAACACAAGGATATCAATTCATCTTTTTTCACCGAGTACATCAATACTTTACAAGACCAAAATTCGTTGGTCAACCAAACTCCAATGAATTAGAATACCAAGTGCGTAGTTCATAAACTTCAAATGGTGGGTTAAAACCTTTTCCTCTTCTTTGTAGTTAGATTCAAATATGGAAAGCAAGAATGTGAGCTGAGCTAGCAGCACAGATCACTTGGCTTCATTTGATGAGATGAAATTTCTTGAAGGATATTTTCAACACTCAACTTTTCTCTTTATGAATATCAACAACATTTAAGACTTGCAAGCTTTAAATATGAAAAACAAGTGTGTGTGTATCTAATTATATATATATATATATTTAGGGTAGGAGTAAGACTTCTAACCAATGATTACACAGAAGCTTAACTAGAACAGCTGTTCATATGCAATTGACATAAACTCTAATGGGTGTATAAAGGAAAAATAATTAGAGTTGAACGTGTTATATTTTGGGAAGAGAAAGAACATGCTTGTGTTGGATTGGATTGAGGATTTGGCCTTACAATAACTGACTGGAGAAAAATTAATTGTATACTGAACTGCATCGGTACTGGTGGGTGTCTTTTGGAAATATGAATCTTTAAAACTACTAAAATCATCTATTTGTTCAAAACTTTGTTTCTAAATAAACTTGAAGAATTTGAGACTATTATTTCTTCTTTATTACTCCACATAACAGCTAGGCAGAAAATTAATTAACATTGACAGCATCAATCCTTTTCTTTGGTAAGCTACAAAAATATCTGATCAATGAGGAATCATTCAGAAAAACCAAAAACAATGTCTTGAATATCATAATATTCAAGGCCATAATCAAGTTTGAAGTTTGTGGGTGGAACCTGCAAGTAATGTTTGCAATGGCAGAGTCTGCTGTTTTTTGACGTTCTGCAGCAATCTTGCTTGCCACCAAATCTGGCCACGAAGTTCCACTTGCCAATGCAGTAAATGAGATGACATAAGCATCTATTCCTGCAGGAGAACAGAGCAAGGAAATGGAATAATGCCACCAGCCGAAGCTTTAGGTAAACTAATAACAAAAAAGTGAAAAGTAGGACTTAATTTTCAGTCAGGAAGAAAACCTGTGACACAGCTTATTAGATCGGTGAGCTTTGTGACAATGTACGCTATCCCACTGATGAAAAGTAGAGAGCAAATGAAGGCAACCCACCCATGAGCAATCTGATAGGGAGGCACAAGAGCAAACAGAAGCCTCCATGGTGCAAGAAGTGACTGCCAAAAAATTCTTGAAATACGCAGGTATATGTTACTCAATTTTCTCGATGCGGTGCTTTCCAACTGTTTCAGGAAGAAGAAACAATTCAATGCATAATTGAATTCTTCTCTTTGAAGAGAATTAAAACTAAATGTGTTCAAAAGGAGTTCCACTAGTTGCATGTAAATTTCAGATAATATTGAACCCATGAAGCCACTAAATCTTGCTTCCACGACGAAGTGCTTATAAAACTATATTTAAAAGTTAATTTAATTTGAACACCTCTTGTCGCGAAAGGCAACAAATGGTACCAAATACATATACCAGAAGTCAATCTCAGTGAGAAGGTTCCAGTTCCATGAAATTAGGAATAAAGTAACAAGGAAATCTTAACCGTTTAGTTTAGTTTACTGTTTGCATGAGCTGTACAAGATATACAATGGTTCTCGGAAGAAGAGAAGGACAAAGCTATCCTTCTTAACTCTCACTGAGAGGTTTTATATATAAAATACAAGTTCTTAATTATAAATATAAATCACTAGAAAATTCAACCATCACATGAAGAAATTTTGAGGGGTAGAACATATAAAAGTACAGAAGACTATGAATTCAGATTGTGAAGAAAAAAAGTCTTGAATAAGTAATAAGATGCTTCATAGTGGTTCAATAGCTTTAAATTGATAAGTGGATTTTATATCTATTAAATGATTATCTTTTAACTTAATAATTTGTGAATCTTCGTGTGTTTTAGTTGGTATTTGTGTGTTTTTATTCTTGTTTAATAGGATTTGGGTTTTTATTATATTTTATGTGTTTTTAATGTCATTTTTGTAGGAAAAAGAAAAGGAGGGGCAAAATCGTAATATGCAGCGCTGCAATATTTTTGGCTCTCGGATGGACAGCACCAGGGCGCTGGTGCACGATCAGCCCGGAATTGGAATAAGTTTGATTTAAAGATTGAATTGATATAAAATTATTGTTTGGAAAATATTATATATAATTCGCTGTGGGTTCGACACTCTATTTATCACTATATTACTTGTTGATCACGTAAGTTCGCGAACCAATTCTGGGCTGATCGTGCACCAGCTCCCAAACGCCGTCTTTCCAAGAGCCAAAAATATTGCAACGTTGCATATTACGATTTTGCCCCTCCTTTGTTTTTTCCTACAAAATAACATTAAAAACACAAAATATAATAAAACCCCAAATCCTATTAAACAAGAATAAAAACACATCAATACCAACTAAAACACTCGAAGATTCACAAATTATTAAGTTAAAAGATAATCAATTAATAGATATAAAATCCACTTATCATAAATCTATGAGTAATGTTAGGGGTTTCAAATTTTTGGTTTGACATTGAATATATTAATGATAATTTATTGCATAGTCAATCACATGAGATCTACCCAACCAATATTATGGTGACACATCATTTGAGACACTTGTTGAGACAAAAAATTTGAGAACCCTGTCTCTAAATCCATTAAACATCCAAAAACTTCTATTTCAAAAAACAGTCATTTGTAAGCAACAAGATTTAAAATTATATACACAAAGCTCAAGTTAACTACAAAGATGGTAGTATTTCACAGCATAAACTCCACTTAAAAACACATTTACTTTTTTTACTAAAATTATCACACAACAATTGTGTTACTCATCACATGTTTGTTTTTGTTACTCCATTTTGTGTTTTACATGTCACTGAAGTTTGTATCTGAAAGGATCTCCAACATTGGTTCACATGTTGGTTTCAAGAATATTTTAATCAGGGAAGAATATACTATAACCCTGAACAAAGACTTCCCAATTTCTATTTTCTGTCATGGTAATAAAAAGAAAACTTCAACTCGAGAGCACAAGTACACAAGTCCGTAATAATCTTAAGTAGTCTTCTGTTTCGTTACATAAAACTTGAAACTTGTACAAAATAAATTCCAGATCCCATATTATAGTTGCTAAGTCTATGGTAGAACACATGGACACACTCACACAGAAGGAGAAAGATCAATAAAACACACACTTCAGTGGTTAGAGACTATTCATTTAATATGATATACTCCCTCCGTTCCAAAATTAGAGATACATTTTCTTTTTTGTCCATTCTATCTCTACATTTATATTCTTAGATTATAAAGTGAAATGAAGTTCCTAACATGCCATTACTTTTAACCATAGTAGATTGAGTACCATCATGCCATTGCCGCCACTACGATATTTCTAGCTAATGTTAAGGATAAGTTTGGAATATAAAGTTTTCCTTAAAAGTCAATGTATTAAAAATATATCTCTTATTTTAGAACGGAAGGGTGTATGATAAAATCATTCAACATAGAGAGCACAAAATGTAGTACCATAAGAGCATCCATAAATTGCTGCTTCCAAATGGAGAGAACATGTGATTCTTCAAACCTCAAATCTCTGCTACCATGTTCAAGGGAGGATTCAGCTAAATCACTTCCAAGTACCTTTTTATACACAGGACCTGCAAGTTATACTAAGCTAAAGAGATATGTAGCTCAAAACAATATTTGAGGGATACTTGGGTATATAATCTAGCAATACAGCAAAACTGTAAGATTCTTAATCTTCCTCTATTTCCCAAGGATTCTAAAGGTATTAAGAAACTACGGCATATACTATACTAGAATATATAAAGCTTTCTAAAACTTGAGTCCAGGATATCCATAATGAATAATGCAAAAATAAAGTTCGGTCACTGCCTTCTAGCTCTTCAACCTGGCAAGATGTTTTAGTAAGTCTTTGCATCTTTACAAAGTTGTGATGGATCATGTATCAATTAATTCCAAATTTAGACTAACTTGGCGATTGTCAACCAATGTAATTTCATGTATATCTTTAGTTACATAATTTCTCCTTGCCTCACCACTCTCTGCCACAAGAAAATTAACACCTGCACGTAATGTGGCATCATGATCCTTATGTAGTGTGCCTTTATCATGTGCGATATAGATGGTCTTCAAGGAAACACAACAGGTTTATTAACACTCAGCAGTCTTTGGCTATTTTCTTGTAGAATTCGGGTATGATTTATATCCTTATTTCTTCATAGCTTTCTATTACCTCCAAGTTAATGGTCCTGATTCTTTCTAAAAGTGCATTTCATCACCCTTCCCAAATTTTCAGTTATTCATCCCGCTTTCTAGTTTTTGGGATTAAAATTTTTAGATATAGTTCTTTTTATACTCTGATAATGTTGCTACCAACTCAGAAGTCCATGTAAGAAGGTGCCACTGATATGAATACACTTTTTGTCATCATTTCCCAGTTTACTTCTTCCTTTTTCCTATGACCTATATGGTTTTGGCTGAGTCATCATCCACCATCTCTTTTAATCTTCTCTACCTTCCTATTTAATTCCCTGGCACATTCTCCTAACATTCAGATATTATTCCTGAAACACCTCATTTTAATAGTTAAGGCATAGCAGAGAGTTACCTGTCCCATTCACTGAATGGATGGAAAATATATCAACAATGCCTTGGCTTTCATCTTCATCGACTTGAAGTATTTCAGAGTACTCATCATCAATATTGTTGTTATCTTTGAATGAATTAGCCTCCTCTGGCACCCATTCCTCTGGCCTTCCTGTTCTTTCTCTGAGAAATTACATCATCATAAGCACGAAGAATGTTAACTGTCAATCTTTCAACTGGAACTACACTTTTCATCTGGGAGAACTGAAACATATACACAAACAAAAAAATTTAAGATATGGAAAATGAAAAACATACAGAGGAATGGAAAAATAGGGCCAACGCTTGTCTTGCGCATAAGCATGTATCAGCAATAACCCATACTGCAGGACTGTTAACAAGGCCTCCCACAGGGTGACAACATTTGGAGTCCACACCTGAAAATTCAATAAAACCTTTTCATCACCAAGTTCTTGTTACTTGCACACCAGAGTCAATGGCTAGATATCTGTGCTATGTCATTAACGGGATTTTATACTTTGGAAATGAATGATATAAGAGAAGGGAACTGCAATCTCTGAGGTAAGAATACAGTGTACCCATTCGACAGACCCATAAACTACTTTTCTATGAAGGTTCAAACTGGTAAATCTATCTTCACATTACTCTTATATATGCATGTACTAGCATCAAAACATAATTGACAGCAATCAGAAGTATTCATGTGGCCTGTTGGCCACACATTCAAGAATGTTTGAAGTATTTGTAGAAATATCATTTTAAATTTTCTCAGACCTCAGCATAGTTTTCTGAAGCAATAAATGGAATATGTAAGATTCATGCACTACCCATCATGTATTCTGTGCTTTTAAAAGTAAATGTCTTCTATAAACCAGGGTCAAGGAATTTAAAGGAAGTAAACTGATTATTATATCATTCATATATGTTATTGCATATCACATATATGATTAGTTCCAAGTATCACATATTGCTTTGTGACTAACAGACATTTTGTGCATATTGTAAGAGATATATGTAACAACAATGGCCATCGGTAAATACTACATTAGTGGAAGAATATAAAAGGTGTGTATCAAAATTCAAAATATCAAAAGAAGAATAAATGTAGCATGCAAGTGAAGTTTGAGTTGACGAGAAATGGCCAGAAGCAAAAAAGTATAAAATAATTTGTTTAACTGGATCAATTTACCATTTTCTGCATCATGTACAACATGTATATCTGAATAAATTATCACGCCAAAGTTGAAATCAAAAGACCAAACTGATGTGTTTATCCCTAAGACTGTGTTCATCTTTAGGCTATGAAAACTAAAGGAGCTCTTGAACTGAATTCCTATTAAACATGCATGCAAAACCAAAAACTATTCCAAAATCCTATTAAACATGCAACAGATACCAAAAGAATACAATCTATGTGAATATGAGTTATAAAATTTAAGGATTTGAAGTCCAGAAAAAAAAGTTCCATACTTATTGCCGAAACCATCTTTTCATATTTTATATTCTTCAGAAAAACATGTTCAGACCAAAGAAAAAAATGATGAAACACAGTAGCATATTACCTCTAGGATAATGTATAACCAAAAATAAGCCCAGAAAGACCAAAAGAGCTCTACAAGCCAAACTCCTAAATCTGATATCTTTTTCAATTCTCCAGCTTTAGGAACCACAACACATACAGCGTGAATAGGAAATAGGTCGAATGCAGCAGAACCAACAAGTGTCCCAGGGCCCAGCCCTATTGTACAAGTAGAGGTTAGAAAATTTTAAGGTTATCCAAATCAAAAAAAAAATTAAAGCCCTGAATTCATTTTTTGGGAATTCAAGGCAACCAAAAGCAGTTAGAGAAAAAAAAATCCAAACATTTCCTGATCAGAAACGAGAACAAATTGTCTGATCATAGATCAATATCAAACTATTTCATGATAACAGGATCTCGTTTTGCAGTGGGATCAATACAACAAAATTTATTAGCTAAAGAAAATGAAAAGAAATCAATTTCCACATAAGCTTAGAATTTTAGTCAATAAACCAACATATACCCTGGAGCAAATGAGATTAAAATATCCACATGCAAGCATATAGAAATTTTGAGAGGAAAGAGAGAGTGTGGTGATTTTCAGCAATTTCCCAAATAGATATCTTAGCAAAAAGGTGATAAAAACAGGTTCTCTATTCAAATTAGATCACAAACAAATAACATCAAGAGTCGGCTAAACTAGGATTTACATCATCAACCTTCAATTTTGTTTTAATTATCTTAACTTGTCAAATTTAATGTAAGCTGAGAAATTCTCTCAACTGCTAAACTTTAACAGAGTTTAACTTTCGTCATGATGCAAGTGTCACTCAATACTTTCTTATTTGAAATACGGAATATTGCTAAATCAATATTAGTGTCTTAGGGAGAAATCGAGAAAGCTCAAGTTTTCCTTCCTTCCCCCCCCCCCCCCCCCCTTCCGTCCATTTTAAAACTCCGAAACACAGTGTTAGGGAAATTGCTTGCTTTGGTTAATTGAAATTGAATATCAAAGAAGAAATATTTTCTCAATCCCCAAATGACAATTTAGATGACCTATATGAAGAGATACTGTATCAATAAGTTGTTCATATCGATCAGAAAACCTGACAAGTGGGTTAACACAACCCTAATAAGACGTAAACATATCAATTAATAACAAGTGCATTATTATTAAAGAAAACCACAATTTACAAATTCATAGACAAGTAACATGGATAAATCTGAAAGTTAGAAAATTTGTGAACATTGGGATAGAAACAAAAGCAAGTTCGAATCATGATCAATTTTAATGAGATATGAAAGGTACATATCATATATTGCATTCACAAATGTATAGAAAATAGAGAACTCCCTTAGTGCCACTGCCAGTTCAAAATGACCCCTTCTTCTTGGTTGTTTTCAACATGGAATTTAAGATGTGCCGGATACATTTATATATCTTTAGTCTAATTGAAATTATAATATATAGATATACTTAGAATATCAAATAATATACAAAATGTAATGTATATATGTTTTTTTTGGCATGACTTCAAATACGTGGCAAGAAAAACCAAACAATGGACCTCATCTAAATTGGGACGGGGGAAGATGTGATGGACCACAGTTTTCTATATTAAAAAAATCAATAATTACTAATTCAACAAGCTAAGCAACAGAGTTTTCTACTATATTCATTATTTTTTAGAGAAATTATGTTAATCTCTTGGACTCTTACATTTAGACACACACAGACACAAGAGGGGGTAATATGAAGCAAACCTCCAGCAGACAAGTTCCCAAGATTTCGTATCGCATCAATAGTAGCTAGAGAGATTTGGGGGAAACTAGTCCCAAATGCCAGCAAGCTAATGTCTGCAATTGTGTAATTCCAAACCTTTTCATATTTCACGATTTCAGTTTTTGTGATAGGATCTATGTCGATCACCTTTCGAGTTTGCTTAACAACATTTTCCATAGACCGGAAAAATCGAACAGTTATAGCTGACAATCCAATGAAACAGTAAGCGAGAGCAAGTAAATACAGGAATGCCCTAAACCCATCTGCAAGGGCAGCTTCACTATAGAAAAGAAAGTAGGATTTGCATGTTTCACGCACAAAAATATTAGAAACTCTATGTATGATTTCGGCCGTATCATTATGCCCAGAAGCCATCTTAAGCAGTTGGAATCTCACAGCTCAGACATGATACTTTTGTGACTCTTGCGAAGCAACAACGTCCTGCAAGAAGTTAATATCAGCATCAACATCAGAGGATCAAGGATAAGTGATTTATCATATTCACTAAGGCATTAACCCAAAGCATTCCAAAAAGTACGAATCTTTTCTATAATATAGAATTTTCCTCTTGCTTTTTTTTTTCCTTTAATGATGGGGGTGGCTGTTGGAAAAAGAGTGGGCAAATGCAATTAAGTAAATGTGATTTCTTATCCATTACAATTTACACAATAGATATTGAACAGAGAGTCATTATGGCCTACAGATGAAAACGAAGTTCCCTGCCTCAAGGAATATATGACCAGCCACCAGATAATATATAGTACTGCATTAATCCATGCAACATATTAAAGAATACATTCAGTTCTTTGCCTAACAATTTTAACATGCTTCGCTTGTCCTATATTGTTTCTGGTTATGCAACCATAAACTTCAAACAACTGCTCACAGCATGTGTACTGTAGTTATCCCACATAAGTTATATTTCATTGAAATATCAAAATAATGCTACACAACCTGTTGAAGACTGTCTCATATTTTTCAAGATTTGATTTGATTTTGGATAGATTTGGTCCTTGATTTGGTTCCATGAAATATGAGATTTGATTTTGGATAAATTTGGTCCTTGATTTGGTTCCTTAAATTGTGAGATTTTGTCCCCTTCTCTTGCACTATAAAAGGAAGCATTGGCCTCCCATTTCTACACATCAAGCCAAGAGCTAGCAACTAGAAAGAGAAAGGAACTAGAGAAGATTAGTGAGAGAAAAGGAGAGTGAAAGAGTTCTGAGAGAAATTAAACAGTTAGTTTATTTCTCAATTGAGAGAGTTTGTAATTCTTCATATTATTTTTAGTGAATTTCTGAGATCTCTTCCCGTGGTTTTTTCTAGTTGGGTTTTCACGTAAAATTCTTGTGTGTCATTATTTTTATCTCATATAGTTGTGTGTGTGTGTTATCTTAGTGTTTATTTTGAGCCTAATTTCTCAACAATTGGTATCAAGTGCTTTTGGTTCACGCCATTGGTGTCTAGGAACGATCCGTTTATTAAGAAATCTCGCAGGTCACAAATACAAAGTTGACAAACACAAGTATGTGGTACGATGTTGAACTATTTGATGGAAAGTCAAATTTCAGTATTTGGCAGAGTACGGTCAAAGATGTATTAGTTCAACAAGGATTGACGAAGGCACTAGAAGGGAATAAGAAGAAACCAGCAAATGTGACAGAAGACAAATGGGCAGAACTTGAAGCAAGGATCGTGGCAACAATCAGACTGAGTTTGGCGCCACAAATCAAATATCAGGTTTTGACACAAACCTCTTCGAAAGACTTGTGGGAGAAACTTGAGAAAGTTTACAAGTCGAAGTCTCTGTCAAACCGGTTATATTTGAAGAAGGAATTGTAATGGCTTTGGATGGAAGAAGGGTCAGATTTGACCAATCATATTAATGAGTTTAATAGATTGGTGACCCAGCTTACCAGTATAGATGTGAAGCTGGATGAAGAAGATAAAGCCTTATTGCTTCTTGTCTCTCTACCAGATTCATACTCAACTCTCCAGACTACTCTCCTTGTAGGGAAGGAAAAACTTGCAGTTGATGATGTGATGTTAGCAGTCCTGGACCAAGATAAGTTCAGGGGCACTACTTCCAGAGATCAAGGAGACAGTCTTCTTGCATTTTCAGATAGGCGTGACAGGGGTCCTAATCGGAAGAAGAATTTCGGCAAGAAACGAGGAAGGTCTCAATCGAGATCAGGCAAGAAGGATATATCTCAGGTTGAGTGTTATTATTGCCACGAGTAGGGCCACTTCAAAAATAAGTGTCCATTGTTGAAAAAAGAGAACAAAAAGAAAGATAAGCAGATTGAAAATTCTGCTAATGCTGCTGAAAAAGCGGATGTCTGCAGCGACAGAGAGCTGTACACAGTGGCAGAAAATGAAGCTTCACGAGGTGATCTCTTATCTGTTAAAGACAGTAGCAGCCTTACAGATTGGTACATAGATTTCGGTTGTTCTTTTCATATGTCCCTTCACAGGGATTGGTTTGATACTTTTACATCCTGCAATGGTGGTTCCGTGATATTGGGTAACAATGCAATCTGCAAAGTTACTGGGATAGGCACCATCAAAGTTAAAATGTTTGATGGGGTCGTCAGAACATTGGGTGATGTAAGGTATATTCCAGAATTGAAAAAGAGCTTGCTATCCGTTGGAGTACTTGACTCTATAAGCTGTAGTATCTCAGTTAGAGATGGTGTCATGAAAATTACCAAAGGTTCAATGATAATTATGAAGGGTCAGAAAAAGGGCACCCTTTACAAGTTGATAGGGGACACAGTTACTGGTGGAGCAGCGGTTTCTGTACAGGATAATTCCAACAGTGATTGCACAGAATTATGGCACATGCGACTTGGTCACTTAAGTGAAGGTGGAATGAAAGAATTTCACAAAAGGCAGTTACTGAAAGGTGTTAAAACATGCAGTTTGGAATTTTGCAAGTATTGTTTGTACGGCAAACAACGAAGGGTCAACTTCAAGGCAGGAGCACATACCAGTAAGAATGTACTTGATTATATACATTCAGATGTTTGGGGCCCGATCAAGGATACGTCAATGGGTGGAGCCCATTATTTTGTCAATTTCATAGATGACTACTCCAGAAAAGTGTGGGTGTATTTTATGAAGCAGAAGTCTTAGGTTTTTAGAATCTTTAAGCAGTGGAAAGCTAAAGTGAAAAACCAGACCGGAAATAAACTAAAGTATTTCAGATCAGATAATGACATGGAATACAAGGACAAGTCATTCCTACAGTTCTGCCAGGATGAAGGTATCACCAGGCACTTCTCAGTTAAAAGAACTCCAGAGCAAAATGGAGTTGCAGAGAGGATGAACAGAACTCTATTGGAACGAGCCAGATGTATGAGGTTGAATGCAGGTTTGTCCAAGAATTTCTCGGCCGAGGCAGTCAATACGGCATGTTATCTGATAAATCGATCCCCTTCGGTTGGAATTGATTACAAAATCCCCGAGGAGGTATGGACTGGAAAACCAGTTGATTTTTCTGTAATGAAAATCTTTGGTTGCCTAGCTTATATTCATCTGCCGGTTGAGGAGCGACAGTCCAAACTTGATCCAAGGTCAAAGAAGTGTATTTTCCTTAAATATAAAGATGGAGTCAAGGGATACAGGTTATGGGATCCAGTATCCAAGAAGAAGATTGTTAGTAGAGATGTGGTGTTCAATGAGAAACACATGCTGAACAAATCCGAGAATGAAGAATCTACAACAAATGGGTTGCAGAAACACCTAGTTAAGGTGGAGCTTCCTGAAGAGACAAAAGAAGCTGAAGAGATTGAAGATGACCATCCTTCAGATCCCCAAGAGAGGTCATATAATCTTGTTAGAGATCAGGAAAGGCGAGTCAGCAAACCAGTGCAGAGATATGAGTTTGAAGACATGGTTGCCTTTGGCTTGATTGCAGGTAGTGAAGATCCAACTAGCTATCAGGACGCTATTCAGTCCGAGGATAATGATAAATGAGCGATAGCGATGGCAGAAGAGATGGAGTCTTTACAAAAGAACAAGACTTGGGAGTTAGTTCAACTTCCAAAAGGATTAAAGGCTATAGGATGCAAGTGGGTGTTCAGGAAAAAGGAAGCTCACTCCGATAAAGAAGGTGAAAGATTTAAGGCCAGATTGGTTGCAAGAGGATTCTCTCAGAGAGAAGGAATCGACTACAATGAGATCTTCTCACCAGTTGTGAAACACACGTCGATTCGGTTGATCTTATCTATCGTAGCATCACAGGATATGGAGTTAGAGCAGTTTGATGTGAAAACAGCTTTTTTACATGGTGATTTAGAAGAAAAGATCTACATGAAGCAACCGGAGCGGTTTATTGAACCAGGGAAAGAAGGCTTAGTTTGTAGCTTGAAAAAGTCTCTCTATGGTTTGAAGCAGTCCCCGAGACAGTGGTACATGCGGTTTAATAGCTTCATGGTGGCTCATGGTTACTCTCGTTCTGAGTATGATCCATGTGTGTATTTCAGATCGCTTGATGATGGTTCTTTAGTACTGCTGACGTTATATGTCGATGACATATTGATAGCAGCAAAGAGGATGACAGATATTATTCAGTTGAAGAATTTATTGAGCAGTGAATTTGAAATGAAGGATCTTGGGTCAGCTAAGAAGATCCTAGGTATGGAAATTCACAGAGATCGTCAGGCAGAAAAGTTGTGGTTAACTTAGAAAGGATATGTACAGAAGCTCTTGGAGAGGTTTAACATGCACAATGCTAAACCAGTTAGTACTCCGTTGGCAGCACATTTCAAGTTATCTTCACAATTGGGCCCACGGACAGAGGATGAGGTAGAGTCTATGTCCAAAGTACCGTATGCAAATGCGGTGGATTGTCTCATGTATGTCATGGTATGTACAAGGTCAGCTATCTCACATGCAGTAAGTATAGTTAGCATGTATATGGCAAATCCAGGGAAAAAGCATTTGAATGCTGTTAAATGGTTTTCTTGTTATCTAGCAGGTACAACCAATTATGGTCTTATGTTTGATCGTGATACTGCGAGAAGTGAGGTTACAGGGTTTGTTGATTTGGATTATGCTGGAGACCTAAATTCAAGGAGATCTACGACAGGGTTTGTATACATCTTTTGTGGAGGATGTATATGTTGGAGGTTAGTCTTACAGTCTACAGTAGCATTATTAACAACAGAGGCTGGGTATATGGCATTGACAGAGGCAGGCAAGGAGGCTTTGTGGCTAAAAGGATTAGTTGAAGAACTAGGTTTCAAACAAGGCAGTATCCAGATACAATGTGATAGTCAAAGTGCTATTCATTTAGCAAAGAACCAGGTGTTTCACGCCAGGACCAAACATATAGATGTTCGACATTGCAGTTCGCAAAGTTCACACAAAGGATAATGCTGTAGATATGCTCACAAAATCAGTTACAGCAGAAAAGTTCAAGCATTGCTTGGACTTAGTTCACTTCATCGATTGCTGAGTTCGTAGTGGAGTGTCCAAGGAGAGGGATACATTCACAGGCACGAAGAAGTTCACAATACGTAGTATTTGGAGAATATGAGCCAAGGTGGAGATTGTTGAAGATTGTCTCATATTTTCCAAGATTTGATTTGATTTTGAATAGATTTGGTCCTTGATTTGGTTTCTTAAGTTGTGGGATTTTGTCCCCTTCTCTTGCACTATAAAAGGAAGCATTGGCTTCCCATTTCTACACACCAAGCCAAGAGCTAGCAACTAGAAAGAGAAAGGAACTAGAGAAGCTTAGTGAAAGAAAAGGAGAGTGAAAGAGTTCTGAAAGAAATTAAACAGTTAGTTTATTTCTCAGTTGAGAGAGTTTATAATTCTTCATATTATTTTTAGTGAATTTATGAGATCTCTCCCTGTGGTTTTTCCCAGTTGGGTTTTCACGTAAAATTCTTGTGTGTCATTATTTTTATCTCATACAGTTGTGTGTGTGTTATCTTAGTATTTATTTTGTGAGCCTGATTTTTCAACACAACCAATATAAAGTTATTAGTTAACACCAATGCCGCCTGCTTACATTGCATACAAAGATAAACACGCGTGGTCTTTTGTGAGATAGAGAAAACACATATACTATGGTGAATAATTCATGCTCCCTCCATCCCAAATCGAACTTCCAATTTCATAAGTTGTTAAGAAAGTTTGATAATAATCTAATCAAAGCCCAAGATCGTTACTTGTTTAATAAGATTTGGTAAAGTTGATCTTGGAAGTGGGTTCTCATTTTGGAACACCCAAAATAAGAAGTTGGGACTTTTTGGAAGTCGGAATAAAAATTAGCTTACCCCGACTCTCGTTACAACAGTTTGACCACCCATTTAATAATTCACGTAATGTGTAAGGAATGGGAGAGAATGCAGTCATTTTGGTTACTGTCAATTAAGTAATGTAAAGGGGAGGCCTTTACTCACTTAATTGACAGTAACCAAAATGACTGCATTCTCTCCCATTCCTTACATAATGCAATTCAAAAGGACACGGCAATTGAATCTCCCAACTAATATTGCACGTTACCCAAATCAAGTCGAAACCCAACTACAAAGCTGTTGAACAAAGACCACGGCCTTTGTTTTTTTTCCTCAATTGCTCAAAAACAAATCAGACAACTGATATAGATACAAGTTCTGTTAGGCAACTCAATTCCAAGTTTTTGGAATTGGAATTGAGCGCCAAGCTTTAACTAAGTATCAATTCCATGGAACAGTAGTTTTCTTTCAATTCCAATTACAAAATGTTGCCGAACATAAAAGTTTGTGTAATTAAAGAACACGATTAAGTTCAAGATCTCCATACCTGATAAAGAGAGGAGAGGTACTGCTATCGCCGGATAACAGCCCGTGGCGAGATTGATGAGAGTTAGAATTAATGGACATGCAAATGCTTCTGGGTCTCAGCAGACCCCGAGTTGGGCTTAAAGTCAAAATTTGATTGGACATTTACTGCTCTTGACATATTTTAATTTTTTTTAAAGATTAATTATTTTATATATATATATATATATATATATATATATATATATATATGTGTGTGTGTGTGTGTGTGTGTGTGTGTGTGACTACTTTTATTGTGATTACTTATTGGACAATATATGTTAATTTACCTAAATATAATGAATTGAAAAAATTAGAAATGTTTTACTTTATAAAAAAAGAGCTGAAGAGTAAACTCTGTGATATTCTCTCCGATCACAAAAAGAGTTTTATTTTAAGTTTTTGAAAGAAATTTTAAAATTGATTCAATTCACATAATTTTTAAAAATAATAATATTTTTTTATGTAATTTACAATAATTACGAGTGTATTAATTAAAATTAAATAATTTTGTTAGGAATTTAGACCAATAAGATGAATATTAATTAATTAATACATGATCGATTGAATACTACTTTGAAATGGCTTTCATAGCCAGAGTGCCTATGGCTATGTAGTTGTAGTCTTGTTGTGGCATTCCATTCCATAAATTGACTGTAATACATCAATTTTGTAATTTAAAATTTTGAAATTGAATTTAAAATGTCAAAATAATATATATATATATAAAGGAGTTTTTAAATATTAAAAAAATTGGCAATTAATTATAAAATAATTTTTTCGCTTCAAATTATAAGATTAACATTAATTTTTAAAAAGTTAATTTAAGACATTTTTAAAATTAAGATTGACATGAATTTAATTAATTAATGTTAATATAATTATGAATTGCTTAAAAAATATTACTAATTATAAAATTTATTATTTTTAAATTTTAAATAAATTGTGCCAATTTTAAATTTATAAATATTTTAAATTAATTTTAAAAAATTATTATTAATTTTATAATTTAACACGAAATAAATAGTTGTAATAGAAGAAAGTTGGCACTTTTTCTACTTGGTGCTGCTCAGCTGACAGAAACAAGGTGTCGTATATGACTAGTAATTATTTAGAATTTTGAGAACAGGATCAAATAATACCCTTCAATAATTATATATTGTCGTTTATATGCTCGACTTCTCCCAGGACCAAGTAATAATTTTCCCATACATGGCTTTGCTTTTTCAAACAATTAATCACAAGTTATTATTATCATAATAAAGTAAGACCTTACAAATCAGTAGAGATATAGTAGTAGTTGTAGTCGGCCACCAACCACAGTTCCACAGCTACGTATGTAAGAAGATCAAGAAACATGTGATGTGAGTTGTAGCCGCCGTACCGACATACCACATATTAGAAAATTATTATATTTTATGTTAGTTTATTTATTTATTTGATTTAAATATAAATTATTAACTTGAACATTAATCTTTTTCTATTTCGATGATTATTCTTTTAATTTTTATAATTAGATAATTTAATTTATTTACTTTTTTACATTCAATTAAATATGCGACGTGATTTATTGATTGAGTGGACTGTTCACTAGATAAATCAGTGTTTATGTGTAATTTTAAATAAAATTTTTCATATTTATTAAACATTAAATGGTAAAAACATTATAGATTTCATCAACTTTTACTCTTTAATAAATGTGAAAAAATATTTATAATAACATTTTTTTAATTATGCATAAGCATTTATTAGTTTAGTCAATTAGCTATGTCATTAATTTATGACGTGTCATATTTATTTGAGCAAAAATAGAAAAATTTAAAAATTTAATCACCTGATTAAAAAATTTAAAAAGCGATGACTGAAGTGAAAAAATATTACTAATTTAAGAAAGTATTTTTTATTTAAGCCTTGTTTATATAAACCAGAGCCTATCTATCAAATATCAGAAAATATTATATAAAATGAATCTGGGACTTGGTGATTGATTGCTATTCATTTATTTTAATTTTTAAACAAATCATTGCTACAATAGATTGGCTTAGAAAAGGGTTGAAAGAGAAACTTATTGGCTTAAGTACAATTTAAATCTTTTTTCACTTTTTACTATTTAAACTTTATTATTTTAAATCTAAAATATTGAATCTTAATGTCTTTAAATTCTTATAAATTAATTTTTTTAGCCACCGACGGGTAATAATTGATCGAATGAGAATATTTTCGCTAATTTTACTCCAAAATATCTTTGAAACGCAGAAGAATATAGGCATATTGTTAATGCGTGATGAAGAAAAAAAATTGAAACTAATATAAACTCTTAAAAGACTTAATTTTTTATATTGATTGAGAACCTTAAATATTTTTGAAAGCACAAGAAAATGTAACCACGTGATTAGTGTGAGATAAATAAGAAAAAATCAGAGCTAATACAAATGTTATACCCTTAAAATACTTTAATTATTCTTTTGTTTTGAGTCGTGTAACTTATTCCAGTAAAAAATGCTAAATTCAGTAGTAAAAAGGTTTTCCTTGTAGAAATATAAAGACATTAAAGTTTAATGTCTAAAAGTTGAAACACTTAAAATTTTAAGGTTTAAAGTGTATTTAAGCGAAATTTACTTAATTTAGGAAGACCAGTACTATTTAACAACACGTCCTAGTTTCCTACTGCTAGTATTATGCAAACTGACTATGCTCTACAAGCAAAAAACATCGACGGTACACACATCCAGCAAAGCAACTAGAGGGGGGGGGGGGGGGGGGGGGGGGGGGGGGCATTAATGAAATAACTTGTATCAGCTTGGTACTTGAATGATTGTCACCTTCACGAGTATACTCTGAGGCAAAAAGAATCTCATTAAAGTCCTTTGCAGAGTGCAGATAATCAATTACATGGCTTCCCATAAATTGGTGCTTCTTTTCAGTGTACACCTTTGAACTTTGCTCTCCGGACTTTGTGAGGAGTCAGGTTATCAGTCCTGCTCAGTTGCATACTGCTAAAGGTATACAGTCGATATAAGGGAGCAATAGGTCCCAACCCAACTGAAACTTGTAAACTTAATTCTTAATCACCAGTAATCACTACAAGAGCATATCCCATTAGTAAAATGGTGAAACAGATTGCAATCTCTGACAACAATCTCTCGAGAAAATACTCTAGATATCATCTTTATGGCAACATGACAATCACTACATATCCTAAGGTTTTTCACAATGAGTATAGGTGTACCTGCACTTGTCTTTAAAATGGCAAATGCAATTGCCAATTTTTCACTGTGAAATGAAAGTGCCATCTCTTTTCCTTCTTCATCCAAGTCGAGTAATACTTCTCTGGTGTTGCTGACATATCCCTCCAACTTTAATCTATTCATCATCTCCTCAAGCATCATATATATTTCCCTCGTGTCCGGGTGAGACTCATCTCCAACAAAAAACTCATGTATCACACCATCCAACTCGACCAAGCTGCACCCAGGAACTTTCCTAATCCCCTTTTCCTCCATTAGATCTCTCACGTGCCTGACATCCTTCCACTTACCCAACTTTGCATACACATTGGATAACAGCACATACGCTCCACTATTTACAGGTTCTAGTTCAATTAATTTCTTGATCACAATCTCACATGTTTCAATGTCCCCAAACATTCTGGATCCACTCAAAAGAGCACCCCATACAAGCACATCTGGCTCCATAGGCATTGAATTTACAACATCCCATGCTTCCTGTATGAGACCAGCTCTCCCATAAAGGTCAACCAAACAACCATAGTGCATGATTGTAGGAACAATACCGAATTCCCTGCTCATCCTCTCAAAATACACCTTCCCTTCATTCACCAATCCACCATGTACACAAGCGCAAAGAACACCTAAGAATGTCACGGCATTTGGCCTAACCCCACAATTCATCATCTTCGAGAACAAAGCAATGGATTCATCAGAGTGTCCATGCATAGCCAAGCCAGAGATCATGGCACTCCATGCCATCACATCCGTATTTGGACCCAAATTGTTAAACACCCACCTTGCCCTATCAATCCTCCCACATTTAGCATACATGTCAATCAAAGAAGTTCCTAAGATAACATCAATCTTCATCCCACATCTATCAATATAAGCATGAGCCCACTTCCCATGTTCAAGTGCACCTAATTTTCCACAAGCTGAAAGCACAACCGACATGGTAAACTCATTAGGCTTAACATCATCTACTCCCAATCTTTGCATTTCCCTAAATAACGCAAGTGTTTCTTTATACTGACCGCACCTGACATACCCATTAAGCATACAACTCCAAGATATAACATTTCGTACAGGCATCTGATCAAATAACTTCCGTGCAACATCAATCAAACCCACTTTCACGTTCGCATTAACAATTGAATTCCAAGAGGGTAAATCTGGTTCGGGTATCTCATCAAACACTAGTTGGGCAGAACACAAATTTTCACAAGATGAATACATGTTTATGAGAGATGTTTGAACAAACGGGTCAGAATCAAACCCAAAATGGAGAATTTGGGCATGAATGTGCTGCCCAGAGTGGAGGTGAGAAGGGGAATTGAAGGACTGGAGGAGGAAAGGGAAGGTGTGGAAATCTGGTTGGACGCCATGAAAGCGCATGTGGCGGAAGATGAAGAGTGGGGAAATGGTGGGAGAAGCCTTGCCTTGGACTTGGGCTCGAATGAGGGTATTCCAAATGAAGGATTCGAGGGTTGGGTGGGGGAAATTAAGTGTTGGGTGCGTGGAGGATATGAGCTTGGTGGTGGCCACTCTCATTGCTAATGATGGCACGGCCGGAAATGCTGTTAAAGGAATCCGAAAGGAAAACGGATTATGTATATGGCCAACTAGAGGTAGAATTTAAAAGTTTATTTTCATATACATATAAAGACATATTTTTATAGATCTTTCATATATAAAAATAAAACTTATCTATTATTCGAGAAAAAACTTGTAAAAATATCAATTCTCACTTAAGTAGAGTTCAATAATTTATTGTTTTTTGGAGGAGGATGCATGGCTTTATTTGTTTGTTAATTCGTGTTATACTCTCTCTCCGTTATGTTATGTTAAAAACAGTCTCATATAACTTTGATTCCGATTAAATTGAAAGATTTTAAACTTTAAATTTTGATATGGGCTTATTTTATTTTTTGAAATAAAAATTTGTATTTAATAAGGCTTTTCAAATAGTTTACAATATAAACTATTACTTTAATTAAGATCTAATAATTCACACCAATTTTAAAATTCTGAATTTCACTGATCAACTAAAAAATAAAATAAAATTAAATAAGACTCTTTTTATAAAAATAGGGAATATCATTTTAGCAACGAGGCTTCCAATAAATTATGGATTATCTTTTTTTGTTACTTTTAAGAATCTACTGTTAGATTCAAGGAGAAGGGATTGAGAATCAAATAATATTTAACAAATTAAGAGATAATAATTAGAAGACTAAATAGGAAAATTGAGTGGAAGAAAGTGATCTACTATAATACCCATTATATTTCACAGGACAATATTACATACACAACAACCAAATATAACACTAAATACTATATTCATTCTAAACATTAAAAAATAAATCATGACACAATTTTTTTTGTCAGTACTCATTGATGTTGTGTTTAGTGGTGTTTTATTGTTGTGTTTATAAAGTTATTCTATTTCATATTTCAGTCCGTGAATTGGTGAGAAGTAAATGCCATCATTTCCAAGTTGGGGAAATTTCATCTCATAATCTAATGAACTCGTCTTCTTTTGGTTTTCTGTTTTTGCCAGGCAAAAATTAGTTCAACAATAATACTATAGTGACTAAATAATTATTACGAAAAGGAGACACAAAATGATGTGTACGACTTTAATTAATTATAATTATTGGACTCACTCACGTATGATAGATCATCCACTAATTACACTTTCACATATCATTTTGTAAACTAATTTTAGTAAAAAACCTTCAAGTACACCTTTGGAGAGGCTAGAATCAATTGCATGCTTGGTTGCGGTGAGGCAAGTGTTTACTTTTGGCACAAACTATGGTTGGTTCAAACAATGAAAACAGTTTAAAATCCAATCGATGTATAACCAAAAAAATATGAAGAAGCACAGGAAGACGAGATTTAAGAAGCACCAACCATTGTTGCTGGTTAGGAAAAACCAGGGCACTGAGTTAAGCACACCTTGGATAGCATTGATGGTGGGTGAAAAAGTCCAAAATTAATGGGAGAAAAACCGCACCCTGTATCTATAACATCAGCTTAAGACGGATACTCAAGCTTATCACAAGCTTAGAAAACAACGGTAATAATACCAACTGGATGATAATTTCAGAAAGATAGATCCAAATCCAAAATTAACCAGAGAAAAACTGCACCCTGTATATAACATCAACTTAAGATGGACAATCAAGCTTATCATATAGTTTAGAAACTACAGAACACCACCAATTGGTTCACAATTCAGAAAAGATGAAACCAAAAATGTGTCTTAAAAGTGAAAGAACAAAACAGATGACAGAAAAATAATTGTACTGTCGGTTCAGTCTTCCTCCTCTCCCTCGTTCTCAGCAATGTTAAAGTATCGTAGCTCGTAAACATTACGGTCTTTGTTGGAAGCAATGACCCGAAGCCAATCCCTCACATTGTTCTTCTTCAAGTACTTCTTCGTCAGGTATTTAAGATACCTGGAAAGCACAAAAGAAATATGAGTGATGCACAAACTTTTGTGATCTGTGATTGTACCTTTAATCATCAAGGAATAACCACCACTTGTTAACTACTACTAATCAATGGAATGTAATACCAATTATTGACACACGTACTCAGACGTGACTACTAATGCTCACAATTTCAATCCATAAAATTTTAGTAAGCTCTCTGAAAAAAACAGAAACCTAATCTTAACTATCAAAATGACAACTAAAGATGCTCCCTCCATCCAAAATAGGGAGCACAATTTAACTTTTAGCTCTCTTTTTCCTTTTCTTTTTCTAACAGTTTAGACACACTTGAGACATTGTTTCCGATTTATTTTTTGTTCGTTAATATGAAACTTTAAAACTAAAATTGGAAAAAAAATTATGTCCAAATGTGTCTACGACAAACCATAATCTATTAAACATTCAAAAAATCGCAGTGGGACCCTCATTTTTTGGACTGAGTTATTATTTCATAACCAATATTAGAATGTATCGGTAGCAATAAAATCACATTGCTACAAAAGTGAATCACAGTCTAATAAGAGTGGAAAACAAATAAGATGCGCTAGCAAGCTAATTGCAGAGTATGTCAACCACCAAAACAAACTGAATAATTGCACACCAAAAAGGAGATTTAAAGAAGGTAAGTTGTCAACAAGAAACAAAAATCCATATTGAGCACATTTCAAACAGACTCTCTGTATATTTCCATCCATAAAATGTTTAAGAAACATGTATCATGAAAGTGCTGACGTTTTATATATTTCCACCAACTAAAGGCATTTTCAGAGATTAGATCATAGATATTACTTCCTAGTGAATGAATATCAGATTTTCATGAACATGTAATCAGT
Organism: Hedera helix; assembly: GCA_947179155.2. Lineage (NCBI taxonomy): Eukaryota > Viridiplantae > Streptophyta > Magnoliopsida > Apiales > Araliaceae > Hedera > Hedera helix. Next base: position 59,102,267 of record OX359264.1, on the reverse strand, counting down.
AATCTAGATACAGAATCTCCAATACTCAACATATACTCCATTTATTTACATTTTTATCGGATTATATATACGTAGATAAACGCTAATATCTAAAAACGGAGACAGAAAGCAAAAGGAGAGTAAAATTGATGGTACCTTTTGGAGAAGTTGCTGTCGGAGGTGACGGTGATCTTGCTCTTCTCACGGACGACGGTGACAGAATCTCCGAGAGCACCAGCCTTGCCGCCGACCTTAATTCTCTCCTGAAGGAACTTTTCCAGTGAGGCGATGTCCATGATTTTATCCTCTACCGGCTTTCCGCAGTCAATCACGAAGGTCGCCCCCTTCTTCTTCCCCTTGGCTCCCGCCGTTCCTCCTGTTCCTTTACTCATCTTCACTTCTCTTTTCTGAAATTCAATTACAAGCCGTCAGATCTATAATTAAAAAAACATTCATGCGTATACATACATATACAAACATTCATTTACATATACAAACATATAAAGAGATAAAGACGTATATTGTTGAGCATACCGGTCAGAACTGTAGAATGGCCGACTTCAAATGGATATGAAGACGAGGGGTACAAGACGAGATGAATTTTATTCTAGGGTTTTGCTTTTGTTCCCGCTGAGTTGGATCGGACGAGTCTTTTGACGGAGACTGACATAAGTCACATAATCATGCGTTGCAGTTTCACATGTTAGTGGGTTTGGGTCCACAATAATAATTTCAAGGCCAGCCCAAACAATTGGATTCTCATCCCGTTTCTTACCCACTCTCTAGACCCTATGTATGAAACAAAATTTTGTTCCGGGCTATTAATTTTTTTTAAAATAAATCTACAAACACAATTTTAAAACACAAACAGTAACTCCTATTTCATCATTAAAAAATAAAGTCTGATACAAAATTTCTATTCTAAACTCTACTTTTTAATGGTGAGATGAGAGTTAGTATTTTGTGTTAGAGTTAGTGTTTGTAGACTAATCATTTTTCTGAAGCCCCGTACAATATAATTTTAGGAAACTGATATTTTTACTCTTTTTTGATATTTTTACACGGTATGACCCACACTTTAGAGCTATAGCGATCGTTATGGATGTATAATAACAGTAAACTGTCGTTGTAGCTCTAAATGTGAGTCCTACCGTGTGAAAATATTAAAAAAACGTGTGAAAATATCAATTCTCTAATTTTATTATTAAATATATTATCATTATTATAATATCAATAACCAATTATATTTTATAGAAGAGGAAGAAATAAATTTGTCTATATCATTTTTCAATTAATTTTTTATATTTAGGCATAAATTCTAATCTTTTTGAATTTTCTAAATATGAAACATTTGTTGTCGGAAAGTGTGAACCTAAAATAATCTCAATTTTAAGAATTACTTTTTTCGTTTTTGTACAATTAAATAGAAAATCAATAAATTCAATAATGAGAACGAAAATATCAAATAAACATCCACAAATAAGACACAATATTTATCGTGAAAAATTTTAAAAGAAAAAAAATTACAAGTCGAACTCCGAATATTTATTATATCACTAATATTGGGTTTACAATAATTCTCTTAAATTTTATACCCTAAAATTTGAGATTACATAATAAATTGAGAGAGTACAAAATTTTCTTTAATTAGATTAATAAATCTAATTAATTTCACTACCCAAAACAATAAAGTCTTTTAGCTTTCAATTGAATAGAGATGGCAACGGATACTCATCCATAACAAATTGTAATCCTTTTAATTTATTATTTTGGTTGTCTTTTTACTAATAAACTTCTCTCTTGTAATAAGAAGACTACATCATAACCTTATTTATAGTAAGTACTCTTCCTAATCAATTCACATTATTAATTGAAAACAATTTATTCTTCTAATCATATTAAGATTACATTTTCTTGTCTTGGACAGTAACCAAATTAACATGGAAATCATTTTTCAACTTGGATTACTTTTATGGGTGAAAACTTATAACCAATAATCTCGATCCCTCTATGAACCCATGAGAAGAAGGATCACAAACCATAACTTCTCACTTGGAGTTAATTATGACGAAGTCTTGGCTCAACTCAAGTTTATGGGAATTTTAAATTGTCTTCATATTCAATTTTATCTCATCGGTATGGTTTTTCTCAATAATAGGATATAACTCAAACTTGACAGATTTTTTCTTGCAAAATTCATTCACAACTACTTTGTACCTTGGTTGTGAGTTATCGCTCTCCTTCTTTACTTTCAGTATCCATTTAAAGTGAAGAGTTTTCCTCTCGTGGTTCTCATGCAAAACTTTTTCCCATCTCACACGATTTTATACCACATCTTTTTGTTCCTAACTCCCCCATCTTCAACACCTCTTATATACAGCCGTATCGTATAAATAGTGCTTACATTTTAACCTCTAATTATCACTAAAGACTCTTTAATGAACCTCCACTGGCTTTCACCAAAGAAACATTTATAATCATTCTCATCAAGTTTACCGGTAAAGATCACATTAAGGCAGATATCTGAAGTATGTTTGACATCTCTAAACATCAACCTATAACCACTATTAGTCTCTAAACAAATATCTCAAATACCGATAAACTTTGATTTACTTACGTTTTCTATCCGTACATAACCAAAATCACCATTGATGTATAATGTGAGGATCTCACCATGCAAAATAACATGAAACGAAGTACCAAAATTAATCACCCAATCATTAACATGACACTTAGGTCTACCATCACAACTAATGGCTACATCAACATCAGATAAATACACAATCGAATAATCATTCTTATATTTTTTCGTTGACTGCTCATTCTTCAAAAATCTGTATTCTTGCCATATGCGACCCGGTCTCTGATAATAAAAATAAATCATCGCTTTTCTATTTCTAGACCTTCCCCTAAATTTGTCATCTTCAGGAAAGCTTTTTTTATCTGTTTTTGCCCCTACTCTATGTGATAAATTAAAACTTGTGACATAGTACCAGTCATTACAATATCTCTTCACCTTTGTTCTTTCTTAGACAAATTGTCATTGACTATATGCATAGTTAGTGCACCATTGAGAGTGGAGTTACTCAACGATACAACCAGCGTCTTCATCAGACAAATAGCTTAACAACAACAAAGCCTGCAACTCATCATCAATAACCATCTTCATCGTATTTAACTGATTTATCAAACTCTGAAAATCACTCAAGTGTTCTGCAACGAAGTTTCTATCATTGAATATAGAATTCATAAGCTTTCTTGGCGTTTTATTTTATACATGGACTCCAATTTCTTCTAGAGAGCATAAGTCTTAGTTTATGTGACAACATGATGAAACACACTTTGATCAATCCACGATCTAATCAGACCAATAGTCTTCATGTTCATCTTGTTCTACTACTTATCACTCTTGTTTGTAAGTTTGATTTCTTCATTCTTAAGTGGCTCGTTCAAATCATTACAGTAAAGTAAATTATCTATTCTTGGCTTTCAAATTGCATAATTTGAAATCTTGAGTTTAATCATGCAACATGTTGTTCAATTCTCAATTTAATTCGTACAAGAAAGCCACAAAAAATAACCAAGCTCTAATACCACTATTGGGAAAAGTGAACTTAAAATAATCTCAATCTCAGGAATTACTTTTCCGTCTTTGTGCAATTAAATAAAAAATCAATAATCCCATAATGAGAACAAAAATAACAAATAAACATCCACAACTAAGACACAATATTTAATGTGAAAAATCCTTAAAGGAAAAAATCACATGTCGAACTTCAAATCTCCATTATATCACTAATAATGGGTTTACAATAATCCTCTTAGATTTTATATCATAAAACTTGAGGTTACATAATAAACTGAAAGAGTACAAATTTATCTTTAATTAGATTGAGAAATCTAATTAACTTCACTACCCAAAACAATAAAGTTTTTCAGTTTTCAATTAAATAGAGATAGCGGCGGATACCCACTAGTAACAAACTGTAATCCTCTTAATTTAATTATTCTTTCGGCTGCATTCTTACTAGTTTCTCTCTTGTAATAATAAGACTCCCCCATATAGCCTTATTTATAGTACTTTTTCTAATCTATTTCCATTATGGTAGAAAATAATTTATTCTACTAATCAGATTAGGATAACATTTATTTGTCTTAGACACCAACCAAACTAAGAAATAAATCATTTTTCAACTTGGATTCCTTTCATAAGTGAGAATTAATGTAGGGTGGATAATATAATTCCTCTACAAATTGTATTATAGCCTATAGTTTGATGAGCCCAAGTATCAGGTTGGTACTCTGTGGTGGAGCATTTGCAAGGCGATGTTACTCTTTCTGCTCAATGGAGGAAATAGAGTTTAGTCAGATGTAACACAAGGGGATTTTTCACACGTTTGTTACTACGCAGTAAAGTATGATTTGAGTTTAATGGAATAGGCTCAGAATGACTATGGGAAGCTGCTCAGAATAAATGGTTCATATGCAAGGAGTAAGGTTGTACTCCCATGTTTGCCCTCTAGCGTGGTGGAATAGTATTAAAGTCGAGTAGAGCTCTTTAAGGAGTTAAATATAATGTGCTCAATGGTGACTACTCTAGTATGATACTTATGATCGATATTCAAGTGAAAGGTAGAGATTGTTGGGATATTTCACATAAATCCCACATAGATAAATTCAAGAGTATAAATAGGTTAATAAGCATGGTGTAGTCTCAACCTAATAATTATGTTAACTTTTTAGGTAAAGAGGTGATCCAACATGTTTATTGGATCAGTTTACACAGGTATGCGCTGCATTAGTGATAAAGTGATGGATAATACAATTTCGCTACGTAAACATTAACCTTTTCCAATTTTTTTTTTCCAATGACAAAATTTAGTCTTAAATTTTAATATTGACAAATAATTATGATGACGGGTGTCATAGGAATATGCTTTAAAAGAGTCATCAAACTAAAAATACGACTCTCGTGCATGTTGACGAAGGTATAGTATAATGTTTATTATACTACTCAGGTTATCTCCAGGTCCTCCACAAACCAAATAAGAACTAGTTTAATATGGCATCTAGATACAGCAGCGAACTAAGTAGACAAAAAAAATATTGTTGTCTACTTAGTTTGCTGTTGTATTTAGATGCCATTGATACGTAGCTCTGCTAATAAATTCTCAAGGTGGATGATTTTCGGCAAGTGACACTACCATTCTTTGTATTGCATGGGGAGGCAGATACAGTGACTGTGCCAGAAGTGAGTCAAGCATTGTATGAGGGAGCTAGTAGTGTTGACAAGACCATAAAATTGTACCCGGCCCGGGCATGTGGCATGCTTTGACATCAGGTGAGCCAGACAACATTGAGGCAGTATTTGTAGACATTACAACGTGGCTCGACAAGAGGTCCGAATAAGATGACTGCATGCAAAATCACTCTTGCCGGGAAACCACTGCATAATTCTAGCTCAGACATTGAGAAAATCAGCACTGCTACATCATCAATTACCATAGCTGGCAAAAAAAACCTTCGCATGGAAGGTATCTCTGTGGGTGAAAGGGAAGTCGAATGCACCATCACTCGTAAATGTAGACCATGTATGGCTCTTTTTTGGCGTGTTCTTATGCTAAATTCTAAAAGAATTTAAAGTGAAATGGAATAACAAACAGTTCTTAATAATTGTAATTATGAGTTATTGGGATTTTTAATGGTCAAGTAAATTATCTTCTCCTTTTATTATCATAATTGTTTGCGGGATCAAGTAAATTACCTCATGAATCATGATTATAGCGTTGAATGATTAATAGTCGTGTACATAATTTAAAGTTTATTTAAGACACACTTATATAATGTTTTCTGTATTACTTTCAAGATTAAAATTTATCATTATTTTTTTTTTCTATATTTAAGTATCCTCTAAATAACTTTTTATATGCACAAATAAAGGTGAGAGTGAATGGGACACTCATTTTTCGAATAGAAGGAGTATTTATTAGAAACAGTTGATATAGAAAGACAATATTTTATCATATTTTAGACATACATACATACATATATATATATATATATATATATTAATAAACATTAATATATCTATTTGTCGATGGCCACTATAAAGTTGGAGAGTTCTTTAGCGGTTAGTTTTTAATTTTTTCACATCTTATCTTAAAAGTTTCGAATTTGTCTATATTATTTACTTTCTTATTTTTCTCTTCTTCTATTTTCACGTACGCATGTCCTACGTACATAGCTAGTGAGAATGAAAGCACATTTAAAAAGTGCAACTAGTAAAAGTTAACGTCAATGATAATCAAACAAATAAACAAAATAGGAGAGAGGGAGGGAGCCTGTTTGGTACGTGAGCTTTTATGTTTCTAGTTATAGTTTTCACTTCCATATATTTTTGCTTTATACTAGTAAAATTACTAAAAAAAAATATAAAAAAAAACAATGGCTAGTAAACCATCATATATATATGCTGGGAGAGTAGGGAAAGAAAGCTAGTCAGAAAGACTGGATTTTTGTTGGGTTAAGGCAGAGGATTATTGGGTTAAATCAAAGTGTTGTCAATTTTCAAGACATCCATATATAGTGAAAATGAGGATTATATAAAATAGTTTGAACAGTTTTTATTTATTAATTTCAAAAGAAGAATAAAATTCTGAAAGCATAACTGTTTCTTCTTTTTTCCTTCCACACTCCCCCTTTTCTTTGGTTACAAATATCTTTTATTATAAAACGGCTCTTCGGAGTTACGGACGTTGTTGGTATAATTGTGTCACAATTTTTTTCTTTTTTCTTTTTTATTTTTTTTTTGTTGCTAATTTTTTCTTTTTTCTTTTATTCCTATAAATTTAGTTATATTATTATTTTATCTTATTTATATTATTTTTTATTTAATCTTTTAAATTTTATAAATATTCTATTTTATTCCACGTAAATACTACAACCAGGCGCTATTAACGTTATCGAAGTCCTTATTTTATGTAGTTATTTCATATTTGTATGATGGACTAGAATACTATGGGTTCTGCATTTACTTTGTTTAGTGGACTTCCAAGGATTGAAGGCCCATCAAAACAATTCAATTAACCAGCTGTACTAAAGTTCCATTCTCGGCGGGGTTCAAGCAAAAGTTTGAAAGAGAGAGGGAGGCAGCGCTCCCAAAATCTGCAGGTACTAAACCCTATTCATTCTGTCACATGAGTATATTTATTGTTTGATTCTCGGATATCATTCACATCCACTACGTTTCTGTAATCCTTAATAGTATTTTCCTCTTATACTCTTAACCTTTTTGTTTTGGGGTTTAACGATTGCGGGTAACCCTAATTGTGTCTCGTTTTGCAGTTTTTGTACTTTCCGGTCCTTCTTAAGCTTCTTCCTTCGATTAAAGATGAGGTACATTCAATCTTCCTAAACTTCAGCAACTTGCTGCTTAGTTTTTTTTTTTGTTCTGCATTCCATTTTGTGGAATAAAGTTGGTTAATTCTCCCTTTTCGCTATAGCAATTTGTTAAAAGCTTCTAAGATACCTAAACCTGTTACTTCTTATTTTGGGTCTGATCTGAATAAAGAATGATTTTTTATTGTTGGGTGAATAAGGGTTTTTGAAGTTTGGTTGGTAATTCATTGGAAAATCTGAATCAATTATGTTTAGGATTAAAAGGTTTGTACTTGTTCAAAGGCATAGAATTGCAGCATGCAGAGTTAGGGGAACTTGGAGCAGGGCTGCCCAGAATTTTTAGGGGAGTAGAAACTGGAGAATACAGTATGCTTTAGCTTTAAGTGGATAGTATTATGATGGCATTTTCAACTGCAGTAGATATCTCTCCAACATGCTCACATCCATGCAGAGTCCAGACATCCGCATACACACAAACAACGTGATTCTGCTACGTACTTCTCCATTAGAATTGTATTCTTATTGTCACCTAAACTTTTTCTGCGGCCATTTCTCTTCCCAATGGCACCAATTCAGATTTTCTTAATGTATACAGAAGAAGTTACAAAAATAATTTTTTATAATATAGTAACTCATGTTCCCTCACTATCAGGGAAAAACAGGCTAAAGGTGTTTGTACTATTTACTACTCTGCTCGTCTCATAATTGGAGCCTGCTTCCAAAATCGAAGTTTCTAGAAAAGTACTCGTTACCCTAATTTTTCGAGATAAAATTTTGTGTACATGCTTTTGTTTTTTTCTCTATTTTATGGCTGGTGGTTACTAATTTTATCTTCAAATATTTTTGCAGTCGCCCAATGGACGAGGATATACCTGTAAGTCATCTTACTATCTATTTATATTAATCTGTATGACTATATCATAATTCACATTAATGCTTATCTATATTTTATTAAGTTTTATTTTGTGTCCTTCACATTTTATATTGTACAATCACTTGTTAATAAAAGTCTAATTGGTGAAATGTTGGGTTCTAAACTGGTCATATGCATGCACAATGTTTATTACTTCTTTGTGATTAAAAGCTATTATGATAGTGTATCTTACATCTGTACTTGTGAAAGGGAAAAACTGTGGTGGTGTTAGCAAAACTGATGTAAATGTAAGTTTGGGGAAGTGTGTAGGTTGTACTTGTTTTGTATGTGTGTAGCAGTAGGATATACTGACATTTTTATTTACCCGTAACCCCTATAGTTTTGTATGCGTTTCTGTTTCCTATTTTATTTTTCTTGTCCATGCGGGTAATTCAGCAATTTCCTTTATCATGGGGCATTTTGGAGATCCATTTTCCGGTCATAATCTACAACATCCATGACACTTGATTAAGCAGGAATGAGAAAAGGTTAATTGAGTATTCAGAACTATCAAAGTTGTCTTAATAAAAAGGATAACAATTAGGTAATTTTTAACTTTTATAATACAAACATCTGTCCTTTATATGGTTTAGTTTTAAAAGTATGTTGCATTTGCATTCTCTTTTGGTACACATTTAGATCTTATGTAACGTCTTATATATTATTCGGTTTTAGTTGTAGGAGACTAGTTGGTTGTGTCTTATACTTCATTATCAGAGTGCTCTATAATCTGCATATTAGACACTTCATATGATGATGCTAGTTTAATGTAATTTGCTTGTTCTTGAAGACGAAGAATGAAGAGGAGGAGTTTAACACAGGGCCGCTTTCTGTGTTGATGATGAGTGTAAAAAATAACACACAGGTATGGATCCTTCTATAGCTGTATAATGGAGTTCTATAGATGTTGATAACAAGATTATTCCCTAGCTTTAGCTCATTTATTCAACTTATGTTTATAGCCATGGATTGGTTAATCGTTTCTTTGGCTACTGATGTTACTGTTTCTATTTTTGTGCCTGCTTCTAGGTTCTTATCAACTGCCGGAACAACAAAAAACTTCTGGGCCGTGTGAGAGCTTTTGATCGCCACTGCAACATGGTGCTGGAAAATGTTAGAGAGATGTGGACGGAGGTTGATTTTCACAATGATAAAACCTCATTATTATTGTAATTTGTTTTGTTAATATTTTGTACACAAGATCAGGTGTTACGAATAATTTATATTTTTTTTTGGCTCAGGTACCAAAGACTGGGAAAGGCAAGAAGAAAGCACTTCCGGTTAACAAAGACAGGTTTATTAGCAAGATGTTCCTTCGAGGAGATTCTGTTATCATTGTCCTTAGAAATCCTAAGTGAGGTATGTATCCTGCGTTTATATAATATCTGTGTTTGTCTCCTTCACACTGATCATTGCGCTAGTCAGTTTCAAGTTTGTGAATTGTGGATGATGTGGTTCTCCATAAGTGGAAAATCTGCAGTTTTCTATGTGGTGTACTTGCCAACAAAAATTGATGAAGTATTGGTTCCATTTCCTATGGTCTTTTGGTACCTATAGTAGCTTGGCCGTGAAAACTTAAGTTCTAAATTGTCATTTATTTTGGATGAGTCTTCTCTATGATGCTCATCCTCAATGTCCAAGCCTTTGGGTGAATTAGCTGGAGGAGATTCTTTCAATTGTTTCGATCTGAGCCTACCCAATACTGCTCGTCTTCTCTGGTGTGAAATTTTATAGGAAGCAATGTAAGGTCTTTCCTTGAATTAAGAATTTTAATAATGCGTAACATCTAACTCTGCGAGAATCATAGTGGTAGCATTGGTTTTTACCCACCACTCCCTGCAGTGCAAGCAGGAGTTTGATTCTCATCCCCTTCCCCCATATGTACTATGCACTCTCACTTGAGTGAAACAACTTGAAACATGGATACTATCTAAAGAACCCATTACTTCTCAACCCATCAGGATACAGTGGATAGCAAGGCCTTTGGGGTGTTTACCATGATCATTTTATACTGATGTATCACAATTATTACATGCCATGATCTTTTTGTGCTGGCATTCACTGTTTGTAACATGCGTCAACTGATGGGTTTTAACCTGTTGCATTTGATCTTATATCCACATGGAGCATGGAGCATGGAGCATGGAGCATCGAGCCATAGTCATTATCACTGTTGAATAAATCTGTTACTAGTTTAAGCAATTGGAAAATCTCCCTGTCATTGCAGTGAGACATCGCAATAATGCTTTTGATTTGTTTTTACTTGTTCTGATGACTTATCTTATTCCAGTTTTGAACCTACCTGATCTTCATAATTTCGTGTTGAGTACCAAAGTGTTTGAAATTTGATGTTTGTTTGCTTGTTTGCCTGATTGTGCTGTTTTACTAAATATATGCTATTTAGAAATGAGATGCAGACATTCTCCAGCCTAATTATGTGGTAGGCTACATTTTAGTTTCATATTAATAAGATTCTTCTTTGATGCACAGATATGTAAAAGGAAATCTGGAGCTAGACGTGCGGAAAAATGCGTTACCTGAGTTGCAATTAGCACCTTTCTTTAACTTTGTACTTAGAGATGTTTTATCGTAACGAAATTTATTTTGACTCGACTCCCATGGTTACTTCACTTTTAAGCAGTTTTTGTGTGATACATTGAAGGACCTATTGAAAGACCTCATAAAAAGTTTTTTTGTCTCAAATAATTTTCACGACTTTATTTTTGATGTAGAGTTTAAACCTGCTGATGGATTTAACTCTGCAATGAAGCTGCCTACAAAACAGGCCTTCACCATACTTGGCAAAATTTGGTCAAGTCAAAGTGCTGTTTATGTTATTTTCTGTTTCTTGATCATGGCTTTTGTGTTTTTCTTGATTCCAAATTTTTTTTTAGCAAAGACGAGAAACTCTTAGCTGTAGATATTACCAAGGTAATATATTTTTAGAATCGAAATCTATATTGTTATTATACTCCTTAACACGGGTCTGGGCCTTGAGGGAATGTCATATCCACAAGGACCACAACCATTCTGCCATGGAGTGTGATGGCTTGAATCCAATGGGTCTCTAGTCGAGTGTGCAAGACTGGTGCTTATTCACCAATTTGAGTTAGCTTCAACCAGGCGTTTGACCGGTGCACCAGTCATGAATGCTGTGCAGAACTACTTGTGCTTATATTTTGTTTTGTTTTGAATCAGAAAGGGGTATGATGTTGGGCATTCAGTTTTAAGAATCCCAGAGTGGTATCTTGCCAAGCATAAATATTACCTAATAATTAGGAGTAGGTGGAGCTCCACTTACCAGCTTGGATCAAAAACTGAGTTTAGCTTTTCTCGCTATATTGAGCTTAGCGTCAGTTTCTCTCCCTTGAACCAGACAGTTCTGCTCTTTTAGTTGGAGGTGAAAGTATTTTCAGTACCAAAGCACAACTTAATTACTCCTAACATCACATGTAAATGTACTAGCTGGGTACATCTATAACTCAGCAACAATATACCGAGAGAACAGAATTCAGTAAATATAGAAAGCTAATAATCAGTGTTGCTAAGGCCAATGCTGATGATAGCATACAAAAGTAGGGGAAAGTTATTTATGTGACTTGCAGGCTTGTAGTCTACACTAGCCTTAAAGGATGAGAGCAATTAAAATACAAATGATGACCCAAAATATTGAAAGATCCAAAACTATGCAGACGCAAATAACGGTGGCACATGTTTCTGCTGGCTACTGCTGTACTTGCGGGGAAAAAGGAGTCAAAAAATGTTTCTGTCGGACAATTTCTCCTTTCCTTGCATCAGTTTTAAGAGTATATGCCTTCCCTAAGCCGAGGTAGCATCATCTTCCTTCTGGTCACCAAACACACGTCGCCTGAAGTCTGATACCATTAGTGGCAGACCCTTGCGCAGAGGCACCTTTGGCTCCCAACCAAGTAGATCTTTTGCCTTTGTGATATCAGGCTTCCTCTTGTGTGGATCATCCTCTGTGTTTGGCCTGAATTCTATCTTTGCATTCGGGTCTATTGTTTCCTGAACCACCTGCATCATTATAGACGTGGAGAAGCAATTTCCTCAGTTTTTACAGAATCAGCAAAATAGTGTGTCAATCAAATGTAATCTATAAAATATGATAATCCACAGCACAAGGGTTACATAGTCCTTTTCTGATTGACAAGTTTACAAACTGAAAAAAGACAATTACTTTCCTCCATAGTATCTTTGTGCCAATATTTTCATTGTTAAATGATACAAGAGTCCAATAGTTGTAAACATAGAGACGTGCCTCAATATTATTATTGTCCAACTTTAATTACTCGGCATTCAGTTCAATTTCGAGAGTAATATACTCTTTCTAAAGTGGAATATAAATCAGATGCATGAAAAAGATATACCTGAGCAAGTTCAAGCATGGTGAATTCACCAGGGTTGCCAAGATTGAAAGGTCCCACATGTTCTCCTTCCATCAGACGCATCAGACCCCCCACCTATAAAACAAAATGGAAATCAGATCACGTCATGTCTAATTTGTATTAAAATTACCCAGTCAATAAGAGATATAAAAAATGTTATTCCCGAGTACTAAAGATTGATCCAGTCACTACAGCACGCCGTGCTGCTTAAAAACCATTTACCAGTCTTTTGTACAACAAATTAATTTTTAAACTAAAATATAGGATAAGTGGACTTTCTTGCCATATGTTTAGGACCATCATTTTCTTAGGACTTTAGAGGTGCTTCCATTTAAAAGATTTATCATTGACCCATTCAATGAAGGGCTGAAGTTCTAATTTTCATTTTTCAATTTGGCAAGGCAGTTACGGTAGCTGGGTCCACTCCAACCAAACCATTTTTCTTTCAAACACTACACGATGTGCAAGATTAATATTCAAACCTACTAAATGAATAATAAAATGCCTACTGAGTGAAGAAAAAGATCTTGCTGTACTTTGACAAACATAATTTAGTATTGATTGACCAACACGGAAGTGGGTAGTAACATCTCACCAACCTCCATCCTTAATTACCACTTAGACATAATAATTACCGGGTACATGGAATCAGTTACTATTAGAAGCACCGGTAACTGATTTCACAGACTGTGACCTTAGAAATTAAGCCATACATATGCAATGCCTATTTGGTTATCAGCCAAAAATCCATAAGCCAGTTACACGGATTATGTTAATACCTTAGCTTTGTAGGTCAATTGACTACATTTAAATATGTTGGCCTTCTTGGGTTGGTTTTTAACAATTGATATTTGATGCTATTAGTCTAAAATTGTTCATTTCAAGTTTTAAATCAAATGTTGCATCGTAGTGTAAAAATAGACGCAGAGCATCACACTTTGAGTCGAATCAAACAAAATACATAATACAAAGCGTAAAATCACCAACATTGATTCACACACTCAATTTTTAACAACCAGAAGACAGAAAACACAACTATATTATGTTGTAATTAACAGGAGAGGACAAATTATAAAGCAGCCACAATTTGGGAAACATTCAATGTATTTATTGGTTCAATATTTGGTCAGAAAGTCCCTTACCAAATCAGAAACATACTGGAAACTTCTTGTTTGCTTCCCATCACCATAAACCGTCAATGGCTCCTTCCTCAATGCCTGCCATTTTTTAAATAATTATTATCATTGTCGCAATTCAGTATAGGTTAATGTATTACAGTTGTACAACGTAATTAGAAAACTTATATTGCTCTTCTCTTGCAATAACAAATATCAGAAACAGATGGTACAAGGAGCTGAAAAGGTATTTTAAGAAAGTAAGTAGGTACCTGGGCAACAAAATTACTGACCACACGGCCATCATCAATACACATCCTAGGCCCATAAGTGTTGAAGATCCTGGCAATCCTCACCTATACAAATTGATACAAGTGTTTAATATAACAGGAGGCAAAACATAAATTAAAATTATGTATATTATGATTGAACATGTAACTATAATTTATTTATTTAAAAAAAAAAGAGTTCTTAAAATTTTTTATCTGAGAGATTATCAGGATAAAATTATAGTAGTATGCAGAATTAAAATACAAACCTCAACTCCAGCACCTCTATGGTAGTCCATGGTCAACGTTTCTGCAGTACGTTTTCCCTCGTCGTAACAACTTCGTACACCTGTCCCTCACCACAACCATGTTTTCTATCAGTAACTTCTGTGTTGTCAGATACTCAGATTAAATTAATTAATTCCGTGAAATCTCACTACGTTACAAAAACACCATCCTTCCTCAGTCTTACTGTTTTATAGTCTTGTAGATGTCCTAAATTTATGGTCACTCTTCCTAAAGTAAAGGGAATATTTTATTAATGAAAATATTAGCTCGAAAAGACAGCATCTTTTAGTAGGACTGGGACTTAGTTATATCGTAGGACTAATTCTTGTTCAAAAAGACTGCATCTTTTAGTATGACTATGACTTACATCATAAGCCTAATCCGTATTCCATCTTTAAAAAGAAGGGGAATGATTTATATGTTTTATGACAAAATTTAATTGCAAAACAATAAAATAAGATAACATAAGATAAAATAAATTATGATATGTATACACATATTTTAGTATTTTTATTGACATATATAATAAGACTTTAAAAAGAAAAGAGTCTTATTTTAACTTTTCAAAGTCAATTAATATGGATATGTTAATTAATTTAATCATAATTATTGTAAACTACTATTAAATATAAATTTTGATATTTTAAAAAAATATAATTTTAAAATAATTAAAATTGAAATTGTAAAATTAAAATGGAACTAATTTACAGGAGGGAGGGATATTAAAATTTGTTTCTTAAATTACGATCTTATTTATCAACAAGTAAATTTCGTTAGCTATGAAATTCAGTCAAAAGTGAAAGCAACTCCCCCCCCAAAAAAAAAAAGAAAACTCATCAGAACCATCAGCTTACTATGACTATACCCTAAATCACGGGGTTAATCGTTGCCCAACAGAAGGTCAACTAAACTCCACCAGCATTGGCCAGTTGGTTCCACGCCACTTCACCCAAAAACTCACCAAACAGAAAAAGTATGGCCCCATTTAAACTCACCAGAAAAAGTATCCAGTTTTAGGGGCTGCTCAGGCTCATGATGGCTTAGTTCATTCTTTGTGTAAACATAAATTGTAAAAAACCGCCGGTACTTATTTCCTCCGGTACCGGCGACTAAAAAAACAAGTGCTAAAAGAAGACAAGAGAGAGATTGAAATGTACCGATAGGATTGACATTTCCCCAATAAGTCTCGACTTGTGGGTGTTGCAGAGGATCACCGTACACCTCACTGGTGCTCGTTAGCAAGAACCGCGCACCGATCCTCTTTGCCAGACCTAGCATGTTTAGCGTACCCACCACATTTGTCTTGTGAGAGAAACCAAAATTCAAAATTAAGGATTCCAAAACAAACAATAAATCATTCTTAACCCCCACAAAAAATAAAAAAATAATCAAAATAACCATCAAATAATCTAATAATAAAAGGATATAATTGTCTTCACGGGGTTATACTTGTAATGAACCGGAGAAGCAGGGCAAGCAAGATGATAGATCTGATCGACTTCCAACAGTAACGGCTCAACGACGTCATGTCGGATCAGCTCAAACCTAGGGTTTCCAAAATGATGCATCACATTCTCTTTCCTCCCCGTGAAAAAATTGTCCACAACGATCACGCTATCCCCTCTCGCCATCAGCCGATCCACCAGATGGCTACCAACAAACCCAGCCCCACCAGTAACCACGATCCTCAACCCCTTGTTTTTCAGCCCCAACGGAATCTTCCCGCCCGAATTGAACGTTGTCAACCCTGCCACCCGGTTCTGGTACGCTATCCGGTGCGGCTGCTGAGTTGACAAGTACGAGTCGGAGATCGCGTTTGGTCCGCGGTTGCCGGCGGCGTAAGGGCTGTTAGAGGAGGATGGAAGGATGGAGAACACGAGGGTGGCGATAGCAATGCCGACAAGAACGAAAATGAGACGTTGCTCGCGAAGCATGTAGCGAATCGGGCGAATGACGGAGAGCCATGGCTTGTTTGGCTTCGGCGAATATTCGTCCGCCATGGGTTGGGACTCGTGGCCCCTGTAGATTAGCTCCGATCCCATTCCTTAATTTCCCCCCCCTTCTATGTGTATATCTATTGGGTTTATATATATAGATAGATATGTATCGATATGGTTGTGGAATTAAATAGGACTGTAGAAAGAAAGAAATTGAAAGGAAAAAGAAAGAAGAAGAAGAAGAAAAGGGTGAATTTGCGTGAATGTCAGGTAAAAAGTGTTAGGTGGTGAAATCTTCAACTGGTCGGCACGTGAGTCATTCTCGCGGGAATTCGGGCACTCTCTTTCCGGCGCGTGGATTTCGTGATGCTACTTGAATGCTTGCATTTATGCTGTGTGTGACTGACGGCCGACGGGGTTAAACTGGTCCTTGTGTTGGATTCTATTTACTAATTTGACCTTGGCCTCGTATGAATAGTTGACAAGTAAGCGGTGGGCAACTGTCGTGAGCTGGGAGGAAGACTTTAACAAAAAGACTTTTTTCCTGCTTGCAAAATTAAAATTAAATACTCGTTTAAGTAATTTTATTTTTTCTTTATATGAATTTTTTTTATGTGAAGTTTATTTATGTCTTTTTTCTCTAATTAATTTTAATATTATAATAATAATGATGTACTTAATTATGAACTTATATATTTATATTGTATTTCTCAAAAAATAGAGTTTTAAAAAACTTTTTAAACTTTTACAAAATTCAAGAAAATTAAAAGTAGAGAATAAGGTATCAATAAGTTTTAAGTCATAAGTGTGTGGTACGAGATATTTTTTTTTTATATAATTAAAGGATAAATTTATACTTTTGTATTTTTACCAAAATTACTTTAATAGATTTATTAAATACCAAAACACTTTTATATTTAATTTTAGGATTTTCTTAATGTAGGGCACACATTAAGCGCGGAAAACGATGTATAATATTATTTGTTTATGTAGGCGCACTGAATTCAATGTATAAAAAAATAATATACTAGTGGACCCCATGTATTGAATTCAGTGCAACTATATAAAAAAATAATTTTTAACGGGTCCCATCTCTTGTTTTCGGCGCCTAATGTGTGCCCTAGAGCACACATTAAGCGGACCCTTAATTTAAAAGTGTTTTTGTTCCACATAAAAACTCGCCCAAATTAGTTATAAGTATTCTACAAAGATGAGTTTTTTTAGATAATCTGAGCATAATTTATTATAAATTTATTCAATGTATATCATTTTAATAAAATATTATAAACAACCATAATTATCAGATGTGCAGACAATTAAAAATTACAACCACGAACTCTTCGGTAATTAGGAAAACCCCTCTTTCTCTGTAGCCTGGCCTTGATCTGGCTTGGGTTTAGTCTGGTCTAGATTTGGATGGGTCAAGTCCATCCTCAAGGCTATCAAAAGGCCGACATTCTGACTTGGAGATAGTCATTTGCTATATGGATTGTCTTGCCTATGTAAGAAGAGTGCAAGACGGTAGAGATGATCAAGGTAAATTGGAAGATCTCAAAATCATAGTAAAAATTACCAAAAATGCACATTCAATAAGATTGAAGATAAATATTTTTTTGAAAATTTAAAGATATATTTTTCAAATATTTAAATATATTTTTTTAATATTAGACGACAATTTTTAAAAATTTGAAGACAAATATTTGTAACTGACTCATTCTTGATTATTGTATAAGTTAGTTATAATTTTTTAACTTTAAAGTTATAATCTTATAATTATTCATTAATGAAGTATAATTTTTTACTTATTCATTATTGTAAATTTGTAATTTGCAAGTTATAATATAATAATTTTAATTAATACATCAATAAAATTTAAAATTTTAATTAATCATTCTTAATTTCTTATAAATACATTTAATTAATATACATCTTCATTAAAACATTATTCTTTACAAATTTTGATTATTTTATATTTTATAATTTTTATTTTTAATATTAAAAAAATGAGAACGAGGACCGGACCAGACTAACCTGGCTTGGCCGATAGGCCTCAACAGGTCGAACTTCATCCCCCAAAACCTTGCAGATCCAGATCGGTCTGTTGTATATGTCTAGTCTTTTTAGACTTTATATTAACATTAAACAAACTTTATTGACATATGTTTTTAATTGTTAGCATTAATTTTTCTTTTGTTGTAATGTTTTCATATTTAATAATAAATTAAATTCTTAATATATTTCAATTATTTGAGTTGTTTGTTAAAAAGAAAGAAACAGAAGCTAACTTGGTAGAAAACTTTGAGTAATTAGGACGTTCATTTACGTGAGAAGTAAAGATCTACATGACATCCACCATCTATTTATTCTCTATTATTATAACTCATTTATATGTCATATATTGGGGAGTTTTTCCTTCTTATCATGTCATCAACACTTTACGTAAGAAAACAAGCAGAAAGAGAACAACTTCTTGGCTTAAGTGGTAAAACAACTACTTAAAGATTCTTGAGTCCAAGAGGTCAGGGGATCCATTCCTGCCTTGGCAAGAATGTTAAGATTTCAGCTGAACTTAGCAAAAAAAAAAAAAACCTTTTCATCCACACATCCCACATTTTGATTTCTATATTTTGACCCTTCGTTCTAAAGAGAGAGCCTCGCATATCCCTTTGATTTCTTTTTGAATGTTAAAAGATGGGTTAGGATCATTTAACTCTATAAAATTTAATTTTTAATTTTTTAAATTTAGAAAAAAAATTACGAGACAAAACAAGATCTGAAAGAAAAGGAAGAAAGAAAAAAAGTCGTCGCCATTAACAGCAATGACTGTGTTTAGATATTTTTAAATTCGACTAAATACAACTCGTTTAAATTTAAATCATTTATTAAATGTACACTCTGTAATATCCCGGATATTTAAATGAATTAGAAATAAAATATTTAATATTTAATAAAGGTTGGAGTTTGATAACCTAGTAGTGATAGATAAATAGAGGTCCAAATTAAATTTAACGGACTAACCTAGACATGGGGATATCAATTTTTTTTTTTTTTAAGTTAGCAAGTACAGTGATAATTCAATGAACTTGACTAATAGCAAGTTTAATTAGATTAAGAGAATTTAATTAGTGGAGTTATGTAATTATGCGACGTGGTTGCATGTAAATTAAATATGTATTTATATGAATATATGTATGTGCGTATTTAGTAACATAATTTAATGGTTAATCAATATTTATGTAAATTATTGATAAATTATTTGTGAAGAATAATTAGGTAATTTATATAATTATTAATTATATAAAATAGTTGAATTAGTTAAGGGAGAATAGTAATTATATAAATTGTACAATATTTAATTTCATATATATATAAAGGGATTAAATTAATTGAGTAATTTTAAATAGTAATTGAATATATTAAATGAATATATTCTATAATTAAATAAATCATTGTAAATGATTTATGAGAGTGAGAAATTTAATTATACAATTATTTGTGTAATATTAATTAAATAATTAAATAAATTATTTAAAGAAGAAATTGAGTAAATATATTATTATTTCAATGTATTTTCGGGTAAATGGAATTATTTCCATAATTGATGAGAAATGATTTATTTAATGTAAATATATTAAATAATTTAATTTATGGCCTAAATAATATATATTAAATTATATATTGTATTTATTTTAATTTCATAATTTATTGTGAAATTGTTTTCGAGGTAAGGTAATGTGTATAAATAATATATATAGATTATATATATTATTATTAGCGAACACACTCTAAAATTTTAATATCAAAATAATTGACAAGTTGTCATTAATTAAATATTCAATTAAATTGAATATAATGAGTGAATTAAATTTTATAAATTAATTAATATGATAATTAATTAATGTAAATAATGTAAAATATTATTAATAATATTATTAGTCCATTTAGTAATTTAATACTTAAGAGTTAGAATATTTAATTATTTATTCAATCTAATTATTTATTTAATCATGGATTGAATAATTAATGTGTAAATTATTAAATTAGCCCAACATGGGTCAATTAGTAGCCAAGTGAAGAATAATAAAATTTGACAATTTAGTAGCCCAAACAATTTAATAGAAGCCCAATTGGTATTTTAAATTAAAGCCCAATGATTGGCCCACTTGAAAAATACTTAATTAAACTATTATTTATTTAACAAGTAAAATGCAAGTGACAATCATTATGGGACAAAACTCCATCAGCCGACATGCTTGGAGAAAAAGAGAGAAAAAAATGATTTTTTTTGGTTTTATTTTTCATTTATTTAATAAAGGGTTGCTTGTATTAGTTTTTTGTACATGAGCACCATTCTTCTTTTCACCAACCAAGTTATGGGTTAACTTTCTTGTGTAAGTATCCAATAGCTAGCTTGTGTTGGTATAATTTCATAGATATAAGATATATATATATATACATTATGGAAGACTTAAGTCATTAGAGAGAGAGAATTGTTAGTCATTTCTTCTTCTTTCACTTTTCAAATTAGAGAGAAAATATTTGAGAGCAAGGATAAGGAAGGAGAAGGAATTCTTGGTTCATGCCATCCTCCTTCACAACCCATTTTGGAAGAAAAATTAAGATAGCCATTAAAATGAGGTAATTGTTATTTTAAATGTAGTTTGTTTGTTTTTAATTAAATAAACTAACATGTGAGTATAAACATATTAATATAGTTAATAATGTGTAGTAGTAATATTTATGTCATGCTTGAGTTTAATATACTTGGTTTGTGTTTTGGTATAATTTATATGCTAAAAACATGTGATTGGTGGTGTTAAATCAAGTCTCAAAGAAATGACAAGAAATTAATTTTTATAAAATTTAGATTTAATGTTATAATATTATAGAACATGAAATCATGAGAAAAACAAAGTTTGAATCACTCAAAATGGAGTTATACACAAAAAGTTATGATTTGTGGTAGTTTATGTGATGTAAAATTTTTATAAATTTTTTTTAATATTAAATCATGAAAATTAAATTTTCATGTTATAAATTGTTGTTAAGTTATTGGTATTTTTTCTGGATTTTTATTGAGAGATTAAAAGATTACTTGAAGGTTTATTTTTATTTGGGTAATGTATTGCCGGTACTGTTCACAATCTGTTTGGGAAAGAAAAAAAAAAGTGCTGGCCGCGCATTGCGCGCCAGCAGATTTATGCCGATGCCGGCTCCAAACGACGCCGTTTAGTGCACGAAAAATTTATCGTCGCGCGTACGCGCGGAATCCAGCAGACGATTCCTCAAAACGGCACCGTTTTGGGCCGTAGATTTGTAAGCGCGCGCATTGCGCGGAAACCAGTTTTCGACGGAAATTACCATACTCCCCCTCCGTTCGTTTTTCTGCGTAATTACGAAATTGCCCCCGAGTCAGTTTTCAACTTAATTACAGAATTGCCATTCTGGGAAATTTTAATTAATTTCAATATTTAAAAATTTATTTAAAATTATAACAAAAATAATAATAATACAAAAATGATATTTAGGTATTGAATATTATATTTTTCAAATATAATAAGTATTTAGGATTAATATTTAAATATTTTAAATATTAATCTAGTTAGTTTAATATTATATTGTTCAAATATAATAAATATTTAGGATTAATATTTTAAATATTAATCTAGTTAGTTTAATATTATATTGTTCAAATATAATAAATATTTAGGATTAATATTTTAAATATTAATCTAGTTAGTTTAATATTATATCTTCTGAATTTATGATTAAATTATTATTTATTATTTAATTACTATTAAATAATAATTAAAGACAACTAAGATTGAGTATTTAATTATTTATTATTTGATTAACTTTAAATAATAAATAAATTCAGTTAGTTATTATGTATTATTAAATAATAACTACTGATAGTTGAGTATTTACTATATAATTTTATTATTTATTATTTAATTAACTTTAAATAATAAATGAATCTTGTTAATTAGTTATTATTTATTCTTAAATAATAACTAAAGATATTTGATTATTTTTAATATAATATAATTTTTTATTATTTGATTAATTTTAAATAATAAATAAATCTAGTAAGTTATTATTAAATAATAACTAAAGGTAGTTAATTACTTACTATTTAATTAATATTACATAGTAATTAAATGAAATAAAAAAAATGTCTTTTAACTCTTTTGTTTAAACAATTATAATAAATTGTTTAATAGTTTAATAAGTGTCCAACACTTAAGAAAAATATTTTTTTAATTTATTAAATTATTAACCTAATTTGATTGAGGGTCTATAAGGTTAATAATATTGTTTTGACTGATGTAAATTATGTGTTAGTACTTATGTGTGGTAGATAAGTTTCTTAATGAGCGTATAGTTGTACAAATACGTTGTACTAATTATTAGACCAACTTTACTAATGTTAGGTCTTTCAAAGCCAGTTAGTTAAAGCTAGACATTAATTGTAGTTGAGCAGACAGACAAGTTTCCTAAACCCTACTCAATTTATATTCGAGCATGATACATTATTTTATTGTTCAAGTTCTTAACTCAAACTCAAGTTGTTACGTTTCAAGCATGCTATGGTTTAATTCTGTATAATTATTCCACCTCTTTAAATTGTTGATTCGCACATAGTGCTTGTTGCATGTGTTCATCAGGTATGAAAGACTGATCATCTTCATTACCATAAGGTTCAGTTAAATTTGTTCATGGTCATTATTGACACTCAACATTAATTAATTTAGTCATTCAATTATTGAAATTATGACTCGTACTCTTTCACAATTATTATATTGTTGAAAATTCAAAAGCTTATTCTTTCTTTCAATCATGATATATCGTTATCGTATTTAAACTTGCTGAGCAAAGTCGTTGCTCACTCTTGCTATATCATGATAACAAATTTCAGAATAATACGAATGTCCAAGGAGAGACGGAGACAGAAGCAACAGACAAGATTATAGTGTTATGCATTATAACTAAATTGTTATATGATGTAAGTAATTTTGTAAACCTTTTTATGAATCTAAAGGTATATATGTAAGTTAAGGTTAGAAACCTTGGGAAATATTGTAGAATAAACAATTTATGTTTATATATTCCGCATTAGTTATAGAACGTGTATGAATATGATGTATCGTGACGTACTAAGTCTAGGGTTAAAGGAATCTGGATTTGGGGTCGTTACACACTCACTCCACAAATCAAAACTCCATTTATTAGCTTTATATTTAGGAGAGCGTTAGCGTGATTGAACAAAGGGTTTGTTGGATTACCAACATTTACAGCATATGTGGTGTTTAGTGTTTATAGTGTTTAGATCTCTAAACGAATGATACTAATTTTGATCTGAGACATAAACGCAACACTTGTGAGTTAAATAAAGGAAATTGATATTTTTACATGAGATTTTAATATTTTTACATGTAGACTTCATCAAAAGTGTTGTCATAGATGTATAACAATGGTTAAATCGTTGTTATAGACTCTACATGTAGATCTTACATATGAAAATATCAAAATTTCATGTGAAAATATCAGTTTTCTAAATAAATAGCATTTAAAATCAATATTTATAAACTCGGACCGGTCATCAAACCGAAAAAGGTACTGAGTGGATGGGTCACTAGTCCAACCAATGATCGAACCGTTATTGTACCAGTGACGTCATAAAAATATATATTATTAATAAAATTTTAAAACATCTAATTTTTTATAAGCTAAATTATAATAAAATAATGTTATAATATTAGTAAAAATATTTAATTTTAAAAATAAAAATATTTTTGGATAAAGAGTTTGTTTGATTATCAAAGTTTACAGCATTTGTGGTATTTAATGTTTATAATATTTAGATTTTTAAACGTATCGCATGAATTTTAAAATTCAGACATTATATTTATAAATTAAATATATAGAGTTTAAAATAAACTATTAACATATGAACAACTATACTTAAAATTTTTAATTTTATAAATACACCAAACGCGAAATAACACAAAATAATTTAGACCCCAAAAAGAAAAAAGTGGGGCCCAAGCCTAGCAGCGGCGAATGTGTTTGGACGTCGCTGTGCATTCGTTCCGAAGCCAACTCGAGTGCACGCCAAACACGTGCTCTTTAATCATATGATCCATATACCGCGACGTTTATTACGAGGTGACAGCTTAGCCGCCAATAACCACACACATTTTTTATTTTTGTAGTAGGTACAAACGACCATACATGAAAGATTCCTTTTGGAGCAGTGATTTTGACTGGACCATTCCCATTTGTTTCTATTGCCAAATCATGTACCCTCCAAGGACATTGGAACCGTGATTTTCAGACGTCGATGATTGTGCTAATAATAATAATCTCACTCAATTGATTAATTAAATAATCTCGTTCTCACAAGAATTTAGAGAAATGCTATGCGCAATAATATTTTACAATAATTTATACAATGAATTTTGTTAAAAATTGTGGGACTCATCATATAAATGGCGGATCCCACTATTTTTTGTGAAAGTAAGTGTATGAATAAGTGTATCGATAAATGTATGTAGCGAAGCTCAAGAATTTACCATTTCATTCTCAATTTTCATAACCGAAGTTAGAAATGAGTTATTAGTCGTTGACTCATTATACAGTAAATTATACTGCATTTCATCTTACTGTTATAGTAATGTAAAAGGGTGTTTAAAATTGCTTATAAATATTTAAATTTATTTATAATTAATTGTGAGAAACAAAAAATATTTATTAAATTTAATAATCAAGTTTAATAAATTATATTATTAATTTATCCCTTTTTATTTTAATAATTTTATTTATTATCCATTTTTACTTCATAAAATATTTCTATTTAGTAATTTACACTTGAATAAGTAATTAGCAATTTTTTTAATACCAAATAATTTTCATCTTTTAATTAATTTTAGTGCCTTTAAAAACCAAAAAAAAATGTTTTTTTAAAAACTTATTATAAACTAAAGCAATAATCATAATCATTAATCATATTTTTTAATCAATTATAGACATACTCTACAGCCAAATATAATGCATTTATCGCTTATTATATTATATTTGTCATTTTCTTAAAAATAGTTTTTTTGATTCGAATTTCACATCCATAGTATAGAAATACGTACTATCTTGATTGAAAATGATATACCTACTCTTCCTTATGATTTTTTTAGGGAAATGATATTTTCATAATTTAATTTGATATTTTTATAAGTGAATAATCATATTTAATCTTTTAAAAATATCAAATTAATTTGTAGAAATATCAATTCCAATTCTTTTATTTGAATATTAAGATTTGTATTTCTGAAACGATTGAAGCGAAATTACTCTTGTTAACGCCAAATTTTGGACCTGACAAAGTCACCAAAAGAACAAGCCAAAAAATGCGCCAATACATGCTGGAAATATAAATTATAATGTAAAGAAAGAACCAATAAATAATAACACAAGATTTAACGTGAAAACCCAAATCGGGAGAAAACCACGGGAGACACGCCAGAAATCCACTAGAATGATGTTGAAAGTGTTACAATATCCTCACAAGGAAAACACTCATGAACAGGGGGCCGACATATACCGATATATGTCGATATATAATGATTTGTAACGAGACACAACAATGGTTATTCATACACGTGGTGTACATTTTTACCCTTCGATATACACCGGGCGCATAACATTACCCTTCGATGGCCAACAACGTGTATAAATGGTGCTTGTGTATCTACGTCGTATATCACTATAACTCAGTGTATATCGGTGTATGTCGGCGCGTGACCGAGATGGAGTATTTAGGTAGAAGTGTATATTTGAGTTTAGTATATGTGATGTATCTTTTCTCTCTCTCATCCGTCTGCTTTGATATTTACTCTGCCTCTGTCTGTGTGTTATTTGTAAGTCATTGTTGATAGATCCTCTCTCTTTGCCCAATATATATAACATAAAATAATCGCCTCCCTCACATACAATAAATGAATTTTGTCGTTATCTCTCCACTAACTTGACTTTTCAGAACATTTAGTAATGAGTCATCACCCAATATATTTACATCCCAACAACTCTCAATTGTTTTTTAATAACAAATTTTATTCTTTAAATTCTCTTATGAAAACTGAGTCAACATAGGTCCATCATTGTTTTACTATTTGTATCTCCGTTGATGCTTGTGTTTCTCCTTTGATTACCAACTGCAGGAGGCTCATGGAAAGACAATGGGAAGTGCAGGTCCTTCACGTACGTCTTCGGGGAAGGGAATCAACTAGTAGATACAACTGCTAAAGCTGCAGCTGTTCCAGATCAAGTTTTTGTCACCTATCAGTCCATGCCTTCTGGCACTGAAAAATGACGCAAATCTATGTATCTTACGGCTTTTAGGGATTCGACCATCCAAGCGGAGAGTGATCGTCCTCGATGTTTGGAGGGATTAGAACACCCTCGAAAGTGTTGAGAAAGATAAATGAACCTTCTTCGAAATCCATATAATGTTTGTTCCTCTATTATATTAGAGAGCGTATAGCCTGCTTCAAATTTCAAACGTATTAAATGTTATTGTTATAAACTCTAATAACAAAACGTATCGTAATTTGTTTTTGACATGATTTAATGATCAAAAAAATTAACCAATTTTGCAAGTGTTATTAATTTAATCAATATGTTATTTTTTTAATAGATTAACCATTGTATTTTTAATTTTTTTTCCAGAATACTCAAAAATCAAACCATAATTAACCTTTATGTGGTTGTTGATGTATAAATTTTTTTTTAAAAAATATATGAGGTAAGTGTTGATGTGTAATTTTTTATTTTTTTTTAAATTACAAAAATATTCACTCAGCAAAAATATATAATTTTTTAATTTCAGAAATATTCGCTTAGTAAAAGAATATATTTTTTTAATTACAATTAATACTATTTTTTAAATATAATAACTTTCCGTTTTAAAAATAATATATAATAATCAGACTAAATTAAAACTTCTATTAAATAAAATTACTTATTTTGAATTTTAAGAGTGCAGTAAAGCTACGTGATGGCTTATGTTCGTTAATAATATTCATATTATTTAATTGTAATACTGCAAAATTTTACGATAAATAACATAACCGCAATTATACAAATAAAAAATGACATGTATATGCAATCATCACAATTATAATTTGCATATATAGTACCTAGTATGACATATTAAATAATGTTTATTAAGTTCAGTCAAAATCATGTAATTTAAATTGATAAACGATACATTTTAAGTATATTAAATTAATTATGTCTTTAACATATTGATAATTATTTAGTGTGTCAAATTAATTTTAAATTAATAATAATAATAATAATAGGTGTATTTCAGAATTCAAAATTGAAATATCATGTTTTGAATCTAGCATTATTTTCTCTCTCTCTCTCTCTTTTTTTTTTAAAATTAAGTATAAAATATTAAGGAAGTACTGCATTATTATTCTCAAGGCCTACGTGTGACACCAACTCTTCGTCCACCTCGCCTCGATAACGACACTCCTCTATTCTCTCTAGAGGAGACATAAAAAAGGAGAAGGTTACAGAATTTTCTTCCTTTTTAGAGAGAGAAAATAGTATTTTTTATCCAGTTTTAAAGAGAATTTTTTTTATAATTAATTTTAAAAATAATAAATTTTATAATTAATAATATCAAAATACTAATTAAGCGCCGCTCCACTTACTAACTTTGTCCGGTTGTATATATTTAAAAAATATTATTACTTTCAATCAAAAAAAATATTTTTTATTGAGTGAATATTTCTATACTTAAAAATATTAAAATTATATATTAGCAGTCACATCAACAATTACCTCAATAAAGATTAACTATAGTTTAATTTTTAAGTATTCTGAAAGAATTTAAAAAATAATAATAATTAATTTGTTAAAAAAATAATATATTAATTAAATTAATAACCCTTATAAAATTAATTAATTTTTTGATCATGAATTCTTTTGGATAAAACATTGAAAGTGATTTTATGTCAGACCTCCTGCATTCCATACATTGCAGGGGATTTGAATGGGACCATAGTTAAGTTTTTGGGTCCCTATTAGGCTATAAAAGGTGGCAGTGATGATACAGGTATTGATATAGACAATTGCACCTAACCACAAGTTGCATTCTACTATACAG
This sequence comes from Hedera helix, assembly GCA_947179155.2. NCBI lineage: Eukaryota > Viridiplantae > Streptophyta > Magnoliopsida > Apiales > Araliaceae > Hedera > Hedera helix. The sequence goes on along the minus strand of OX359264.1, from coordinate 59,073,790 downwards.
CAAACCCACCCATAGTGATGTTACCTAAAATAGCTCAACAACAACAGATGATAAAAATACTCCTTCCTTTCCCTTTTAAATGATATATACTTTAAGAGAAAATATTAATATTAATAAATATAATTAATATAAATTAAAAATATGGGTCGAAACTAGTTCAGCCCACGTTAGTCCACACATCCCAATTTGCTTAGTTTTTAAATTAGGATTCCAAATCAGCTGTCCCAACTCCCAATCCGTATACCATCCGCTGTCCCAAGCCTTCGTAATGTGCCACGTGCCCTCTAGTTAGTATAATTGGAGCGGACAGTACGTTATGTTGAAACATTATTTGAGACATAATATTTATTTAAATTATTAAAAAATAAGAATTAATATCGATTTTTGTGTCTAAAATAGTTTAAATAAATATTATATTTTAAATAATATTTTAAAATAATGTACTTAGACTTATTCAAATGGAACAGAGAACGGCTCAATTAAAAATAAAACTTACGGCTCCAAAAAACCAAAAAAACTTACAACGTATATATATTGCCCTGTTTTAACTTTTTAAGGAAAATATTCCCCCGTTGCAAAAAATAATAAAAGTAAAATAAATATAGTTTAAATTTAAATAATTAATCTGCAAAATTGTAATAAAATTCTCAATAATTTCATTCATTTTAATTAATATAATAATTATTAATGTAAATTTTTCAAAGTGCTTCTAATCACAAAATTAATATTTTTAATACTTAAACTAAGCACATCAATTTAATTTTTTTAGTTTCAAACTCGGGTTAAAAAAATTAAAATGAGACTCTTTTAGTATAACATAGAGTAATATTTTTGTAAGTTTCTTTTTATAATCTCACAAGTCTGTCAAACATGAACATGGAAATTCTTTTGTTGCATAAAAAGAGTCTATTTACAATATGATTTTGTTAAATAACAATAGTCTCATTTCATTTTAATTAATATTAAAATAATTTTGAAAGTGTTTTTAATAAAAAAAAATTATTTTTTAATATTTAATTTAGTCACATCAATGTTAAATATTTAGTTTTTTTTAATATTTTTTTATTAAATTAATTATAGGAGACTGTAGTGTTATTAATTCCGCAATATCATCTTAAGACCCTGTAATGTTATTGATCACGACATAATGCGGTGTATCTGTAATGTTATTAATTTCGTCTTTGTCAATTTGTTAAGTTAATAAAAGAGTACATGCAAAATTATAATCTGAAATATAAGTCGACATAGATTGAACCCATAATTATTTGAACTTAAATCATATAACTCATATTAAATATAGGTTATATATTCTTAATTCACCCATAATTTAAGGGACTGTTTGATTAGCATTTAATGGAGTCGAATATTTGAATCGATCAATTATTCACTGTGTTTGTTTTGGGCTGAATAGTTGAATAGGTCAAATTTTTGGATTAAATGAATAAATCTAATTTTTTTGGCTGAATAAATAAGTTCCAGTTGAATGAAGTAAAAAAAAATAAAAAATATATCAACTATTATATTAAGTAATATTAAATAAATTTACAATAACTTTGAATTTTTTCAGAGAGGTAAAATAATAAAAATATGTTATTCAAATGTTTCAGACATAGCAGTTAACAAATAATTTTTTTCATTCAATATTCAAAAAATTATATTATTCAACTCATTCAAATTATTTAAATATTCAAAAATATTTCATTTAATTTTTATTAAACACCCCTGAGTTAAGTAGTCCAAAACCAACCCAGATATATTTCTGTCAGGCCTAGTTTTGTTATCTGATATGATGGGTCTAATGTTTGAGGCCTTTTTGGTAATTTCGGTGAATGTTGTAATGGTCGTGTTTAATTATGTTCAAGCTTTTCACTGTGTATTCTCTCTTTAGAAAAGCCTATTGATTTTTGGCCCATAACTCAATGGTGTAGGCTAGTGAAAGTTTGTGAAGACCATGTTAAGGCCCATAACAGGGCCGCAGTTTTGCTGCTCTAATATAGAAAACTCATGTAGTCATAAATTATAAACCTTCGAACAACCGACAAAGAGAAAAAGGAATTTGGGGATATAATATAATCTTAAATATAAATTATTACTCTAAACTAATTTTAGTTTTATTTAATTTATTTTGTATTAATGAAAATAAAGTCAGCAAAAAATAATATTAAAAACTATTTTGCCACATAATCACATGTACACTACTTGTCACAACTACGTTATTAATTTTTGTCATAACTTTCTAATTAAACCAAAGTGAAAAAAATTAAAAGTCGAATGTCTTCATTGAAAAAATTAAAAAGTTGATCATCGAAGTGGAAAAAGGTCAATAGTTTAAAATAATAATTTATACTTAAGTCTATAATATATATTCGTAAATAAGAATCTAATTGGTCGTAAATTAAAAATTGATAAACAGCTGTGACATATATAGAACTAAGCAGCATACTATACTATATTAATGCAACATTAAACACCATAGTCGGAGTAAATGGTATTATTTTTAACAAAATTACAAAAATAAATAAGGATACTTTTATTCCGGATAATGAAAGTACTAATTTATGGATATAATAGGCCTTCAAAACCTGTTGTCGCGAGTTTATTAACAAGAGCTATAGCATTACTAGTGACATGACTCACATTCGTGACCTGATCTTGTAACACCTTAATTTGTCTTCCATTTTGGTCGTCGCTAAATCCATCCAAGCAAGTGTCCTCATTCGTAAGAGCGGCGCTCATCCATGTAGTAACATCACTAATTTGTGAGTCAAATGTTTGAACATCGAGTCTTCTTAGTACACCAAGTGATTTATGAAGATTGTCAAGTGTGTCTTGAATTAGCTCTATGCAGTCCGAAAGAGCAGCTTTATTTCTTCCTCCCATGGAGTTTCGTTTCCTTAATTTCATCAAGTAATTAGCGACACTTTTGGCTTCGCCAATTGTCACTGAAACTCCAGCGCGTGCCCATGTTGTAGGGTTCCGCTTGGCTGTGTTTGAAAATGGTGAGAGGGAGCGGATGCATAGGTCGCGATATTGAGTCGCACTGCACACTTCTTGAACATAATTATCGCCGTAGGCTGAATAGTTTAGCCATGCTAGGAGTATCAATGGCACAAAAATGTACACATGTGCCATTTTTATTATAGGTGATTATGGAGGAAGGGGGAAAATTTGGGAATCCTAGAAAACTATTGAAGCATATGGAATCATGAGAGGTAAATAGGGTTGCGTTTTAAAGAATTGAAAAGCTCTTGGATGTGCTGGAAATTTTGGAAACTTTTTGTCTAGGTTTGTTAGAGAGGCGAGAAGGTGGTGAGTGCAATAAAGAATGGGAAGTTAGAGATGGTGAGCAGAAATAGGTGAGAATAATGATGATCATGTGAAGAAGATGTAGGTGAGTTTCTCATGATTTTGGGAGAAGAAGATCTATTAGAATTTTGCTTTGATATAGGAATATGAAATGGTTTTGACTGTTGCAACGTTTTTCTTTTAATATTTTTTTTGTTGGAATAACAAATGGAAAGTTTTGCACCAAAATTAGATTTCTGTTGTGTTGTATGATCAGAATAGAAGAGGTGAGTAGTTTATAGTTGATCAAATTGCAATCGAAAATGAATAATGAATGTGAACTGCATTTAACGTGTAATTGTAAGTGATACAATAAAATAATAATATATCTATCATTTTTTTACATCTCATATTTTGTATTTGCACATCTGTTATTTAATATCAATATAAATTTATAATCGTATATAACAACACTTAATTGCAACTATTAAAATTTTATAATATAGTAGATTACTGTCATCAAGTCTATTTAAAAAGCTGCTTTTTGTTCTTTTCAAAAATTTCTTATTTTTTACATTCAATTTGAAGGCCAGGCCAGCAGCGTGTACCTCCTCGGTTCCTCCTCCTCAACTATCTCTACAACTAAAAATGCTTTTGCATTCAAAATTTTGACAACTAAAAGTAGTTTTTGTGAAGTCGACAAACACTTGTAAATTAAAAAACGTACTTCTGATTCATCAAACATTTGTACTCCTCCACCAAACAAACACTAATAAGGCCTATTAAGCGCTCAAGCTAGCTCCTCTCTCTCTCTCTGTTGAGCCGAATCAATCAATATCGATAATAGTTGGGGGGTAACAAATAATAATCAGATTAAAAAGACAATTAAAAACAAAATGACATAACAATGTCAATCTCCCAACAAGTATGACATAATAATGTCAATCTCCCAACAGCTCCAACAAGAAAATTAAAAAGCAATACAGATAGATTCAACAAATCATTAAGTATTAAAACCATAACTTCATTGTGGATAAAAATAATTTCAATCAGAGAATCTCTTAGTTGGGCACCATCTCTAGCATTACTGTCCATAATTCTACTGGTTATACAGACTTGTTAAGGATCTCTTCAGAAGGAATTTCAAGAGTTGCACCGGCGTGTTCTTTGTCCGGTCTCATTTCTGCAACAATTAAGCAAAACATATTGTCGTGAAATCTGTCACATTACAGATAGCTACTTATTAGAATTAAGGACGACAACAAATACCATTATAAATTATGATCAATTATCATACCAATTGCCACATATATCAATCATAAGAAGTAAATAAAATAAAATAAAATAAAGAGTATGTAATTGTCATAGCCCATAATAGCCTAATATAGAGAAATAATTACGTATACAAGATTTATATGCCACAGGCCCAATACAGAGTTCTGGAAAGGCAATTGTAGTTACGAAGTTGGCATGAACTGAGATGAAGGATATTCAACACAATAAAATGATAGATTATTCACATCACATCGTATCAAGTTCTGAACAAGATTTTCCATGTTGTCGCATGTGTCTAGTCCAAGAATAATAACGACAATATAGAAATAATTTAGCTAGAAAAAAAAATCCATTTTTCAATCTCATATGAACGATAGAAATAGAATATATACTAAGTAGGTGCACAAATGACATAATTAAAAAAAGCTTCTAGCAATCTTGCCATCACTACATTCACAACTATTAATTAAATCTGAAATCAAGAGTGTAGGTTTCAGAGGCCTGCAACGTAAAGTAAGTCAACGATGGTTATCAGACTTTAACCCCAATCCCCAAATATATGTTATCACCACTTAAGGATCCATTTAAAGTATTTGGTGAATATTCTACAACAAATATTAAATACTAAGCATCAACATAGTACGAACTACTACGTTGAATGACATCATCACTGTTTCCCATTTGTATAAGAAGAATATTTTCCAGCTATTATTTCAATGTTAGGAAGAATACATAACTTATTGATTAGAATGCCATACAATTTCATAATACTTCCAATGTCACAGTGCAATACACAAATTTTAATACTATCATTTTATGCAAAACATTTGGTAATAACACAATTCTTTGGCATAAAATAAAAACATTCTCTGACAAATTTGACCCCAATACAGTGCATAAGCACACTAGGAAAAACCATATAATGTGCTCCAGCAAGTTTTATGTATGACATGGAAATATTTATGGGTTAGCAATTAGCATGTTCATCACATAATGTCATCTCATTTCCACCTCAATGTCTTCAGGGTGCTTACCAAATGAAGATTATTTTAATTTATATAATAATTTTCATATAAAACATCAAATAAAATCACATTCATTCCAGTAGTTTAATCTGATTCTTGATTTCTTGCATCAGAGAGATTATTTATATTGCTTGATAAATTTATTGTTTCTAATGTAGTTTAAATGTTGGAAAAGAAATCCTTCACTGTTTACCAATAATAATTCTTGAAACATCCCAAATCTAGAAGTTTCATTTCAGTTTGAGCCTCAATTATGTTGGATTCAATCATTTATAGAAAACAGAAAACTTCACATGTTTCCTAACATTCCCACTTTCGGTTTTTCGATATTTTCATGATACATCCTACTCTTTTCTTTCCCTTTTAGGAAAAAATCATGCTACTGGCAATTATAGTAAATCCTTCTTGAAGACAAAATAACAAACACGTGGCGCGCATTACTAGTTCAATTTTCCAGCAATATTTGTCACTACTACGGCAAGAATAGATTAATTACCGTAACCACCACGAGAGTTGAGTTTGGCCTGGACGATCATGTTGGAAATGAAGTGAGAAGCCTCTCGAGCTTCGTCCAAAAGTCTCTGAATCTCCGTTGCAGAGGTAACGTTACGGTTCTCTTCGAATTTGCGCCTGACCTCAGCTGCGGATTCCTTGAGCATCAGCGCATCTCCTTGAAACGATTTCCGAGTCGCTTTCAGTACTGCTCTGTACGCTCTCACCGCCTCCCCTCCCATCTCTCCCTCCTCTTGACAGACGAATCCCTTAAATCAAGTGGAAATATTTAATGGTTTAAGTTTATAAATTTTGGGACACAAATTTAAATATAAATTTTATTTATATAATTAGAAAGTAAAATTTAATATAAATTTTTGTGTCAAGTCTCATTTATTAATAATAAAAATAAAATTTGTGTTTGAATTTATATCTCAAAATTTGTACTCTTAGACTTATTCATATTTTATTGTTCCACCTCATTTACTTTTAGAATATCAAAAGTTTAAATTTTATTTCTCTAAATGTTGCATGTCTTTAAATGGATTAATTATTTAGTGATCTTGAAATACCCTCACGTGATACTATAGGTTAATCACATTTTTTTATTTCTATAGGGACAAAGCTACAAGCATTAAGGCACCAATAAAATGGAGAAATGTGTGCGTGACAAAAAAAAAAAAAACCGTATTATAAGGTTATTTTTAGTAATATAAAATATCGCATTTTTTCATTCTTTTCCATCCCTCCAAAATCCTCCCACTTTTGAGAGAAAAATTTTAAGCAAAAAATTAAATCAATTTAACCTTCAAATTCCCTTCCATTCCTCCTTAAAAAAACTCACAAATATAAAATTTAACAGAATTTTAATTATTTTTCTTTCCATTTTTCTCCCCTCAAATAAAAACTTACAAACACACACTTAAAGGTCAAAATTCAACCAGTAATATTCAACCATTTAATTTATAAATAAATAAATTACTTAATGTGACCTTTTTATTATTGTTAAAGTTTGAGTTTCTCATTCTGTCTTCTTTTCCTTTTCTTCTTTCTTGGGTCTACCTTCTTAAGATATTTTCTATAATAAGTTTCAAGTCAAATTTGGATTTTAAGTACATAAATCGAGCTTCACCATCAAGAATTATAATTCCAAAAAAGTAATAATTTTTCACTTACAGATATTTTTATAAAATAATTGTAATTATATATTTGCTTATGAGAATATATTATACTTGTATGCCATTATAAGAATTTATTGTACTGGATTGCATCCTTAAACCAGGGCTTCAAGAAGAAAAAAAAAGTAATTTAAAAATACAACAGTTATTTTTCATACCAACTAAGTAATACAAAAAAATTTAGAGAATTAATATTTTCACGAGAAAAATTGATATTTCCGCAAGACTCTATTCACCCACCTGAAAGTGAACCTCACTTACTATTCATGTAAATATAGAACTTTATGAAAATATTAATTTCCCTAAAAATATTAACCTTCAAAATTTATCACTATTCTATCCGTATCACAAAAAGTAATACTTTCCGTTTCCGTTTTTGTTGCGCATTGAACAACACAAAACATTGGGTAAAACTATTTCATATTTTCCTTCTCTCAGAGTATATACACCTCCTTCAAGTCTATTGCTGATCATCCAGTTGTGCTGCTTACACAGAAATAGCCTATGTTAAACATCCATTCAATCTTTTAGAAATGTGTATAGCTTGCTTTGCTTGCAAAAGCCTATTTGCTTTCCGAAGCACTGGCTTCATTTGCACTACGTACCCATTCCTTTGACAAGAGATTCCTGCAATTATCAATAAAGAAGGGGAGGGGAAGGGAGGGGAGGATAGAAGGATCGTGCACATGACAATAAATCTATCACACTAGTAGCATCTGAATTTTAAGCTAATAAAAAGGTACATGTCATACAACCTAGGTTGGTCTACACTTTACTTGGAACTTCAGAATGCAGTTGAAGCCTGCCACTCCATCTCTTTTTTATTCTCCTTCCTACCTACGAATGTTGCATCAGAACTGGTACATCTATATATCTATCTATCTATCTACCTAACCTGCAAAAAAGTGTCCCCGGTTTTCCTAATTACGTATGGATAAACATTTTCATGTGTTTTTATTCTTATTCTAGCTTCTTTTTTTTAATTAATAAAATATATTTTCAACTTATCTCAAATAAAAAGTTTTGTCGATGGAGTTAAGAAATTGTACAAATAGTCTGCTGAGAATATATGATTCTTAATGAGAACCAAAATTTTATCTAGCGGGTGGGTATATTTTGAAATGATTGATTTTTAAGAAAATTTACTTTCAAAAAATAATCTGTAACATTAGAAATGTAATAATAGAGTCATAGTAACGACATGGTAAGAAGTTTGTGTTGGTCTATTATTTTCAAATAAATTAAAGGATAAGTGTATATGCATATTGCACAATTTTAAATACAACTTAGAACACTATATTTTTATCACAGCCGTTGAAAAATAAGATCTGACACGAAAATCCGATTGAATAAATTAACGTAAAGAGCTTTGAATGATTTCATTAAGCAATCATCGTTAATTTTAAGGCTGCACACTCCGATGACGAGGCGCCACACCTCCCACTCCCAAACTACATGCATGGCTGGCTTATCGAGGTTGATTACATTTTTTTTACCAAGTAATCTTAGTTAATCACGAGTTAGATTATTCTAATTTTTAAATAAAGGTATGTTATCTGTACTCCCAATGGAGTTAATTTACACCTGTCTAAATATGAAGGCAATTTCTCAGTGAGCCAAAATTTAAATATCTTAACATTGGATTCATATCCCTCCCAGCCAGCACAACAAGGTGTTATAATCTTCAAAAATACTTGCACATTTCCACATCATCGGTCAAATATTGTTTCAGATATAAATACTTTCTGTCATTTCATTATAATGGAAAATTTTACATTTTAAAAGTCAATATATAATAAATTAATGTACACATTGACCATCCAAGAGAAACGGCATAATGCTTGCTGCCATATTTCTGAGTAGAGCTGGAATGTATCTGATCAGATGGGTAGTCAGGTAGAAGTGAAAGGCAAAATGTAGGGGCTACTCCAAGAAGCCACACACAAATATATAATAAATTAAACGCACAACAGCTACGGATCAACCATTCTCATGTCTTGTTTCTTACGTCGGCATCGGTGATGGGCCTTTTGCAGTGTGTTCTCACCGACCACCTCCATATTAGAATCTGTGTCTAGTGCAGCAAAGCAAAAAACAGAACAACAGCAAGTGTCCAGCTGAATCAGATAAACTAACATGCTAATATAGGGTCGGCATAATAGAGTCATCAAAGTACAATTAACACCAATGCAGAAATGCATCACAGAGCACAACTAGTTCAGCTGGAAATAAAAACTTTACTTGCCATCTTGAAAGTCGAGTCAAATTAATGGATATATTGGGATGTCAAAGAAAAGAGCTAAAAGAGCCAAAGAGATATAACTGAGATCAATAGTTAATTATTCACCATGAGAAAACCATGTAAGAAAATCGGGCAGTGGTGAAAAACTACCATCCCAACCTTGGCTAAATATGTATACAGAATTTAAAAAAAATAAGATTATAGGCAAATTTAGCCACCACAAGTATGGAGGTTGGAAAAATATGTATGCACATCGCTAAAGTTCCTTCATTAACTATCACTGCCAATCTTTAATTTTTTTCTTCAGAAAAAACTATCATCACTAGCACTTTGGTATCCATCAGTAATAAATCTAAGACAGTAATCAAGTTTGTGGAGGAACCATAGTTATGGGCGCCAACTACGCACATAAGCCAAATGCCTAGGCAGTGATGGACTAGCAGGAAAATAGGAGCTTCACTGGTCAGCTGATTGCCCGACTGAACCATTTGCACATAATTTATAAATACTTTGATCAGCTTGATTTTGCCCGACTGAACCATCTGCAGCTCTGGGCCCACCCAATTAAAAGTAAATTGGCCATCAAAAGATTTTAACGAGACGAGTATTTCTGATGGAAAATATGAGCTCAACTGGTCAGCTGATCCCCAGACTGAACCATTTGCAGCTGGGCACCCACCCAATTTATGGTAAATACTTTGGTCAGCAAAAGAATTGAAGGAGAGGAGAATTGGGTTTCTTCTTCTTCTTACAGGAATCAGGAATAATAAAAGTTCTTTGAACTTCAGAGTTTAGATGTCAGTGCGTGGAAGTATAAGCAATAAAAAACTTTGGCTACTTTAAATCTCTACTTTATTTATTAGCTTTTATTTATTAGCTTTATTTAAATCTCACTGTGAAAATTATATTTTTCGTTCTTCTTCAACCTTTGGTTTAGTCTTGGGCACGTGGATTTTATTTTTAACTAATTTAAGAAAACTATTTGTGGATTTTAGAATTTCCCTTTCTCCACGCTATTTGGTAATTCATTCCTACTTACTACCAAAAACGGCAGAACAGTCCAATTACAAAATACTGATGGGCCTGAAAATGTCAAATTTGTATTATTTATTCAGAAGAATAAATGGTAATAAAGAAGATAGAAAAATAATACTCAAAATGAATAAGTATAATTATCGATTTTTGTGATTAAAATCAAAATTTAGGAAAACATTTCGGGTAGAGGACAATCCTGGACCACAGTTGTTTTAACTACAATTTGATGAACATTACTCCAACTATAATCATGACAGAGATTTGTTGAATGCAGTGAACGGTAGTCATCCTTTTTCAATATTTAAAATAGAGATGATTAATTCAATATGTCGTATTTGATCAACTTCCCCTCAAATTGAGAACACAGGCTCACCTTTTCATGTTCATTTAGGTCTTCATAAGAAATGAAGGTGTCTCTGACCTTAGTAACAAATAATCAAAGCAAAAAGTACACATTTCACTACTTGACAAAGAACAAATACTGTGAACTCACAACTTATATATATATATATATATATATATATATATATATATATATAAGGGAGTGATCCATAGCAAATGTTTGCTATGAATATTATTCCAACAAACTAATCTTACAATGTTCATATGAAGATCTAATGGTGGAGAAAAAAAAAATTAACCAGATGCTAGTAGGAGTAGCGGTTGGGCAAATTAGGTCAAAATGCCGTCATTTTTTTTTTGCTCTAGCCGTTACTCTTATTAGGAGCATGAGAAAACAACGGCATTTTGGCCTAATTTACTTGGTCACTAGAAAGAGTAGCGGCTAGAGCAAGAAAAAAAAATGACAAGCGTTTTAACCTAATTTGCCCAACCACTATTCCTACTAGCGATTGGGCAAAAAAATTTATTTCACCGTTAGATTTCATATAGACGGTGTAAGATTACTTTGCCAGAATAATATCTATAACAAACATTTGCAATAGATCATTCTTCATATATATGTGTGTGTGTGTGTGTATTTATATATATGTGTATATGTATATGTATATGCGTGTGTGTATGTGTTTATGGATTCAGAACTACTTCCATGGTGTTAGTTTGTCCTTTTTCATCTTTCCTCCATTGAACAAGTTCACTATATAACCTCACCAATCGACCTAACTATGTCACTGAACTTTCAGGTTAATATAAATATCAAAAGCATAAGGAAACACCACATTACATTTACAAGTAAATTGTCCTTCCAACACTTTCTCTAGTAGTTGACTTGACTACCATAGGATGCTCTGTGGCGGCTTCAAATTAAGCCTAGAGTCTCATAACTAATAACCTAAAATGATTTAGACCCCCATTTACACTTTCTTATATTCTTTTTGAATATACACCATGACACCAAGGCAAACTAACTACCTTTAAACTACAAGTAGTATATATAATCTAGCTCCCAATTCCTAAAATTTCTATGACAGAACAAAATTTTACAAGTCCCATAATCATAACCAATAAACTAAGAAACAATATTAGAAAATACCTCCGAAATTTTGGCCCCAAAACAGCAGCCTTGGATCATCCTCTTCCTCGTCAAACTCATCACCATATCCGAATTCAGCGTCTCCTCTATACCCGGGTTCACTTCCATACCCAGATTCATTCCCCTGACCATCAAAAATTCCAATTTGCCCAAACCCGCCACTCAAAATCTCTCTCTCCCCACTCCCACCACCCTCCCTCTCCTTCCTCACAACATTCCTCGCCGCCTCACTTACATCCGGCGGCCAATTAACATCCCCACCATTCACAAACAACTCCCCGCTCGAATCCGTCCCAGCCGCCACTGGAAAATCCGAACAAGTCGCGTAAGCCGCCGAGGCCCCAACAGAGCAACACCTCCGCCTCGTCCCACTCCGATCACTGCTCCGACCGGACACCGATCGGGAGCCTCGGCGCCGCCTCTTCCGGGCAATCCAGCTGAGACTCTCGCGCTTGTGCGCCAACATCGGCCTGTTATCTTCGTTATTATCGAATAGGGTGAGCTTGGACATGTCCAGGGTGTCGATCGGAAACGAGGTCGCGCGATCGGAGAGGCAAGGTTTCTTAGTAGAGGTGGAGGAGTAATAGGGTTTATGGGAATTGTTGTTATTGTCGGAATCTAGGGTTTTGAGAGTAGTTGGGAGCTGAAAGGGTCTCCAGGTGTGGAGCTGGAATGTGCAGGATTCTATGGAGCGTCTTGAATCTAAGGGGGTTCTGGGTGACATTTTCTTTTAGGGTTCAAGGAGGATTTTGATTGATTATAGCAGGAGGAGGAAGGATTTTCTGTGAGTTTAACTGGAAAATCTAGTAGAGGTCGGGAGGATAATTTAGGAAAAAATTATACTTACCATGTATATACTTACCAGTATATACTAATGTCATTAAGAAGTAAATTGGAACAAGAGAAAATGCCTTATAACAAATCTAATTTTCAAGTAATTATCCTTCCAAATAGAAAGACTTATTTTACTTTTTATTTTTTACTTTTACTTTACTAGTCAGTCAGTCAGATGGCACACGCGCTTTAAATTTTTTATTATAATAAAAAATATAATTAATGACAAATCATGTTCAAAATAAAATAAATAGACGATAAAAAAGGAACCTGATTATAGAGAGGTCTTTTCGTCTTCAAATCTTTTTCAGGGTTCCAAACATTAGCATTAAAAATTCCCAATTGCATCCCACTCAATTGAGAAACTCCAAGGTAAGCAAAGCAAAATTTAGGGCTACGCAACCAAAGGTTGTAACATGAAACCAAAGTCACTGTTTTGCGTATATTCAAAGAAAGGGCAAGTTCGGCGACAACTTATAAGTTGGTCAACCCAACTTATAAATTGATTTTACTAAAAAAGTGTTCGTTTGAAATTTATAAGTCAATTTATAAATTGACTTATAAGTCAGAAAAAATAAGTAAGTAAAATTTACTTATTTTTTTTAACTTATAAGTCATTTTTTAAGTTTTGGTCAAACCTATTGAAATGTCCATTTTGCCCTCTTATATTTCAATATGTTATTTCCTTTGAGGTTATTTTAGTAATCTTAAAATTTTATTTTAACTTATAAGTCATTATTAACCAAACATATCCACAACTATTACTTATAATTATCGACTTATAAGTAAAAATAATACCGAACACTTTTACTTATAAATCTACTAAAATTTTAACTTATAAATCGACTAAAATTTTAACTTCAAGTCAAAAAAAAAAGTCACTCCCAAACGGTTTTGCAAATATTTAGAGATTTCTGTATTTTATGTTCGCCTGGTATTCAATCAACAAGCTATGCACATTTCTCCACAGAAAACACGTCTTCAAGTTCCACTGGATGATATGTAACTGCTGTGTAATCGCCAAACTGGAAAAAAAACAGTGTACTGGCTTTACTACCACCATTGGCTTTTTAACGGTGAGTAGGTGATAGCATCAGACAAGTACCCCAAAGCTTGACTGTTCCGTACAAAAATGACTCTTTAAGGAAGAAGAAGCTTTCTTTGCCCAACATTCCCACCTGGAACTGTTGGGAGAAAAAACATGAGTATAGCGGAACAATATAATTCTCCCTCTTGTGTAGACTTAATAAGAAAAATAATTCAAACAGTTAATAATAGAAAACAAGAACATAAGCAAATTTTTACGCGAAAAACCCTCCCTATGTGAGGAGTAAAAACTACGAGACTGTAATCCACCAAATCTTCCACTATCAATAATAACGTGCAATAAACCATATGCATAAATCAACAACAATTATCAAGAATAACATATTATTGACATATATTTTCAATAAGAAGAATAACAAGAGAAAACTTTAAAACTCCACTAACTCTCGCAAAAAATGCATACAGCAAAACTTGATAGTAAGATATTTCTTGCGGGAATTAGTTTTTCCTTTTTTTATCTTTTGTTTTTGTTACTAGTTTCTTCTATTTTTCCTAAAAGCTATGTTATATTATTGATATGGGTCAATAAGTCATATCAGTTACTAATTGGGCCTACTTAGGAAGGAATAATCCAACAGGAACAACATACATCAGCATCATTACAGCATGATGACCAGTTCGTGGGGTAGGGGGTGGGGGTGGGGTGGGCGTGGGATGGACGTTGGGAAAGAAAGGTCGTTGGCCTATACACTGAAAAATAGTCATTTTAGTGGAGAAACCATAAGTATAAACACTGAATGACGATTCAAGAATGTTAGCGAGACAACAGATTGCTAAATGAATTGAGAAAATCAAATGTTATTCAGGGTTAGGATAACTTGCACTTCGTATAGGCCAGCTGCCAATACCCTAACAGCTAGATACTCGAAGAAAGTTTGCACAACCCTCTTCTCTACTTCCCAGTTTTCGTTTCAACCATCAAACATCGGAAACCATAATACACATTTAACTTGATTCCGCGGAATAAAGTTCTCTCCTGCATTATTGATGATTGTCTGGTGCGGATGAGAAAGCTCGTACAGAATTATGATACTGACCATCGACGGGTCATTTACTGAGCCACGTTTTGTACAAATAATGGAGGATGGATCATAGTGACGGGCAAGCTTTGAAGAGAACCGAAAATCAGTGTCATCCAATAATAGAATGTATCCATCAGAAGATGCTGGAAACAATTGCATAAGTAATGAAGCGTCTGTATCCTCCTCTTCTGGTTGGCATAAACTCGACCCACTATATGATGGAGGCATTAACCCCATATCATGGTAAAAGAAACATGAATCTCCATTCCGACATCCCTGAAGATACAATTTGACCGCATTAGAAAGAAGGGTAATTACACTGGACTGGAAAGCATTAAACATTATACTGCTGTAGTAGACACCAAGGAAATAGCAGTATTTACAATCTGAAGGAAATATATAAATGATTGAAGTAATATACCTGTAAAGAGAAGAAAAAATTGCACATTGGCTTTTTGCTTGTAGTGACTGAGAAAATTCACATTGGCTGCCTTTGTTGCACATCCCACTGTCAGAGTATCTACAAAGAGGAGCCTCCCCAGATTTATGAGGTCCATCATCATTACCCAAATTCTGCTGATCACTAGACATGTCCTCGATATACTGATTCTTATCTATTTACCATGCAAACAAAAAGTGAGATAAAGCTTGAAGCTGAAACTAAATGAACTAAAACAACCAAAAAGTATCCCTCTTTGAATATAGTGGCCAGTTTTTCAGCAACCTCATCCAACTGAAAGTGGTTTGGAGCAACAAACTCTTCATCAATGCATTTCCTTATGTTAACAGGAATAAGGTGTTCATCATCAGTGATAGTAAGTACATCACCATCTTCATCATGCACACACTTGAGATGGCACGTATGTTGAAATTCGCAAGGGTAGTAGTAAGAAGATGGTAAACCGTCAGATGTGACAAGAGATTTGGGTCGAAACCGATGCAAAGAATTCAAGATATCTTCATCTGCATAGAAATATACTCAGCATACATGAGGGGAAACTCATCATTTAATTGGCAACACAATGGATAGGGACCATACATATTTCAGCAAATATGGTGGAGTCATGACTGCACAAGATTGTGGAACAAGCACCACTGTTCTTCGATCTCAGGGAGATGGATATTGGTGTCTTCTGTCTCATCAAACTTGAAAAGTTTTTTCAACCGTTCTAGACAATGCTTATCTTTCAGAAGAAGATTAGATGTTAAGTGATTCATGCCACTTAAGTCACAATGTTAATATGTGCAAAATTAATTGATAAAAGAAGATTATACTTTCCAATTAATTAAACAGAACTTAAAACTTACCTTGAAAACACGGTGCCAAAACTTAAATGCAGATAAATTTCCCATAAATGATACCTCTTTCTTACCAGTTAAGCCACTTTTCTTACCATCTCCAGACTAATAGCTATGCTATTATTGTACTCACCAAACTGATAAAAATTATTATTTTCCAATTGTATCTATTGGTTAAACAATCAAATAAAATCAAGAAATTTTAAACTTCAGCAATATAATGAAAAATACCAAAAGATCCTGCCCAAAAGGATAGAGAATGGGTAGAGGCCGTGTATCCATTAAAATACCAAGCAAAATGCCTTCTCGTAACATTCCTTTATCTCCAAATTTAAGTAAGGACAAAAGCATCAAAAGACAGAGAAAAACTGGCCAGCTATCGTCCATAAAATGTTGGTTCATAGCGGCCCCTAGGAGATGCTCTTTCCAAAGCACGGGTACGAACAAGCAAACTCAATGCATCTTTGGCAACTTCCGAATCTGGAGGATCCAAAGCCGTCTTCGACAAAACTGAAAACAAAGCTTTTAATATTAGGAATTTGTTTTCTTCATTTTTTTTTGTGCATGGCACAAATTCAAGAAACAAAAAATAACCGATCTCTGCATACAGAGGCAGTAATATAGTATTGCACAACTCAAAACTGAAGTGCAAAGAAAATGTGGTTCCAAGTAATAAACTTCAGTAGGTTCTCTTGACTCTGGATTTTTTAACAGTTCGCAACCATGAGCCTGAGCATAATTTCAACAGTCTCAGTTATGTAACCTAAAAATCAAAGGGGATTGAATGTGATATCCAACCTCGCCCTCTTCTTCACAACTGCGAGCTTTTGCCACCATCCTGCCAACTGCTACCACAACAAATCTCCTCGGTTGTGTACATAGTATTGGTTCCATATTCTCTTCTAGTAAGAATTGAGGAACTTGCGAGCTCTTCCCTTAATCATCAACAAAGAAATATAACAAATAGAATCATGCCAAGTATTTCAAGGTCAACTGGTCATGCACACTATACAAAGAAAAAGAAAAAAGTACTATTTCTATAATCATAACCATCGAAGGCTACCATAAAAGAATAGGAGGAGAACAAAAAAACGATGCATCCTTGGGACATTTGACTGAAATAAATACCGCAGCTAATAAAATAAACACAGAATACCTCCCACCACCAAAATCCAGATGCCAATACATATCATTAATGAGACGAAGTCGGCAAATATTGTAATATGTATCAACTAGTTCCATTAGAGGAATATTTGCCAAATACTAATATTTCAGAAGCACGCTAAAATAACAGCTATGTATCAACGATCGACAAGTAAAATAACGGGAATCTAAACATGCGAGTAATTTTGCATGTTTTATTGAGAAGAGAGAATGGCAATGCACAAGAGTTATTATTGTGCATGATATAGTATAAATGAAAATTTTATTTTATTTTATTTATTTATTTTTTAGAGTTGAGAGTGTAAATCATTAATAATTATTTTATATTTGTCGTTTAGAAGTAAAATTTATTTATTTTTACTTGTTGTTAATAGATTTTTAAAATGTATTAATAATTTAATTTCATATATTATTTTTAAATTAAATATCATTTTTTTAATAATAAATTTTAAAATAATTATATTAAAATTTTATAACTATTTTATTCAATTTGACAAAACATTCAGCATTAATATTAACGGAGGAAGTAAGTTGTAACGTATTATTGTGCATTATAAAACACAGTATGACTCCGCACGAACATATTTTTTAGTCCTTGTCTTTTCAAAACTCTCAAAACCCTAATCTTCAAAATTCTCTACGTATCTACTCGTTCCCTTCGTCATTTTCACGTATTCGAAGGTAAACTATCTAATGTTAAGTTTCGGACTCTAGATGTCGTAAAATTAATCATAATTTGTTGTTATTCTTTATCATTCTCTAATCGTGATTTCTATCTGGTGATTTATTTACTGGCAAATAACTTTCTGTTAGATTATAAAGGCTTGATTTTATTCCCCCTGGAAATTATGTGTTTCGTGCATGCTGATGGACTCAGCTGTGTTGTATAATCAAGTATTTTGGTTGTTATTGGGTTTCCCTTCAATTTTTGTCAATCACTATGTACATTTCATTTAGGGTGGGTGTATTCAATTAGGATTTGTAAGGACTTATAAAAATTTTAAAAGTTTAGTTGTATTCAATCAAGACATTTAAAGACTTTATAAAAGTTTAGTAGCATTCAATTACAACTTTTCTAATATCTTTAAAAGTTATGTGGTATTGAATTAAGACTTTTACAAAGTTTATAAAAGTATTTCGGTATTCAAAAAGTCATAGATTTTAAAGATTTCTATCAAATGGTGGAGTTTGATAGACTTTAAAACAAGATTTATTCATATTCAAAGTCTTTCAAAATCTGGCCTCATGCCCAAAGACTTCCAAATATTAGCCAAAAACTTTCAAATATTTGAGAAAGGGAGAAGATGAAAATAATATAAAATAAATACAAATAAAATTAATAAAAACACATAATAATGAATAATTTACCTAAAATAATAAAAATACTTAAAAACTAACAAATAAAAATAGTATAAAATAAAATAACATAAAATAATATATATAATATAAATTAATTGAAAACTCACAAAATATATCAAAACCAAATTAAAATAAATATTAATACATTTAAGTACAAAATAATTACAAAAACTTAGCATTTAGGGAATAAAAATATAGCATAGTTCATCCTCATCAGCTGTGTAAACTTACATGTTAGTGTTGATTTTAATATATTTTGGGTGTCATTTATACTGGTGATTTGAAAATGCCTCCTATAAAACTTTTGATAAATA
Organism: Hedera helix; assembly: GCA_947179155.2. NCBI lineage: Eukaryota > Viridiplantae > Streptophyta > Magnoliopsida > Apiales > Araliaceae > Hedera > Hedera helix. The sequence continues at coordinate 59,054,667 of OX359264.1, read as the reverse complement.
ATGATATACTAAGTAAACTGTCTAATAGAATTGTTCGCATTTTAGCAACTGTTTCTATAGAGAATTTTCATTAATAACCTCTCCTTTCATTTGGTTGCGAATGTCATTTTATGTTGTTGAGTTAAAATTGTAATTACAATATTTAGGTACTATCAGTAAAAAAATAATAGAAAATTTTAAAGTTCTATGTGGTTTATAAACTTTTTCCATTATAGGGCAATGTATAATTTTCTCTCAATCAGTTATCCCCTTAATTTTTTTATCCATTTGTGATCATTGGGTTATGTGATACTCTATTATGTCAAAGGTGTAAAGATGGGGATGCTTCCAGACCAAACCAATCTATCCAGTTCATCATTTCTATAGTTTTCTTCAAAGCATATTGTCCGACCTCTTCAACAAAATGCTTAATGATGTAGGCTACAAGATATATTAAAAGTATATAAAAGTCTATCAAAGTCTTTAGTAAAAAATCTATAAAAGTATGTCACTTATTTCATGGAGTCTTTAAAAGTCATTTTAAAAGTCTTTAAAGTCATTAAAAGTCAACGAACTCTACAAAAATCTGTCACTTAAAAAGAGTTTTTAAAAGTTTTTAAAAGTCTTAATTGAATACACCCCCCTTAGTTTACTTTGCTTTGAATGTGTTCTGTTTTTTAAGTTTGCCAGGAACTATGAGTCGCTCAAGTAGAACCCTGTATGTCGGAAATCTCCCTGGAGATATTCGTGAGCGGGAAGTTGAAGATCTCTTTTACAAGGTTATTTAATCATTTCGTTTTAAATGACCATTCAGTTTGCTACAGATACGTTTTAATTGCTTACAGATAAATTATCTACAAGTACACATTTATGGGAACCAAATTATACGGGAGACGATAATCGCCACTTAATTTATGGTAACTTTGAGGCCAGTAACAGGAATTGTATATAGCTTAGGAAATACGTTTATCATTGTTTACATGACTGTAATAGGCCGGGGATGAGTTTGAGGATGCATTGTTTTAATTAGTGCCTGTAGGTTGTCCCATTATTTTGAAATTTTGAACAGTAATGAAAACTCTTAATTACATAGTTTACCAAAATTGATGAAAAGTCAAAATCTCATATTACATGGTTTCAACACAATTATGAAACGGTAAAGATACTATTTTATTGTGGAACATTCACACCGGATATTGGTATATAGGCCTTGTAGATGGTATTGTTTACGCAACCGAATTATCTCTGCAAGCACTAGAAGATGTTATGCATGGCTGGTTACTAATAACGAGACTTATGTATTTGTCCTATTTTGGTACTGCAGTATGGACCAATAGTTCATATTGATTTGAAAATTCCACCAAGACCCCCGGGCTATGCATTTGTTGAGGTAAGTTTTCAGATTTTCAAATAGCACTTTGTCTGTGTTCTCGGTGTCATATGGTCCCAAGATGTGTTTCAGTTTGAAGAGGCTCGTGATGCTGAAGATGCTATTCGTGGACGTGATGGCTATGATTTTGACGGGCACCGGTTACAGGTTGGTCACACATACAAGGCAAAGATTTATGTAGGATGTTTGTATTTGTTGGTAGTTATGACACTCAACTTCTCTTATTCTACCTTGTTTGAGTAGGTGGAGCTTGCACGTGGTGGACGTGGTCATTCGTCATCAATAGATCGCTATAGTAATCATGGCGGCAGTCGTGGTGGGCGTGGAGGCGTGTCCAGGCGGTCTGATTATCGTGGTAATTATTTCAGTTTCTGCATGGATGCTTTAAAATATTGTTTGGCTTCTTTGATTTATTTGCATATGATCATTTATGTCAATTGCAGTGTTAGTTAGCGGATTACCCTCTTCTGCTTCATGGCAAGACCTTAAGGTGAGAGGGAGCATCTTGAATGGTTCTCTGTTAACCTCACAGACACACACATTCATACATTGATTGAAATTTGTACAGTTTCATAATTTGTGAATATTGTGCAATGTTCTCCAGGATCACATGCGTAAAGCAGGGGATGTATGCTTCTCCCAGGTTTTCCGGGAGGGGGGTGGTAAGATGATTATATATTTAGATTATGATTTTTTGTTGAGTTTCATGTTTTTGCATAGCAAGTGGCACTTTATCAAGGTTATATTCTGATATGCATCTTGTTTTGCCTTCTCTAATACTGGGTATATAGTTTGGGAATAGCGACTACATAGAACTCAATATTTTTTATTTTTCATAGGTTTTGTTGGATAAATATCATTTGGCATTCAAAATGGATCTGGGAACAAAATTTAGGCTCGCAAAACAGTTGGAAATATTGGTTGCTACAGGACCTTGTATCAGTGTAACTTTATTGATCTAAATATGTGTTTCATCAATTACAGTCTGTCTGCACCTTTTTTACCTTTCAGTTTTCAGGTTTCCTAAATGCACTCTTTCTAACTTGCTGGGAAAAAACTGACATGCTATATGTACTCTTTGTAAATTTGAAATTTAAGGGAAACCTTGTGTATCAATTTAGGCATGATGATCAGCCAGTTGTGATGAAGAGATTGATTGGTTATAAATGCCAAGTGCAAGAACATATTATGAGATTATCTTATAATCTTTTGCATTTACTATACTGAGCTTATGTTTGAGAGGCTGAAGAATCATGTAGAATTTAAAATCTGTGGGTACAATTGCTCGGAATGATCGGTGTAGTAGTTGACATGTTGCATTTTTGAAAAGTTCTGAAGGAGTTACAGACTTAATGTTTTCATTTCTTCTCTTTGTTAAAACCAACCAATATATACATAATGGATTGTTTTTACTTTGTTTATATGGATGTAATTCTGGTCCAAGTTTATGTGGATACATTTCCTTATTTGGATTTCCAAAAATATGTGGTTGCTGTCAACATCAATACAATTTTTAATTTGAACAGCTATATTGATCTCATATAAAATCAGCAATGTTTTTTATTGGCTTCATTGTTTTAATATTGATCAAGTTAGATAAAAATCACCTACATTGATCAGAGGTATAGAAAGGGGCTGTTTGGGTTTTGTGTTTGGATTTACTCAAATTTGTTGTTCTTTTTCTAGCGTAGGTTACATATTTTAGCTCCATATATTTTTTTTAGAGGCACCAATTGATTTCCCTGCATTGAGTTGACTGTTTTATATTAAAATGGTTGTAGGTTACTTTTTTGTTTGTTTGTTTTTGCACTTGAACTAGAATAGGGTATTGTTGGAGTATTGTGATGTAGCTTTGTGATAATTGATTCTTATGGTTGTATTGGAACTCACAGGCACTACTGGTATAGTGGATTATACAAATTATGATGACATGAAATATGCTGCAAGTTATCTTTTGTTTATTCTTTATTTGAATGGTTCACATATTTGTTTTTTATGGGTTATATCTGTTGATTCTTGAAGTGCTTCATTATATTGATATGGGGAAGTATATTCTTTTTCTTGTCTACAGATCAGGAAATTGGATGAGTGAGTTTCGGAATGCCTTTTCTAGGGGAGTAATTCGAGTATGATTGAACCAATATTTAGTAGCCCTCATAATGTTGTTATGTTTTGATGTTTTTCACATACATCCGCATTCTTTTGCCATCCATTCTTCTTACCATAGGTGAAGGAATACGATCCAAGCCGCAGTCCAGGTCTTTCAAAAGGCAGGAGCTATAGCCGCAGCAGAAGTAATAGTCGGAGTAGGAGCAAGAGGTAGAATCGTGTTACATGGAAATTGTTTTTGGTTGCTCTGTCCTTTTCTTTAGTTCTAACATTTTCAATTAATTAATATGCAGCAAATCTCCAAAACCCAAATCTTCACGTCACTCAAGATCTTGTTCGAGGTCTGTCTCTTCTCGTTCCTGGTCTCGCTCTCGCTCTCGCTCTAGATCAAAGCCTCGCGCACTCTCAAGGTATAGCTTTTTATTGGCCATTCATTCCTTTCTTTTATATTGGGTGTAACTTAAATAGTGCCACTCCCTTGCCTTTTTAATAAATTTATGTCCAGATTAAGCTAAGAGGGGGTATTGTGAGTTTAGTATGACCTATTGGTATTTATGATGATAGTGCTTCGAGTAATATCATTTCGTATTTTTCCTAGATCAGAATACTGTGGGTCTATTTAAATGAATAGTGAAGCGAGTGTCATGCCAGTTTCAGCTTGAAAGTGCATTGGTTTCGGCAAACTTGAAACTGAGAATGTATCTCTTATGTATAGCATTCTAGTCCTTATTTTGTCCCTGTTTGTCTCTTGCTTCAGTTCATGATGTATCTCATTAGCCAAATGCAGTTTTGGGAAAACCCAACGGATTGTCAAACTATCGTCCTTTTAACTCTCTCCTTTTTAAAGATGAAATTACCTTGTCTGTTTTTTAGATAATGGATATATGCGGCTATCTGGGGATTGCATATTAGAATCTTGATGGGATATGGTTCGAATGCCTACAATCTTTTGGTTGTGGAGATATGATGTTTATAGATGGAAGCTTTGAAATCCTTTGGGCGTCTCTGTTCTAATAAGCATCACAAATGTCCATGGGTATTGGGTGCTAGATTGGGAACAAAGAAGATCATGTATTTCGATGGTAAAGCTGAACTTTGAACTAAGTGCCTTTTGAATTTGGAACATCCGGTAGAAACAATTTAACTTTATCATTGCTTCTCAAACGTTGCCAAGCACGTTATCTGAATTCTTCGTGGATTTTTGGGTATCATGTTCACTTGTGTCTTTAGAGCATTAATTTTTGTTTTAATTATTGAAATTGGCATTCACTCCTTGCTTTAGGTTTGTGTTAAATATTTCACTTTTGGACTGCTAAAATATTTTTATGGACTTCTTTTATCATTCTTGATTGTGGTAACTCCCACGTGGAAGTGGCATCAAGGCTCTTGGATCACAGTTAAGAGGAACATGTGGATTTTAAAATGGGTTGTTTGTGGAACTTTTGCAGATCTCCTTCAAGATCCAGATCTCCGGTGCCATATGTAAGTTAGATCCCAATTTGTTTTAGCCAATTATTGAATCTTAGAATGAAGTTCTTGTTCCAACTTTGACTTTTGCTTTCCGCTGCTACCAGGAATTTGGAACAATTTTACCGGGCAGAACTTTCATTTCTCCAAAAAATTGGATGCATTTTTTTTAATGGTTTGCCTGTGGAACAGGCTTCCATCTTTAGTTGTAAGAAGTTTTAGAATTTCAACCTTGGAATTTACTTTTTCTGTTTTGATTTGTCATCTTCAGCGTCAGAAACGTGTTAGTAAAAGCCCAAAAAAGCGCATCTCTAGGAGCAGGAGTCGAAGCAGAAGCCATAACCGTAGAAAGAGTTTATCAAGGTTCAATTCTTCTGCACTATATTATAAGGCCAGCTTTAATGCTTTTGTTGGTTGAACTTTAAAGTAGTTGATTGAATCTGATTAGTCACTGTGTTTTGCAGGTGAGATCGATTGTCTTTGATCTCCTGACGTCTAATGCTGTGAATGAGTTTGGCGTCAATTTGATGATGAGGTTAATCCTTCTGGTTAGCAATGGATCATATATTGCAATCAAATTTTTGGACTGGTGTGTCGGTGGATTTCAAATGATCATAGTGTGTCGTCTTTGGTGTTTATGTTAGATTTGAACCATTGTCTACTACATTAAATACCATCACTTGTGATCACTGGAAACTCATTAATTTAAGGTGTTACTAAGATTGCTGTTGATTGTTTGGATTTTTGAGTTTTATTTGTATGTATCCTCTGGTTTTGAGCCACTATACATGCAATATAATATGCAACATAATGTTACATCATTAGAAATATAGGGGCTGTTGCACTTTCGTGTTGTTTTATATACAAGTTTTGGATCTTAAACTTAAGACTAGGCTGGGTTTATCTTTTTTGGTACAACAAGCTCACCAATCTGTGCTTTCCACGGATAACATGAATAATGAATAATGGTTTATTATGATAATTAATTAAATATACAATAAATATATAATTAAAATTTCGGAAAGATGATGATAGTTATTGAATTATTAAATATTTATTTAATCATTAAATTATTGAATTATATATTATAGATTTTTTTAATTAATTATTAAGATAAATATTTTGAATAAAGTGTAAATTTATTTAATTATGGTTATGACAAAATAATTAGATGAATTTGTCAAAATTTTAATGTAAATAGAATTATAAAATTAAAGTTTAATAAATTTAATTTAGTTGAGAGAATTAGTTGATAATGAATTTACTATAACTCTTTGATTAATTTATAGCTATTACTAAAATTTAAATTTATTATGATATAATTAATCACGTGATTAAATAAAATTTAAGTTTTAATAATTTAATTTATTTAGAATATTAATTTAATAATAAAATTCACGACTAATACTAATATAATCAAATCACGTAATTTATTAAGAGATTGATTTTTTGATATTTTAATTTTAAAATTATTCTACATAAAAAATGTTAAGATATATTATTTTACAAAAAATTGTGATATAAAAAGTTTATAATAAAACTGGTATATATAATTTATTTATTTATTTATTAGAGATATAAAAATAAAAGATAGTTTTCTTTTTTCTAACAGGAGAGTTTTTTGTTTTTTTGAATTCTTTACAAATTTAAAAAATATTTTATTGTTTTAAATTTAAATAGTATAGCTTATATTAATTTGAATAAAAAAATTTGACCCAAAAATTTATAAAATTAAGTTTATATTTTTAATTAATTATATAGTTGATTATAGATTATAGATAGGATACGTAGGTCTTTTTATCTTTTTTTTAGGTACATTAGGGTAGGTCTTTTTTTTTTATCTTTTTTAGGTACATTAGGGTAGGTCTTTACTGGGAACATAATACTTTACTAGAATTGGAATACAACATTACATCCACAATAAAAAGTTTAAACCTAATATTAATGGCAGGCAATTATTGGGTATTACGAGTCAATCAAATAGGTCCTTACTTAATGAAGACATGCTGCAGCACCCAAGAAGAAAGACTAGAACCGTCCTAAGTTCTACTAAATTTAAAATTTTATAAATTCACTTCAAAATTTATTTTGGAATGTGTGAAGAGATTTATTTTTTTGAAGCATAAAAACTAAAAATTAATATTTCACCCCATTTTCCAAAATACATAAGAGGAAATTGTAATTATTCAATATATTTTTTATATTGAATAAAAATAAAAATAAAAATAATTTTATAAAAATTAATATAAAATATTACAAAATAGAAAATAAAATTCACATAAAAAATAAAATAAAGATAAAGATATAAAAGTCTTCTTTGTCCAACTAATAAATCTTGAATTTTTTTTAATCAAAAATAAATTTAATTTTTTTTATTTATAAAAATAATACAAATCCGAAGAACGGTTTTACATTTCAGTCGTATAAAAAGATAAGAACAGCACCCGAAGTCATTGTCTGGGCATGTGAGAGCACTGTTTTATTTATTTATTTATTTGTTAATAATTGATATATTTGGAAATTCAACATGTGGACATGGTTTTCCATTTATGGATCTGCATTGTGTGGAAGGAAATCGTCCTCGTTCTTTGTCCAATTAATATAATTTTGAAAAAAGAGTTTTATCAAAAAAATAAATTTGTTAACACAATAATCGAATATAACATTTATTATTATTATTATTAAATAATATTATGTGACATAAATTTTAATATTATTTAATAATAAAGATAAATATAATATTTAAATATTATTATCGATTATTATATTTGTATATTTATTCTGCCAAAAATAATACAAACGAAAAGAACGGTGGTTCTGCATTTCAGTCGTCGTATAAAAAGAAAAGAACAGCACCCGAAGTCATTGTCTGGGCACGTGAGAGCACTGTTTTATTTATTTACTTATTAATAATTGATCGATATATCTGAAAATTCAACATGTGGACATGGTTTTCCATTTATGGATCTGCATTGTGTGGAAGGAAATCGTCCTCGTTATTACCCAACTGTTACTGTCAGTGGAGTGACTGGACTCCGGAGTCCAAGGTCCTACATGGAAAGTGGCTGCCTAAGCATAATCAAAATTCTACAAAAACGGTCAAAAAATTCTATAAATTTAAAGAATATATATATATATATATCTTGTATTTTAATTTTAATTTTATAGAATATTAGTTATCATTATAAATAAAATTATACTAATAAATTTAAAAATATTATTGTTGTTATTATTATTATAAGATATAAAAAATACCAAATAGATTATTTGGTAATAAGGCTTTTTTTTGTGAATAGAAATGAATAGTATTTTTTCAATTATTGATGTGAAAGCACTTCAAACACTAGCCCGGGCATCTTGGCACAAATGTTTAATATAAAAACAAAATATTAACAGGGAAGGCAGGGAGGAGAGGGGACATCTTCATTAAGAGAGTTAAGCTTGTGCTTAACTTTATAATGATAGGACACTATTATATATATATAAATTAAATATTATATTTATTTTAATTGTTAAAAAATAGAGTCTAATGTAAATTTTTGTGTTAGACTCTATTTTTTAATAATTGAAATATATTTTGTCATCAATTTTATAAATTTATACTTTTTATAAAGTATAAATTGTTTAAGTTTGATTGGATACCAAAAGAAAAATTGATTGGATTTAAGGTTCGCTAATTGGCTTGTTTAAGCTTAAACTTTACATTATTAAATGAGTTCAAGGGTATACTTGGAATCTCCCACAATAGTCCATTCTCTGTTCATTTATTTTGCTTGTGCATTTCTTAAGCAAGAGAAAAGAAAAATATGGTAAACTTAACCACTTCATCCAAAAAAATTCTGTCAAAAGATAAACAAATTTGAACGGAAAAAAATAATAATTTAATTTTGACTTTTTGATGCAATAAAATAATGATTAATTTAACTTATTAATATAAAGGTAAATAATTTTTTACATAAAAAAAATAAAAAATTCTTTAATAAAAAACGTAATATTATTATAAATTAAATTATATTAATTACATAAAAAGTCTCAAGATAATCTATATTTATAAATATAAATATTTTTTTATATCTAGTCTGAGAAAGATACTAATAAATTACCCTCTCAATCTACTTTAAAAAAATTAATAAAGTTATTAATTAATTTTTTCTATAAATAATTGAAAACTATTAAAATAAAAAATATATAAAGAAAATTTTGATTTTTTTTATAATCATAATTTAAGAAAAAGCCCAGTTACCACACCTCTAACCCCACAGATAGAGCGAGTGAAAGCCGCATCGCTCCTTTTTCTCTCTTCCCTGTTACCGCCGGACATTGTCTCTCAATGCTTATCTCGAAGGTGCTGCAGAAAATCTCTCTCTCAAATGCCGATAGCTAATTGATTCAACTCAAAACCAACAAAATTTCGATTAATAGAGGTTTTATTTATTTTAGTATTTGCCTAAAAAATCCATAATTCAAATAAACCCGGAAAGCAAATCAAAAACCCCTGCCAAACAATGTCTGAAAATGTGTTCTCAAAGCTGTCAGATGATATTGTTCTCAAAATATTCTTCAATCTTGAGGATGATCCAAGATACTGGGCTCGACTCGCTTGCGTTTGCACAAAGTTCTGTTCTTTAATGCACAACATTTGCTGGAAAACAAAATGCTTCCAAACAATCCCTTCCCTTGTATCCGATCTTCTCTCCACCACGACCTCCACCGCACCTCCCGGCGGCTGGGCCACCCTCCACAAGCTTGCCGTCTGCTGCCCGGGGCTTCTCCACGCTGGCGTTCTTCTCGAAAACTCCGATTTTGGGCTTGAACGTGAACTGGGTCCCGACGAGAATTATAAAGATTTTGCATTGGGTCAAACCCAAACAACAATTCCTTCTTCATCTGCTCCTCTTAGCAAGATTGATGGTAATAGTAGTAATAATTCAAATGATTCCTTTTCTGGGTCTGAGTGTGCTTGGTCTTTATACGATGATTTATATTATGATACTCTATATAATGCTTCTGAGACTTTAGATATTATTAGTAATATACAACCTGAAATTACAGAAGAGCCCCCTGAAGAGGGTGTTCTTGTTGTTAAGGCTGCGTGTGATTTTGTTGATTGTAAAAAGAGAAAGGTTTGCAGGTCATTGAGATCTCATTTGGCTTCTGGGGTTTGGAATTTGAGCTGTGAACAGGGTAATAAGCTGTTGGCCAGTAGATTTAGAGGGGATTGTTTGTACATTTGTGATTGGCCTGGATGTGTTCACATTGAGGAGAAGCGGAATTATATGCTATTTAGGGGGTTTTTTAAGAATTTTAAGAGGACGAGGGTTTGGAGGACGATTAATGATGGTGATCGGAGCAAGATTGATTTGAATTGTGCATTTTGTTCTTGTAAACAGACATGGGACCTGCATTCTGCCTTCTGTTTGAGACGGGTTTTTGGGTTCCATGATGATGGGGAACCTGTTGTTCGAGCTTATGTTTGTGAGAATGGGCATGTTTCTGGAGCGTGGACCGACTGGCCTTTTTACACTTAATTTGCTTCTCTTAGGTAGGTATTTGAAATTCTGCATATGTAAGTTGCTTTCTTTTGTTGATGTTGATGTTGTAACTTGTAAGATTGTTATGTCTTTGTATTGATTGAATTAAGAATTATAATTTGTAGTGGTTCAGAATTGGATTTGTGTGAGAATTGTTTGTCAAAATGTTTGTTAAAATCCTTGGTACAAGGTTTTCCTTTGACGATGTAATGTTGAATCTAAAAATGCAACTTTGAGGTTGAAGAGATCAGTTAATATCAACATTGGTGTTCACTTTGTTTATTTCTACATTTCAAGATTGTTTTTCAAATCAGTTTATTCTTCTTCTTAAGATGTTATGTGGTCTCCTGTGAATAGAAGTAATACCAGTTGGACATAAGGTTATTTTCATTTAATTATGAGGTTTGACAGATAAATTTCAAAATATGAACAATTATGACTCTGCTTGTTAATTTATCAGCTAAATAATAACAAGGGTGAAATTAATTTATAGGTCATCTTACTATCTTATTTCCCTATCCATGTAGTAAGTTCAGGGTGTTTTTGGAACACTCATGCTCTATCTAGCTTATATACATTATTAGCATATTAAAAGCAGTTGTTGTCATGGACCACTAGGAATCACAAGTTCCTCTTTATCAAGGAGCTATGCAGGTCGGTGTTTCTGCCTAAATTTGGTGATTGTTATAATATTTACCTGAGTTCTAAATTAATAATTGGAAACAGAAGTTCATAGTTTTCTGCAGCTGCGTCTAGGCCATTGGTGCTGGGAAATGTGATACTCACATATTCTACAGCTAAGTGGCTAACTAATTTAATCCAGTATTTCATTATATCAAGTATTATAGATATGGGAATAATTTGGCATAGTGTTGGTCAATCTTTTAGTGCTTGGTTGATGTATTTATTGGTCTTTAAATCCATATGGGTTCATTGGCTGAAGAAGAAATGCAAGATTATTTCTTTAGGATTTTATGTAACAACTAGGTCCGAATCAAATATAGGGACTCAATGCGCTAGCCCGCCACAGGAATAAATAGCTACACATTGTGAGATATATTATCAACGGGGCCTAGAAACTTTTGTGAGATAATAATGACGACCTTGCAGACCCGTCTTTGTGTCCTCACTTTCAACAACTCGATCGAATGATCCAACTTGAGTTAAATTTCGAGTCCAAATCAAATTATAGCATAATAATACTCAATGTGTTGTCTCAATAATATTTTATTTGGTCATCTTAATTCATCACATGCTCATTTAAAAAATCATAACTGAAAGTGTTAGTGATAGCATCTTCGGTCCCTTACATAAACATCCAAATATCTCGTATATTACATGTTACGTTTTAGTGTTAGTTTATGCATTTGGAACGGCTTGTCTGTGGGAGAAATATATCCACGAAAGCCACCACAAAACATTCATCTTCCTTTCATGTTGCACTGGTTGTAATCGCAGATATGGACTTGGGCTTATCAGGATAAATTGGGCTTTGGGTTAACAATATCTGACAAATCACAATCTCAGGTAATTCCATAGGTTTCCCATACTACGTCATCCGAGAGTTATTACTTGAGTTGGTGCTCTTTTTGTTTACTTGAGCACGGTAAGGGTTTTTTTTTATAACCGTTAATATTGTTAGAGTAAAAATTATATTGTCAAAAAAGTAAATTTCGCTTAAAGCGTAAAGATTTAAAAACAAAGTCAAAGGCGTAATATTTAGAAGTACCCTTGTATTAAACTTTCTATTGAAATGGTCATAAAGTTGTTGTTTTTTGTTTTTTTTTATCTCGGTTAATAATTTAAAATTTAAAATTATGCATAAAACCAAAACAAAAATTTATGTTACATGACCGAAACATTTGAAATTTTACCAAATTATTACGAAAATTTGATCCATACGTTTACACGCACTTTCAGATGAAATTCGATATTCTGGCCGTTATAAGAAAATTGGGAAGCAGCTCAATCACTCGTGTGTGCTGACAGACATGGCTGCCATGCAATGCCTTCGCCATTAAAATGCTGCAGGGATGTAGAAGCGTACACACACAAACACTAAAACATAATACTAATAATTATGTAATGATCCAAAGATCCGAAACGAAGGCCAACCGACCGACTGGCTACATAACGTAAATACAACAAAACCAAAATTCCAAAATGTCCCTTTTAACTCTTGCCTGGTACCACACAGAACAATACAACATATGCAAGGAAAAAATAAAATAAAATAAAATAATAAAAATGTTAATAAATACGTGCTAACACCCAAATAATGCATGATGGTCAAGTTGCCGCCCTAAAAGACGTTTGTATAACATTGTATTTTTGTCCCTCTTCATCTACGGGAAGAATTATTTATAGAAATTTAGGGACGCCTGTCACGCATTTTTTACTTTTACTGGTAATAATATAAAACAACACAGTGTCTTTAATTTTGTCATTAAATTTAATTATCATACCACTATTATTAAATTAATAATTTATTGTTTTTAAGAATATATGAAATAAAGTTATATCTTTAATATTTAATTTTTTTTTGCAAACGATACTCTTTTTGTAGAACTCAAGGAATCCTATTTTTTTTGTTGTGTTGCCTAAGGAATCCATGAATGTGTTTTCTCTCTTCCTGGCGCCATCATATAAGTTAGTTTGTTTCGCCCTGCATGTGGAGACAAACGATGTCACTTAGCTTTTGGCTTCATGCATCCCAATTAATTAATTAACAAAGCAAACTAAATAATTACTAGTATTTGTGTGTGAAAACACCAAAGAATGATTCTTATCAAATACTTACTGTAAATTAAAAATAGACAAACACCATCTCTATCGTCCAATACAAGAATATCTACTATTAATAGTAGCGGACGACAGGTACATCCGCTATAGCGGATGAAAACAAATTTGTAATTAATTTTGGTTACCATCCACTATTAATAGTAGCGAATTGAATGTACCCGTCCTTCGCTACTATTAACAGCGGATGACGTTTTTACAGTTTTAATTTGGATTGTTGAATGATATATTGGACGCTAATAATGGTGTTTGATTTATTATGGTACATAATAAGTACATAATAAATATTTGTCATGGATCATTTCCATATATATATGTGTGTGTGTGTGTGTGTGTGTATATATGTGTTCAAAAACCCATGATCAGCCAGTATAATTATCGATGATGCCTATGCCTAAGCTGATGAGTCTCTCTTTTGGTCTTCTTCTTCTTGAGTTAAATTTAAGGGTGTTGAAAGTCTATAGCCTCCAAGATTATAGCAGAGATGATTTTTCTGCAGACTTTGTCTTTGGCTCTGGTACTTCAGCTTATCAGGTTATCTGTTTCTCTTCTTCTTTTTTCTTCCTATTTTCTTTTCATGTATGAGCTATGCATTATTTTTCTATATATATATATATATATAATAAATTGAGGGTGGTATATTTATGGGTAAAAAAGGTTGAGGGAGCACCATTCGAAGATGGCAAAACTCCTAGCACTTGGGACACCTTTACTCATGGTGGTCAGTATTTCTCCATTTCAATCTTAATTAAATTATATATTAATTTCCCCTTTATTTCATTTTTCAGTTTCTCCCTTTTAATCTATTTCTTTTTTATTCCTTAAATCATGCATTATGTTTATATACACATTTTTCTAATTATGTTGTCAAGAGGGTGGCCCTGATCATTGTGTTCCATTTAATTCTACAAGGGTCTATGTTGTCGTTCTTCTCCTCTTGGTACCAAAAGGTTTTATTTCATACACCTTTATAGACAACAAAATTCATTATTTTTAATATTCATTAAAAGTCTAAGAAACAAGAGTTTGTCAATTAATAGCGCCGGCAATTTTGGTTTAGAGTATTTTCGGCACGGATTTATTTGATAAGTTGAATGTTATATTTTCCAAATTAATTTCAGGGTATGTGCATGGAGCAACCGGAGACGTAGCATGCGATGGTTACCACAAGTACAAGGTGAAGACATTGCAAAATCAACTAGTTGTTTATTTTGTTAACTTAAAAAACTAAGGATCTGATATCTAATTCCAAGATCCAAACTTTTTGACATAAGAACAAATTTCCGTATATGTTTTCAAAATGAAGCCATATGTATTAGTATTTGCTAAAAAGAAGTAACATTCTTGTTGCAGGAAGATGTGAAACTGATGGCTGACACTGGCTTGGAGGCCTATAGATTCTCTATCTCATGGCCAAGACTTATCCCTAGTATGTAGTCATGATCACCTCTTGTTTGTTTGTTTTGGCTAAGCAATTTATGGAGTATCACCTAATTAGGTCATGCTGTAAGAATTACCACTAGTAATTAGTTCAATTGCTTCTCTTACTCCTGTGTTTTCTCTCTTCTCAGATGGGAGAGGGCCTGTTAACCCAAAGGGCCTACAGTTTTACAACAATTTTATTAATGAACTTACCAGCCATGGTTAGAATCAGCTTTCCCTCGTACTATTTGATTGCCAATCAATTCTTATAGCTAATCTTTGCACTAAATAGTTTTACCTATCTCTAATACAGGAATACAACCTCATGTTACATTATATCATGGTGATCTACCACAATCACTTGAAGATGAATATGGAGGATGGCTTAGTAAAAATATAGTGTACATTTTTTGAACTCTCAATGGCATTGGTAGCGTTAGAAACACTTTGCTATTGGCATATGTTCTGTAAGTAGCACAAAAAGTTTGCGATGAATGTGAGATAATTACTAGTCTGTGAATGCAGGAAGGAATTTGTTGCCTATGCTGAAGTGTGCTTCAGAGAATTTGGCGACAGGGTTAGGCATTGGACTACCTTCAATGAGATCAATATGTTGCCATTGCTTGGTTACGATGTGGGAATAATGCCCCCTAGGCGCTGCTCTTTTTTCTATGGAATGAATTGTACAATAGGTACCTTTGATGAGCCATACAAGGTTGCTCATAATTCCTTGCTAGCACATGCATCAGCTGCAAGACTATACCAGAAAAAGTACAAGGTACATACTTCTGGCACATTTCTCTTGTGGCATTATAGTGGAAACATATATATATATTTTTAGCATAATGTATATATTCATAAAAGTAACACATGATGCAGGGCACACAACATGGTTTCATAGGACTAAATGTTTTAGCCTTTTGGTTTATTCCTTATTCAAATTCAATGGAAGACATTCTTGCAACTCAACGAGCCCATGAATTTTATGTTGGTTGGTAAGTCAAAAACTTCTCAAAGAAAATTTGGTATTTTTTTTGGTTTAGTTTTGTGGATTTTTATACTATGTGATGACCATTTCAGGTTTGTGAATCCCTTGGTGAATGGGGACTATCCGGAAGTGGTTAAGAAGAATGCAGGCACAAAAATTCCCGCCTTCACCAAAATGGAATCTATACAGCTCAAGGGTTCACTCGACTTCCTAGGAGTGAACCATTATGCCACAACATACATTAAGGACAAATCCAGCAGCCTTGACACAGAGAAGAGGGATGTGATGGGAGATATGGGAGTAGATATAATACGTACGTGTGTTTAATTTACTGATAATATTCAGTAAACTAGTTGCTGAATGCTGGATTTACTATCAACTCTGCTTGCTCCTTGGTAAAAAATATTAGAGTTAAAGGATGCTTATTAATCTTTCCTAAATTTTTCTGGTTGCAGTGCATGGCTCTGCTATGGAACTATATCAGGTGAAGGGTGAAAAATAGCTTTCATAAGGCAGCTTATTTCTTTGTTCCTTCTCATTTTGTGACTGAACAATATGTTTGACTCGTTTCTTTGTAAAATCCCAGGGTTTGAAAGAACTTCTAGAGTATTTCAAGGAAATCTACAACAATCCTCCAATTTACATCCACGAAAATGGTAACCTTCTTTTTTGTCTTTTTTCATCAAAAGGCATGGCCTAAATCAGGCTAGTTGCTAATCTATACAGTTTAGGCCACTCTTGTATGACATCTAAATATCTAGTACATCTCCATCTTTTCATGGCATCGAGGGTACAACAACTAGAATCAAATCCGGAGTCCAAATCAACTCACAACGTACCAGGCCCAATATATACCGTCTCAATAGTATCTTTTTGGGTATTAATTGTAGCTAGGTTCCTTATATATATATCAAACTATCCCACATGTAACATGTTTTGATGTTAGGATTGGGGTGTTACAATATCACTTGACAAAAGTTCAAAATATTTGATTGAGCATTTGACAAATCAACCGTCCAGTTTTTCTGGTTTCCTCTGAAACTATTATTAGAAATCATCAGGGTACCTAATAAAACCACATTTGCTTTTCGACATGTACCAATCAATGATCTAACTGAAGCTTGGAAACACTTGTTGTGGCAGGTCTACGTACAAGGCGTAATGGGACAATGAATGAATTGAACGATACGCCAAGGGTGAGGTATATGCAGGGCTTCATTGGCAGTATGCTGGATGCAATCAAGTATGCCTATATATTTCATACATTTTCTCCAAGAATGGTCTTGGTTTTGACACATCTGATGTTTTTCCTGTCCTTATTTTTTCATGTTGAAATGGTGATCAAAGAAATGGAGTAAATGCAAAAGGGTATTTTACATGGTCATTCTTGGATGTGTTTGAGCTAATGGGCGGCTATGATTCAGCCTACGGCCTGCACTATGTAGATTTGAACGATAAGGATTTGAAGAGATATCCTAAGAGCTCTGCACACTGGTACTCCAATTTTTTGAAGGGAGGAGGCGCAAATGTAGAGGATAAGAAGATTATTGAAGTTGAGGCTAACAACACATCTGAATTCTCACATTCTCATCACTTCTATCATTAGGTTATATATTTGTTGTTAGAATCCTGCTTTTCATTTCTTTATCTACTTATTTTTATACATTTTTATTATTGATAGAAAGTTAATGATCATTCAACTATAATCCTCCCATTTCAAGAACCTGTGGAATGCTTGAAGCATATGTAATATACATCCATGATCATGAAAATAGTCCCTCTCCTACTTATTGGTTGTTTTACAGATCAAACTTGTCCTGGAGTGAGCATGATAGGAATGGCTTGCATTATAAATATAAGTATAATATATATAAATTTAGTAAAATGTTATTACAGAAGCAGTAATAGAAATAGAAAGAAAAACAAGTAGCCATCTTTAGAAAACAAAGTTTTTACTCCCTATATGATTTAAAAAGCAGATACAGACAGAAGCAGAAAGAAAAAGAATGTTGTAGCCTTGACAAAACAAAGGTGCATATAAACTCAAGACCATGAGTATTTGCCACAAACAAATTCTTAATTGACAATTCAGGTTGATATAAACCAACTGAAATTATGAACACAAGAATACCAGAAATTCTAAGCAGAAAATTATGTTTTCCGAGAATCAGTATCCTGCTTGTCATCCCAAAAGACAATGTTCTATATAGGATGGGTGCCGCTGTTTCAAATAGGTGCCAATTTCATAGGATGCCCGCAAAATAATGTAAGAGACGATGAAAAAGACACCTTCCTCGGGATTCCTACAATGAAAAAAACATCCCCATATTTCTGCACGTGAAGCACCTATTCACAATAAATTTCCCTTTCTTCAAATGTTATCCCAAGACGAAGTCGCCCCAAAAGCCGCTGTCCAGGACAAAACCCCACCTTCTTTGGAATCCTTACCTCCAAATGCTCATCCACAGGAATACCTTAGCACCCGTGCACCTCATACATTGATAATAAGACCGTACATAAAGCTGCCACTATTATCGGATCTCCGTCTCACAAAATCGTCCCTTCGTTTAAACCAAATCCACGCCAAAGTCATATGGGTCCTCGCTAAAAGTCCAATCATCCACGCCAAAGTCGGACAATGAACGAGCAGAGCCATTTGCAAAAAGCCATCTGCCTCCCTCCATCTTTCGGCAATTAGGGCATTGCATTGCTCCCTTCATATTGAATGCTGAACCAATGCAATCTATAGTATATGTAGAACAGCAAAAATATAAGAATGTGAAGACATGAAATCCATTCCTGAAGTACATTACCATGGATGCAACAAGACCAAAATTAATTAGAGGCCATCTATAAATTGTGTTCAAAAGAATCAACAAACTTCTAAGTAAAAAACTACACTTAAAAAAAGAATCCCTACGTGCAATCAGGGACGAAACCAGGATTTGATCTTTGGGGGGGCCAAAAAATTTTTTAACAACATAATATATATTCCTCTCTAAAAAGTAAAGTTCCACAATTATAAAATATATTTTTACTAAAATAAATATGATATAGTATAATAGAATTTGTTTTGACAAAGACAACAAAATATAGTAAGAAAAAGTCTTTTAGAACATAACAAAAATTCATGGCAGAGATATTTGAAATTAGGCTCATAGGTAAGCAAAGATGTGTCAGCATGATTTGATTGTTTTCTCTTAAAAAATAAATCAATAGTATGTGATTTTCTCAAGATTCTAAAACAAAAAATAAAAAATTTAATTAACTACAGTACAAGAATGAGTTAATCAATATTATTGGACCACTCATTGAAATTTTTAATAATAAAATTTTCATAAATTTACAATCAAATAAATAAGGGTTTTAGTTAGTTACCGGAAAATAAATTGAATATGCAATTGAAATTAACATATACAATATTATGATCACTCATTAAACTTTAAAAAATTAAAATATCAAGTTTCAAAAAATTAACAAAGAATAAAAAAAATTAAATAAAGGTTTTAGTTGATTACTTATTTACAAATGTATCATTCAATTGGAATAACACATATACAATATTATGTCCCAATTATACAAACATGCAATTATAATGAATTTAATAATAAAATTAGTTTGCAATTAATCCCTACTTACACTTACTTTTTAACTCTTATAATATATAGTTATTCAAGTTCTATATTCACATGCAGTATTTTTATTTTTTTTTATTTTTCAGCACATGGACTTTACAAAATTTTTAAACCTTAGGGGGGGCCGTGGCCCCCTCCAGTCATACACTGGCTCCGTCCCTGCGTGCAATAACAACTTTTACGATGGCACAAGCAAATCAAATGAGTTTTCAATGATGGCACTAGCTAAACAAAAAATGAGTAAGAAGCTTCAGTTTGCATACATCCTCCGATACGAATCAGAAATGAATGTAAGAGACGATGGTTGCTCAACATAAAATGATGTCACCAGAAAGTCCATGTAAACTTTGACGATTGGAAGCTGGCCTTTAATGAAATTTTTATTTGATTACTTAAACTGCTTTGTATCTTCATTATCGATAATAAAGTAAGGAACTGAGCTAAATAAAGATTTTTAGACATCTGTCAAGTCAACATTAGCTATATGGAGCTCATCTGAATTAGCTATGTGCCCCAAGAGCTCATACAACATTTCTATCATTTGAGGCTTCTAACTATCCAAACAACATTTTTCTGTACTTGTTACCCTTCAATCCACAGAATGCATTCCATATGAGAACAGTTATATCCATTCCACACAATTAGAGCATTCAATGGACCTTTTTTTTGTCTTCTCCTCAAATTGCCCAGAAATAAATGCATGCACCAAAGTATTTGATCAAAGATTACTCTATCAAACTAAATGAACATAATTCCCTAATAAAATTCTCCAATTGCGCCAGATCCATTAATCCAAAATCTCATCAGCATTCATCCGACAAGTTCAATCATCAAAGAGAATAAACCTAGAACCACAAACGGAACAGATTTCACACATCCACATTGATTTTAACAGCACAATCATCTAGAAAAGCATTAACTACTCCTAAAACTTAATCACATAATTAAGAGTAAACACATTCATTTCAAGCGTCTTCATACAATCATGTCAAGCATACATGATCAACTCAAAAAAAAATGAAAAAGGGTGTCAATTGGACATCGAAATACCAACCAAATAATCAATTCAGAAACACAAAATATAAAATAATTCTAAAAAGGAAAATCACCAAGATGGAACTCATGGCCGCATTGGAGCTTTGCTGTGGATCTTTCCCCATTATCAGCCACCAAATTAATAGAGTGAACAAGGTGTTAACTGAAGTTGGTGGTACAGCAACTGAAGTTAGTGGTGCAGCAAATGAAGCTGGTACAGCAAGTGTAGTTAGTGCAGCAATTGGAACTAGTAGTGCAACTGGAATTGCACATGTTATTCATGCGGGAACAGTATCAAAAGCTGCAGTACCAGTCATAGTGTCGAGGAGCAAAGTATCAAATGCGCTCTCGGTAACAGCTGCCAAGTATGCACAAGAGCAAGACCAGCAGGAGCATGATGCAGCTGATAAGCAGGGTAGTCTAGCTTTTGTAACAGAATGTTAACTGTGGTTAACATGACTTGTAACAGAAAATTAATCGTGGTTGATAGGGAGTTACAAATCGAGCAAGAAATCGATGAATACAACGACATTGAGACATTTGGCAGTATCTTGATTTATAAGTAAAAAATTAAATTAAAATAAAATTTAAAAGTATTTGGCTAATAAATTAAAATAAGATATAAAGACTATTAAATAAGGGTAAAATTATTTTTATATTTGATCAAATTTATTTATTTTAAAATAATTTACAAGTCAATTTTTTGATAAATAAGAAATAGTTAATTTTCAAAAGCTAACTTATATGCCGTTTTATAAGTTAAAAAATAAATCATTGTCAAAAAGGTGAATAATAAAAAATAACTTATCAATTCGTTTAACTAACTTATAAACTACAGCCAAACAGACCTCAAGTATTCCCGGCCTTTCTAGGACACTAGTCGAATATTACGGTGATTAATAAATCACATGAATAAGGGGCTACCATTATTTAAAACAAGATTACGCTTTGTTTATTTATTTATTATAATCATAATATTGGTGTTTTATTTAAATGGTAAACATGTGTAGATGTTTTAATTTAGATGATATTTAATAATTTAATCATCGTATTAATTTATTAATGATTTGCAAATGTTTGAGTCATTAAGTAAAACACCAGTATTATGATCATAATAAAAAATTAAAAAAATGAACGTGCAATCTTATTTAAAACAAGGATAATATATGACAAGTACACCACGTAACAGGTGTTTCAAAAATATCTAATAATTTTTTATACATAAGGGGAGTGCGGTCATGGTCCTCATGATAACTTTAATTTACATTAATTATACAATATTGAGTTTAATTATAATTAAAGAATTGATATTTTTACAAAATTTCTCTTTATATGAGTGTGAGACGTTTTTATTATTAATATGAAAAAAGTCTTATGAATTATAATTTTTATATGTGAAAATATTAATTTTTTAAAATTATTAAATTAATGTCCTAGCATAGGCTAAGGAATATGTACTCACCATTATAAAACTCATCAAATTTACAATTTTGATTTTTAAAATTTTATTGACGGACAAAAGAATAGACTTTATCGATTTTTATTTTTTTTAAAAGTCAACTTATTTTTATTAACAACATTTCTAATTATCAAAAAGAAAGTTTTACATCAGTTATTTTAAATAAATATGATCAATATAATAACCTTTACAGTAAATAAATGAGATTCAAAATATGTCTTCTTTTGGAATGTTATAGAAAAATACAAATTCAGTTTGGAAACAATACAATAATTAAAATTGTAGTAAACTGGAGTATGTTTTTTCATGAATCAAAGTATTAATACATTTAATTTTGATATGATGAGTTGTAAGAAAAACGTATCCGTGTATCATATAACTTATAACCTTAAATACAAGAGCACAATGAGCTTGTTAGAATTCAATTATGATTATTGCTAATTTAAATTTTTATTTTCTTTTGATTATTGTTAAATTTATTATTTTTTTAGAAAACTGATATTTTTACAAGTAAAAATAAAAGTTTCACAAGATTTTTTTCATATGAATAGTAAACGGGCCCTACACTCACGTGAGGGAGAACTTGTGAAAATATTAAATTTCATTTGTGAAAATATAAATTGCCTTCTTTTAGTTTAAAAGTTTTAAAAAATAGAAAAAGGCACACCTTAATTTTTTATTTTTTTTCATTTAAATTATATCAAAATCTTATTATTTGGATCCCAGCGATCGAGAAATTTGATTTATTTTTTAAAATTCCGAAAACTCTTAACAAGATTCTAAATAGTCATATGTGTTTTAAGAGAGGTCAACCTTTTGGTTCTTTTTTTGAAATTTTAATAGGTGAAACTTGCAGACGCTATAATTAAACATCTTTAGATTTATGAAAAGATTATCGATAGTCACTTGCTCTATTAGTATGACTCACGTTTATCAAAATAGATGTTGAGAGTTATGAAGACAAGTTCAAAAGACAATAATAACGCCATAGTGATAATAAATTATTCCCTTCCCAACTTAAACACCTCCCCCCCTAGATTAGATTTGGACATTCAAAAAATAAAGACTTCGGAATATTTACAAATACACTCCTCACTTCTAAATTTACATACCTAACCACTCTCTGAATGAAAATTAACTCGAGCATCTTCTTATCACAAATTAAATTTTATTTATAACACGTTTTACTTTTTAATTATACAAAATTATTATTAGCTAAACAAAATTTTAAGGATTATTTTTTTTATTGAACTTGTCCCAAACAATAGATCAGATGAAAAAAATATTGGTGAACCCTAGTGTGAAAGCCTTGTCTTGTATGTGACTTTCTGCAAGGACTTGAACATGATTGATCAGGCATTCAGGAATAATCATAATAATTTTAGTAATAATACGTTGAAAGTTTCAATAAGTTTGTTGCCATTGTGCTGGACTAAAATTAAATATTACTTTTTAAAAAAATATAAGATAAATATTAATTTTTTAAAAATAGGTTTAAACTCACAATTATTTAACTAATGTAAATTAAATTAAGTTTTAGACAATACATTACTAATTACAAGATTTATTATTTTAAAAAGTTATATAAATTACATTAATTTTAAATACAAAAAATCTTAAATTCATTTTGAAAAATCAAAAATTATCTTGGGAAATGTACTATAATGTATAACCTTAATGACATGGATTTGGCGGACAGTATTGGTAGTTTATTAGTGTGTATGTATGTTTTATGCCTCGTAGCCAAATCCACAGAGCAGCTTAACACTTGCTGGTGCTTGTTGGTCCTTCTAGCGAAGACTCATTGTGCAAGTCACGTATAACCGGTGGGAAATGTACATGATCATAAAATCCATCACATCGTACAACAAAAGGTCTATTGTAAATATGAAAATTAAAATCTCTTACACCTTGCGACGTTACGGAAAATCATGCTCAAATTCCCACAATCAAATCAATGGATTCTTATTTTTATACATCACATATCTTTTGCATAGTTTCTCTAGAGTCGCCACCGAATGCTGCATCTTGTTTAGTTTTGTATCCATGAACATACTCTGCAAAACGATAAGCTTGTCACGAAGGGAAGCAACAAACTAATTAAATTTTATAAGTTTTACAAACTGATACTCTTACTACCTGGTAGTCATCTCCATATTTCTCTACGAGTCGACCAATGTGAATGCGTTGAATGGCTGTCAGTGGTTGCAAAGGGGTACTCTTCCCATCTCTTCTCCTCTTCCCAAGGGCTGATTTCAAATCTGCAGCACCCAATGACATAAAATAAGTTGTAACAATTCATTTTCCACATAATGTAATTTACAAACGAATTTCCAGATTCCAAGTAACCAGACTTAATCAGCTACTAAATACTGTTATCATGTTTGAACTACACATTAACAAACCATCTTTTTCAAAGAATACTATGCACATGGTCGGTAAGAGAAACCTACTACCCAGCAATGGCTTTAATCATTGGCATGTGACATGTTCAAGTGAGGCGTGTATTCAAACAGTTTAAAAGGCAATACTTAATCCACTGGTTCTTAGGGAGCAGGAAGATTTAATGATTTGCAGGCCTGTCCTAGGGAGCTTGATACCCTTAATGGACACTGTTATACTTTAGTAGAAGCTAAATTTTCTCGAGGAATATCCTTTTTTTTGGTAGATACTAAATCATCTAGCATCAAAACATACCATACTTCAAAAATTCATTCATACTACCCTAATGGTATTAATCAAATACTCTTACGCTCGGTCCGGCTCGGATACCCATGATTGCAAAGGGAAAAATAAAATTTTCAACAGCTCCAATTAATGTCATCAATTATAAGTACATACATCCTATAGAATTTTAACAATAACAACCAACAGATAAATTAGAGGACACATAACAATTTCTTTTAATAAGCCACAAAAGAAAAATGAGGATAATCAACTGACCGTCTTCTTCGAGATCGCTGCCGGAATCAATTGGCTCGAATTCCGGGACAGGGCTATCGACCGGAGGAGGAGGGACCTGAAGGAAATTGCTTTCAATAATCCTAGCAGTTCGAGCGCGGACTCCGAGCAAATTAGGGTTTGAAACGACGCCGAATGACTTGTAATTCTCGATGACGCTGCCTTCATCGTCCCATTTAGTTTCAGACAAATCGAGAAGAGATTTAAGCTTTGGTGGGAGAGTAAAAGCTGGTTTGAATGCGTTAGGGTTTTTCCTTGGCAGTGCAACTCGAACCTTTGTTCGAGATCTCTTGTATTTTCTTCTTGAACCTCCCATCTCTCTCTCTCTTTCCCTCTCGGGCAAGAATAGAGAAGATAACAAAGAGGGTTTAATTAGGGTTTAAGGTAGAAAAATGATACAGTGTGGTTACCTGTTACTTTAAAGAATGACAGACCACTGAAAAGAGTATAAATTTCGCTCGCAATATTACCAAAGCCAAATTGCAATATCCAAAAATAAAAGTGAAAATAGCTTCTATTTTTGCCTATTTATATTGACAAACTCACCAACCCAGTACCAACGACATATATAATGGTTTATTATATATTAACTAAATATTTAATTAGAATTTTAAAAAGATAGTTATAATTATTAAATTATTAAATATTTATTCAAATAATAAATTATTAAATTATATATTGTAAATTCCTTCAATCAATTATCAAGTTAAACATTTGAATAGAGTATAAATTTATTTAATTATGATTACAAAAATATTAATTATTTATATTTCATTTAAGTTTGTAATGAAATTCTATATTAGTGTTTATATTAATAAAATTTGCCTAAAATTTTAATTCGAATAGAACTATGAAACTCAAATTTTAATAAATTTTAATTTAGATGTGAAAATTAGTCAGTAATGAAATTACTATAATTTTTAAACTAATTTTAGATTTATTATTTTTTTCTAAAATTCACAAATATTATTAATACAATTAATCATGTAATTTGATAACATTTCAAGTTTTAATGAATTTAATTTAGTTAGGATATTAATTAAATAATTAATTTCAAGACTAATGCTAATATCATTAAATCACGTGATTTGTTAAGAGATATTTTTAATATTTTAATATCATAATAAAATTATACTACATAAACTTTTGTTAAAGATATATTATCTTACATAAAATTGTAATTAAAAAAACTTGTAATAAAATTGGTAGAACCAAAAATAAAAATTCTTTTAGAAATTCTTTTTTCTATTAAAGATATAAATACAAGAATAACTTTCTTTTTCCTAATTGATTGGGGTTTCTTTTTAAATAATTTACAAATTTGGATAATATTTAATTCTTATAAATTTGGATAGTACTTATACTAATTTGAATAGGAAATAAAATAATTGAATCAAAAATTTATAAAACCAAATTTATATTTTTAATTATATAATTAACTAGGGGACGGGACACACGCAATTCATATTTTGTTTATAACTAACTTTAAGAACTAAAAATTTAGTTTTGAGGATAAAATAGAAGTATTGTTAAAATTGTAGGGTAAATTATGAAATTTTTTAAATTTAGGGACTGAATTTTGAAAATAAATATAGCTAGACCAAAGAGACCAAGTGGATGCTCCCGTTTTATATATAGATTGTAGTATTAAAATAATAGTGTTTCTTAAAATAATTTAAAGCAATAGTTATTTTACTTCTATATAGGTGTTTTTAAAGAAGACAAAGTAAGATGAAAGAAAGTTTGAATTTACTTTTAATCCCCACATTTGTTGTGAAGAGATAAATCAAAATAAATTTATTTTGAAAATATTTGATGGCAACTCTATTCATTTTATCTTTTTCTTTTTTTTGTTGTTAATTTGAACTCGCACACATCTATCTAGCGTTTGTCAAGAATTGAACTCCCAACCTCGCAAATATCATGGGTTGGGTAAATATCACATGGGCAAATGGTCTTCGGTCTATCCATTTTTTTTAAAATTATGTCAAAAATCTCATTAATGCCTAAAGAATTTATTCTTAAAAATTATAATCAAATAGATCGAACATAGTTTATCCTTTCTATAGGTTGCATTGGTTGTGTTAAGTTCTTACAATCGATGTGTCCAAAAAAAAAAAAATTTCCAATTTGTCAACTTCTTTTTTGTTTTATGAAATCAAAAAGGAAATGACTTTCGCAAAATTTGTAAATTTTAAGGCAATGTTTTTGTTACATTTTTATCCCTAAATATAATATTTTTCACAGAAGAGTCCTATTTTTGTTGATATTTCTATAAAATTACCCAATATCATCAAGTTTTCATCATGACTAGTGTAATCTTACTTGCAAGGCAGCATCATGGATCCTGCTATGCAAGAACTGGGAACTTCATGGATCCTATTTTAAGTTGGTTGTAATGGCTACTCTACAGCCCAAGGTCACTCCCGTAATTCCACAATTTTCTTGCGCTATCGGTGGGATCCTACATGATCATAGCAGCCTTAATCAGGGTTGGGCATCATTCTCAATTTCCTGGCACAATCAAGGGGATCCGGAGATCATCACATCTTTGATTATGGCAGCAAAATGGGGATTTGAAGAATAAAAAAGGAGTTTAGGTTCATCGGAGAAGGGGGTAATTTCTGAAATGTTTTTCTAAGTTTTCTTTATTCCTTGTTCCTACTTTTAGCATTTTAGATTTCTTAGTTAATTTCCAGTCCAATCTCAACACTAATTTCATCTTCTTATAATTCCAGTACCAAATTCAAATAATCTGTGTCTCATTTCGTTTATGGCGTGGCTGAAATTACTCCTGTACTCCTTTAGCCCCCATATCTGTTACATTGGTTTTGATTATGCTTTTGCTGTGTTATGTTTTGGTTAGGGAGAGAGAGAGTATTATGAAGGAATACCCTGATTCCTTTCGTTGGAATTTTATGAACTGTCAAATTCCCTCCACAACATAATGCATACAAAATATACATACAAAAGACAGAAATCTCAGGAATGCAGTGCAAGAAACTGGCCTAAATTTCATTATTAGCAATTGTACTTACATATGTTTTTCTAGTTTCAACTAACAAATACAAAAATATTTCTGGGTTATGCCGAGTAACTGATAAAAGCATCAGAAAGAAGTTGCCATCACAAGTTAAACAGACAATGGTTGATTTTTTAGTATATTTATCAAAATAAGCAACAGTAAATTCACGGCAAGCTTTGCGAAAACCAGAATTATTGATTATAATCCAGCTGAACGATTGGCATACTCTTGAACCAGTGCCCCGAAAAGTGAAGGCCTCTCAAGCAAGTGCGCAGGTTTGTCAAATTCTTTTGCCCACCCTATTTAAGACAGAAAAGGGAAGTCAGGCAGAGGATAGTGTTCATAAGACATCAGCAGAACTTCCATCTCAATACCATGAAATACAAATTACAAAACTCTACACAAGTGCCAAATATATTTTTGCTTCTTTTTTTTTCTACAATTTATTTCTCTGCGTGTGTTGTGATGGATTTAGGGCAAGGAAGAGCAGGTAACCAGCTCCAAAAATTATAAGATTCTTCAATTTTGTGTTTCCTTTTCTTTTTAACTATTTAGATATGATAGGCATTCATTTATGGGACAAGGGATGAGGGAAAAGCAAAAGAAGCAAGCACACACCTGCATCGATAACCATTACCCTATCACAATCCATGACTGTTGGTATTCTGTGAGCAATGCTGATGATTGTGCAGGCTGTAAAGTCCTCTCGAATAATTCTTTGAATTACAGCATCAGTCTGTGAATCAACAGAGGCAGTCGCCTCATCCATAAACAAAAGGCGGCTACGTTTTAGCATTACACGTCCCAAGCAAAGAAGCTGCCTCTGACCAACACTCCAGTTGTCTCCATTATCAACAACTACAAAGTTATATAAAAAAGGGACGAAAATGTTGATAAACCTCAAAGCACTTTGACAAATATAAAGAAGAGTAAGGCTCGTGTCCAGAGTTGAATTGAAGAAAAGAGTAATTACCTAAAGAATCAAGTTTCCCGGGTTTTGCAATTACCACATCTTTAAGTTGGCAGCGTTCAAGACTCTACAAAATAGAGTTCTCAAGTCAGCTAATAGAGAAAGAAAAAATGCACAGTAGGAGATTTTAGGGTATTTACAGAATACTCTTTGCAGGGCTAATCCCACTTAAAATTATTCATTTAATGAAACAGTAATGCCACAGTTACCTTCCATATATCTTCATCTGAGTGCTGCCCAATAGGATCAATGTTGCTTCTCACGGTTCCTTCAAAAAGGACAGGTTCTTGAGGAATGATTCCAAAGCGAGACCTAAGATCATGAAGCCCTAGTCTGGAAATGTCAATCCCATCAATAATTATTTTTCCACCAGAGGGCTCCACCAACCTAAAGAAAACCTGAATCAATGTTGATTTTCCACCTCCTGTTCGACCAACCACGCCGATCTTCTCACCCCCTCGGATGTTAAGGGTAATCCCTTTAAGAACTAGAGGGGTGTTTGGACGATATCTTACCTATAACCATGTATTCAAGACTTAGAGTTTCACACTAAAGGAGAAGGGAATGCTATTTTAGCTCTACTTTTTTATATGCCAGCAAAAAGATTAGAGATGCTGTAAATTTGATACATAGAAGCTGCTATGCTAAATGGTTCAAAGTTTATGCCATATTATGTAATAAGCAATCACCATGACACAAATATATCTTCTGAAGTGGATCAGCATACTAACCTAATCTGCCCGGAGAGAAACACAGTGGTTATACCAGGACTTGTGTAGTCATAATTGGTTATTATGCAATCAAGACCAATTTGAGTACTCAGTATTTAACATGATGTAATCAGAAGAAAAGTTTACAGCTAAGTACCTGCAAGTCTTTGAGCTCAACATTGCCATGGGTGGGCCAATTTGGAGAAGGAAGACACTCTTTCTTCTCCCATTCTGCCTCTGATGGTATGTTTGTGAATTGTCTTACTCTCTCAACAGAAACCATTTTATTTTCCACAAAGCAACTCATATATATTGCCCAGAACAACACACTGTTGAGGGACAGGCCATACGAGAGAGACAAGCCAACATTCTCTGAAGAATACAGTTAAAAACAGTTCATTTGAGTTCAAATATAGAGAGATGAGGGTTAATGTAAGTACCATTTCATCTACTTCACGTATTATCCAACCAGATTCTAACATGCTGGGTGATAGAAGAAGTATAATTTTTTTTTATGAATTTGAGTTTCTAATATTTTCATGTGCAGATTCTTTTGATACCCAAGTCCAGTCTTATGTTTTTGGGTGAGATAGAAGACATGTCTAACGAGAAAAACTAGTACAAAACATCTTAGTGGATGTACCTGGTTTTATGATACTGCTGGGCAATAAAATCATGAACATTGTGGAAATGCATAGGATGAGGCTTCCCAACAGTTCCAAGCGAAAGCCAAGCCATTCATTGGATCCATTATTGTGAAAATCCATTCGCAAATTTGCATTCACCCTGTTAACATTTTCCAAGGAAAATACTTTTTGCTTCTTAAAACCGCGGATGGTAATGACTCCTGAGATGCTTTCAGAGAAGTGATGAATGACGGGTGCTTTTGTGATAGAGTCGAGTCGAGTTAATTCACGAGAAGTTGTAAGATAGTATCCCTGCAATCCAAAACTACAAATTTTAGTTGTAGTTTTACCATTAGTGGACTTGTAGAAATCCATTCCATTAAAATGGCCTAGTCGACAAATTATATTTTGTGTTGGGATTTGGAACTAATTTCTATGTCCAGCAATGTAAATTTTGGTTTTTCAACTTTGTTGAATAAGTGTCACTACTTGACATATTTGTGAACCCTGGTTGGCCAACTAGGCAGCAGAAGCGGAGTAAACTACATGCCAACACCTATCTAAGAGAATGTCTTAGGCTATCGGGCAACTGCATTTGCTTACCCTGGTAATTGATATTACCTCCTGATAGGAGATTGAATTTAAAATGCCAAAATCACAAAGCAAGATAAAAGAACAAGAAGAATATTAGTGCATAAAAATGCTCATACCCGATACCAGACGTTAAGCCAACCTAGGGGAAATAGAAAGAATACGGTTGGCCAAGCATATTGACATGTGATGATGATGATGCCAAGCAGGGTGATGTACATGGAAAGGGTGACTCCAATCATGAAAGGAATAAAGACATCGATGTTGGTCTGATCAGTTGATGCCTACAAGTAAAAAACAAGAACTGTAAGATTTCAATCTAAACATCATTAAAGTAAAACTTACTCCACTCACATCAAACATGTGACTGATAGTATGATATGGAAAAAGATGCCTAAACAAAAGAACAATATACTTGCAAAAGAAACATTCTACTGTTGTTCAAGATTTTACCCGACTTAGAATTCTTCCTGAAGGTGTTGTATCAAAGAATGACATAGGAGCATGCAAGAGGCTGTTGAGAATTTGCCTAAAGAAAATTTGGGCAGTCTTGAGCCCAATGACGGTAACTAAAAGCATTCTCATCATTACTAGCAAAAATGAAACAACTGCAATAATGGCATAGACTTCAATGAACAAAGAAGGATTGAATGAAATAGCACGATCTTCTGAAGTTTCATATGCCAACCAGTAATCACTCGACATTTGAGATGCTTGCCACAAGAGAGATATTAGCAACACCATCACTAAACCCCACCAACCAAAAGCCTCAGTGCAGTATAGTTTGTAAACATTTAAGCTTACTTTTCCAGTTTCTCTCTCTTCTTCTTTGATGAGCTTTGAAGTTCCCTTAATAGAGTTGGAATGTTCTAGAGATTTTTCTTCACCATTCACTTCCCCATGGTTGGAAGAAGCTTGAGGAGATTTTGGTGGTCGAGGGGAACTTATACTGGGTTTTGTTGTCTCCGCATCAATAAGTTCCATGGAGGATTCATGTGCAGATACCAGTGCCTTAAAATCCAGGCCAGATTTGAGAATATCATCATACTTTCCTGATTGCACAATCATTCCATCTCGCATGACCTGGTTTTTAGAGGTAACTTTTTAGTTGAGGAAAAATTCTGTATGATGTTTTTAAAAACAAAACTAAAAAATTAACAAGGAGATCTTGGAAAACAAAATTATACTTACTAAGATAAGATCAACATTATGCAAAAAGTCTACTTGGTGCGTCACGAGTAACGTGGTCCTATCTTTAAGGGTTCCCCTCACGCATTCCTGCAAGAGAGCATGAGAAAATAAAAAATCTGAGGGAAACTGGGTATGTGGAGTTTCAACTGGTCCTGAACTCTGCAGTTTGTACCTTATGTCATGATTAAAAAATTATGTTTTGATGTGAAAGCAATTTTTTGTCTTGCCTTCTTCTCAGCTTTGGTTAACTTAGAAAATTAACCACGTAGTTTTACAAAATAAGGATGCAAGTATATGCAAACATCAGTGCTTAGGCACTCATATTTTGAATCATATATGCTTCTCAACTGTTTCTGTATAGTATTTGACACTAAGTTTTTGAGCATCTCTAAAAAATTCATGTTTTTTCATATTATGATACAATAAATTCCTCTATGTTATCTCTATATTAAGGTGCTGTTTCTATTTTATGAATATGCAAAATGAACTAGTTACTCCATATATTACTCAAGTCAATGTAATTGTTTAATTGAAAGGATATCTTTTATAACCACGTGAGAGGTAGAAAAATATGAGAAAAGCTAAAACATTCTCAGTAATGGGGTTAATATTATTATCACCTTGAATATTTCAGACCCAGTGTGAGCATCAACAGCACTGAATACATCATCAAGAAGATAGATATCAGAATCCTGATAAACAGCTCTGGCAAGCTGGATCCGCTGCTTCTGGCCACCACTGAGGTTTATCCCACGCTCTCCTATTTCAGTCTGATCTCCATAATCCATCATTTCCAAGTCTTTCTCTAAACAGCAGACCCTGATAACCTCCCTGTATTTCTCTCTGTTCATTGGCAAACCAAACAGGATGTTCTCTTGAATCGTCTCATTTTGAATCCATGATGTTTGTGCTACATAAGCAGTGGTGCCACAAACTCTAACCTGTCAAAAATAAAAGCATCCAGGTCCACTTGATGGTTAAATTAGCCAAGGAAGGAAGGTAACTTTATTCAATTAAATGATTCTACAGGCAGAGGGAATATTCAACTTAATTAATCTGAATAAGCCCAGAATTAGGCTTGATGATAAGATGAAACTTATGTAATCTATATTAAAGCAGGAAAATAATGTTTCATTAAATGTACCAAAATCTAAGAGGAAGCACTGAGAAAGGCCTAACGAGAAAAATCTACTATGAAGGTCAAGTCAAGCAACAATAAACATTAAGCGAATCTTAAACTAGGCTTAGTTTTACTCAGCAAGATGTGAATGAAAATTAGGAACAAATTGTTTATGGGTGTAACTTATAAGGAATGATTTTCAACTATTTTTTTAAAAGAATATGCAACTAGACCTACAATATATGTGATCTCATCCAAAAGATATGAATTATTAACAGAAACACAAAAGTTTTTTATTATGGGAAAGAGCACAAAAAAAACTCAAAATAGCATCGGTAAGGGAGTTCATACCTTCCCCGATATTTTGTGCATTTCACCAAGAACTGATGCCAGAAGAGAGGACTTCCCTGATCCTACAGTCCCAACAATAGCTGCAATCTGTCCCTTTTTAATCTCAAAATTCAAGTTTTTTACCACTGCTTCTCCAGCTTCGTCATCCCACCTAAATGCCCCATCTTTCACCTCCACTGCAATCTGACCTTCACAACCTTGTTGCCTCTCCACCGAGTCCTCTGCCAACTCCTTACTAAGCATATAGTTGTCCAACCTCCCCAATGAGATCATCGCTTGTGAAAGCGAGATCATAGATTGTGGGAAGTTCCTGATTGGCTCCTGTAACATTTTAAAGAGTGAGGTTGCTGTAAAAACTGTTCCTGCATCAAGTGGAACCCCCATCAATATTGCAGTACCAAATGTGAGAGTTGAAATAATTAGTGGAGCGCTCCACAGCACAATGACATTGCCGGAGATTGAGTACATGAACTTGGATAACCATCCATATTCTGACTCGCGAAAAGATTGAATTCTCTTATTGAAATGATCTTCCCACGCCTGAAACTTGATCACACGCATGTAATTAAGCATCTCATTTGTTGACTTCATTCTTGAATCACGTTCCTTCATTATACTGAATTGGAACCTATTGTTTCGTTTAGTGCCCAGCACCACAAAAAACAAAACTGAAACAAGTCCAATTAAAGCTACAATCACCGACGAACCAAGGTTATAATAAAGTATAGCCAAGGCCACAGTGACTTGCAGTGGCATAAGCCATATGGCATGTAGCTGCAGCATCATATCAGAGAGCTGTTGAGCATCCACGGCCATGTAGTTCACAATTTGTCCAACCCCGTGAGCTTGTCTAGCAGAGCACGATAGCCTCAATCCCTTCTTGTATAAAGAAGTTAAGAGCGTTGATCTAATAAGCATTCCAATATTCTTCGAGTTGAAATTAAAATGGTGCCCCGTTAAAACTTCAACAAATTTTGCAATGAGTAGAATTAGTACAAGGTAGTACCCTTCATAAGGAGAGCTCTTTTTCCCAGAAGTGAAATCAACAAATCTTTGAATGAGAGTAGGACCAACATACATAACAGAAAGCCTCACAATTGCAAGAAAAGCAGTAAAAGCAATTTCTTTCCAGAAGCAACGAAGCAATGTGGTTCGAACAGGGTGTTTTGAATTTTCAGAAGGCTTGGGCCAGTTCAGTTCAAATAGCTTCGACATTCTTTCAGCTCTATGTTCTGGTGAAAGTGTGGGGATATCATCTATCTTCAGAGGTGATTTATAGCCATTTCTCAATAGGGGATTCATCCAAAACCAGAAAGCTTTCGATAAAATAGAAGCTGAAGCATATCTAGTCACATGGGATTTGTCCAGGAGGGGTTCACACAACTCTGGTTCTACATCCACTGCTGATTCAGACTCTCTTGTCACAATGATCCCATTAGATCCTTTAATGGACACAATAAAAAGAAGAACTGACAATGGAAGAGTTACAATTGAAATTATATCATCCAATCTCAAACCAGGATCACTTTCTTTTATAGAGGCTAAACGAATGATCCCTGAAGTAACAAATAGAGTACTAAGTATAAAATTTATCACCCAAAATACGCGAAGTGACAATGGATGCCTAACAGCTTGGAATCTCTTCTCATGTACAATTAAAACTGCGATTACTACATGAGTTATTGCTTGAACCAACCAGAAAATACCATCTATGAGCTTCCAAGACAATTGGGTATCTCTGCCAAAGGCCAATATGCATAAAATAGTGCAAAAAAATGCTAAAAGAATTGCTGCAACTAGCGATAACTTAAACCATGGAGTGATGATTTTAAGAAGAGCTCTATTGTTTCTAATGAGAGGCTTGTTAATCTCAGAACTGGGATGGCCATTGGAGGTTAATCTAGAGTAGAGCTTTTGAATTGCAAACACAAGGAGTACAAGCAGGAAAAAGATGTCAACAGAAGATAATAGAGCTCTTTGAGGACAAGGAGAGAGAAAAATGAATCTTGGCCATTGAATAAGGGGCGAAAGAGATTGGTTCTCTGAGGATTTGATCACTGAGATTGAACAAGAAAGGGATGTAATCCAAGAAGCAGAAGACATGTTGTTGTTCACAAAATTCACCTCAAAAACCATAAAGGTTTTATCTTTTGAGCTTCCTTCCCAACAATCTCCACTCTGCAGCTATCTGCAAAAACAGATTTAAATAAATAAAATTTGTAACATTCAAATCAATGAAATTCATAAACATAGAAAGATAATAGAGGTGCAGCTATCAAACATCTACTGTATCATAATAAGTTACAGAAACAACAATTCATTTTTACTCTTACCAAGATCATCATAGAGGGTATAGAGGTCTAGAATTACATGGAAATATGGTCATAACAACAATTATAGGATAGTGATCATAAGAACATAACTGCTATGAACATTTGATACTGCTTGAGTTGGGGCTCCAAAAGTAGGGGCAACAATTCATAAACACTGATAACTTTAAAAAATAAAATAATAATTTGAGGTCCAACCAAGCAATATATAAATTAATCAATGAGCACTTGTTTTCATGGAAACTGAAAAATATTTCTCACAATATTACTTGAATGAATGAGCACATGTTTCTTGGAAGCTGCCAAATACTTCTCATCACTTAAAAAAAAAAAATTTTTTTTTTTTTTTTTTTTGAAAAAACGCTTATTGGGTAATATAGGGATGAAACTACAAAAGGGAATATGAAAAAAACTAAAAGGGAACAGGAAAAAGAAGCATCGAAAACCTGCTATTATAACTTTAAAATGATTATGATTACGCAGGCATAGTAACCAAAAAGAAATTCGATCAGCATTTCTGTGAAAGAGAACAGATGATAATAACAAGACGACAAACTTGATTTTAGCAGCAAGTTGGCCTGACCTGGGCAGAGTGAGGAGAGAGAGCTCCAAATCAAGCAAATATAATTTAACCCCTGCTCTGGAACTTCATTCCAGCCTTCTTATTAAAGACCTTAAATTTAGAAAGAGAAACATAACATTTTTGACGAGGAGAGGAGCAACCAACTCTTGGTCAACTTTTGGAAAATTAATTTAATTAGCTTATGTGGCATGTTCGTGAGTTTTTTTAAGAAAAATTGTGAATCATAAAAATATATTTTCAATTACTTATGTTTTGGATCAAGCGCAAAACACTTAAATTAGCGCAATGCGTTTGAAAGTCTAAACGTTATAATCGAAAACGTTATGTCACTAAGTTATTACTCAAGTAATATAATACGATCATAAAATCATTATAACAAAATTAAATTTATTGTGTCATTTATAAAAATATTTTTTGTATTATAAAATTAATATGCATTTTTTATTTGTATTTAAATTAAATAACTATTTTATTATTATACTATAAAAGTGACAAAGTATTTAATATGTTTTATTTATATTTTAGACAGATCAAGTACCATTATAAGATCACAACTATATTTCTAATGAATTTTAGGACATATTTTAAAAGTTATTATTTTATAAACATATTTATAATCACTAAAAAGTAAATAAATAAACATTTTGTAAAGCTGTCATAAAAAAGACTAGAGATATTGTGATATAAGACGTGCAGGTGGCCAGACGAATACTAGTGCTAACTCTAGTGAAGACTCGTTAAAAGACGTAGAGATATGACAATCTTCCATTTTGCAAGTCACCACTCACCACTCACCACCAACTAATATACGTAGGTATATACGTAGGTACTTCAGTAGTTCAGTTTAAACAAATTATACTTCATCAATTAAGGGGATGAAGTCTAATCAATGAAAATTGGAACAAATGTCTCATCCCAAATATCCCTCTTGTGAATTTAAGACTGAGATGTTGCGATTTTTAGATCTCGGATTTAATTTTTATTTTTATTTAAATAAATTTATTTATTTATATATAACTATACAGATTCGATTTTTATTTAGATAAATTTATTTATATAAAATGTGTTTTTTTTCATATGAAACTTTTATTGTATTTTTTAAAAGGTAGAATTTAAAAAAAATGTCACTCTCTCCGTCTCAAAAAAAATATATATATATATTTACTTTGTCAAATTTTCTAAATAAAGTTATAATGATAATATTCTAAAATTTATTATTATAATTTTATTATTATATTTACCAATATTTTCGTAGTAGTTCTATTGTCCCAAAAAATATGGCGATTATGAGAGAGAGAAGAATCATATTGAAAAGTCATATCTAGCAAGTCTGGGCAGAATTAAGTGATACCTTGTTTAATTACTCGTTTTATATTCTAAATCACATTGTGTCGATCATTACTATTTAATAATCAAGTAATTATATTAATATAATTTGACGTATAGACCAAACTAACTTTTTTAATCATATTTTGGACAATACAATATTAGAACTTACCATTCTTTCATTGTTCCACGCTATGCAACTTTGGTATTTTCTTGGGATATATGTGAATGTTGGACAATTTCCATTATAATAAGGTGGCTTAATTGGTTTGAATTAGCAATCATGGGTGTCCTTCTAGTAAGCCAAACAGTTTATAGCTGTTTTTTTATTATTTTTTTATTTTACATATATTTTTTTTGAATAAATACCTTTAAAATTAAAATTTTCTATATTTGTTTGTAAAAAATATATTTGAGATTGGACTATTTACCTTAATTTAATACTATTTTGTAATATTTCATCATTTGATAAGGAATTATTAATCTTTTAATGTTAGACTATTAGTCTCATAAAACTATTTAATAATTTAAAATGAGGGGAACAATTAAACCCAAAATTTTCATATAATTATATAATCTCACATAAATAACTTTAGAAATAAAAAAAAAAATAGTCTGTAAAACTATTTAAAAAACTATTAATCCTCCATCATTAAATAAAATAGTTCAAAATTTATTAAATTAATATAAATAATTTAATTTTAAATTTATTTTTTATAAACAAATATAGTCTTTAACCTTTAAAGTTGATGCGGACAGAATTTGGCAGCCCTTTGACGGAAGATTTACAGAATTAAAATTCATGACTTGGGTTGGAAACTTGGAATTGCCAGCCGTAGTCAATAGTCATAAACCATGAATTATATATATATATATATATATATTGTACCTTGTGTTAAAATTTAAAAATGCAGTATTTTTTTTTTGTTGCTAAATTTAAAAATGCAGTATAGTATCTTCGTGGCCATATAAATACCAAAATCGACGCACGTGACATCACGCGACACGGCCAATTTAGTCTCGACATCTGATTAAGGCTCTACGTACAAAAAGCCAAGACAAAAATGGCTTTTTCAACTATATATATAACTATGAAAACATGATGACGGATTAAGATCTCTTCTGTTATATTTATTATTAATTTTTTTAACATATATTTAATAATATAAATATTATTTTTAGTGACACTTTTAACAACACAATTGATAACGACAAATTTAAGTGTGCCGCTAATTGTTTAGGACAAAATTTATTTTGTCGTCAAATAAAAATTTAATAACAAAATAAATAAAAATTGATTTGAGTGAAAATTGAAAAGATAAACCGGGTGAAGAGTCCCAAGTGGATGGTTATTTGACAATTTAAAGAGTTTTTTTTTTCTCTTATTACTATTTTACTAATTTGAATAGGATTTTCTTATTATAAGGTGCGACCAATTATACCAAAATAATCGTCAAAAAACTCAAAGGCTCTATAATTAAATTAATTAAGTCATTTTGATTAATCACGAGTTCATCATCATCTCTATTTACAGAATTTATGTCATGTTTATAATTATATCAAAATTTTCGTATATTTTATTGTATTATTTCGAGAATATACAGTTATATATATATATATAATAATTTTGATATATATACAACTCTTTAATTTATTATTTAATGTATAACTATCATTTATACTATACAATTTATACTTAAATAATACTATCAAATATCACACACCACAAATTTAAATTGTATTATCCATATTAGTCTATGCCTTGTACAAAATATTAGTTTAGTATCTATAACGTACCAATCAAAATTTATATAAATACCAATAAAATACACATTTCATGCGGAGAGGGAAATAATTAAATATATAATTGTACTATATCTAAAGGTTAACTACTACTCTAAAAATATTGTATCTTCAAATTAAGACTTCAAATCAAATACTACTATTAATAATAATAATAAAATTAAATTTACTCAAAAAAATTATTCGCTAGTCTTATTCGTAAAAAAGACGAAAGAGTATGGTCCCATTTTTTATAAATGAGGTAAGGTTATAGTCTTTTATCTTTTATAAAAATAAAATTTATGAATAATTTTTTTCAATAAATATAAAAACATCTTTAATAATAATCTTAGTCTCGTTAAAAGGGGCCTACTAAACGGAAGTAAGCAAAATGAAATTCTCTTCTCCACAATGCAATTTTATAACTTGGTCGCCTTAAACACCACATGGTCACGACTCACGAATAATGAGTCCATTGGTCCTCTTAACTTCATACGAAAATCGTCACGCATGACATCACGTGCTGTAGATTCGTCGCAATTAAGTTGACATCCGACTTAATATACAACACAAATTTAAGAAAGAACCCAATCCTCATGCACCACTTAACAAATAAAGTCAAACGGTGGTGTCGAACATCCCTAACTTGAGCTAGGAGGGCGGGATTATACCTTTTTGCATGGATGAATACAAGTAAGACAAGCTAAATCTACACCAACTTAGTGTTTTTCCACCCTAACGTCGCGGAAGTGTCCTCCGCATAGGTCATTTTTTATTGGACAAAAAAGTGGTCATAGAAGGCCAAATTTTTTGGAATTAAAGAATTTGTTCAAGAATTTATGTAACATCCCGCGTCGATTAATATAAAATATTTAAATATGTATATATAAACTTAAATTGTTATTATTAATATCTTTAATCATAACGTTTTGGGTGAGTTTATAGTGAATTAAGACAACTCAATAAAATATTATTAAAGATATTATATTGGGTCTTATTCTATTATGATTTTATTCTCTTGTGTTTGTTTTTTTTCAGGACAATAATTATATATTTTAAACTTGTTTATACATCAAAAAATGATGAACAATTAACTATAAACTTTATTAATATATTTTAAATTTGTTTATACATCAAAAAATTATGAATAATTAACCATAAACTTTTAAATACTGTTGCAATAAGTTAGTAAATTCACTGTGTTTCACCATGCTCTTCTTACATGAAATATTTGAGAATCAAATTATCATAAATTAACAAATAAATAATGTAAAATAGATGATATGTGAAATATTAAAATTTCATTAGAAATCACCAAAACTAAAATTAGAATAAATATTATGATTAACTATTTTACTTGGCCACCAAAATTTAAAGTATAGAATCGAATATCTTCATTCAAACTCCAAACTATAAAGTATGATCAATCATTAATTGAAAAGAAAAATAAATATTTTTGACGGTAACTAAATTTATTACATAATTTAGTCAATAATAATTTTATAAATTAGAACGAGTGAAATATATTTGAAATATATTCGTACTGAAATTTTATTACTAATTCATATATTAAAAATATTGTTTATATCCGAATTTGCTTACTATATATTCTTAAAAGGGATTATGGTCCAGCAAATTGCTCTAATATTTTTAAACAACTTTTTCGAACTTTAAACAACTTTTTCTTTTCATTTTTATCGTCTTTGAACTAATAATTCTATGTGTGACACTATGATGGATGTGATGGAACAAAACAAATTAGACTCAATGATATTCCAAGCCTGTCAGGCATAATACGTAAACAATGGCTTTACATAATATTTCATTCGTTTTAAAATATAAGATAATTATTGATATTTTAAAATTAATTTAAAATATTTTTTAAACTTAAAATTAATATAAATTTTATTAATTTTAATAAATACAATGATAATTATTACAAATTATTTTGAGAGTAAAATTTATTATAAAATTTATTATTTCTTAATGTATCTCAATTTTAAATTTAAAAATATTTTTAATTAATTTTTAAAAGTCAATAATAATTTTATAAATTAAAATAGATGGAATATATTCATACTGAATTTTTATTACTAATTCATATATTAAAAAAAAATGTTTTTGGTACAAAGTACAAATTTCTCAACTAAAAATCAACGAATGAATGAATGAATGATAGAAAACAGCCATTTGTATTTTTGAATCCTCTAACAATGAGTGAATTATCTTTTTTCTTCGTTGGTTATATACAATCAATTAATTTCAGCCGTTCTTCTTTTCACTTTTCACATAAAGTATCCGTACTAAACTTAAAAAGTTGAGATTAATTTTGTCAAATTTTTTTTAATTCTAAATAGTGAAAATTAAATAATTGGTTGAACATGATATTAAATAGTTCTCATAGTAAGTTATTTTATAATCTATAAACTAATAGTCTCAATTTTAAATTTAAAAATAAACAAGACACTTGAGATTAATAATTCTATTATAAGTGTAACCCTTATGGCCGGATCCACCTTAGAGGCAGGAAGTCAATTGACCCACTGATTTTTCAAGGTCATTTTTTTTAATAGGATCTTTAGTTAAAATATGAAATTATAGATTAAAAGTTTACTACTTATCTCAAACTACTATCCACATTGTCACTCCACAATTTCTCATTGTTTAGTAACTTATACTGAGAAAAATATTTTTAATTATTAAAAATGAGGCTATCATAATATCATTACTATTAATTCAAGTAATAAAGTCTTAAAATTTGTTATTGTAAACAATATTTGAGCATTATTTAATTTTATAATTTATTTTATCATATTTTTATTTTTTTTGTGATTTTTTTTAAGAAATTGATCTCACTGAACTAAGGAACTGAGTCTGCCCCTGATAATTCTTAAAAACAAATATAACCTAAATGGTATAAGCTTTCATATAATTTTCTATATACCTAATTTACAAATTAAATTATACAAGATTAATCCAAATTGGCTCACTTAAAGTATGTTATGAGCTTTTGAGTGAACAAGTCTATCTGTTCCGTGCAAAACATAGCTTGTATAATACGTGTAAGATTTTTAATTTTAGTTTATTACTTGTTAACATAGACAATGGAATGTATTATAAATATATTTGGAAGATAGTAATTATATAATCATTTGCTTATTGAATAAAGCCAAATAGTATAATATAATATTGGAATTTAAAGAAGATATAAAATTTGATGGGAATATTTTTGTATATATATATATATATATATATAGACAAACATATATTTAAATTTTATAAGTATTACTATTTATTGTGAATAAAGGGAATATTAATTTTGTATCACCAAAGAAAAACAGAATTTATGACTACATTAAATTAAAATTATATGCTATATACAAAATGCACTTGTCATATTACATAGCCTACTATGACGTTTGTTATAACGTTCTTTGTAGTCGCTGTCGCGTAGGCAATTGCCAGGGGATAAGTACTAAAGAAGAAATATTATTTTTTAATTTTTTTTTAAAAATTCTTCACTAATCATCCAGTCAGGGACGAAACTGCATGGAAAGTTGTGCAGTTAATTGACTTAATGTAAAAAATAATTATTTTATGATATAAGATAAATTTTAAAAAATTTAAATTTTATATATAAATTAATCCTACTCAAATTTTATAATTTTATTATTATACGAAATTAAATTTAAACAGTCTATTATAAATATATATATATATATATATGTGTGTGTGTGACATAAAAATACAAAAATATTAATTTGAGAACATTATCTTTTAATTTTATTAAATTATTTATAATTTTATAATAATTTTAATCCTATTAAAAATTAATTCTGACTTCGTGATCCAGCAGCACTACGTATGGTCACCAATTTATTAAAATCAATTTCTAATAATTATTTGATAA
The DNA here is from genome assembly GCA_947179155.2 of Hedera helix. Classification (NCBI taxonomy): domain Eukaryota; kingdom Viridiplantae; phylum Streptophyta; class Magnoliopsida; order Apiales; family Araliaceae; genus Hedera; species Hedera helix. The sequence goes on along the minus strand of OX359264.1, from coordinate 59,011,377 downwards.
ATAAAGTTCAATCTTCAGTTGCATTGAATGTAAGGTTCCCTGTCTGGGGCAATCTCTATGCTATCGGTAGCTCTCAATTCTGACACCACCGACAGAAATTTTTATCAAAAATATATCAAATTCTTTTGCCTTTTCCTTTCAACCTAATTTAAAGCCCAGCCAAGATTCAGGTGCTGTCATGCATGGCCCAAATAGAGTTTCTTATCAACATTACTAAGGAGCAGGGCCCGTTATTTGTACACTCTTGGTCTCCACTTTTATTATCCATCACCCTAAATTTTTTCATCAACTATTTGCTTTTTTAATTTTCACACATAACTGTGTGTGCCAAGTAACTATTTTTTACTATTACCCTTACAAAAAGAGCGTTAAATTCTACCCAAAAAAAATAAATGTTAAATACTCTCTGTATAGATCATGAAAATGCATCCCACATCAAACACAGTAGAGCTAATTAGGAACACCATCTTGGACCTTTCATGTCTCAAAATAAGAATTCCCCTTTAAGAAACATGCATTTTTAAAAATATATATTTATATTATTAAGGGAGAGTATATAAGTGCAGTTATTTTTAGACTCTCGATCTCCATTGAAACGTGCGACCCGTGACCGAGTTAATCATTTCTGGCCTTAACAATTATGCTGTTGCTGGTAGTCGAACTCAAGACGTTCGGATTTACAGTTCGTCCCGGGTTCTCGCTTGAACCAACTGAGACAAGTGCCTCGGTTAAATGTGGGGTTTTTGCCATGACCAAAGATAATAAAAAGCAAGAGGGAAACCAGCCCAAACCAATAAGTACAAAGCATATTATAGGCTGGGGACACTACCCACTGGGCTAAATATGGTCCAAGTATCTATACAACCATATCTCTTATCATGCACCAAAATATGTATACATATATCCCTTATCAAGGCCCTTTTCCTTAAAATGTGGGTGTTACTCATATGAACCGTTAGATTCACCGACTCTCGTACGTAATCCAGTCTGAACCATTGATTTACGATAATAATACACATAAACACGTACGAGCGACCACACACCAAGAGTTCACAGGGTTTAAGGGCACGAGGCTTTTTTATGTGTACTGTTATATCTTCGCACCCTCGCTCAGCTTGCTTCACTCTGGGGGTTTCCAGAATCTACCTTTTTTTCATCTTCTAGCTGAAAACATGAGGTAATCTTTGTATGCTCTTTTTTCATTTTTCGATTTCGAGCTCATATTGTTTCTTCTCACGATCTTGATTTCGTTTATCAGTCTCGATCACTTAACTTATGGATCAGTATGTTACTTTATTTGCTTCTTATTTGTGAAATATCATATCCATTTCTATTTTCTGAATTGATGCTTAGATTTTCACTCGTACTTGTCTCTGTTTGGTTGAGATTTTGTCTAATAGCTGAAGTTCCCTCATTTTAGATTTATAGTCTGTCGATCCTGTAGTTACTCTGTATTTACTTGTAGATTTATTATTTGACGGTTTGTTTATTCTTTGACTAATCTTGTTTTGTAATGAAAATAGTGTTTTAAATTGATTGTTTATGATTGCTGATGTCTTTGAGAAAAAATCAATGTGCTAATGGCCGTTAGGGCAACATGTGTTATATCATATATGTAAGAGATGTTTTAAACTGAGAGTTGAAGCATCGAAGTAGTTAAGATCCTTTTTTATTGGTCCTATGAATGACTTCACTTGGAATTGCATATGAGCATGGAGTGGTATTGTAAACAAAATTTCTTCTCAGTTGAAACACGGAATATGAATTCACATCGACTCTCACAGTATCTGGTGGGTAGAAATAGAACATATAAATGCTGGATTAGGATGTTCCGAGTCAATTTGGTAGTTATTATATAATTGTATCTATTTGAAGTCAATGTAAATGCAGTTGTCAAAATTATTTAAACTAAGGCCCTGTCAGATCAACGCAAAAAGGAAGCTAATTAGGACATAATTTGGATAACTGTGTGAAACTGAAGGTTCAATTCAGCTTTTGAACTTCCCATCCGGTTCTAGGTTTAAACACTTGAGCTATATTTTGGTAATTCTTATTTTGTAACTGTTCATTCCACGTGTATTTTCTAAACTTTTTCATAATATTTGTGCTTTTCCCAGAGATTGTTATCTTACGTATGTTACTGTATAATGATATTCTTTCAGAATGTTTTTGTTAGAAATGTATGCTGGTGATCATTTTTACTATTCTTGTTGTCCCTATTTTGTATTATTGGATGTGTTTAATTGTCCTAAAATGCTTTGAACTTTGTAGTCGACATCCTGAGATCAGGTGGGCCCAGAGGGAGGACAAGGTCTTTATTACTGTGCTATTATCAGATGCAAAAGATCCGAAGGTTAATCTCGAGCCAGATGGTGTTTTTACATTCTCTGCTACTGCTGGTGCTGAGAACCTCTCTTTTGAGTTGAAGCTTGATCTATATGATAAGGTTAATGTAGAGGTAAATAGCCCTTTTGCTCACTATTAACTTCCTTTAGTTCTTCTGAGATATTTGCAACAAGCATGATTTGCCAAACTGCCAGTTTATCGTTCAGCCTAGGCTTCAGGATTATAGCTGAAGATTCTATGGGTTGCTCTTTTCCAGTTTGAGTTGTCATTTGTCAAAGTTGTTCATTGTTATGAAATACGTGGTTTTCAAATTGTGTATCGTATCGTGTATTGAAAATTTCCGAATATTGTTTTATGTATCTTGTCATGAATCATATCAGAAGTTACACCAAAGAATGCAAAAGTGATGATATATATCTAAATATATAGCGAACATAATTTATTGGACAAATAAACTATATTATGTTTGGCTATAATGTAAAAGCAGTCAAATATAGCCTAGAAATAATTTTTAAAATAGTTAATAGTAGTTGAATGCAAAAGTGATGATATATATCTAAATATATAGCAAACATAATTTATTGGATAAATAAAGTATAATATGTTTGACTATAATGTAAAAGCAGTCAAATATAGCCTAGAAATAAATTTTAAAATAGTTACTAGTAGTTGAGTACTCTAAATTTGAATATTTATTAATACTTGGTATTATCCAAGTCATATTTATAGAGTAACAATAGAAAACAAATTTTAACTTCACCTTTAAACTAAAATACCCAAAGAGAATGGCCCAAATTACCAACTGGAGATAAAAAATTGATTCTAAAGCTATGTATTTTTGTTTCCTTGTGTGAAAGGTGACATGAGTAACAAAATAGCGACATTTGTAGAAGATAAGAAACTCTAGAAAGCATTTTAAGGCTCATCAACTTGTATAGAATGTGTGAACACAATGTTAAGAGGCTTCAAAGTCTTGTTTTAACTTTTGACCCTTTTGAATCTAAAAAGAATAAAGTAATATACTGCCTGTTGCTAACTTTATAATCTTATCGTAAATAGTAAACACTCATGAGATATGTATCGTATCACAAGTGAGATGTGTGATACGATACCATTTTCGAAACACCTACAATACCGTATCTAATTGCCTATGTTTCATATGATTTTGATTGCTATGTAAATATATGAGATGTGTTGGCACACGTTCTGCATCATGTTTATAGAGGAGTGGTTATAAATATTTTTTTGACCGAAATATTTGCTCTATTATTTAAAGTAATTAACGTGTGATACAGCAAAAGATTGCTGTTGGACCGAATTGCCATCCATTTAATTTAATTTTTTTTGCATTTTTATTGATGTTCTTGACTTTTAATTTTCCTTTTACAGGAAAGCAAAATAAATATAGGCCCAAGGAGTATCTTCTGTATTTTGGAGAAAGCTGAGAGCAAGTGGTGGAGTAAACTCTTGCGCGGAGATGCCAAGACACCACACTATGTGAAAGTAGACTGGGACAAATGGGTGGATGAAGATGATGATACTGGTATACGATATTGTTTTTGTTAGTTAGTATACTTATTTTGTTTTGTTCAGTATAATTGCACATGCTCCGTGTGCTGCTAATTGTTCTGAATTCCACTTCACCTGGTATTCAGGAACTAATGACCTGGGTATGGGAGAGATGGATTTATCGGTAAGGATGTTTTAGGTTATGATTATACAAATGAAAGTAGATTGAATCATATACTAATTATATTTGTTATTGTGTCTTACAGAAATTTGGTGACATGGGGGGCATGGGGGGGATGCCTGGAATGGATGATTTTATGGGGGATGACCTTGAGGACAGCGATGATGAAGGTAATAATCCAAAGGGCATTTCCATTATATTCACTTTGAGTACTGTGTCGCTGGGAGTGTTTTATTATGCCAAGAGTCAGTAATACAACCACTATGCTATAATTGCTTGACATTAAAGTTTTAATTAGTAGCTTCAACATTTTACTAAACGAGTCATGGTATTTTAGGGTGCTAGCAGCTTTGCTCAACTTTTCCATGACTATAACTTTTGGGTAAACTTTGTAGTTTCAGACACTGTAGAAGCTTCTTTTACACACTTGCTAACATGCTCCATAGAACTTTTAATGTTCAAATGCAACTTCCTTCTTATATTAAGAGAGAGGGTTGTACTTGATAATTTATTAATATCTGTTGGTATGTAGTGACACATGTATCTTCTAGAGATAAACACTTAAAGATTATTGAAGTGTTGGGGTTTCGGGATTTGATTGACGCATAATTATGTGAGGTGTTTTTAGAAAAACATCTGAGGTTTGACTTGTGACCACTAACTGGAGTTCCTATAGTAGGTACACTGAGGACACTGTATTTATGCGTGCGCCCACACCCATATATATTGTATGAAAAAGTTTGGTTGAGATACCACAGTTAGCTTGGTTGGTTGTATATATATATATATATATATATATGGAAAAGTTTGGTTGAGATTACCATGGCCAACTTGGTTGTGGTGGCCATCCTTAAACGACAATCTGATTAGTAAAATGAATATATACATAGGAAGATGATTTATATGTCGATTAATTTTATATAGAATGTGGATTGCAACTAATGTGGCAGTTGGAATTGTAAGTGATAGAGTAGAACAGTAATATGTGGGTCTTTTCTTTACACCCTCGTTTTCCATGTATGGATACATTGGTATTTAATATCGAGATGAATAGTTATATGTTCTGTTACTATGTTTTTGTTGCTTATTTTTTCATTTTTTTGGGTTCAATTAGCCTCAGTCCAGCACATCATTAGTTCGAACTAGGTTTTTAGATGGACTAAAGGTTGTGAAACAGAAGTGGTGCATGTATATAATCTATAGTACCTGGTTAACGGGTGTTTCACTTTTTTCTATCTGTAGTTCAAGAAGGGGCAAAGCCAGACGGTAAAGTCACTGAAGAGGCTGGAGGGGAAACAGAACCAGAAGTTGCTTCAGAGGTGAAAGCAGAAGCTCCATCGAGCACATGAATGTTGTATAGTTCATGAAAGTCATTGCAGTATACTTTTAGTATAGTGCTTTGGGATTTGTTGCTCTGATGGTTGTATAAAGTCGCGTTTATGACAGAGTAATAGGCCCAATTTCTCCCAAATTTTAATGTTTACGAAGCATTATCTTCTGTTTTGGGGTAGGGGGAACAGAATTATATTCCTACCTTTTAAACTGGATTTGGGTGTTGTATTCGTAGCATGGTTTTGATCGATTAACTTCATACTGGTGGATGTATTAGGATGTGTTATGATCTCTCTTTCGTACTGGAGTTGACCAATTTTCTGTGGTTCTATATGATAATTGATTGCCTAATAGACTGGTTTTTGCTAAAATAATTATGTTTGTGTGAATATCTTTGTTCCTAGTACTGCTTTTCCGTGGCGATTTGCGGTAATAAGATTATTCTTTGGATTCTTCATTGATGTTGAACCCTCTTATTGACTAAAGCAATATCTTTTGTGATGTGGCTAAGCGGCTCAAGTATGGTAGTACACTTGAAATCCCTTGTACGTCAAATTTCCAATTAAATTTTGTAGGTCGAAGTATATGCTGTGACTAGTACACAAGCTTTTGAGGGAAGAGCTTTTTCCTAGGTGTTGTAGTTGGTTTTGCTTGGTCTAGGACTTGTTAGTGCGCAAAGAATGCTTGTGGCCGTACAGAGAGATTTGGCCTGCAATAGAACTTCCAATAGAACTTTTAGTTTAATTTCCTGCAATGTGATTTATATTTTTTTTAAAATGTCTTTCTGAGCGGCGATGCCTCGACAATCAACCCTATCCCATATAAGTTCACATAATCACCCTTTAGAACTCTAAACCATCTGCAGGAAAATTACATAGTAACGGCCATTTCTATTCTTTATTTCTATCAATCGGGACAACGATGTACAATTTCTATGTCTAACCAAACACAATTTATATTTCCTTTCCTAACATGATAAATGCAACCTGTTTCCTATAAGGGTTGTATAAAGGTATTCGTCCATAAATTCGGTATACATACGTTACAATGCAACTTTTTTTCTCTCAAGGATGAGAGAATATAAACAATAGGGAGATACTGATCAATGTAACCTTTTTTCTCTTTGCGACGAAGGCATATATAAAAAATGAAAAATTTTAGACTTATTTTTTTTTTTTACCCGCGTATAAGATAATTAAGTGTGACTTACTTCTTTGGATTAAAGATGAAATGAGGTAGGGTCGTATTTATTTGTCTTATATGCGGATAAGAAAAGTGAATAAGTGTAGAAGGACTTATAAAAAATAACAGCTGTTGGCCCAATACTTTGTATACTCGTATGTGAAAATATACAATTTCTTATGCAATATACTGATGGATTAATTTTTTTTAAAATTCTGATGATAATAAAAATAGGAAATTAAATAAAAATTAAGAGATTTTATTTAAAAGAATCATATTGCGTTACAAATTATGCGTTTTATTAAAGTATTTTCATACAAATATATAAACTATTTTCATGGACCAAAAGAAAATTAAAGTCAAAATCCTTAGTTAGGCCGAGCTCTTAAAAGAAAAAAAAAGTAAGAAAGAAAGAGGGAGGGGACACGAGATAAATAAAATTAAACCTAAGAATAATTTATATCCTCATTCTCGAAACACGAGATAAATAAAATTAAAAAGCAAGTATTGGTGGGAGGGGACAGGTGTAAAATAGAAGTATCTATATATTTATTCTTATTATTTACCAAGCGATGGAGATGGAAGTGGAAGAAGCATCTGTTTCTAGTAATTCAAACTCCTTCAAGCGATTTGGACTCAAGAACTCCATTCAGACCAACTTCGGAGATGATTACGTTTTCCAAATCGTTCACAAGTGTGTTTAATTTGTATTCATATTGAAATTTTGCAAATATTCAACTTTAAATTTGATTTGATGGAATTGTGAAAAAAATGGTAGGGATGATTGGACGTCGACGGCGGTTTCGTTATCGACGAACAACGTGAAGCTGTATTCACCCGTAACAGGTCAATTCATGGGAGAATGCAATAAGGGTCATTCTTCTACTATCAATGAAATCTCCTTCTCAGGTCATCTCTTGCACTTGTGCTCTTCTGATGGAACGGTTCGAGCTTGGGATACTCGTTCTCTCCAACAGGTCCTCCCGTTGGCCCTTTCTCTCTCTCTGTATGTATGTTTGTGTGTGTGTGTGTGTGTGTGTGTATATATATATTCTGAATGTTTGTGTGATATCTGCTCTGTAGGTATCGTGCCTAAATGCTGGACCCTCGGAAGAGGTATTTAGTTTCTCCTTAGGAGGGGTGGATGAAAATCTTCTTGAAGCGGGTTGTAATTCTAAGGTGTGTATGTATGTTTATTTCGTTGCTTTTTATCACTTTTTATCATTGATCTCTCACTCTGTCCAACCCTTCTAAAAAGTTATGCATTTGAAGAGAAGAAGTCAATTTTGCAATTTAACCTCATAACTCATTTAAGTGACAGTGCTGATATTTTCGTTAAATTCTGGGTTTAGGGTGAATTTGGAACATTTTGTCATTTTTCAACCTGATATTTAGAAATGGACTCTTTTCGGATGTAAAACAATGGTACGATCTGTCTCTCATTTGGAACTAATGGAGTACTCGATAAAGTCATGTACTTGGAAGAATGTAGGAATATTACCTAGATAATTAGAATAGTAAATTGTGAAAAGTATATTACTTAAACAATTTCTATACATGCCTCTTGAATTAACTCGCCATTGCCTGTTGTATGGTTTCTTCAGCACCTAAGTTCACTATATTGGGAGAGAAAAAAGAAAAGGAGCCAAAATGTTTAATGTAAGTGAAGAAAGAAGAGGGAAAAAGTCAAAGGAGGATGATGCTCTTTCCTCTTGTTAAGTTTAAGGAGGTAATAGAAAGTGAATTATTTTTTGGGACTTGATGGAAAAAATGTAAGGTAAGTTACATTATCATCTGTCCCATTTGTAACGTATGTTTAATAAATAATAAACGGTGTCCTGATAATTGAAGTGGAATTAAGTCATCTTTCTCTTTGAAATTGGTATTCTAAAGGTTTCAGCTAATGAAACTTTCTCTCCTTTCCTATTTCCATAAAGAAACCGGAGAATAACCTTCTTCCCACTTCTCTTATCAGAAACTCCAAACAATTGGAAGAAATGGTTTTATCTGTTCTGTTCTCTTCAGTCCTTTAAATTCGGACTGTTAGGGATATAGAAATTTGGTGATTGTTTGTGTTCATTAATTTTTTTAGCATATTATCATGACTAGTTTACGACCTCAGTATTGCTGAAGATGCTGGTAAAATGTTTCTTTCTGTGTACCCTTAGTCATTTTTAGTGCATTCTTCAACCCCTCTGAACTTCACCAAAATAACCATTTTCTGGTTTGTTGAGCTTACCTTGTGGCTAGCGCTTACTTCTCTCGAACTGAAGAGAAGTAGTTGAGAGTTAGAACTGGAAACTGGTTTATTTTGAGTGTATGATTAGATACGCAAGACATTGCAGCAGATAACTTGTGTAGTCTTACGACCATAACATAATTGTTAGAAGTCTCCAAATTCACGTAGTGTTCGGCCAATGCGTGGCTGCTATTTTAAGATAATTAACTCTTCTAACTTCTAAGTGGTTTATTTGTCGTCTTATTAATTGATTGATTTCGTACAGATACTCTTCTGGGATAGGAGGACCAAGAAGCAGGCTGCCTGCTTGGAGGAATGCCACATGGATGATGTCACTCAGGTGCAGTCTGGTGTTTATGATTATGTTTGCATAACCTAGATGAGTAGAAAATATCATTATAGTTGTCATAGTCACATGCATGTACCTAGCTGGTGACATAATTCATATGCGTGGACTGAATTGGATACCCTCAATTTACTACCTTAGAGAAGGTATATAGACTGTCACGAAGGGTTTAACATAAAATAAGCAAGGACATATTAAAGTAGAAAGATCCTCACTTTTTGATACGATTACGGTCTGAGATTCAATACCCTAAATGTCTCCATATTTGGCCGAAGTGTGTTGAATCTGTAACGAAGGTTGATACATAAGGGGGACTGCTTCATGTATAGAGAGGTTTACCCTTGGGCTTAAAATTGTGGTTGTAATCCAAAAACAATGATAATAGTTTTTTAAAAAATCTTTCACGGCTAGAAGGAATTCAAAGAGAACATTTCAGTATAGGCTCTGTTAAATGTAATATACATGAACATTTTGTCTAAGATTCACTCTTGTTTATGAAATCTGGAGTCTTAGATCTTGTAACCAGTGGTAGTTGACAGTTCAGCATTTCCACTGGGCAGTCCGGTCAAGTTATGAATTGTGAGAAAATTACCTTGTTACTACATTCCCAACTGAAGGTTCTGCTTTAATTTTGGTGGGATTGTGCTGTCATGTAATTTGGTTCTAAATCCAGACCATGACTATGTAGAACCAATTGGTCAAGTGAAGAGGTCAATGGTAGCAATCAGGCTACAACTGCGTTAGTCTCTAGTCCTTCTGTTCTAATGTAGATGGCTTTGTTAATTGTATATTGGGGTTGCTTTCTAACCTTAATTCATATATTGAAGGCTAGCTTATTTAAGTAGGTACTGCATTCCAAACGCTGTTTGTGTACTACTGTGTAGCTGAATTGTTATCCATTTAGATTACATCATTGGTTTGCCTGATCTCCAAACTAAACCCAGATGCTATTCCCCAAAAACAAACTGTTAAAACTTTAAAAGTCCTGCATCGCTGATTAGCTTATTGCAATTTGTGATAAAACTGTGTAATTATGTTTGTCTATTTTAAAGGTAAAATCTTGGAGTGATCCTGATCCTGAAGCAAATTTTTTGATAGGTTCATTTTGTCCCTGACAATCAAAAGAAGCTTGTTTCTGCTTCTGTTGGTGGATTGATATGTATCTTTGATACAAGTGGAGATATCAATGATGATGATCATTTGGAGTTGGTAAGTGTCTTGACCTCACTTTATTTTCTTGTTTAAGTTGTGTTTTATTCTTATTCTACTTATATGACCGAGAAAAGGATGGTAGTGTCAAAATATTTTGAGCAGTCTTTATTACCAAACATGTTGACTTCATATTGTCTTGTTTTAAAAAAAGCCATTATTAGTAATTTTTTCAGTATGCAGATCTATTGACAAGGTCTCATTTTTCATATTATTTTTTCCTTTTATGGATAGTTTCAAGTTCATTTGTTTAGACCCAACACTATACTAAAGAAAATTTATTGTAGCTTTCTGGAATTTTAAATTGTATGAAAACTTGGACTACAATGCATTTGATGGGTAATACGTCCTATACTTTATTCTCTATGGAGTTTTTTTCCGTATTAGACAATAAAGAAGAACTTTTCTGTGTAATTCTAGTGATTAAAACAAAATACATCCTTCTTTTGTGTTTGTTATATGAATTCATTTTTCGTACAAGTTTATTTCTGTTTTGCACTTGAAATTTCATAATGGTACAACTTCATGAACTTTTACCTTTTTAGGAAATCCAACCTGCCATGCTCCCCCCCCCCCCCCCCCCCCCTCTCTCTCTCTCTCTATCTCTTCTTCAACAATGGCATATTTTATTCATCTGTGCATTCGAATCATCATTTCTGCTCCTGCAACAAGAAACTAAAAAAAATCAAGGTTATGGTTCTGTGCAGATCTAACTCGATTCTTATGGTTCTAGGCTCCAACTAGTAGCTTATATGTGCTAAAATTAATCCAGAAGCAATCGGTTTATTTAGTCATTTATTAATTTACTGTTATTATTATTATTTTGTGAGTTTGTGTGCATTATGTTGCATTGGGAGTTGTTAATATAACTTTATGAGCTCATTTCCTGAAATTACTGGGCAGAATTAACGGGTTTATGGGTATCTTATCAAGAGTTGTTTTCATACAGAAAGAGCTCAGTGTATATGTGTTCATTTTCTTTTTATTTTTGCTAATTGTACGTGTTCATTTTCTATTTTACTTTTGCATGATTATCCTTAATAAATATCTCGATAATGGGAATATCTACTAAATCCATCAGAATATTTAGTAATGATAATAATTTTGTTATTATCAACAGAAATTTGGTTTTGAATTCGCAAGTAGTGCTAGATTAGAATTGTATAGTTCATTATTTTGCTCAAACCTAAATTATACTTCAATTTTATGACCTGTAGGTGATAAACGTGGGAACCTCAGTTGGGAAGGTTGGATTTCTGGGAGAGAGAAATCAAAGACTGGTGTTTGACTCACATTGAAACGTTAAGGTAATATAAGAAAGAGTTATATATATTATGATTATCTGAAGAGCTTACTTTCATTTTTCTTAATATATAATGAGATAATTTTTCTATAATATCCTTCAATAGTCATCAACTAATGCATGCTTGCTGACATTTGACGTAGATGTAATTATATACCTTAGTTTCAATAGCCGTAGTGGACTAGAATAATATAATAGGGTTGGGATGGTTTTGGATCGAAGTTTTTCCACAAGTGTGTCATCTTATGTTGTTCCATTCAAATTGATTTCTTTTCTCTAAGACAGGAAGATGCGGCAAATCACTGCAAATATCTTTATGATGGATTTTAATGTCTCCACTAATGCAAATATCTATTTTCAATTATAACTCTGGTTAGATGCATCATTAAAACTCTATTGATTCCATTTCAACTTTTCTGGCTTTCGTGTTTGGGATTGGAAAGATTCAAGACTTGAAGCTAACTTTGAGAATGCTCGCTCCTTGGCCTCCAACAGCTGGACATTAGATCAGGTATGTAAGTTTGTTCTTTATTACTGTTGATAATACTAGTGTTGCACTCTTTCCTTGTGTGTATTTGCAATTTTTTTATTCTTTTCCTGATTTAATTGAGGTGTGCATGACATATCATACACCGATGAACATGTAGAAGAACTTAGACCTCCATTTGAATCAAGCTTTTAAATATGCACCCACTCTTAGCCGTTTGAAGAATTCCGTTTAGTTGGGAGTTATATGGCTATTAGCTCGTATAGGTGTGATCAAGTCTGAAGAGAAATTGTAAGCAACTACTTTAGGCTTTTGGCAAGACAATGTGTATGACCTTGCTTCCCCATGGTAGTACTCATAAAGTTGCTTTACAGTATATAGGTGCTCACTTCTACTTTTGGGCATTGGAAAAGCGGCACTTTCTCAGCTTGTTACTTGTACTCTTACCGACTCTTGGACATTATTTTGAACTCTCTCCCTCATGACTGCTTAGACAGATTGAAAAACATTGTCATCTCCTCTTCTAACTAAGGCTTGGTTGTGGTAGGTTGACTATTTTGTTGATTTTCACCACTCCACGGAGGATGACGGTTTATGGGTTGTCGGTGGCACAAATGCTGGCACCCTGGGCTACTTCCCTGTGAAATATAACGGAGGGAGAGCAATTTTGGCTCCAGAAGCTGTTCTTCACGGTGGTCACACAGGTATTAGTAGGAGCATACTAATTGTATCTAGCATCAGGGCTGCGCCTACGCAAAGCCAGGGTACTTTTGGTTGGACAGGTGGTGAAGATGGCCGCTTATGTTGCTGGTTATCTGATGAGTCCTGTGACATAAATCGATCCTGGATCTCAAGTACACTAGTTATGAAATTGCCAAAATCTCGGAGAAAAAGGAGCTTCAACCTTGCTGATGAGCAAATGAACTTGTGTAATTTTTGTTTGATAATGTTTGTTTTTCTTTTCTTTTTTGGAGAGTATGTTGCAAGAAGAAGAGAATGGTGAAGAAATCCTTGATGTTAATTTCTTCTTTCCGTCACTTGATAAGCTTGTGATTACTTGTTTGTTTAGCCTTTGTCTTCAATCTGATTTCCTCTCGCCCTCAATTATATGCACTGCTCGTCCAAGTTGACTAAAAGAAACACGGAATCCTCCCTCTATCTCTGCATTTTTCTTCCGTTTAATATGATTCTCTTCAAATGTGAAACATCTAAAACCAGATTCTTGGCCTTCCGCTTTGTTGAAAGGGCACCAAGCAAAAAAATTCAGGCAGACACAATGACCTTTCGATGATTAACAAACAAAATTTCCCGGGATCAACTTTAGTCCGCGTTTATTATAACTATTATTTATTTTTTTCCATTATATTGGTTGTTTAAGACATAATTATATATATTAAAATCTCAATAATATTAATGTTAAGTAATTAATATTGGTTTGAAATTTTATTATTAATTATGCACTAATTAATTACTCATGTTTCTCTCTATTATTCTATCTTTAAAGATATAGTAAGAAATGATTAGATTTTTTTTTAGATATATGTAAAATATCTCATATTTTGAAAAGAAAAAATAAATTAAAATGACCTATATAATGGAAATGAGATAGTACTATTTAAGTAAAATAACATAAATAATTACTTTAAAAAGGTATTATTAACTATCAAAATGCAGTCTATATATATATATATATATATATATATATATATATATATATATATATATGAGAAATAATCTATAGCAAATAGTTGTTATAGGCACTAGAAAAATTGATCTTATGCTTGCCACATAAAAATTTAAATGTGCAAATTTTTTACCAGCTGCTAGTAATTGAAATGTTGCAGTCACTACTCCTAACGGCTAGAGCAAAAAATTATTTTTTGTCTAATTTAACAAACCGTTAATATAAACAACGGCCACAATATTTCAACTGCTAGTCCTACTAACAACTGGTAAAAAATTTATACCATTTTACATATTTAAATTTTTATATAAACGGTGTACAATTAATTTATTAAAATAATTTTTATAATAATCATTTACTATGAATCATTTCTCTTTATACATGTGTGTGTGGGCGCGTGTCTTCTTAAATGTCTTTTTATTACCCCGTTCTAAAATATATTCAATAAGTAAATGTATGTCAGAATTATATAATTAATAAAATTTAATGTACCGTCATAGTTTTTAAATAAAGAGAATTGAACTGTCTACTTATATTCACCTTGCAAGATAAAAACCTCATTTTGATGCACAATTTTAGACTGAAAAGGCTAGCGTGGAATGAAATGATCTTGTTCCTCAAGTATTTTACTATATAATACAATAAATTAAATATTTAATACATACAAATATTATTGCACAAAATTATCAAAATCGTGCAGCACACCATGTTTATAATAAAATAATTTAGATTGCACTAGACTTGATGACTGTTAACAAGAAATTAATTTACACGACCAAGTTGTAATATAAGAAAATAATTAGACAGCAAAAAATTCTGAATACAGTTTCAAGTTTCGATATAAATATAAACAAGGAGTTAAAGCAGAAACTACATTTTAAAAATATGAAGGTCAAACTTGTATCATAATACACGAGTAGGGAGTAGTGCCTTTAAAAGCAGCAAACAAGCACCCTATTGTCCTTCAGCAACTCAACAAACCAATTATCGGCCTCTTCCTCCACCTATCAGCAACCCAAAAGATCTCAGCACATATATTATAAGTATTATGTTACAGAAACACATGGCAAAATGTATACTATAGCACAAGAGTACAAATCAAGTTTCCTTTGTTACTTGGAGCGCAGACCACACAATTCAGATATAGCTAACTAGTAAGAATTTTCATCTAAAGTTTAAGCCTGTCCAGCAGCACAATGAAGTTTTAAATCAACTCAGCGGGCAGTATTTTTGACAGCCAAACACAAATTATATGGTGGTCCCTGTTTATAAATTTCAGTGTTCTCGTATGCAGTTTTTCAGGATTTTCTCTTTTTTTAGACCACAATCACTACCTTTTCTGCAATAAACCAAACTTGCAATAATTATGCAGGTTTTTAAAAAAAACTTAACTTGTGGCTGGTGACCTGAAAAGCAAGATGCTAGCAACGGATGATGGATACATACCTAGTACACTCAATTACAAGGTGACTAAGGGACTGTTTGATTGGAGCTGAATAACTGAATCGGTCAGATGGACTAAACCATTCAGTGCGTTTGTTTAGGTCTGAATGGTTGAATCAATCAGATTTTTGGACTGAATGACTAAGATTTTTGTTTAGTCCCAGCTGAATGAAGTAAAAAAACATAAAAAAATAAATAAATAATATTAAATATTATATGAAGTAATATTAAATAAATTTACAATAACTTTGGATTTTTTCAAAGGGATAAAATAATAAAAATATATTATTCAGATGTTTCAGACATGTCACTTATCAAACAACTTTTTTCATCAGTATTCAAAAATCTACTTCATTCAGCTCATTCAGATTACTTGAGCATTCAAAACTATTTCATTCAGTTTTTATCAAACATCTTCTAAGTTGTTAAATGTCCCTATGTCCCTTTTTTCCACAAGATCCGGACCTCTCTCTAGTCTCTACGAGACATCCAGATTTCTCTACCCCTCTCACTCTAGATTTTTTACCAGGTTATACTCTGAAATTCTCTCCATTACCTTAAATTGCCAACATACTAGAATGCTCACGAGAGCTTGCTCGATTGATGACAAGCACCTACCAATCAAGTGAGGATAACTTGAATAATTGACAGCAACTGAGAGTTTGAGTCTCCTGTTGAGAGTGGAATTTCTGAGAATTTAAGGTATTACTGATAATAAACCTAAGAGCAAAGGGGTGTTGTAGTGAGGTTTCCTTTTATAAATAACTTGTATTCAAGTAATCTATGAGTGTTTGCACCTAGCAAGTGTACAAGAGTTCTCGATTTCTTGTATGATAAGATTATCTTTCTACAGAAAGTGTAAATTCTTTTCGAAATAATTTTCATATGAAATTGCTGTTAAAGAAATATTCAAGTAAAAAGGTTCTCATTTAGCAAAAAAAAAAAGTAAAAAGGTTCTACCTCTATTTCCACCTGTCCTTCCACCAGGCCCTCCCCTGCCTCTTCCTCCACCCACACCTTTAGTAATTCCATCATCCACACCACGACCCATGCCTTTGGCTGGTCGTCCACTAGTGCCATCCTCTCTACCTCTTCCTCTTCCACGACCTCCAGCCCCAGGTGGCTTCCTGTCTGAAAATGTCAAATTGCAACAAAATCAACTTCAAAGGAATTTCAAGGTATATAAAATGCAATAAGAAAAGCTGATAGAAGTTAATGCCTCACTGCCTACTGGTATTACTGAAACAAGAACAGCAAATGCAATATACTTATCTGAAAAGGACAAGGTTGAGAAATATAATATTGCATACATAATTGTAGTTATTAGGCTTTATATTATTTTTACAGTAATTTAAATGAAGAACTACAATTTTCCAGTAAGGAAGATCGTATATGCACCCTCCGTCCCAAATCGAGTGTCATGGTCAACATGTCACTCAGTTTAAGGAAAAAATTGACCAAATTGTTCCTTTTATGCCCCTCCATAATAAATGTGTAGATTATATCGTGAGACCACACTTTTCTCTCTTAATTTTAAAAGGGTAATATAGTCAATTGGTATTAAAGTTGCATCAGTTTTATAAGTAGTGACACATATTATTGACATTCAAAAGAGGAAAGCATCTCACTCAATTTGGGAGTAGAGTTTGATTTTTGAAGCATTTGGATTTTTAAAAACTGGGAACATTCATTCTACTCATAGAAATGAATGTGATGATGATCAACAATACAGATATGTCTATACGATTCCTTGAAAAGGTTGTACAGTAAAATATACCAGCACGGTTCTTAGTCTCTTCCTGGACCTTATCAATCACCTGGAAAACAAGAAACCAAAACAACTCAGCTGAATAAATGACAGTTATATTTTAGGAGAATAAATTAGCCAATGATGCAAACAGAAAAAATATGAATTCAGAAAGCTGGACAAAAAGACGGCATAATCACAATCATTTTTAAAAATATTAGAGAGCAGTATCATGGCTGAAATCAGTGATTAATATACATAAATGAAACAAGATACATTTTAGTAAAAGGAATCAGAATTGTACTAGCATTAGTACGTAGTACAAGCTACAATTTTTACCATAATCATAGCAATTGTAACCCACATATTGGACGTTGAGCAGTGTTTTGTTTCATTTTTGCATTTTTTTTGCTAATAGTGTTTTGTTCTCTGTTTGTCTCCTTTTCCTCCCCCTTTATTCTTTTGCCTTGGCTCTTATTTTAGCTTTCTCTATATGAAGTCCACAACAAAGCCAAAAGGGTTTTTAGTGTAAACCCGATTTATTGCTATACAATTTAAAGAAAGAGGGTAGACAAATGTGCAGCCTTATTAGCTCAACTCCGCTTGTCTCTATTTTTATTCTTTTATTTCATTTATTTATTCTTTCTTATTTCTATTTGTTTAACTTCCTGTTTTTCTCATTATCTTTCTACTTTTATTCGTACACATGGGATCCATATTTAACCTACCCCATCTAGTTTACCCTAACTAGTTTGGCACGTAAGCACTATTGATTAAGTTGAGTTATTATGAAACAAAAATATATCAATGGATAGAACTTGAATGCTCAAAAAAAAAATTACATTCACCACCTTCATTTCACTCATAACGTCATATTATCATGTTCTGTATATCAATCAACTGGCATAAAGATCATTCTACCATAGGTCGATCATAACTCCATCCATAATAATTCCAGCATTCCCTCTAAAGAAACAATCACTTGATTCTTACAAAACTTCATCCTAAATATACATACATCCCTAAACTGTTTTTCTCTTTGGGTGGTAAAAACAGATTTTTGTTGCTATATCCGGATTCAAATTCTAACCGTATGGCTGATTACCTAAGTCAGTTCAGGCCGGCAAGCATCAAAGCTTAAAAACTTGTGTGTTTGCAGAAGCAGGTACAACCAAGTTTATGGTAAACCAAAATCAAAAAAACCTAAGAATCTAAGGATCATTATATTATATCATAAAAGCATTCTCATTTGTATGTGTCCGGTATCCCATTCTAATTGTGAGTTTTTTGAAAGTCAACTAAATTTAAACAAAAACAAATACATGCATGCAAAAACCATTCAGTAGTTTAAAGCACTGAATTCTGGAATAAATAAAATAACACATTAGATGGACAGTGAAGGTTGGTTTCCCCCGAAAAACAAGGAAAAGGAGGAGAGGAGGCAAGAAAATAGCAAAGAAATTCCAAGAAGTAGAGGACAATGAGCATACCTCATCCGGAACTCTAAGATATTTAATAGTATTACCCCTGATATAGCATTCAGCCATTCTCCAAAACCTATCTCCATCCTACATTATGAATAGTTGAAGACATATTAGGCCCCCTTATGAATTTGAAAAGAAAGTAAATCCTGAAATGTATAAACGCAAATGCATACTAAAAGATTACAAATATAAATAAATAAAGAAAGAAAACTAACAAGAGAAAACAACAATTAATGAAAGGATAGTGTACTTTTTTTTGATAGGCAACTTTGGTTCCCAACCCCAAGTATGGGGATTGGAATCAATGACCTTCAGGTTTTTTCCAAAGTTACTAGATACTCTCATAAACCTAACACACCGCACATTGGTATTTGCGTACCCAAATAGAATACTCTTATGTATCAATACTCTAAATTTAACGTACCAAATTTTTTTTTGTATTGTTTAACTATAATCTTTACATTTGTACTAAAATATTTATAAAACAATCAACTTGTTGATTTAACTAAAAAAAATCTATAAAAAGGTTTATTACATTTAGATTCTAAGAGAAATCCTAACTATAAAAACTTATATAAACATACTCTAGCATATCGCATTTTAGTCATGTAGTATACTGTATTCATAACGCATACCGAAAGGTACCAGGTTTCAGGCAACACTAATTTTTCCTCAAGACCCCTACCATTTTTCCCACCCCCTTAGGGGTCTCAAAAGATAGTTCACTTATCAAAAAAAAAAAAAAATTAAAAAAAAAAAAAAAGGAAGCGAAAAAGAAGAAGATGATGAAGGGGCTCTACTACACCTTAGAGGTACATATAACTTCTCGAAGATGGATGTTCATCCAAGTATCGCAGTTGACCAAATGTCCATTGTAGGTCTCGCCATTTTTCAGCTCCACCAACTGTCAAAAGTCAAAACATACAGCATTAAAAACATTAGCAACTACAACTAAGAAGGAAGGTGAAATACATCGTAATAGAATTTTGCACCAATGCTCCATTAAAAAACACTTCAAAGGAAGTTAATTCCAAGAAAAGTTAAATTTAACGAGATATATAACAACTCTAAGGCTATAACTGAAGTTGAGGGATAAAAGGCAAAAAAGAAAAGCTAAAATTTTTGTTAACCAGTATGTTACATTTAATTTTAGGATCTTCAATTTACTTATTTTGAAGACATGGGTACGAACCACTTAGACTGTTCTAATCCCATGGGCACAAATCCCCACTAGCTCTGACTACCTGGCAAAACCAATCATAAGCTTGTTTGGGAGATTGGTTATGTAACCTCCCGTGTCATGGTGGTACGATTATACACTTTTTCTCAGAAAGATATCCTTTTGTTTTTCTTTCCGTATCTCTGTCCGAGTTTTAAACAAAATTAAAGTGACACATGTATAAATGTTCTTCAAAATAATACCCATAGACATATATATCAAGCTCATTATTGTTATTATTATTATTTTTCTATTTCAAGTAAATTTCCCAAAACGGTGATAAATCAATAAGAATATCAACAGGTAATAATAAAGATGGTACCATAGGGTGCCCTTGAGCGGTTTTTAGCAGAGAAAGAGGAAGCTGCAAAACAATGTTACAGATTCAGTGAAATCATATACTATACACTTGTAAAAAAAAAACTTTAGTTAGATTGAGTTGCATACCATTTTCTAGGGCACAGAACTTGAAAGCTAGCAAATACAAGAGAAACCTGCAGGTTAGCAACAGTATCAATAAGATACGGAATTATACAGAAAAACACAAGATATTTAATTTATGAAGAATCCATTACAAAACTTTAAGTATGATAAATGTTATATTCTCATCCCATCGTAATTAGTTTGAGAAATCATAATAAATGTATAAAGAATTGAAATTATCGTAGTAGAGGTCTGGATGATGAAGAGCAAAGAGACTACAGTACTACTTAATTTTCCGATATCGGGAAAAATGGAGTGTGGTAGATTTTCCTAATCGAGCCTGAAAAAGGTCTCACAGCTGAAGTCGATAGTAATGGACGAATCACCATTACAACAGGGTGACTATATAAATAATCAAAGGAAATACCCTCCTTAATCAGTGCTTTAATATTGCAACTTTTCTAGGGATCACTCCTAGCGATCGGTCCAATTTTATTTTTATTTTGATTATTAAAGAATTTATAATATTTATGTTGATAATTTTTTTTTATAGAATTTAATTATTTAAATATAATTTAAATGTATATAAATAATAGTATTATACAAATCGTACAGTACTATTATTTACATATACCCTAATCACACTTAAATTAATGAAAAAAAATATAATTTAGATTGGAAAAAAATTGGACCTGTCACAAGCACCGGCGCTGAGATTCATCATGTCCTCAATAAAACATTTATTCCGTCTAGAGTGAGTTTTATTCGACTTACAATCCTAATTAATGAAAATTAATATTTTTGCAATCGGAATTGATATTTTTACAAGTGAATCTGATTTTGATTAGTTAAAAAACTTGTTAGAAAAATATCGATTCTCTTCTTAATTTATACAAATTCTGACGTAAATTTAAATATTTATTTTGTAATTAATAATACTTTTTAATTTACAATTTTAATCATTGTATCAGTAAGTTTGTATTTTAAAATTTGATAAATTTATTTTTTCTAAAAAATCCTCCAATATAATTGATTTAAATAAATAGTAGCATGTTCCATTAAAATGCTTGTCATAATACTCAAAACTTTGACCAAAGAAATTTACTAGGATTATTTTATTATATATATAATAAAATGTTTCCAACTAGCAATCCTTAAGATAGAAAATTTGGAATGCATTATAAGGCAGGCAAAACCAAGACACAAGCTCATACCACCCACCATCAATATGGATTGATTGTGCCAACATTGTAATGAAGCTGAAAGAAAATGCCAATAATAATGCTTTTGCTGTTGCCTTAAAAGTGAATACAATAAGAATACTTCTTCTACCAGCCCTGCTAAAATCTTGTTTCATAACTTCCAACAGGTTGACATCGGCCTCACTACAATGCTTTGATGTTAGTATAATGATGCTTTTCGAGGTCCAAGTACTATTTTCAACATATATATATTATACAAATGAAGCGGCTTAACCAAATTATAGTGGTTGAATCAACACAATACAAGTAGGAATTTCATACATAAAACAACATAACAATGGAGTGCACGACTACTAGCTTAAGTATACTGGAAACCAAAGCTAGACGATATGAGCCAAATTAATGGAGTGTAATTACATTAGGCCAAAAGAAATGAGAGAAATAAATATTTATCCTAGTCAAGAAAAGTAACACTTGTACAGGCTAAAAATAGATATAAAGAAAGACCACCTTATGCTGGTCACCTAAGTGTATTTGAAGGTAGCTCCAGAGCTACAAGGTTCAAGAGAATTCAGTGTCTGCAACTAGAACTTCCCAACTTGCAATGAATATCTGTCATGATTTTTTTATGGATATCGATCGTCCAAAGAATATCAGAATTGGATCGCATAGTTATGATATCTCCTCTTACAATATTTGATGTGCTGATTAGTCCACCAAATTTCATTTCCGTGTCAGCTGCATGGGTACAATTTAAAACAGAACACATCAGATTTGAAAGAAAATGTCAGAACTACAGTTACTTAGAGATGCTTAATGAATGCATTAATGCTTCAGTGCCATTAACATCTATGACACAGCACGATGTCTACCACCCATTATATTCTCTGAATTATGAAATGCTTTCACTAAGACAGAAAATTTATCTCCCCTCCCCCTCCTCTCCTTCAATAAAAAAAAATAACCTGTCCTCGGTGTTGCAAATGACATAGCACACTTGGTGGACAGATGTGCATGTTCATGTGCCATTGATTGATGACCATAATAATAACATCACTGAAAGGATCTTAGTTAAGTTCAGAACTGAACATCAAATATAAGAACTGCATGATATTATTTCAAGAACTTACTGAGGTTCCATTGGAGCCCTGTGGTTGTAGTACTCCCAGACGGTGTGCCAATCGGAATGAGTCCACAATGTGGGCCTTCAACAGAGTTCTGGATATGGATCTCAAGATGGTGGGTACTTGGAAGAAGTTGAATGAGGCAATCTTTAGACAAAAGTACTATTCACATTGTTGAGAAATGACATATAACATTGATATTTCCAATCTCATGGTAAAACGTTTCACCAAGTGCTCCCAGCAACAAGAATGCATATCTGGAAAACAAACAGTAATAAATGCACTCTACAATGTCAATCCGAGTATGAATGCACACTACTGATCCTTGTATGAAATTGTGGACCATCTTGACACTATATTTTTCATTTTTATTAAATCCAAATCGAGATCAGAAAAAAGGAGAAACATCCCAGTGAAAGTTTATGGCAATATCTATGAAAACCCAGACATGCATTAGAGGCCCATGGCGCAAAAGTTCCAAGGTGCTAGGCACAATGTGCGAGAGTGGACTAACTACGGTGCATATTGTGCAAAAAGCAGATTACATATGTAGTACATGATGCCATAAACATCTAAATGTTATACACGTCACAAATTGCAATCATGCACAAAAATTTGCAAATTTTGACCAATTTCAACAATAAATCCAGAAATTACAATACCTAGGGCAGAAAATAACCAAGTTTGAAGAAAAACACACACACGCAGAGTGGGGGAGAGGGAGAGAGGGAAAGAGACTTAAAAGACAGAAGCAAAAATAGAGGGCTGAGCCAAAATGAAGAGAGTGACAGAAAGAATGTGGAAAACAAGTTTTTACCCTTGAGGGAGAAAGAGCAAATGGCCCCTTATCTTGCATTTGTTTTGATCCGCTGGAAAATGATTTGATGTATATACACTAACTAAAGCAACGTAATTACAATCAATTTACCCATAAATAGAAATCTAAAATAATCTCCTAATTTTTTATAAGCTCCATTTCATATCACCTAAGCTTCCAAACAACTATTGTATGGTTAGAAGAAAATATTAGTGAGATGTGCCAGAAATTATGGGCATGGCAGAGAATGAAGTTTAAGCATACAGAACTAGTCACAATTGATTGGACACCAAGAAATTCCAGCTAAAAAGTTTTCAAAAATATTACAGGTAACTTATTACATTAGACTCTTTCAGGTTTGGTTTGAAATCACGAACAAAGGCAAAACATTTATGCAAATCTGTGGTGTCCTGGTCATGAGATTCATCTACAATCTTGGTCCCCTGCAAAAGAAAGTATATATATCCTAAGATATATGTTTTCAAGAAAATCATGTATGATGATGCTCTGGACAAGTGATTTACATGTGTATATGTGTGTGTGCGTGTGTGAGTGAGTGAGTGAGAGAGAGAGAGAGAGACAGAGAGAGAGAGGACTACAAACATAATCAACATGCTAAAACCAGAACAACATACTTCTTTATGCAGGCACAAAACTAAAAAATGTGAAACACTATCAGAATGTCTCAAATCTGATGATATGAGCAATAGACTAATATAATTCTTCCTTTCGTTGCTTCCACTATGGAATAAATAGTATATTATACACTTGAGAGTTAAGATTGTGCTATTAGTAGAACTCCAATGTGCTTTCACTACTTATAGACATAGAGCTTGTAATATCCAAGATATTTCATGAGATTTTTTTTAATAAGGTCTTGATGATAAAATGAAGGTTGTAGACTAAAACCTAGTTCTGTGAGAAGGGTGTAAATAAATGGATAAATTTTTGTTATCTATGTGTTAGTAAGAACCTGGGAGGTTTGAGTGTTGCAGAATCCTGAAAATTTTCTCTTGGAACAAAGATGCCTTAGAGGGACGAGTAAATCAGTCATTAACTCAAGATGCGATTAGTGACTCGATAGATAAGAGAATTATAATAAAGATAATTCGCCAAGGTAAAACAAAGTAGTATGATACCTTTAAAATTCGATGAATTATTTGATGGATAAGATAAACTAGGTATTGTTGTGGTAATTCGATTTTAAGCCAACCTAGTTGAAATGAACCCGAAAATATAATAATGTTATAAATAAAATTTAGAATTTAAATTTCTAAATTAGTGAATTAATTAAGGGTGATTATTGTAAACCCTAGGAAGGGGTATTCTGAATATTGAATATCCGAGATTTTATTTTAAGGTTGTTCGATCAACGAGATTATTAAACTGACGAACACACTTAGGAAATTAATACCAAGCGAGCGGTATGTTGAGAAACCCTAATTAGGATTCAATGAGGCTTAATTAGGGCAAGTCTAATTGGATTAGATGATTAAATTAAAATCGTTTAGTGAATCGATTCGATAATTAACTAAACCGACGCGCGATTATTAAATTCGAGCAAATGCGCGACTCGTAGTGACAATTGAACTAGAGATAGCTCCACTAATAAAATTAATTAATTAGTGGATGAATCCTAGAGTTATTAATATTGAGAAATCGATAAGTTAATTAATTAATTAAGTATTCAATTTACTTCGAATATAGTAGGAAGAAATAAATTTAGTAAATTAATTAGTATGATTACTAATTAATGGAAAATGGGAAGAATATTTAAAATCCTAATTAATAGTCCAAATAAAATAAATAATTAGTGGACTAACTCAATTAAATATTTAACAAGTCTAATTAATTGTTTAATTAAGAATTTGTGATTTTAGTGTGGTTAATTAAATAAATTAGCCCAATAAATTAATTAAAGGGAGCCCAATTGGGAGTCCAATTTATTTATTTTCTTAGTCCAATGTAAAGTGCATTGGGAGCCCAAATGTTGGTCCAAAGAAGATTTAATTGATGACCCATTATATATATGCAAGTATATATATATAATTATGCACCAAGTTAGAAAATAAAAGAAAATCAAATAGATTTTATATAGATATATAGGGCTGGTGGCAGCAGCCCTAAAAGGGCTCTAGTAAGCTTTCTTGGCTCAATGAATAATATAAATAAATCCTAGAAAACATGGCCCCTAGATCTCTCCTAGTTTTGTGGGTCTTTGTTTGTGTTTAATTAGGCTAATGTGGTCAAAGCTAGCTTAATTAAGGAGATAAACTCAATTAGCAATCCTTTATATATATGGCATCTCCCAACTTGTATTATGTTGGTCATTTGATGGAATGCAAGTTTATATATAGAGAGAGTAAGAATTAGAGAGGAAAACTTCCATTTCTTCAATTTCTTTCAAGCTTCCTACCAAAATAATCTCCAAGACCACCACTAAAAGCTCTCGGCAGCTTGGAGAGGAGAAGTATATGCCATCCAACCACTTTTGCTATTTTGGGAAGCTAAGAGCACGAACATCTAGGAGCCTAAGGTAAAACACCTCCTAAAAATCATAACTCTAGCTCTTTATGTCAAAAATGTGATTTTTATACTAAGAAAATGATTTTGAGACTCTTGTTGGTTAGAAATGTTCTAGACATGCTATATTATAACTTCATGGGTTTAGATCATGTATTTGTATGCGTTTATGGCAAAAAGATTGGACAAAACCCTTTAAAGTATGTTTACCGGAAAACTAAAACGGAACAGCCCGCTCCCGGAATTACTGTTCACGATCCGTAAGTTGGATTTGTGATCCGTCAATTTTGGGTGATAGACCCATGAATTATGAAGATTCTCCAAATTGAATGACTAAAATCCGATTTAAAATGAGCAAGTTATGGATTTTCTACCAAAATACTCCACTGTTTTTAGGGCTGTGCACAACAGTCCGGTTTGGAGCCAATTTTAGTAACCAAAACAAATCCAAATTCGATGTTTGATAACAGAAAATTGTAGTTCGAGAAGATACGAACGCAGCGATATAAAGTAGAACTCCATCGGAGTTGTAGAACTCAAGATATTCAAGTTTTAGTAAGAGACCCCAAATTCGAAAATAGCCAAAAGTAATTTGCCTATTTTTGGGAAAAAACTGGCCGGTTCGGTTTTTCATACTTTCTAGGTGGGGCCGGTTCGGACATTTTTAGGCCGGTTATTGGGTTGGTTCCAAAAGATAAAATACTTGTAATTTTATAAATAATATTATAAAAAATTTAAATCTGAAATTTTATGTAATTTGGTAATTTCTAGAATTATTAAATGATTAAAGCTAACTAATTACATAAAAAATTGTTAAAAGTATTTTTACATGCTGGAAAAATGTTAATTGTGACGACCCCAAATCCGGGTTCCATAACCTCGAGTTTGGTTCTCACTATTCAACACATTACTAACAATTAAATACATACATTGCATTTAAATATCGCGGAATAATACATATTGGTTCCCTTCAAAAGGTTACAATACCAGGGTCTATCAACCTTAACATAAAAACAGTTCCTATCATAAGGAATTACAAAAGGTTTAACAACCGTAAATACATAAATAAAGATCTAACTAGCATGCATAAGCTACTTAAGCTTTGGCCTTTCCTTTTCCCTTATCCTTCCTGGAGCAATCAGGATTATCTGAAAAATGGTTCATGATATAGCAAGAATGAGCAACTAGTTTGCTCAGCAAGTTTATAACAATCATATAGGTTTAATATATCATGAATGAATGGGAAAGATCATCAATGGTTCAACAATAGATATAACAATTGTGAATGAAACAGGATTCAAATTTTTATAAACAGAATATTTGAATCTTAAAATGCTGAGTGGTCTCTAAGGACCCTGAACTAACTAGGGTATAATAGAGTTTCCTCTGACCCTTTGAGTTGTTTGGTTTTCAAGGGGATCAGCCTATTCAACCCGCTGTATATGCATTACATTTAGTCACTGGCGCCCAAAGTCGGATTCCCGACACAAAATCCCCTAATTTAGGGTTGTTCAATTCTCAGACTTAATATAAGAAATCCGCACCCAACAATGGTTTGGATAAGCTTTTAAAAGTATTCAAGTTATTGAATTTAGAAATGCAATGTCTAGCTGAACTATTAGCTTCAGACATTTTTAATACAGTTCATGAATCAAGAACTAACAAGCTTCAAATGCACTAAGTGCGATTGTATAAACAATATGGATGTGGAATAATTTTAAATAATTAAACCACTTCAAGCTTTAACAATAAATACAAGTATGGAAACTTGTTCAATGATAATAATTGAGTAGGGTTAGAGAACTTGCCTGTTTGCTCAGCTACAATAATTGTCTAGCTTTAACTAACTTGCTTTGAAAGACCTAACATTAATAAAGTCGGTCTAATAATTAGTACGGCGTATTTGCATAACTATACGCTTAATAATGAACTTATTTACCACATAAGTACTAACACATAAATTACATTAGTCAAAACAATATTATTAACCTTATAGACACTTAATCATTTTAGGTTAATAATTTAATAAGTTAGAAAATATTTTTCTTAAGTGTTGGACACTTATTAAACCCTTAAACAACTTATTACAATTGTTTAATTAAATTCGATTTATTTTATTAACTCAATCTCTTTTTAATTACTATTTAATATTGATTAAATAGAAATTAATTAATTAACTCTAGTTATTATAAATCATAACTAATTGTACTTAATAAT
Organism: Hedera helix; assembly: GCA_947179155.2. Taxonomy (NCBI): domain Eukaryota; kingdom Viridiplantae; phylum Streptophyta; class Magnoliopsida; order Apiales; family Araliaceae; genus Hedera; species Hedera helix. Next base: position 58,983,360 of record OX359264.1, on the reverse strand, counting down.
AAATAATTATTAACTTAATTTTAACCTTCTTTAATTTAATGTTAATCAACCAATAATTAACCAAGTAATTAACCTTACTTATTATTTAATTAAGGAAATTAAATAATAGTTTACTAATCTTAATCCTCTTTAATTATTATTTAATGTCAATTAAATAATAATTAATTATTTAATTAATTTTAATTATTATTTAAGGTTAAATAATAATCAAATCATTCTTATTTATTATTTAAATTAAATAAAAAATTATTCCTCTAATAACTTAATTTCCATTAATCGTTATTTAATGTTAATTAAATAATAATTAATTACCTAATTATCTTTATTTATTATTTAATAATATTTAAATAATAAATAATAAATTTATAAATTTTATCTCTCTTTAAATATTATTTAATAGGCATTAAATAATAATTGCTAATTTATCATCTTTATTTATTATTAACATTTAAAATAATAAATAAATAATAAATTTATTTAACCTAACCATGGTTTAGCTAACTAGATTAATATTTAAAATATTTAAATATTAAACTTTATGAAAAATATCCTCCCCAATATTATTTTTGTATTATTATTATTTTTGTTATAATTTTAAATTAATTTTCAAATATTTAAATTAATTAAAATTAACCCGAATGGCATTTTCGTAAATAAGTTGAAAAACCGGACCGATGGCATTTTCGTAAATAAGTTGAAAAACCGGACCGATGGCATTTTCGTAATTAATTCGAAAACTGACCCGAGGGCAGAATGGTAATTCTGCCGGACAAAAAAAACACGGAGGGGCAAACTTGTAATTTCGCCGGAAAATAACTACCGCCCATGGCGCGCGTTATAATATTTTCGGACCAAAACGGCGCCGTTTTTGGCAATCCGGAAATGGCTTCCGCGCATAACGCGCGGAAGAAATTTTCTGCCGATGCCAAACGACGTCGTTTGGCTCCGCGTCGGTGGGTGAACAGTGGCTCGCGCATTGCGCGGCCAGTGTTAAATTTCTCTTCCAAGCAGAATGTGAACAGTGTTTCCGGCTACCCATTTTAAATAAAAATATACCTTCAATAAATCTTTAACTCTTCAATAAAAATCCAAAAAAATTACCAATCACCTTATATTAATTTATAACATGAAAAATTAATTTTTCATGATTTAATATCATTATTTTTTTATAAAAAATTTTACATCACATAAACTACCACAAATCATAACTTTTTGTGTATAACTCCATTTTGAGTGATTCAAACTTTGTTTTTCTCATGATTTAATGTTCTATAATATTAGAACATCAAACCTAAGTTTTACAAAAATATTTTTGGTAATATATTTCAAAACTTGTTTACACACTACTAAATACATATTTTAGCATATAAAATATACCAAAATACAAACCAAACATATTAAACTCAAGCATGGCATAAATATTACCTCTACACATTAATAATTATATTAACATGCTTATACTAACATGGTGATTTATTTAATTTAAAAACAAAACTTTATTTAAAATAACCATTACCTTGATTTAATGGCTATCTTTCTTTTTCTTCCAAAGTAGGTGATGAATGAAGATGACATGCACCAAGAACTCCTTCTCCTCTCTTAGTATTTTGCTCTCACTATTTTCTCACTCTCAAATGCTCTCTAGCTCTCTCTTTTGTTTGAAAATAAAAGATGAGAAATGATTTTCAAAAACTACAAAATTGTAAGTATACTTACAATGGTCATAGATATAAAATCTATATCTATCAAATTTCCATAATGAGATAGCAAGGATACTTACACAAGCAATTTAGTCCATACATAGTTGGTGAAAAGAAGCATGGTTTCATGTACTACAAAAATTAAAACAAGCAATCCTTAATTAAATAAATGAAAAATAAAATAAAATATAAAAAATCACTTTTTCTCTCTCCCATGAAGGCTCTCGGCTGATCTCTCTTTCTTGTCCCAATTTGATTGTCATTTTCCATTTTTTTTATAATTAATAAGTTAATTTAAGTATTTTCCAAGTGGGCCAAACATTGGGCTTTAATTTAAAATACCAATTGGGCTTCTATTAAATTGTTTGGGCTACTAAATTGTCAAATTTTATTATTCTACACTTGGGCTACTAATTGACCCATGTTGGGCTAATTTAATAATTTATACATTAATTATTCAATCCATGATTAAATAAATAATTAAATTGAATAAATAATTAAATATTCTAACCCATTAGTATTAAATTACTAAATGGACTAATAAATATTATTATTAATATTTCACATTATTTACATTAATTAATAATCATATTAATTAATTTATTATATTTAATTCACTCATTATATTCAATTTAATTGAATATTTAATTAATAGGAAACTTATCAATTATTTTGATATTAAAACTTTAGGGTTTGTTCACTAATTTAATAACATATTAGTGACCCCTTTTAATTAATTTTAGTAATTAATTACATAATTATTTAATCACATAATTAATTAATCACATAAAAAGATTTAAATAATCTCATAAAACTAACTCGTTGGAAATTAAATTAATATTTTAATTAATAAAAATGTGGAAATTCTAGGACATTACATTCTCCCCTCCTTATAAAAATTCCGTCCTCGGAATTGTAAAAATAAGGTTACTCAAATAAAAACGGGTAATTTGCCCTCATTTCCTCCTCTAATTCCCACGTAGATTCTTCAATGGCGTGATTCCTCCAGAGTACTTTGACAGAATGAATTATCTTATTTCTCAGTTTCTGTTCCTTCCTATCGAGTATCTGAACAGGAACTTCTTCATATGATAAGTCCTTCCCGACTTGAATTGGTTCATAGGAGATAACGTGCTTGTAGTCTGGTTTGTATGGTCGCAATACCGACACGTGAAACACATTGTGAATATGTTCCAATTCAGGAGGTAAAGCTACCTCGTATGCTACTTCACCCACTCTTCTCAATATTTCGAACGGTCCTATGAACCTTGGACTCAATTTCCCCTTCTTTCCAAACCTGATCTTCCCTTTCCAGGGAGATACCTTAATGAACACAAAACTCCCCACCTCGAAGTCTCGTTTCTGTCGATGTAAATCGGCGTATTTCTTTTGACGGTCTTGAGCTGCTACTAGCCGAGCTCTTATTACTTTGATAATTTCTACCGTCTGTTGAACCAACTCTGGCCCCAACAGTCGGCGTTCTCCTACCTCATCCCAACACAGAGGTGTTCTGCATTTTCTGCCATATAAAGCTTCGTAAGGCGGCATACCTATGCTCGCATGATAACTGTTGTTGTATGCAAACTCAACTAGTGGTAGGTGGATTTCCCAACTGCCCTTGAAATCCATTACGCAGGCCCTGAGCATATCTTCCAATGTCTGAATTGTTCTCTCACTTTGCCCATCGGTCTGCGGATGATACGCTGTACTCATTCTCAACTGTGTCCCCAATCTCTCCTGAAGACTTCTCCAAAATTTTGACGTGAAGCGCGGATCTCTGTCTGACACAATCGATACCGGCACCCCATGTCTTGAAACTATCTCTTTGATGTACAGTTTGGACAACTGATCCAAACTGAACCTGATCTTGATCGGCAAAAAGTGCGCTGACTTTGTTAGCCGATCCACAATCACCCAAATTGCGTCATATCCCTTCTGTGTTGCTGGAAGTCCTACCACAAAATCCATTGTGATATGCTCCCATTTCCACTCAGGAATTTCTAACGGCTGTAACAATCCACTTGGTCTCTGATGTTCGGCCTTTACCCTTTGACAAGTTAGGCATCGGCTGACACATTCTGCAACCTCCCTCTTTAAATTCGGCCACCAAAAATGCTGACGTAGATCTTGATACATCTTCGTACTCCCCGGATGTATCGAGTATCTCGTACTGTGGGCCTCTTGCAAAATTTCCTCTCGTAATTCAGGCACTAGCGGTACCCAAACACGATTTTCAAATCTCAGCAATCCCATGCTATCAATTTTAAACTTGACCTCTTCTCCATCGGTCATCCTCTTCCGGATTCTGTCACATTCCTCATCTTTGTCTTGAGCCTCTTTCACCCTATCTAACAAGGTTGGGCTCACCTCGACTTCTATTGACTCGTTTGGACTTCTCACTTCCAACTCCATTCGAGCCATCTCTTGAACCAATTGTTCTTGATCTGTCAATATGAACAATTTCTCCCTGCTCTTTCTACTCAGAGCATCCGCTACTACGTTGGCCTTGCCGGGATGATATAGAATTTCACAATCATAATCTTTGATCAATTCCAACCATCTCCGTTGCCTCATATTCAGCTCCTTCTGTGTGAAGATATACTTCAGACTCTTATGGTCTGTGAATATCTCACATTTTTCTCCGTACAGATAATGTCTCCAAATTTTAAGGGCAAATACTACCGCTGCCAATTCCAAGTCGTGGGTAGGATATCCCTTCTCATAATCTTTTAATTGCCTGGACGCATACGCAACGACTTTGCCATTTTGCATAAGCACACAGCCAAGTCCCTTGTGCGATGTATCACTGTAGACCGTAAAGCCTCCTGTATCGTCTGGTAAGGTCAATACAGGTGCTTCACTAAGTCTTTTCTTTAACTCCTGAAAACTTTCCTCACACTTCTCCGTCCACACGTATTTCACCGTCTTTCTTGTTAAGTTGGTCAACGGTGTTGCTATCTTTGAGAAGTCTTGAATGAACCTCCGATAGTAACCCGCTAACCCTAAGAAACTTCTTACTTCTGTCGGCGTCCTTGGTTGCTCCCAATTCATCACCGATTCAACCTTCGCCGGATCAACCGAAACTCCTTCCTTGTCAATAACATGACCCAAAAATTGAACTCTTTCCAACCAGAATTCACACTTTGAAAACTTAGCGTACAACCGCTCCTTCCGTAAAATCTCCAACACCAATCTTAGGTGTTCAGCATGCTCCTCCTCCGTTTTGGAATACACCAGAATATCGTCAATGAACACGACTACAAATTTATCCAAGTATTGCTTGAATATTCTGTTCATCATGTCCATAAATGCGGCTGGCGCATTCGTTAGTCCAAACGACATCACCAGAAACTCATAATGCCCATATCGAGTTCTGAATGCCGTCTTGGGTATATCCTCCTTCCTGACTTTCAACTGATGATAACCAGTCCTTAAGTCAATCTTTGAAAAGTACTTCGCCCCTTTCAATTGATCGAAAAGATCGTCAATTCGTGGTAACGGGTACTTGTTCTTAATTGTCACCTTATTCAGCTCTCTATAATCCATACACAATCTCATCGATCCATCCTTCTTCTTTACAAACAGCACCGGTGCTCCCCATGGAGAAACACTTGGCTGAATGTACTTATTGTCTAGCAACTCCTGCAATTGCACCATCAATTCCTTTAGTTCTACCGGAGCCATCCTATATGGTGCTTTCGATATCGGTGCTGTCCCCGGTACTAAATCAATCACAAATTCTATCTCCCTGTCCGGCGGTAAACCCGGCAGTACATCTGGAAAAACATCCGTAAACTCCCTAACTACTGGTATTTGCTCCATCTCGGGACTCACCACTTGTGTGTCAACCACATGAGCCAAATACCCTACACAACCTTTCTTCAATAATTTCTTGGCCTGCATCATCGTCAGACAAGAAGACTGTCTTGACGATTTGCTGCCATAAAATACGACCTTAGACTTATTTGGTGTCTTAAGGTGTATGCACTTCTTCTGACAATCAATTATCGCCCCGTGGTTAAACAACCAATCCATCCCAAGTATTACATCAAATTCCCCCAGACGTATTGGAATTAGATTCACATTTAATTTCTGACCCCTGATTTCAGCACAACAATTTCTATGTATGTACTCTACCGGAATCACTTCTTTATTAGCAACTTCTATGTTCATTGAGTTTTCTAGTTTGTCCCTAGGCAACTCTAATCGTCTAGCGAAATCATCAGACACAAATGAACAGGTAGCACCCGAATCAAACAATACATATGCATTTATATTATTGATCGGAATAATACCTGACACCACGTCTTTTGACCCCACTGCATCTTGCACCGTCATGTTGAACGTCCGGGCTGTCGGCTTGTTCTGTGGTACCGGTCCCCCGATAGCCAATCTGCTGTTATTGCCCTTGTAGCCGCTACCCCCGTCATTCTTTTTCTTGGGGCAATCCTTTATCAGGTGGTCAGATGCTCCGCAAGAAAAGCATCTCCCTTTCTTTGGGAGGGGACAATTTGGAGAAATATGTCCCACCTGACCACAATTGTAACATGTATTCTTCCCTTTCCTGCACTCCCCGAAGTGGTTCTTCCCACATATATTGCATGCTGGCTTTTTCTGAACACTTCCTTGTTGATTCCCCGAGCTCTTGTCGTTACTGTTGTTGTCCCATTTACGCTTATTACTGTTATTATTATTATTCCCTCCGCTGTTACTGTTCTTGCTTCCCCCTTCATTTTTCTTCTTGTTTCTCTCCTGGTTAAACTTGGTCAACGCGTCGCTTCCACCTTCAGCAATGATTGACTTCTCCAACAAAGTTGCGAACGAGTCAATCTGCAGTACTGCTACCTTGTTGAATATCCAAGGTCTCAATCCATTCTCGAACCTCCTGGCCTTGCGTTCCTCCGTGTCTACCTGATGTGGAGCGAACCTGGCCAACTCATTAAATTTTGCCGCGTACTCCGGTACCGACATGTTCTCCTGTTTCAGTTCTAGAAACCTTACCTCCATCCTACTCTTCATACTTTTCGGGAAATAATTCTCGTCGAATATTTCCTTAAATTTCGTCCAGGGCACCACACCATCCCCAGCCCTATTCTGATTGGCTTCCCACCAGAAATTGGCTTCGCCCTTCATCATGTAGGTAGCAAAAACTGTCTTTTGCTCCTCAGCTACTCTTGCGATAACGAACGCCTTCTCTATCTCCTTTATCCAAGACTGGGCCTCTATCGGGTCCGACGTTCCCCTAAACTCTGGCGGTCCCACCGCTTTAAAATCTTTAAAATTCGCCAACTGATTTGGTGGTGGTGGCGGATTTGCTACTACAGGGTGGCGGTTTTGCATTGCCTCAGCTAGCATGTCGACAAAGTTTTGCATAGGGTCTACGTTGGGTCCCCCCGCGTCGTTGTTAACTGACTCTTCTACCCCCTGGTTCCTTGGTGGTTGTCTACGTGGCGGCATTTTCTGTTATAAACAAAAATTTACATTATTATACTGGTTCATCTTTTTCATTTCATTATTTTGTATCTTAGACAATGTTTAGCTAAAATACAAGTAATTATTTCAACACGCATATAAACATAAATTCAACTGCATTTATACTCATATGCTAAAACAGGAGTGCGTAGCACTTTACATCAAAAGCATACTGCTATAAATGCTTCTATCCCAGAGAAGCTACAAAAGATGGGATCTGACATATTCTACAACTTCCTAGAGTTGGGATTTAGTGACATATTAACCCTTTAATAAAACAAAAGTTGGGTTCTACTGCATCTATTTACATACGAAATTAGAAAACAACTACTACTATTACTGACTGCGCATCCCCCTACGGATCGCGTCGTCATACTCCTCATCCCCGATGGCCATCACCACACTCCTGCTGATGGTGTGCATAGACTGGCCCTCCTCAGCTGGGTAGTAGTGCACCCTGCTCTGAAGCCTACCATATGAAGATCGGTAGACGTAGCTAAGTCTATCCGTCCTCACCCGCTTCTCGCGGACCTCCTCCTCTAGCTCAATTATCTGTCCATAAGCGGCATCCCGCTGTCTCTCCATCTCAATACGGTCCTCTATCGCCTCCTGCCAGTGTGCATGGATGGCGGCCTTCTCTGCCTGAACCTGCTGAACCTTCAGCTCAGCCTCGGCTAACCTAGTCTCAGCTACTGCTAACTTAGCCTGCAGCTCCACATCCTGATCTACTAGCTGATGTGTCAGCACTGCAAAGTGCTCCACCGAATCCTCGTACTCCTGTACCTGATCCTCCAGTCCTACTATCCTCTCCTTCAGCTCTGTGTTCTCGCCAGAGAACTGGTAAGCCGCATCCCTATACTGATCCTCCATGTGCTGGTGGGTCAGATTCTGCTCCTCTAGATGCTGGACCCTTGCCTCCAGCCCCTCGTTCCTATCGGTCAGTCCCTCTATGATGTCAGCGGCAGTGGTGCCCATGCCATCAGCTGACTCCTCCTCCTCAGACTCCTCTGACTCTGCCTCATCCTCACTGTAAGGCCTCATGACTCCGCCCCAGACGGGCTCCACACGATCCCCCTCCTCAGGATCTGACTCTGGCTCCTCTACGGGTGCAGCCACCAGCGGCTGTGCAGTATCCATATGGATATCAATATAGTCCTCCTCAGCAGTGCGACTCGACTGTCCGATCTCTGCCATCCTATAACATAAAACAATAACACACGTTAGTACAGCAATAAAATATATTCATTGATGAAATGAAATGATATTTTATCATGTACATCTCGGCTCGATGGATTTTCTCAATCCATCTCCAAAAATACACAACATGATGAATCTCCCCGATTCATCCCCTAACGCACTCGATATGAGTTTAATACTAAGGTTATAACTTAGGTTTCGCAAATCCTAACGTTTCTAACCTACGGCTCTGATACCAACCTGTGACGACCCCAAATCCGGGTTCCATAACCTCGAGTTTGGTTCTCACTATTCAACACATTACTAACAATTAAATACATACATTGCATTTAAATATCGCGGAATAATACATATTGGTTCCCTTCAAAAGGTTACAATACCAGGGTCTATCAACCTTAACATAAAAACAGTTCCTATCATAAGGAATTACAAAAGGTTTAACAACCGTAAATACATAAATAAAGATCTAACTAGCATGCATAAGCTACTTAAGCTTTGGCCTTTCCTTTTCCCTTATCCTTCCTGGAGCAATCAGGATTATCTGAAAAATGGTTCATGATATAGCAAGAATGAGCAACTAGTTTGCTCAGCAAGTTTATAACAATCATATAGGTTTAATATATCATGAATGAATGGGAAAGATCATCAATGGTTCAACAATAGATATAACAATTGTGAATGAAACAGGATTCAAATTTTTATAAACAGAATATTTGAATCTTAAAATGCTGAGTGGTCTCTAAGGACCCTGAACTAACTAGGGTATAATAGAGTTTCCTCTGACCCTTTGAGTTGTTTGGTTTTCAAGGGGATCAGCCTATTCAACCCGCTGTATATGCATTACATTTAGTCACTGGCGCCCAAAGTCGGATTCCCGACACAAAATCCCCTAATTTAGGGTTGTTCAATTCTCAGACTTAATATAAGAAATCCGCACCCAACAATGGTTTGGATAAGCTTTTAAAAGTATTCAAGTTATTGAATTTAGAAATGCAATGTCTAGCTGAACTATTAGCTTCAGACATTTTTAATACAGTTCATGAATCAAGAACTAACAAGCTTCAAATGCACTAAGTGCGATTGTATAAACAATATGGATGTGGAATAATTTTAAATAATTAAACCACTTCAAGCTTTAACAATAAATACAAGTATGGAAACTTGTTCAATGATAATAATTGAGTAGGGTTAGAGAACTTGCCTGTTTGCTCAGCTACAATAATTGTCTAGCTTTAACTAACTTGCTTTGAAAGACCTAACATTAATAAAGTCGGTCTAATAATTAGTACGGCGTATTTGCATAACTATACGCTTAATAATGAACTTATTTACCACATAAGTACTAACACATAAATTACATTAGTCAAAACAATATTATTAACCTTATAGACACTTAATCATTTTAGGTTAATAATTTAATAAGTTAGAAAATATTTTTCTTAAGTGTTGGACACTTATTAAACCCTTAAACAACTTATTACAATTGTTTAATTAAATTCGATTTATTTTATTAACTCAATCTCTTTTTAATTACTATTTAATATTGATTAAATAGAAATTAATTAATTAACTCTAGTTATTATAAATCATAACTAATTGTACTTAATAATAAATAATTATTAACTTAATTTTAACCTTCTTTAATTTAATGTTAATCAACCAATAATTAACCAAGTAATTAACCTTACTTATTATTTAATTAAGGAAATTAAATAATAGTTTACTAATCTTAATCCTCTTTAATTATTATTTAATGTCAATTAAATAATAATTAATTATTTAATTAATTTTAATTATTATTTAAGGTTAAATAATAATCAAATCATTCTTATTTATTATTTAAATTAAATAAAAAATTATTCCTCTAATAACTTAATTTCCATTAATCGTTATTTAATGTTAATTAAATAATAATTAATTACCTAATTATCTTTATTTATTATTTAATAATATTTAAATAATAAATAATAAATTTATAAATTTTATCTCTCTTTAAATATTATTTAATAGGCATTAAATAATAATTGCTAATTTATCATCTTTATTTATTATTAACATTTAAAATAATAAATAAATAATAAATTTATTTAACCTAACCATGGTTTAGCTAACTAGATTAATATTTAAAATATTTAAATATTAAACTTTATGAAAAATATCCTCCCCAATATTATTTTTGTATTATTATTATTTTTGTTATAATTTTAAATTAATTTTCAAATATTTAAATTAATTAAAATTAACCCGAATGGCATTTTCGTAAATAAGTTGAAAAACCGGACCGATGGCATTTTCGTAAATAAGTTGAAAAACCGGACCGATGGCATTTTCGTAATTAATTCGAAAACTGACCCGAGGGCAGAATGGTAATTCTGCCGGACAAAAAAAACACGGAGGGGCAAACTTGTAATTTCGCCGGAAAATAACTACCGCGCATGGCGCGCGTTATAATATTTTCGGACCAAAACGGCGCCGTTTTTGGCAATCCGGAAATGGCTTCCGCGCATAACGCGCGGAAGAAATTTTCTGCCGATGCCAAACGACGTCGTTTGGCTCCGCGTCGGTGGGTGAACAGTGGCTCGCGCATTGCGCGGCCAGTGTTAAATTTCTCTTCCAAGCAGAATGTGAACAGTGTTTCCGGCTACCCATTTTAAATAAAAATATACCTTCAATAAATCTTTAACTCTTCAATAAAAATCCAAAAAAATTACCAATCACCTTATATTAATTTATAACATGAAAAATTAATTTTTCATGATTTAATATCATTATTTTTTTATAAAAAATTTTACATCACATAAACTACCACAAATCATAACTTTTTGTGTATAACTCCATTTTGAGTGATTCAAACTTTGTTTTTCTCATGATTTAATGTTCTATAATATTAGAACATCAAACCTAAGTTTTACAAAAATATTTTTGGTAATATATTTCAAAACTTGTTTACACACTACTAAATACATATTTTAGCATATAAAATATACCAAAATACAAACCAAACATATTAAACTCAAGCATGGCATAAATATTACCTCTACACATTAATAATTATATTAACATGCTTATACTAACATGGTGATTTATTTAATTTAAAAACAAAACTTTATTTAAAATAACCATTACCTTGATTTAATGGCTATCTTTCTTTTTCTTCCAAAGTAGGTGATGAATGAAGATGACATGCACCAAGAACTCCTTCTCCTCTCTTAGTATTTTGCTCTCACTATTTTCTCACTCTCAAATGCTCTCTAGCTCTCTCTTTTGTTTGAAAATAAAAGATGAGAAATGATTTTCAAAAACTACAAAATTGTAAGTATACTTACAATGGTCATAGATATAAAATCTATATCTATCAAATTTCCATAATGAGATAGCAAGGATACTTACACAAGCAATTTAGTCCATACATAGTTGGTGAAAAGAAGCATGGTTTCATGTACTACAAAAATTAAAACAAGCAATCCTTAATTAAATAAATGAAAAATAAAATAAAATATAAAAAATCACTTTTTCTCTCTCCCATGAAGGCTCTCGGCTGATCTCTCTTTCTTGTCCCAATTTGATTGTCATTTTCCATTTTTTTTATAATTAATAAGTTAATTTAAGTATTTTCCAAGTGGGCCAAACATTGGGCTTTAATTTAAAATACCAATTGGGCTTCTATTAAATTGTTTGGGCTACTAAATTGTCAAATTTTATTATTCTACACTTGGGCTACTAATTGACCCATGTTGGGCTAATTTAATAATTTATACATTAATTATTCAATCCATGATTAAATAAATAATTAAATTGAATAAATAATTAAATATTCTAACCCATTAGTATTAAATTACTAAATGGACTAATAAATATTATTATTAATATTTCACATTATTTACATTAATTAATAATCATATTAATTAATTTATTATATTTAATTCACTCATTATATTCAATTTAATTGAATATTTAATTAATAGGAAACTTATCAATTATTTTGATATTAAAACTTTAGGGTTTGTTCACTAATTTAATAACATATTAGTGACCCCCTTTAATTAATTTTAGTAATTAATTACATAATTATTTAATCACATAATTAATTAATCACATAAAAAGATTTAAATAATCTCATAAAACTAACTCGTTGGAAATTAAATTAATATTTTAATTAATAAAAATGTGGAAATTCTAGGACATTACATTAATCACCCTACTTACTTATTATTCAAGTTGTATTAAATAGTAAGTAAGGTTAAATAAAAGAGAAAGTATTTTTAATACTTTTTGAGGTGATAATGTACACTAGTTAGATGTTAATTAACTAATAATTGAAGAGAATTATTATTAAATTATTATTAAATAATAAATGTGATATTTAAATTATATCATATTATTTAATGAAGGAAAATAATTAATTATTATTTAATTGATAATTAAATAGTAAATAAAGGAAGTAACTATGTAATTATTATTTATTTGATATTAAATAGTAATTAATTTTTGAGAAAGTGTTTAAACTAATTATTTATTATTTAGTTAAGAGTAAATAATAAATAAAGATAATTAATTAATAAATTAATTATTATTTAATTAACATTGAATAATAATTAAAGAGGGTTAATTGCTTACTATTTAATATATTAAATAGTAATCAAAGGATGTTGGAGTTAATAATATAAGTATTTATTATTTAATTAATATTAAATAATGAGTACGGATAATTAATTAATTAATTAATTAATTATTATTTAATTCATATTAAATAATAATTAAATGGTAATTAAGTGGAATAAATTATTACTTAATCGAAAGAAGATTATTAAGTAATTAAAATATATTGATAATATTGTTGATTAACTATTAAATGATAATAGTTAAGAATTAAATCATTATTTAATAATTAATAATGACATGTAATTAATTAAAAATATTATTAAAGGATTAATAATATTGTTTAGCATTTAATTAACTATTAAATAATAATGATAAATGAAGATTTAAAATATTATTAAAAAATTAATAATATTGTTTAAAAAGTAATTAACTATTGAATAATAATAGTTAAGAGTTGAATCATTATTAAATAATTACTAATGATACGTGAGGATTTCAAATATTATTAAATGATTGATAATATTGAGGAACAATTAAATTATTATTAAAATGATTAATAATAATGAGAAGTCAATTAAAATATCATTAAAGGGTAATAATATTAGCAAGCAATTAAATTATTATTAAAAGATTAATAATAATGATTAAGGTAAACTATTATTAAAAATAAATTAATAATAGTAATGATTATTTAAAGTGTTATTTAACAATTAAATAACATTATAAGTTATTACTAATTGATAGTAAAGTTTAAAATATTATCCAAGGTGGGTAATGTTATGATAAGTTGTCGAGTTAAATTATGTGATTAAGTTAAACAAATGGTATGATCCATTAGTGACTAATTAGTTGTTCGACCTAAACAGAAATAAGGTCCAAACATTAATGCAGTGACATTAATAAATGTCAGAACTACATAGTTTTGAACAAAAGATTTATGGTGTTGAATATGAAACACTGAGTCAAGTTAAAGAGAGACTAAAATATGAAATTAACCCTATTAAATAAAGGGGACGATAAGAAGAAATAAATATCTTTAAAATAAGATTTAGTATTGAGTCAAACTTTGACTGATATTGTGCACCGTTGATCTCACATACCGTGTAGGTGGTGCAAGGAACGTGAAAGATTAGCGTAAGCTGGTTATACAAGTCCAGGCAAGTTTTTCAGAACGTGTTGTATTATGTGCATGATTTAGAATATTATAAAATTATTATGTGTGCATATGTTATTATGTGCAATAATGTGTTAATGTGCCTTTGGGATACAAGTTGAAATAAACTGTTGATATGTAGTAGCTGATTAAGATGATTGTTCTATATTGAATTGTATGAAATTGTAAATGACATGCATGAATAGCATAAATCATAGAGTAAATGCAAACCATGATATGCATGATATACGTAGTCATTGTAAAGCATGAGATGCATGGAGCATGATGAAATATGTTTATGTGTTATGTGAAATTGTTAGACTTGCTGAGCCGTCGTGCTCACTCTTGCTTAAAACAAAACATTACAGAAAAGCTTGAGGAAGTTGATTACTCTGGTAGAGGCGAAGATGAAGATTGGCTAACGAGTCAACGAGATAGAAACGTAGGTGTTTTTATAGTAAAACCCTGCGATAAAATAAATTATCTCTGTGGGTATTACTTGTGAAGATATTTAACAAACTTAAATGTTGGGAAAACATGTATGGATTATTTTAAATCATTTTTAGATGTTAGTCTTTATGTATAGGGGTGACAGGTTGGTATGTTAGGTCATTATTAATATGATCAGAAAGTGAAATAAAAATGTTTAAAGATTGCGATTCTGGAATAGAATGAGATTGTAATAGTTCTAAAATAAACTAGTTTCATCAATTATATTATTGAGATATATTGTGGATTTAAGTACAAGGTTGTACGTCTAATGCACGGGATCTTGCGTGGTCAGCACGTGGAATCTCGGGTCGTTACAGAGCTGGCTACAAAAGGGGAAATAGAAAAGGCATAATCCTTCCCAAAATTTTTACTTCAATGTTATTTAATTTCCAAAACTTCTAGATGTATTTCACAATTGAAGTATACATCATTGATCAGATCTGAGGATAGCAACGGGGAGGTGGGGGCCGGAGAAACATGAGAGAGAGGAAAACGGAAGAGGTAATTGCCAGATCTTTGTAACAATCCATTTTAATTTATAGTCCCTTTCCTTAACCAAATGTCCTAAAATGAGTCCCTAGAAAAAATCAACTACTAACTCTTACAATGTCCCCAATATAAATACAGCTATTCTTTTGCGACATTTGTATGTGGTGGTTTTCAAAATAGTTGAAACCCGTATTCAGGGTTAAGAGAACACAAAAAAATTGGTGAATATGAGAGGTTAAATCCTTCTCATCATTTCATTGTATATATACTATATTCTGGACAATCAAACTACAATTAAGGCTCTAATTAGAGCTATAATCAAGACTATAATTACATTTCCTAAATAGCTTCTAATAATATTCTACATTCTAACACTCCCCCTCAAGTCTTTGCGTGGATATCTCACATACCTAACTTGAAACATAAGGGATGAAACGTCGTACTACTGAGACCTTTAGTCAAGATATCACCAAGCTGATAATTTGTCTTGACAAAAAGGTACGCAGATAAGACCACTAGTTAACTTCTCTTTGATGAAATGTCTGTCAATCTCAATATGTTTTGTTCTATCATATTGTACCGGATCATTTGCAATACTAATGGTTGCTTTATTGTCACAAAACAATATCATTGACTCATAGTTATGATTCTCAAGTCTTCTAACAATGTTCGAAGCCACATTAATTCACACACACCCAAGGCAATAGCTCGATATTCAGCTTCAGCACTAGATCTAGCCACAATTGACTATTTTTTGCTACGCCAAGTGATAAGGTTGTCGGCTATGAATCAACAATATCTAGATGTGAAACGACGGTCGTCAATACAACCAGTCCAATCTACATTGAAAAAAGCTTCAATCCTCATATGGCCATTATATTAGAATAATATTACTTTTCCAGGAGCAGATTTTAGATATATCAGGATTCTATAGACAGCTTCCATGTGACAATCCCGTGGATCATGAATATATTGACTTACTACGCCAACAACATAGGAAATATCAGATCTAGTGTGGGAGAGATAAATCAAATCTTCCCACTAACCGTTGATATATCTCCTTATCAACAGTGGGTCCTATACCACCCGTAAGATGATGATTGACCTCGATGAAAAAGTCAACTAGTTTGCATCCTAACATGCCCGTCTCTATTAATAGATCAAGTATATACTTCACGTCGGGACAGGAAGTTGCCACTAGAGGACCTTGCAACTTCTATGCCAAGAAAATAGTTCAAGGGGCCAAGGTCTTTGATTTCAAATTCATCGGCGAGTTTTGTCTTAACATTAACCATCTCTTCTTCATTACTTCCAGTAACTACAATGCCATCGACATAGACAATGAGAATGGTAATCTTGCCATTTCCACATACATTTGACGTAGTGTTATTCGCTCAGCTTTGCTTGTACCCAAATTTCATCATGGCTTTATAGAACCTGTTAAACCATGCTCTAAAGGGCTGCTTCAATCCATTCATAGATTTTCGTAACTTACAGACTTATCCATTAGTTGTTGATGAGGTAAAGCCCCAGAGGAACTTCCATGTACACTTCCTCCTTAAAGTCCCCATTAAGAAATGTATTCTGCACATCAAGTTGTTGGAGGTTCCACCTAAAGTTTGTTGCACAAGATATAATGGTACGAACGGAATTCATTTTTGCCACTAAAGCGAATGTCTCCTGATAATCAATCCCATGAGTCTTAGTGTATCCTTTTGCAATTAGTCTAACTTTGAGTCTCCTTTTGCAACTAGTCTGATTTTGAGTCTTTCAAATGATCTATCGGACTTTTGTTTCACTGTAGACACCCATTTACACCCAACCGGTTTCTTCCCACGGGGAAGAGGAACTAACTCCTTTGTCTCATTCTTTTTCAAGGCATCCATTTCCTCTATAATAGCTTTCTTCCATTGTTCATCTTGGATTACTTCCTTCCACCCCCAAGGAACAAAAATAGAGAGCAACGAAGAAACAAAGGCACAATAGGAAGTAGATAAATTATCATAAGAGACAAAATTCGAAATAGGATGTTAAGTACATGATCTAACGCCTTTCCTAAGGGCAATAAGAAGATTGATATCACAATTTTCAATAGGAATATTTGAGTTATTACCATTAGGATTAACAGAGAAAGCTAGAGAGCTAGGATCTGAGCAGAGCTGTTGTGGTAGTACAGACGGGACCCATTCCTTGTCTATTCGGGAATAAGTCTTCAAATCAGGTTTGTTCCATCTATCATATGACTCCTCCTGTGAAGAAATATCAGTGACTAAGATAAGTGATAGCAGGAAGGCCACAACTAGGCTAAAGGTCTATCAACTCCTTTGCACTAGTAGATTTCTCCCCCTGAGGAGACGAGGGAGCAAGATAAAATTATTCAAATTCTTAGAAGGTGACATCACGAGTAATATTAACTCGGTTAGGAGGATGAAAACATTTGTATCCTTTTTTTGTGTAGGAGAGTACCCAATCAAGACACATTGGGGACATTTGGGATCAAGTTTACCCCGAATAGGATTTTTATCACGGATAACACAACCAAAAACCCTTGGAAAAAGTGAAGGGCCAGGAAGATGTTTGAGAAGTGAGGTTGGGCTTTGATTACCAAGAACTCTAGAAGAAATCCGATTGATGAGAAAGGTAGCAATAAGAATAGCATTACTCTAGAAAGATTTGGGTGTTTTCATGGTGAACATAAGTGTGCGGGTAACTTATAGTAAGTGACAGTGTTTTCTCTAGACAATGTCATTTTGTTCTAGAGTTTTAATACAAGAAGTATGAAGAATAATGTCGTGGTTAGTAAGATAGGAACCAAAAGAACCATCAATATATTCGCGACCATTGTCACTATGTAAAATTTTGACCATAGCATCAAATTAGGTTTATATCATTTTATGAAATTCTTGTAAAAAAGAAAAAACCCTCATTTGTGGAACGAAGACGATAAAGCCAAGTTATACGAGAATAATAATCAATAAATGTAACAAATCAACGATGACTAGTACGAGAAATAAATCGGGAAGGCTTCCAAACATCAGAATGAATAATAACAATTGTTCAAAATGACAATCATTACTAGCAAGACAAACCGAGCATTTGTGTTTAGCTAATTCACAAGGCTCACAAAAAAAAATGATTTTTATTGTTGCTTAGTTACATGAGGAAACAAGGATTCTAAAGTACTAAATGAAGGATGTCCTAGACAACAACGCAACTAATGAAGGGAGGTCGTATTGGAGTCATAGATAGATTGATAAGCCTAAATGGAAGTCCCTTTCTCAACCAAAGGTAGACTAGTCTGACGAACATTTAGATGGCAGAGGCCACCAATTGCACCACCACTATCAATCCTCTGCCTCTAACCAACTGCCCTTTATTTACCCAGTAGTATCACCACTATTGATGGAACTAGATTCTGCCATCGAATAACAAAAGCAACAGGAATATCTAAGGAAATATCAACAAGGACGATTTAGACGCTTAAGGAACACTATGACAGTAATGTAAACAATATAGTTATTGGCTACCGAAAAATAGAAATAATACCACTAAAATAAGAAAAAATCAAGGAAACCAACACACTCCTACTTTAGATGAGAAGAGGAGAGAACGGCAAGCGCTCTGGAACTCGTAGCGTCGGCAGAGGAGGTCTCACGCGCCAGCAAGAGGAGGCGCGGGGCATCGACGGAGCTGAATCTCTTGTGGTCACTTGGCAATGAGAGATCCTGTTATGACCTCAATTCCTCCATACAGATTTGTCTTAGTAGTTTTCAAGAAGAAAAATCAAAAAACTGGTGATGGTTACTAGTTTTCTGGGTAAGTTAAGTATGATAATGGGATTGGCTCTGATAACAAGTTGAAACCAATATTTAGGGCTGAAAGAACACAAAGAAAGTGGTGAATATAAGAGGCAAAATCCTTGTATATACTATATTATGTTACGATCAAACTACAATTAAGGGCTACAATTAATGCTTTAATTAAAGTTATAATCAAGGCTATAATTACATTCCCTAAATAGCAAGATTATAATAATATTCTAACAGCTTTACATAATATTCTACATTATAACAAAAACTTTAAATTAGTGGGTAAATTTATAAACCTAAGCTTTTCCATAAAGAGATTGACTTTCGAATGGTACTCTTTATATGGATGGTTGGGAGCAGTTCAAAGGCCAAATCAATAGGATAAGGCTAATGACTTAATTAGTAATGAGATATTGCCGGTAGCAATTCTGGAATGCCCAAGTGAATAAGACTACATAAGCATGACTTGGGAGACCGACTATAATTTGGGCTCTTGCCTAAGCTCCTAGACAAATTAGGCAATTCCAAAGTGATGCCTTGGCAACCATATAGGTTGCCCGAGCAATATGTTATACAAGAATTTTGTGCAGGGTATTTCTAAAAATATATATACATGTGCTTCACTTTAATTAAATCTCATAGACATGCATGTATAAAAATATAGAAGTTGGACTAATAAATAATTAGTCAAATCACAAACAAATTATTAATTTAAATTGTTTTGAGCATAACATTTATCTTTTTGATAATAAACTTATTATGTTATGGTTCATAACATATGTCTTTTCGATCACTATCCTTTGTAAAACAAAAACTATTTGTAATAAAGCATATTAATTTTCATTTTTTTGAAAATTTCTATTATATGAAAATTATAAATCATTGATTTAAATTGTTTTTAGCATAATTAGTAATCCCTCCATTTTACGTTGAATGTCTTCCTTTCCTTATCAACACAGACTCATATCCATACTCGGAAACTATTATGAAAAATATCCTTGACCGTACTAATAAATGCATTAGCTAAAAATAATACAGCCACCTTACCAGGTTTCTGTAGAAATCTAGAACTTCTGCTCGTATTGAATCCGTGTCTCCTTTTATAACATCAGGCTTGTGCCTGGGGAATATAAATGTTTAAATGTAAGATGAGCTGACTTGTTAGAATCTAACAAACAGTTTCACAAAAGTAAAAACAGCAATAACTCATTGAAAGCTCTCAAATTACATAAAATCAATTTATTCAACACACTCAAACACCACCCTTAGTAGTTACATGATCTGATGCAAGAAATAACATAAAGCACTTTGTTGAAGGCGCTACCTTAACAGACAGCAATCCCGATGGTTATGATAAAATCAACCAAGAAGTATGCGTGCGGAGAAATAACAAGTGGACTAAATACATAGCTGTTGCACAAACAAAGACTTAAAATGCTAAGGAACAACAACGAAGCATCAGCACAAAGGGAAAATGGAACCATCCTGCTCTAAATCACAAGGCTCTCGTTCTAAATTCGCAAAATTTTCTTTTTAATATACCTCCTTCAACTACGAGTGTTTTGGTGAGTACAATTTTAATGAACTTTGGTAGTTTGAAACAAACAATCTATGTAATAAAACAGGACCATTTTTGAATTTCTAAATTGAGAAAGTACAAAGACGGTTGAGATTGATTTACCAAAATTAAAGGGCTCAGATTGATTCTTTTTCCCCTCAAAATCATAAAGTAAATTCTGACTAACTTGACTTGCTTGGATTATTTCACCACCTACCCATACCTATACATTATTCATTATTCTATCTCCGTTGGTCACGTGACCTCTGAATATGCGTGAAGGAGCTTATTATCACCACCGAAGTGTAGGAACAAAGGACTGAGATAAAGGGATTCGGAGGTCACCCGATATTATTATTATTATTATTGTTATTATTATAATTATTATTATTGTCATAATAATAATAATAATAATTATTATTATTAATAATAATAATTATTATTAATAATAACATTATTATTATTATCATCATTATTATTATTATTATTATTATAATTATTATTATTGAATATGCGTGAAGGAGCTTATTATCACCACCGAAGTGTATGAACAAAGGACTGAGATTAAGGGATTCGGAGGTCACCCGATATTATTATTATTATTATTGTTATTATTATAATTATTATTATTGTCATAATAATAATAATTATTATTATTATTATTATTAATAACATTATTATTATTATCATCATTATTATTATTATTATTATAATTATTATTATTATTATTATTATTATTATTATTATTATTATTATTATTATAATTATTAGTATTGTTATTATCTATATCATTATCATTATCATAATAATAATTATTATTATTATAATAACAATAACAATAATAATAATAACAACAACAATAATGATAATAGTATTATTATTATTATTAACATTATTATTATCATTATTATCATAATTATTATTATTATTATTATCCAAATTTAATAACTGATTCTTACTTAATAAATTTTCCCCCAAAATTTTATCTGTCAAACCTCTCAAAACCATCATGATATATGGAAGGATATACATATAGAAGCAGCTTATTGTCAACTCATGCACGTGATGAGTCGTGTACTTCAACTGATGCCATCTGAATTGATGATACAAGACTTCTTCTTTACTTTTGTGTAGTAGTATTTTATATACTATATGTCAACTCAACGCACACATAGAAATATTTTTCAAATGGGTATGTCAAGTCAGCTCACACATACACATACTTTTCTCACATACACACACATATCTAAAAATTATAAATATTAATCACCTCTCATATTGATTTACCCAAATATAATAATTTACATAATAAAATATTTTTAAAAATTCAGACATGGACAATTATAATAATAATAATAATAATTATTATTATTATTATTATAATAACAGTAATAATAATAATAATACTTATTATAATAAAAATAATAATAATAATAATAATAATAATAATAATAATAATAATAATAGTAATAATATTATTAATAATGATAATACTAATAATAATAGTAATAATTATTATTATAATAATATTAATAATTATAATAATAATAAACTATATAATAATAGTAATAATAATAATAATATCGATAATAATAATAATAATACTGATAATAATAATGCCGATAATAATAATATTTATAATATTTATAATTTATAATATTCAGATAATAATAATATTTTTATGTTTCGAATTTTAATCTAATTTTAATATAATTTTTTGTTAGTAATAATAATAATAATAACAATAATAATAATAATAATAATAATTATTATTATTATTATTATTATTATTATTATTATAATAATAGTAAAAATAATAACAATAACAATAATAATTATAATAATAGTAGTAATAATAATAATACCGATAATAATAATAATACTGATAATAATAATATCTATAATAATAATAATAATATCAATAATAATAAAAATTATCAATAATAATAATAATTAATAATAATAATAATAATAATAATAATAATACTGATAATAGTAATAATAATAACTATAATAATAATAATAATAATAATAATAATAATAATAATAATAATAATAGTAATAATAATAACTATAATAATAATAATAATAATAGCAGTAATAGTAGTTGTGACGCCCCCAAATCTAGGCCCACACAGCCCAAACTTGAGTCGTCAAAAGACTACAATAAAATTATTACAATGAAATACAACGTACAACAATACAGTGGATAATACAACACAACTAAGTCTTCATTATTATTGCCACACTATTTTATAACACGTGAAGACTATGATAGCTATCCCCGCACTCTCACTCCATTCCCCGGCTAGACCCCGTTACGTTCTCATCTCCTGTTGAAAAACAATGGAACGAAAAGAAAGGGTGAGCTCAAATAGCCCAGTAAGAAATATCATGACTAAGATAATGACGAATAATTTATCATTAGCCTTCAACAGTTGAGTTCTTGATAGAATACAATAGACTACAAGGTTTATATCAAAAACTGCAGTTAAATTCTTAAACAACGTTCAGATCAATAATAGCAGCGGAATGAGCAATCTATTAGAAGAATAATGCAGACTATAATGTCCACTCGCTTCTCTTTTTAGTAAAAATATCATCAACTTTTATCATCTGAAATACCATTAGTCAAGATAATACAACTTCACAGTTCCTGGTCATAATCATACAGATCAACAGTTCGTCTTTGCACTACGGGCCAAAGACATTCAATATAACACCAACGGTCATGATTATACCAGATTCAGCCTTTGGTCATAATCATACCAATCAACAGTTCATCTTTGCACTACGGGCCAAAGAGAACATTAACCACGTGTCATAAAAGACACCGAACAGATGTATCGCCTTTAACCTAGTATATCGCCTTTAACCTATCATCTGTTCAACAATTATATCACATCTGTGCCCCCGGCCACAGATATTCACAACAGCTTGATTCTTGATGATTAATACAAATAACAGTGATACAAATGATGAACAGAAGAACAGGATAAACAATAAGTATCGGAAGTTTACTTTGTGCAGATTCAAATAATGTCCAAATTGCCAACATGATGTGGAGTGAAATTTAAAAATGATATTCAAGATCCACAGTTCAGAATAACGATTACAGTTCAATAGAAATGTTCAGAAAATAGGAAGGTTCAGTTGAACTAATGAAATTCAACTATTATGGAACATATAATATTTTCAGGAATTATAGAAGCAATAGTTCCATAATAAGTTTCGATTTAGGTGTATGGAAGAAAGTAATATCCCTTACCGTAGCAGGTTTGATTAACAAAAGGTGAAGGAAATTAATATCCCTTACCATAGTAAGTTTGAATAATGGAAGATGAAAAAGATGGTATCCCTTATGAGTATAAAGGAAAATGATATCACTTACGAATATGGAATAAAAGTGTCATGTGATAATTCGTGTAGACAAATTATTTCCACACGAGACAAATAAAAAGGGTTATTCACCAACAGGCGATAATCCGCACCGTAAGGTTATTCCCATCAATTTGAATACGAATAGTTATTCACCAAACAGGCGTAATCCGCACCGTAAGGTTATTCCCATCAATTTGAATATGAATAGTTATTCACCAAACAGGCGTAATCCGCACCGTAAGGTTATTCTCAAAGATTAATAAGGAATGAATACATAAGGTTATTCACCAACAGGCGGTAAACCGCGCCGTAAGGTTATTCCCACAATTTAATACATGGAAATAAATGGCACAAGAAAGAAACGATATTATTTTCGAGAATCAAAGAATGATAATCCCTTCAAGTAAGAAAGAAAATAATATCCATTTATGATGATGAAAAGAGTGATACCCCTTACCGTAGTAAGTTTAAGAGTGTGAAAAGATTGATATTCCTTACCTTAACACGTGACTGGATATTGTTTTAAATGAGGTTGATCAACCTATATATTTATAATATAAATTAGTAATTACCACATATAAATTTCAAAGTGTATAATAACTCGTATATTATGAACTATCAAAATTATATATATTTAACATAATTTTTGTAGTATAATATAACAACTTTCAAATAGTTTTTAAAATAATATTTCAAAATAAATCTTCTAAAGAAAGCTTTTAAAAATGAATCTTCTAATAGAAGAGTCTTCTAAAGGAAGTTTTGTGAATACCGCGAAATATATGAATTTATGAAATTACTACTCTTTAATAAAAGACTTACTTGAAAAATTTCTGCACTCCTTTTGGCTTTCAAACTCTCAAAATAACCTTACTATTCTCAGAGAAAACTCATAAAATTCTTATAGAAAAATTTTATGTTTTAGGTGTGATTTTTCTATTCAGCTGAACAAGCTATTTATAGGGGAAAATGGGGTACTATGCGTGGTAGGTGGGCACTGTGCATTTTGGTAGGTGAGAGAGGCTGCGCAAACGTTTTTTTTTTTTTTTTTTTTTAAAAAATTCAATACTTGCACAGTAACTTTGCACAGTAACTTTAAAATTTTCAAAAAGTGAACAGTAATGAACAGTAACTTTTGTCAGCCGATGAATAGTGATTTCCGGGAGTGAACAGTGACTCCGGAGTAACTTTTCCGATGTGAACAGTAACTTCCGTCAGTGAATAGTAACTTTTGAAAAATAATAATATTTATTTTATTTTATTTTATTTTATTTATTCTACCTGTGGATCCAACATATAAAATAATGCTACAACAATGATAACAATAATGTAATAAACATGTTACAGATTATTATTAATTTAAATAATATAAATTACTGTGTATTTGCTACTGTGACAATTATTTGGTTCAATAATTTTAAAATACAACGCACCAGCAATTATTGACTCAATGATATAAAATGCAGTGTAATGACAATTATTAAATCAATAATGCAAAATACTGTGTAGCAACAATTATTGAATTGATAACATAAAATATTATACAACAACAATTATTGATGAAATGATGTGCAACAGTTAGGGTGTCAATTTCAGATCAATAATATAAGACACTGTGCAATACCGTGTGCTACTGTAGAGTACCGCATGCTACTGTAGAATACCATAAATTACCGTATGCTACTATTCTTTTATCACCAGTATTTAAATAGTTAACACCGTTGACTATTTTTATTTAAAAAGGTTACTTCTGTCGTTTTCTATATCCGACAATTATTCCGTTGTGGGGTCCACCAATAATTAGTTATTTCGGCGCCGTCGTACGACACGAATATTATATTGCGCCGTCGTACGGGCAGAACGAATATTCCCCGACAAAACGAATATTCCCCGACAAAAAGAATATTGTCCAACAAGGTATAATTTGCACGAAACATCCTTAACTTTTAACTTTGTCAATTTAACCACTTACTGTTTCAGAAAAAATATATATGAAGAAAAATTAAATTTTGTATTTCATAAATTCGGGGTCTTACAACCTCCCCTCCTTATGAAATTTCGTCCCCGAAATTGACGTACCTGGCATTTCGAAGAGGTATGGATACCTAGACTTCATTTCAGATTCTAGCTCCCAGGTCATTTCCTCAATATCTTGGTTCCTCCATAAAACCTTAACTTGAGGTATAACCTTTGAGCGTAAGATCTGCTCCTTCTTATCTAGGATCTTAACAGGTACCTCCTTATACGTTAAATCCTCTTCTATAACGTCTGGTTCTAACTCAATGACGTGGTTTGGGTCCTTCACATATTTACGTAACATAGATATGTGAAAAACATTATGAATGCGAGACATACTTGGTGGTAAAGCTAGTCTGTAGGCTACGGTTCCTACTCGATCAAGAATTTCAAATGGGCCAACAAATCGAGGGTTGAGCTTTCCTCTCTTTCTGAATCTCGTAACTCCTTTCCATGGAGAAACACGTAAGAATACATGATCTCCGACGTTGAATCTCTCATCTCTCCGATGAAGATCGGCATAACTCTTTTGTCGTTCTTGTGCTGTCTGTATTCGTTGTCGGATCATTTGGATCTTTTCGGTCGTTAAGCGTACCAACTCGGGTCCCAACAGTTTTGCTTCTCCTACCTCATTCCAACATACTGGAGAGCGACATTTGCGTCCATATAAAGCCTCGAATGGAGCCATACCTATACTTGCTTGGTAACTGTTGTTGTAGGAAAATTCCACCAATGGCAAGTACTTATCCCAACTTCCTTTGAAATCTAGTACGCAAAGTCTCAAAAGATCTTCGAGGGTCTGGATCGTCCTTTCCGATTGTCCGTCCGTTTGAGGATGGTATGCAGAACTAAAACGTAGTTCAGTGCCCATAGCTTTTTGTAGACTGATCCAAAAGCGTGAAGTGAATCTAGGATCTCGATCAGAAACTATGGAAACTGGCATGCCATGCAATCTCACAATATCATTTATGTACATACCGGCAAGACGTTCAAGTGAAAAGTTTTCTCGTATAGGCAAGAAATGAGCGGATTTGGTCAATCTATCTACGATGACCCAAATTGCATCTAAGCCTTGAGAAACTTTGGGAAGACCCGTCACGAAGTCCATATTGATGTGTTCCCACTTCCATTCGAGAACCTCAAGTGGTTGTAATGGACCCTTAGGCACTTGATGCTCTGCCTTGACACGTTGACAAGTTAGGCATCTTAAGATAAACTCTGCAATCTCCCTTTTCATATTGTTCCACCAAAATGTATGTCGAAGATCTCGATACATCTTGGTACTTCCTGGGTGGATTGCAAACGGCGTGTTGTGTGTCTCCATCATGATCTTATGCTTCAATTCAGGATCGTTAGGAACACAGAGTCGAGAGTTGACTCGAAGTATTCCTTTCTCGTCGATTCTTGCTTCGGGAATGACACCTTCTCGTACTTTCTTCATCATGTTCACCAGTTCCGGATCGGTAGCTTGAGCAGCTTTAATTTTATCGATTAAAGCCGGTTCTACTCGCACGTGAGCAATCTTCGAGTGGGTCCCTGATGTCTTTAGCTCTATCTCCATCTTTTGCAAGTCGTACAAAATACGCTTTTGTGTTGTCAGCAGTGCACTTGTACTTGCATAAGATTTTCTGCTCAAAGCATCAGCTACAACGTTCGCCTTTCCCGGGTGATACTGGATTGTGTGATCATAATCCTTCAACAGCTCAAGCCAACGTCGTTGTCGCATGTTGAGTTCCTTCTGGGTGAAGAAATACTTGAGACTTTTATGATACGTATAAATATCTACTTTCTCTCCGTACAAGTAGTGTCTTCAAATCTTCAACGCGAAAACGACTGCTGCCAACTCTAGATCATGAGTGAAATAATTTTTCTCATAATCTTTGAGTTGTCGAGAGGCATAAGCTATAATCTAAAACGTAACCTGAACCTTTACTTAAAACATTATTGTAGATAACAAATCTAATGGTATGGTTAAAACAAGAGCCGAAACGAATCTCCTCTTGAGTTCTTGAAGCTCTTCCCGCATTCCTTGTTCGATACAAGTTTTGAACTAGAACGAATGATACCGATATCTAATAATTAAACTTTTAACTCTTGGCGTTCTATGGGAGCCATTCGGTATGGGACTTTGAAAATGGGCTTGGTACCGGGTTCAAGATCAATACAAAGTTCAATTTCACAGTTTGGGGGTAAGCCATGAAGTTCTTCAGGAAAACGTCAGGAAACTCATTAACAATGGGAATATCATTCAAGTTTGATGTGTTTTTGTTCAAATCAATGACATGGGCTAAAAAGGCTTGACATCCGTTTTTCAATAAACGAATGACTTTATGGCTAGAAATAATAGTTATAGATTTCAATGGTTTAGTTGCTTGAATTTGCATGACAGGTTGATTAGGAATATGAAAACTACTAATCTTATGAAAATAATCACTTTTAGCATGATGGGTAGTCAACCAATCAATTCCTAAAATCACATCAAATTCATGCATTTTCAAGGAAATAAGGTCAACAGGTAATGTGAGATTATTAACTTGAACTAAGCAAGATTTATAGACGGTAGATGTAATGGCTATTTCTCCTAATGGAGTTTCAACAGATGAGTCAAAGTCCAAAGTTTTAGGAGTCAAGTTTAAACGACAAACACATGCTGGTGAGATAAAAGAGTAGGTAGAGCCAGTGTCTAACATGACATAGACTTCACGAGAATTTATGAATAGTTTATCGGTTATCACTTCATTCGGGTTCTTGATCTGAGAGACTGTTACCAGCGAACGCTTCTTCCGGATCTTCTTGTATCTCAACCATGGGAATACCACGAAATAGTTCTCTAACGAACTGTTTCTCAGATTCTTCAACTTCATCAGTAGTAGCGTACCAATGATTTCCAGTAAAATAATATTTTCGATAAACTGCTGTTTTCATAACGACGACCAACTTAACCTGAATTCCTCTAAATTGTAACGCCCAAAAGTATAGATACATTATTTTTAAATACTCTTGAAAATCATAACTTGAACACCATAAATCCCACAGACTGATCTCAAAAGTCCATGTCTTCTTATCCTTTGTTATTACGCATAACCAAGTGATGATATGTTTCCAACTGTCGAGTAAATTAAAGGCAACAATTTCCGCAAGTTCCGGATATCCTTTAAAGAACGAATTTGGAAGAACGTCGGTAGAACTTTCACCTTCTTCTTCTTTAGATCGGATACAAATAATTTTTGCCTTAGGCAAATGATTCAACTCTGAGTTTGTAGAGGAATTGTTTGTGGTCTCTACATTCGCTTCGGACATTCCGTAGTTAACCTCCTGGTTTCCAGATGCCATACTTTACTGTGGTCACAAAATAATTGTTAGTTTAAACAAACTGACTCATCACTTCAAATCGATTCGTTACATAAAAATTTAATTTAGGTAGGACACACTAGTGACCGATTCTATTCGTCTCTCCCCTCCTAGTTCTAACCCCAGATCTCCATTAAAGACCATATCCCTAAGCTCTGATACCAACTGTGACGCCCCCAAATCTAGGCCCACACAGCCCAAACTTGAGTCGTCAAAAGACTACAATAAAATTATTACAATGAAATACAACGTACAACAATACAGTGGATAATACAACACAACTAAGTCTTCATTATTATTGCCACACTATTTTATAACACGTGAAGACTATGATAGCTATCCCCGCACTCTCACTCCATTCCCCGGCTAGACCCCGTTACGTTCTCATCTCCTGTTGAAAAACAATGGAACGAAAAGAAAGGGTGAGCTCAAATAGCCCAGTAAGAAATATCATGACTAAGATAATGACGAATAATTTATCATTAGCCTTCAACAGTTGAGTTCTTGATAGAATACAATAGACTACAAGGTTTATATCAAAAACTGCAGTTAAATTCTTAAACAACGTTCAGATCAATAATAGCAGCGGAATGAGCAATCTATTAGAAGAATAATGCAGACTATAATGTCCACTCGCTTCTCTTTTTAGTAAAAATATCATCAACTTTTATCATCTGAAATACCATTAGTCAAGATAATACAACTTCACAGTTCCTGGTCATAATCATACAGATCAACAGTTCGTCTTTGCACTACGGGCCAAAGACATTCAATATAACACCAACGGTCATGATTATACCAGATTCAGCCTTTGGTCATAATCATACCAATCAACAGTTCATCTTTGCACTACGGGCCAAAGAGAACATTAACCACGTGTCATAAAAGACACCGAACAGATGTATCGCCTTTAACCTAGTATATCGCCTTTAACCTATCATCTGTTCAACAATTATATCACATCTGTGCCCCCGGCCACAGATATTCACAACAGCTTGATTCTTGATGATTAATACAAATAACAGTGATACAAATGATGAACAGAAGAACAGGATAAACAATAAGTATCGGAAGTTTACTTTGTGCAGATTCAAATAATGTCCAAATTGCCAACATGATGTGGAGTGAAATTTAAAAATGATATTCAAGATCCACAGTTCAGAATAACGATTACAGTTCAATAGAAATGTTCAGAAAATAGGAAGGTTCAGTTGAACTAATGAAATTCAACTATTATGGAACATATAATATTTTCAGGAATTATAGAAGCAATAGTTCCATAATAAGTTTCGATTTAGGTGTATGGAAGAAAGTAATATCCCTTACCGTAGCAGGTTTGATTAACAAAAGGTGAAGGAAATTAATATCCCTTACCATAGTAAGTTTGAATAATGGAAGATGAAAAAGATGGTATCCCTTATGAGTATAAAGGAAAATGATATCACTTACGAATATGGAATAAAAGTGTCATGTGATAATTCGTGTAGACAAATTATTTCCACACGAGACAAATAAAAAGGGTTATTCACCAACAGGCGATAATCCGCACCGTAAGGTTATTCCCATCAATTTGAATACGAATAGTTATTCACCAAACAGGCGTAATCCGCACCGTAAGGTTATTCCCATCAATTTGAATATGAATAGTTATTCACCAAACAGGCGTAATCCGCACCGTAAGGTTATTCTCAAAGATTAATAAGGAATGAATACATAAGGTTATTCACCAACAGGCGGTAAACCGCGCCGTAAGGTTATTCCCACAATTTAATACATGGAAATAAATGGCACAAGAAAGAAACGATATTATTTTCGAGAATCAAAGAATGATAATCCCTTCAAGTAAGAAAGAAAATAATATCCATTTATGATGATGAAAAGAGTGATACCCCTTACCGTAGTAAGTTTAAGAGTGTGAAAAGATTGATATTCCTTACCTTAACACGTGACTGGATATTGTTTTAAATGAGGTTGATCAACCTATATATTTATAATATAAATTAGTAATTACCACATATAAATTTCAAAGTGTATAATAACTCGTATATTATGAACTATCAAAATTATATATATTTAACATAATTTTTGTAGTATAATATAACAACTTTCAAATAGTTTTTAAAATAATATTTCAAAATAAATCTTCTAAAGAAAGCTTTTAAAAATGAATCTTCTAATAGAAGAGTCTTCTAAAGGAAGTTTTGTGAATACCGCGAAATATATGAATTTATGAAATTACTACTCTTTAATAAAAGACTTACTTGAAAAATTTCTGCACTCCTTTTGGCTTTCAAACTCTCAAAATAACCTTACTATTCTCAGAGAAAACTCATAAAATTCTTATAGAAAAATTTTATGTTTTAGGTGTGATTTTTCTATTCAGCTGAACAAGCTATTTATAGGGGAAAATGGGGTACTATGCGTGGTAGGTGGGCACTGTGCATTTTGGTAGGTGAGAGAGGCTGCGCAAACGTTTTTTTTTTTTTTTTTTTTTAAAAAATTCAATACTTGCACAGTAACTTTGCACAGTAACTTTAAAATTTTCAAAAAGTGAACAGTAATGAACAGTAACTTTTGTCAGCCGATGAATAGTGATTTCCGGGAGTGAACAGTGACTCCGGAGTAACTTTTCCGATGTGAACAGTAACTTCCGTCAGTGAATAGTAACTTTTGAAAAATAATAATATTTATTTTATTTTATTTTATTTTATTTATTCTACCTGTGGATCCAACATATAAAATAATGCTACAACAATGATAACAATAATGTAATAAACATGTTACAGATTATTATTAATTTAAATAATATAAATTACTGTGTATTTGCTACTGTGACAATTATTTGGTTCAATAATTTTAAAATACAACGCACCAGCAATTATTGACTCAATGATATAAAATGCAGTGTAATGACAATTATTAAATCAATAATGCAAAATACTGTGTAGCAACAATTATTGAATTGATAACATAAAATATTATACAACAACAATTATTGATGAAATGATGTGCAACAGTTAGGGTGTCAATTTCAGATCAATAATATAAGACACTGTGCAATACCGTGTGCTACTGTAGAGTACCGCATGCTACTGTAGAATACCATAAATTACCGTATGCTACTATTCTTTTATCACCAGTATTTAAATAGTTAACACCGTTGACTATTTTTATTTAAAAAGGTTACTTCTGTCGTTTTCTATATCCGACAATTATTCCGTTGTGGGGTCCACCAATAATTAGTTATTTCGGCGCCGTCGTACGACACGAATATTATATTGCGCCGTCGTACGGGCAGAACGAATATTCCCCGACAAAACGAATATTCCCCGACAAAAAGAATATTGTCCAACAAGGTATAATTTGCACGAAACATCCTTAACTTTTAACTTTGTCAATTTAACCACTTACTGTTTCAGAAAAAATATATATGAAGAAAAATTAAATTTTGTATTTCATAAATTCGGGGTCTTACAGTAGTAGTAATAATAATAATAATAATAATAATAATAATAATAGTAATAATTATAATAATAACAATAATAATATCGATAATAATAATATTTTTATTTTTTTAATTTTAATTTAATTTTTTGTTATACCGTGCCTTTAGGCACGGGTAATTACTAGTAATTCAATATTTCAGAATCAAGAGAGAGAAGAAAGATATTTTCAGGAATTTCCGAAAGTGGCCTAAAACCTATTTACCTTTCTGAATTTGAGCTATTCAAAGATTCTTACTTTTGGCCTTAACGCCGCTTGAATTGGCATTGAATATGTTTTTAAAATTCAACGTCAATTTAAGCGGTGTTAAATGTTAATCCGTCATTTTTAACTTAAGATTAACTTAAAAATTTTATTTAGTAAAAAAATTAAACTCAACATCATATCAATTGACATTCAATTCACTTTTTAAAAAAATAAAATTAAACCCAATGCTATCTCAATTTGTTGAACGTCAATTCTTTTTATAAAACAAGTTGTAACAACAAAAAAGTTGAAAATTAAAAAAATTAAACCCAACGTCATATCAATTGACATTCAGTCAAATATTTATTTTTATTTTTTTTATAAAGCAAACTGTAATAATAAAAAAGTTGAGGAAAAAAATAAAAATAAACACAACGCCATATCAATTGGCGTTCAGTCAATTTTATATTTTTTTATAAAATAAGTTGTAACAACAACAAAGTTGAAAATTAAAAAAAATAAAAAAATAAACCAAATGCCATATTAATTGCTGTTCAATCAAAATAATCTTTTTTTTTATAAAACAAACTATAACAATAAAAAAATAGAAAAATAAATAAATTAAACCCAACGCGGTATCAATTGGCGTTCGACCCAAAAAAAAATTATAATTTTTCTTATAAAACAAGTTGTAACAACAAAAAAAGTCGGAAAAAAAAATCAACGCCATTTTAATCGGCGTTTAACATGTCAAGTTTATAAAAAAAAATAAAAAATAAGACCAACACTAATTGATATGGCGTTCAATCAAATTTTTTCCTAGAAAAAATGTAACAACATAAAAAGACCAGAAAAATAGTTAAAAAATGAGGAGTCTTTTATTTTTTTTATAAAACAAACTATGACAAAAAAAAAACTGAAAAAAAAAAAAATTGGCGTCCGAAGTGCCATTAAAAGCTTAAAAAACTGTCATCCAATTGTTAAATTTTAACTCCAAATAATAAAAAAATTCAATTGTTAAAGAAAAATTGTTGAACTTTATATGTGACCGAATACAATATGACCGGTTGCATAAATAGATCTGTTTAGATTTTCTTGTATATATTATATTCGTTCACATATAAAGTTCAACAATTTTTATTTAACAATTGATTTTTTTTTATTATTTGGAGTCAAAATTTAACAATTGGACAACAGTTTTTTTAAGCTTTTAATGGCATTTCGGATGCCAATTTCTTTTTTTTTTCAGCTTTTGTTGTTGTTATAGTTTGTTTTATAAAAAAATAAAAGACTCCTCATTTTTAACAATTTTTCCTATTTTTTTATGTTGTTATAGTTTTTTTTTTTTGGGAAAAAATTGACTGAACATCATGTCAATTGGCGTTGGTCTTATTTTTAATTTTATTTCGTAAACTTGACATGTTGAACGCTAATTGAAATGGTATTGAGTTTTTATTTTTTATTTTCCACTTTTTGTTGTTACAACTTGTCTTATAAAAAAAATATAAAAAAAATTTCCAACTTTTTTATTGCTACAGTTTGTTTTATAAAAAAAATTTATTTGACTGAACGCCAATTGATATGGCATTGAGTTTAATTAATTTATTTATTTTTTAATTTCTAACTTTTTTATTGTTACAGCTTGTTTCATAAAATATAAAAAAAAAATTGACTGAACGACAATTGATATGGCATTGGGTTTATTTTATTTTTCCAATTTTTTTATTGTTACAGTTTATTTTATAAAAAAAAATTGACTGAATGCGAATTGATATGGCATTGGTTTAATTTTATTTTAACTTGTTTTATTAAAAAAAAAAAAATTGATTGAACGTCAATTGATATGGCGTTGGGTTTAATTATTTTTTTCCAACTTTTTTATTGGTACAATTTGTTTTATAAAAAAAATTAAAAATATATATTTTATTGAACGCCAATTGATATGGCGTTAGGTTTAATTTTATTTTTTTTAAAAAAAAATTCAACTTTTTTTGTTGTTACAGTTTGTTTTATAAAAAAATAAATTGACTGAACGTCAATTGATATGGCTTTAGGTTTATTTTTATTTTTTAAAGTGAATTGAACGTCAATTGATATGACGTTGAGTTTAATTTTTTTATCAAGTGAAGTTGTTAAGCTAATCTTAAGTTGAAGATTGCGGATTAATATTCAACACTACTTGAACTGGAGTTGAATTTTAAAACCACAACGTCACAAGTGACGTTGAGGCCAAAAGTGAGAATCTTGAACAAAATAATCCAAATTCAGAAAGGTGAACAGATTTTACGCCACTTCCGAAAACTACTCGTTGTTGGGTGGTGTTTGTTTGTGTCTGTTTACCCTGTCCAATATAACCTCTTACAAGTTAAGAGGATAATCTTATTTGATAAATTTTTTGATGTCACTGTATGATTTTTTCTTTCTCTTATTCGGTCAATACTTTAACCGAACTCTAAATTGTTAAGAGACAAGGATATTCCTTTATTGTCCATCATATCTCCCCATCTGTACACATGAGATTTATGTATGAATTAAAAGAAGGCTTTAGATCGAATGATTTAATTTTAAAAAAAAAAAATAGAAACTTTACTACTGTAGTATTTTTTCCCCCTAATTTGATTTTATTAACATGAATTATGTATGAACCACATTAATATTTTTTATTCGAATTAGTCTATTTCTTTCAAATAAATAAAAGGTGTACTTCCAAATAAATAAATAAATTACCTCATCCCACATAAAAAATTATCTCACAAAATTATCAATAAACATACAAAAAATTAGTTATTCAGACATTTTGTTAATAAACATATAAAAATATTAAAGTTAATTTAATTTATATGGTTGAATTAATATGCTATGTTGATATTTTCATTGGACTTTATACATTTTGTTTTATTATATTATAGTCAAAATATTATAAATATGTATTTAAAACTAGTAATTACCCGTGCCTAAAGGCACGGTATAACAAAAAATTAAATTAAAATTAAAAAAATAAAAATATTATTATTATCGATATTATTATTGTTATTATTATAATTATTACTATTATTATTATTATTATTATTATTATTATTATTATTATTATTATTATTACTACTACTATTACTGCTATTATTATTATTATTATTATAGTTATTATTATTACTATTATTATTATTATTATTATTATTATTATTATTATTATTATAGTTATTATTATTACTATTATCAGTATTATTATTATTATTATTATTATTATTATTATTAATTATTATTATTATTGATAATTTTTATTATTATTGATATTATTATTATTATTATAGATATTATTATTATCAGTATTATTATTATTATCGGTATTATTATTATTACTACTATTATTATAATTATTATTGTTATTGTTATTATTTTTACTATTATTATAATAATAATAATAATAATAATAATAATTATTATTATTATTATTATTATTATTATTGTTATTATTATTATTATTACTAACAAAAAATTATATTAAAATTAGATTAAAATTCGAAACATAAAAATATTATTATTATCTGAATATTATAAATTATAAATATTATAAATATTATTATTATCGGCATTATTATTATCAGTATTATTATTATTATTATCGATATTATTATTATTATTACTATTATTATATAGTTTATTATTATTATAATTATTAATATTATTATAATAATAATTATTACTATTATTATTAGTATTATCATTATTAATAATATTATTACTATTATTATTATTATTATTATTATTATTATTATTATTATTATTATTATTATTATTATTATTATAATAAGTATTATTATTATTATTACTGTTATTATAATAATAATAATAATTATTATTATTATTATTATTATAATTGTCCATGTCTGAATTTTTAAAAATATTTTATTATGTAAATTATTATATTTGGGTAAATCAATATGAGAGGTGATTAATATTTATAATTTTTAGATATGTGTGTGTGTGTGAGAAAAGTATGTGTATGTGTGAGCTGACTTGACATACCCATTTGAAAAATATTTCTATGTGTGCGTTGAGTTGACATATAGTATATAAAATACTACTACACAAAAGTAAAGAAGAAGTCTTGTATCATCAATTCAGATGGCATCAGTTGAAGTACACGACTCATCACGTGCATGAGTTGACAATAAGCTGCTTCTATATGTATATCCTTCCATATATCATGATGGTTTTGAGAGGTTTGACAGATAAAATTTTGGGGGAAAATTTATTAAGTAAGAATCAGTTATTAAATTTGGATAATAATAATAATAATAATTATGATAATAATGATAATAATAATGTTAATAATAATAATAATACTATTATCATTATTGTTGTTGTTATTATTATTATTGTTATTGTTATTATAATAATAATAATTATTATTATGATAATGATAATGATATAGATAATAACAATACTAATAATTATAATAATAATAATAATAATAATAATAATAATAATAATAATAATAATAATTATAATAATAATAATAATGATGATGATAATAATAATAATGTTATTAATAATAATAATAATAATTATTATTATTATTATGACAATAATAATAATTATAATAATAACAATAATAATAATAATAATATCGGGTGACCTCCGAATCCCTTAATCTCAGTCCTTTGTTCATACACTTCGGTGGTGATAATAAGCTCCTTCACGCATATTCAATAATAATAATTATAATAATAATAATAATAATGATGATAATAATAATAATGTTATTATTAATAATAATTATTATTATTAATAATAATTATTATTATTATTATGACAATAATAATAATTATAATAATAACAATAATAATAATAATAATATCGGGTGACCTCCGAATCCCTTAATCTCAGTCCTTTGTTCCTACACTTCGGTGGTGATAATAAGCTCCTTCACGCATATTCAGAGGTCACGTGACCAACGGAGATAGAATAATGAATAATGTATAGGTATGGGTAGGTGGTGAAATAATCCAAGCAAGTCAAGTTAGTCAGAATTTACTTTATGATTTTGAGGGGAAAAAGAATCAATCTGAGCCCTTTAATTTTGGTAAATCAATCTCAACCGTCTTTGTACTTTCTCAATTTAGAAATTCAAAAATGGTCCTGTTTTATTACATAGATATTATTAAGACTTTACTGATTATCAAAAAACAATTCTTTAAACTGTTCAAATGGTTAAAATGATAAAATATTTTTATCTAAATATTTTTTAAAAATTAATTATTAAACATTATTTTTTTATTCAAATATAATTTTATATAAATATTCTAAATTATTCAAAAATATAAACTCTTCGTATCTTAACATTCAAATTTTATCGATTACAACTTTGATCAAACGCAAATACTGTGTGTTTCTAATTCCATGTGGCAATGGTCCATTATATCTAATGAAACGACCTTGTGACTTGTGAGGTCGACAGACGACAGCCAAGGCCCCAAAAACCCCCAGTCCTCCAAATTAGAATATATTATTATTACTATAATGTTATATATGTATACTAGAAATAACTTGTACCTGAAGGCACGGTATAACTAATATAATAATTGAGTACTGTATCTAATATTTCTAAATTAAAATTTTTTAAATTGTTGTGGACTCTCAGTTCTATAATAGAACTGAGAGTTCAACCATTAATACAAAAAGATTGATACTCAATTCAGTCGTTGTTTCTTTTTTAAGCGAGCATTAGTGTGCTACTCATTCTCAACTTAAAATTAGTTATTGACAGGCTTGAGTAATTAATTGATTGACGATAGCGGGCTCAAATTTATGTAATATAGTGTTTTTGGGTATCTCACACACCTTTCCTTTATTGACAAAATGAAATGAGAAATTTAACAGCATTTATTTGTCCCCAGTATCTCTAATTATCGATCAATATGATCCATGAATAATATTTTCTGTGGAAAAATGGTAGTACTATAAGTTATTTGGTGGAATCTAATGAGGGCACGACGTAACGAAAAATTAGATTAAAATTTGAAAAATACTACATTACCTAAAGACGCTTTACAACTTAAAATAACTTAAAAACACATATAACAATTATCATAATTCACCACATTATTATTATTATTATTGTTGTTGTTGTTGTTATAATAATAATAATTATTATTATTATCATCATCATCATCATCATTATTATTATTATTATTATATTATAGTGGTGAATTTGATTTGGGATAGAAATGTGAGTTGGTAGATTTTTGAAAAAAAGATTTTGAATTGAGTGAAAAAATGAGTGATAGATTAGTGACCGTTGGATGTTGAAGCCTAAATTGTTTTGAGGTCATTGGATGTTGAAACGTTGGGATTTAAGCCGCTCTATTTTATTATATATATATATATATATATATATTTAAAAAATTGACAAATGACACTGTTTTGTAGAAGTTTACGTAGTACAGTAATATTGTATTCGAGATATTATTTAGACTGATTATACCATTTATTATACTTGTATTGGTATATTGCGTACGACTTGGGGGCAATCATAACGAAGACATTCGGACACATTATTCCCCCTTTTTATCTTTATTTCACAAAAGTTAATCTGTCCAAAATTTGGTGACATTTTATTTATACATAAATAAATAACTACAATTTGTGTCGGTTTATATTCTCTTACAAAATACAAAATCAATATTAATTTTGTGAAAATTAATTTAAAAAATTTACTAATTTATACCCCCTAAATGAAATTTTATACAACTAATGTTAAATATATAAGTACTATGCAAAAGTACTTTAAACCTTTTAATATCTCAATTGTTCAAAATAATAATAATAAATTTAAAGTTCTCGATATACTATGTTAATATTACAGTTTTACAAAAGTAAACATAAAAACAAAATTTAGTATGCTCTTTTTATTAAGTACCTATTTTACTAAAATGACTAATTTATTATTATATTAAAGGCATTCAAATGGGAAAACTTATATATTTGGAATATAAATTAATTTATTTCTAAAACATAAGTTCAACTTTTTTAAGTAGCTTTGTTTATTTAAAATTGATATGAATTTATTAATTTTAATTAATACAAGTACTAATATTACAAATTATCTAAAATAAAAACAAAATACTAATTAGTTGTTTTCAGT
The DNA here is from genome assembly GCA_947179155.2 of Hedera helix. Taxonomy (NCBI): domain Eukaryota; kingdom Viridiplantae; phylum Streptophyta; class Magnoliopsida; order Apiales; family Araliaceae; genus Hedera; species Hedera helix. Next base: position 58,943,306 of record OX359264.1, on the reverse strand, counting down.
ATTAAAATGAATTAACATTACTTTTAAAATTAAAAATGTCTCAAACATCATCAAAGCCACTTGGTCATAAACTTTTAATGTTTTGGTTAACACCTTGATCATTCATCAACTCAAAAGTTGAAGATGTCTGTCACTAGGGGTGAATGGAGGATCTGGTGAGGGTAATTCATACAAGGAAGTAGGATGGTAAATGGAGGATCCTCCATCTACCCCTAAAGGAGAGTACCCAAATCCCCAAAATCCACCATTGAAGTTAAAAGGGAAATAGCACATCTCTGCATCTGGTCGAGACCACTAATGAGCAAACAAATCCACTACAATTACCAAGAAGAAAACCAAATTTCAACCATCAATATCAAGTTCCACATAAGGAGAGACGAACTTGGGATAAATTAAACATATATATATCAATCAAATTGTATGTACAAAGAGGAGAAGACCTAGCAAAGCAAAGATTGGTAAAAGAACACGCTTAAGGTATAATTTAAAACTTGTATGGATGCGGGAAAATATCCATAAACTAGATATGAGATACACAAGGGTCTATTGGGCAAAGGGATTTGGGTGGTGGGACCTGTCAGCTGTCACCGGTATTTCCACGACACAGGACTCCAACGTCAGCTAGGTATGAAAGTTGAAAAAGAACAATAAGCTAAGAATGCTATACAATTAGGAAACCTCCTCTACATAAAGTAGCTGAGTGATATCTTCTTCCTTGATCCACCTTCTCCATATAGCTCATTCCACTGGAGCAGCTCACTCATATTTGCACTCTCTGATGAAACACTTGCACATACCTGCACCAAAATCAGAATATGTAACCCTACTTTGTATGTACCCCCTCCTTTTCAAAATTAGAAACAAACGGCTTTTATGGAATATTTTATTTTTCAAAATATATCTCTAACATTAGCTAAAAATTTTGAAGTGAGGTAGCATAGTAGAACTCAATCTACCTAGAGTAGAAGTAATGGTGCGTTAGGAGCCTCATGTACTTTATAGTCTCTAATTTTGGAATGGATTAAAAAGAAAATGCAACTCTAATTTAGGAACAGGGGGTTAATTTTCTAAAACATAGTGGCTTGATAGCTGTTCAAAATATAAAATAGCGCGGAGTCGAGAGTGTTGTGCAATTTATTGTACACCAGAGAGATCATAAATGAAATGACTTAGTTGGCTAGTTGCAGCTAAGGCTTAATAGTAATACAAAAGCATCAGATAAATACATGCATGAGTAGATCATAATTGAATTAAAAAAATATGCACTAGTCTAATAATGTAGTTACTACTTTATGCATTGGGAGAAGAAATGGAGTCACAAAGATGCATTGATGATTTGCAATGTTCATGAATACCACATAACCCATAGATGGCTAGCAAGAACAGAATCGCTCCTAAACTGTCATAAAACACTTGACTGAAACATCATCCCAAGAACACCACAAACTGTCATGCAGAAGTCTCATTTAACTTTTGTCTGCCACATGGTATCTACTCTCTTTACTAACATCAAATACACATTCAGTCCACAATTTTATTTAACTTCTCAAAAATATATTTTATAACAATCTACAAGTTAATTTTGCCAGAGATGCTTCCTCGTCACTAACCAGGATGGAAGGTAAACCTATTCCACAACAGAAGGGGAACAAAGTAGAAATAAAGAATAAATAGACTGCTTCTGTAAACATAAATAACAGTCACTAATTTGCTGGAATCAAGCATTATGAGCAAGAGCAGATATGTCCTGTAATAAGAAACAGCTGACAAAGAACACCAAGCAATTTACATAGTTGCAATTATCGTGTCAAAATAATTGTAAGATAATACTCTCTAAATTTCATAATAAATTCACGAGTAAAGTTTGACAGAAGACATGTAATCAGCCACTTATGGTACAAAAGGAAAGCTCACAGTGCTTTCAGTCGCCATTGACCATACCTGTTCATGCGCATATTTAAAATCATCCATACTCAAAGGACGAACATCAGCACTGCTATGCAATGCAGGCAAAGGCCTATTTTCCGCCAACGCCAAAGCTCTCTCCTGTATATGCATATACAAAGATTAGTCAATAGAATTGACAATATAATCAGAGCAGATATTCATTCACATGATGACTCCACAAGCAAAGATAACTATTCGGATCAATATTTATGTCATGTATATACACTATCATAGTTCACCAATCAAATATGCCACAGCTAAAATGAGCTAAATCACAAACATATTCCACCTATTTATAAGTATTCTTAAGTAATAGGACAGCCGCTGGCTGAGTACAACACAGATGCACTCAATTAATGAAGTAACCAAGAAGATTATATCCTACCACATAATACAGATGGTTATCAAACAAGGGATACGGACAAATAAATGTCAGCTACTCGATATATAGGACCAGTAAAACACACGCACGCATACAATCATCAACTCACAAAAAAAAAATTATGTCCCAAAAGACCCAAACACACTTCATACACATAGTACATGCCAACTACAGCATCCTTGGCCCTCTAAATAACATCTGCCTGCATTTACGATTGAACTGATACTGGAGTCAATTATTTAATTAAGTTAAAACTCAGGTATTATAGATACATAACATTATTATTTGAATAGTATAAGTGAAAAGAATAATGTACCATATTTTTTTATGGTAAATGAAACATTGAAATATGTTTAGTGTTTATCATTTGATTCCAGACAGATAAGAATAAAGTTGAAACATAAACAGCATAGATACATTTGGAATGCAGTTTTTGTGCTTTTGTGTGATCTATGGTTTTACAAATATCGAATGCTAATGATCTCCATGAGGATCGCAAACACATAAAACCCCGTCTCTAGAGCTCTAATTTTATGCACAGCCAAATAATGGACCCACGCTACTTCATTTCTGCATTGTCATGTTGCTTGAAAATTGTCAGAACCCTATCTATTTGTAGTGTTGGAGGAAGGATGTGTATCGCCTGCTTCCATGAAGATATGTTGTTAACTCGCTGCTTTAGAGGGTCAGAATTAAGAAGGTTGAGACATTTTATGGAGTGTTTTTCTCAGTTTTATGGAAATTTAGAATGAGAGTAAAGCTAGACTGTTTAGAGGGAGTTTTTCATCTTTGAATTTTCTTAGGGATGGAGTTATTTTCTTTCATCCCGTTTGGTGTCTTCTGTAGGTGCTATTAGGGTGAGGGTCAGAATTAAGAAGGATGCAAAATTCTATGGAGTGTGTTTTCTTCTCAGTTCTATGGAAATTTAGAATGACTGTAAAGCTAGACTGTTTAGAGGGAGTTTCTTATCTTTGAATTTGTTGAGGGATGGATTTATTTTATTTCATCCCGTTGGGTGTCTGCCGTAGGTGCCATTAGGGTGAGGTTATCCATAAAAATCGTGAAGGATATGTCCGTTGCTCCATGGAGAGTTTACTTCAAGTAAGATTTTGAAAGACGGGGATGCCAAGATTTGTTAGAAGTGTTCTTGTTTAGCTATTTTAGGTATACGGACCGAAAGAAATGCTGGAATTTTCAAGAATACCCATCTCTCTATTCATCTTTGGGATAGGGTTTTTAATTTAGCACCATTGTGGGTTTCCGACTAAGCCTTTACAAGAGTTGCTATTTCAGATGTTCATAGATTTGCTAACAGTGGCGCTTCATGAGTTTTTATTAGGACTCCTTGTCCTTCCTTGTTATATTCTCCCTTCTATCCAATAAAACATCTTTTATCATTAAAAAAAATCACAAATATATAGTGGTGTTTTGAAAAATTCGTCACTTGTGTTTGATATATATAGAAACCAACTTTTCCAAAAGAAAAACCAAACTTTTGAAAGACTGAATTGTCACTAAAAATATTTTTGTTTTGTTGCAAAAGAATTATGTAGCAAAAGAAGGCACACAATAGTAGCTAGAGTTTGACAAAAAGATATATCATATATATTAGAAGAAAGTACATGCACTCAAGTTCAACATTTAAGTAACTAACCTTCTTTTCCTTCTCCAAAATTTCTCTTATTGGGCAATGAGCAGCTGTCACACAAAGATTCTGAGAAAAAGATAGAAAGATTGTAAAATACCAATCAGATCACAATAGGGTCATTAAGGAAGGGAGGGGCGGGCATAGTAAGCAAGTGTAAGAATATAAAAACAAATTAAACAAACCTTCAAATCACTTCCTGAATACCCTTCAGTCATATTAGCTACTGCTTCGAGATGAATACCAGGTTCCAATTCTTCCTTGGCCAATATAACTCGTAAAATTTTCTCTCTATTTGTAGCATCTGGGAGGTTTACCATCAACCTGCATTATGTAAACATCAAAATCATAACTACTAACAACGCTCTTCCACTAGTCATATGGAACGAAAGAAAGCCAGAAATATGTAACTTTCCTTCGGGGAAGCCTCCGCACAACAGCCTCATCAAGGTCAAAAGGCCGATTGGTCGCAGCAAGTACCAGTACACGTTCCTTATCCTTTGTGCGTAAACCATCCCAGTTTACCATGAACTCATTCTTCATTTTACGCATTGCTTCATGTTCTCCAGGATTTTCACGCCTTCCTAACATGCTGTCAACCTATAAAAGAATACTTTCAGTAGAAGTTACATAGAGCAAACAGGATGTATCTCCTGGTGGTTCTGTGTTGGGGAAGCCAAGGAAAAAGAGAAAGAATACAACCACAGAAACATTGAAAATGGAAAGGAAAAAAATTGCATTAACAATGACCAACTGAATCCGTAAGCACACAAAGAAATTCCACAAGCAAAAACAATGGCCAAATGAAGATAAACAGACAAAGAAAACGTAAAAGAGAGAATAAATGAGTCACATAAAAAGGATCAAGGAAAGACGCATGTCAGAGTATTGAAATTCATGTACAGGGAAAATTTTACCCACCTCATCAACAAAAATAACGCTAGGAGAAATTTTACTAGCCAGGCTAAAAACAGCTTTGACATACTTCTCTCCCTCACCAAACCACTGTAAGTAACAGAAAGGTATCAATCATTTTGAAATAAGAAGCTCCCACAAAAAAATCTATGAAGTCATCAGTCAATCAAGGCAAGTACTTTCGAAGTAATGCTCGACATTGATATGTTTATGAAGTTTGCACCAGCCTCGGTAGCAACGGCTTTTGCAAGCATAGTTTTACCAGTACCAGGAGGTCCAAAAAGCAGTATTCCCTTGCAAGGCTAAAAAGAGTAACACTTTAGCAGCATAACAAATTCGAAACTAGCCCCAACTTTAGGACTAATAAAAGAAAATAAATATAGACTTGGAGAAAATAGAGTTATGTGTGCAACCTTTGTCAGCTGTCCTTTACAGAACAACTCTGGCCTTTGCAAAGGTAGCATGACCAACTCTTTCAATGTATCCTTAACATTTTCTAAAGCTCCAATGTCATCAAAAGTAACACCAATTTCATTGGGTGGAATAACTTCCCCAAGTAGTCTCTTCTCAAATTCATTTTCAGTAACAACATCCTGAAACCTCTTGTGCATTAGATTGAATGAAATATGAACTCAGAAGAAAAGGAGAACAATACATGGAGAGAACCTTTTTTAAGTTAAAAGAACATATTTTAGACAACTTCTTGACAGTAGTGCATAAAAGATACAGACTATCGACTATACCTTGAGTGATTTCTTTAAACTCTTGGATTCGTTTTGAATACTCTGTAAAATGTTTAGCCCATACCTAATGCTGCAAAAATTACCATGAAAAAAATATCAAGACTCAAAAACGGAGTGAGAAATAGGAATAGCATAATACTTCACATCATGTAATTATTTTCTTCTTTCGCATTCTTTTATCTTTGTTGATTGCACAACTAATGTTGTTACCTTTCACTGGATATCACAAGTTTGGCATCTTTGACAGAAGCTTCAGAAGAATGCATAAAGTGATGACTCAAAGCCCAACCAATAATTTTCTCCACACCTATCAAAATGACAATGCAAATCATAATCAAGCTAATATATCCAGCGTGATTAAGAACTTTATGATTAATAAGTGAACTCACTTTCGGTCGTCAAGGCTTCATCTTTTATGGATAAAGTTTCAAGCTCAGGGCAATCAATCCCAGTTCTGCTTAAAACCTGAAATGAAGAATTCAGCCATAAGAACCTGCAAATATCAACTCAACATCACAAAAATCAGTCTATTCAAGAGTACATTTCAATAACCAGGCCAACACCACAAGCAAATCACAAGAAAGTACTCAAAATATATCACAATAGAGCCAGACACCACTCAACCCCCCGCGGAGAAGTGGCTAAATAGAGAATATCTACCGAGATGACCATCATGAATCATTGAAGCTACCCAACTACATATAACAAGACTGAGAACATTACAAATGACAACCATGTCTATATCTACCTCAAACATAAGTTATAACAGCTCCCAAAAGACACATACCAGAACATAGGTTATACATATGAACTCGTATATAGCACCACATAGTCAACTAATCCTACCAGTTAAACCATCCTAATTGTGATTATTTTGAGATGCGTTAGGACATATGATTTATTATTGGTATTTACATCGCACGGCAAAAGTATGCAATAATAAGAACAAAATAATACCCAGACAACAATAGTAACAAGTGCAGAATTTAGAAAATAAAACTATAAAAGGATTGAAAAAGTCAAGATCTTTGAAGCAATAGTTTTACTCAAACTGGAGACACTCACTGAGCGAACGCTGACTATATTTGACTGTGATTTCAAGGTCTCTATATCACGATCCAACTTTTGTTTCCAGTCTGAGAGTAGGGCTTCATCCTGCCATAATTCAAAGAGTATTAACTGCTTTCTTGAAAACATATCTGTAGAAGATGGCAATTAATAGTGATTAATACCTGAGGCATCTGAATAGATACTTTGTTTGGGAAAAGACGATTAAGATGCTTAATTGCTTTGGGAGTTTCTTTGCTTCTGTCGTGCAGTCTACCAAAACTCTCCTAAATGAATAAAATACTAAGATCACTTTGCGGCTTCACAAAAGTATATACATTTTCCAAAGTGAGCTATCCTCTGTATGCGTGTGTGTGTTCCAAATTAAGTAAAGTTATTATTATGAATTTATGATTGAAGATGTCACATCTTAAATCCCAACATCCACAGCACAAAACTATATGAACACGAACATAACAGAAGCAATATATAGAAAGAGAAATGCTTGAGTGAGAGGAAAGAAAAGACCAACTCCCAAACCAACCCCAATAAGGGAAGCAACAGAGATGAAAGGAATTAAACATTTTCAAAAAAAAAAAAAGGAAAGCTCTTGAATTTACATACCGGGAAAGCAAGGTCAAGCAGTGCTGTTTGACTACTTCCTAACTTAGTAAACAAAAGTCCACCAGCATACGACTGAAACATAAGTACATCATTTTTAGCATAGGTGTGACCAAGAGGGTTGGAATAATATCATACTACAGTATCATTTCTCTACATCCTACCCACCCAAAAATATTTTTGTCTGGGTGGGGGGGTCAGGGGAGCTATAGGTACTTACTTTCTCCTTCCGATTGTCCATTTGCGTATGCGAAGCAATGACAACGACATTCTCTGGTAAACTTTCAAGCTTACTCTTGAAAGCTGCATATGCCTCAGGATTCCCCAATAATGACTTCTCAAAGTCTTTCAAAAACAAAATTAATGCACTGTTTTTACTTTCTTCTAAAGAAACCTGTAAATTTTGGATGTGTCGTGTCGTGTCATGATACATGAAAAAAGGAAGAAGGAACTTCAATAAGCAACAAATGGAAATCTAAAGCCTACATCTTCTCTTCATAAAGTACAGAACAGGCAGCAGTTACCTCAAAGAGTTCATTAATTGCAAGCCTTTCAATATCCTCACTACCGGAATATTCAAGGCGAAGCAAGTCAACTGCATAGGGAAACATCAATTATCACCTAGTAATTAATAAAGCTAAATAATAGAGTACTGCAACAAGATTGACAACACTGGAGAATAGCTCACCAGAACAAAAGAAACCATGATCTTCTTCGCAAAGGCCCCCCAGATCATTGCCTTCTGGAATTGATCTATCAAATCTAACCCCAATCTTGGAAGAGCCATTGTCTTCAAACGCAAGTAACACCTTGCCTTTACAACCATATGATGGCCCCCTGAAAAAACACAAAAGGGGGGGGGGGGGGGGGGGGGGGTGGAATTATCATATATATGTTTCAGCTCAATCTTGCGTATTCTTAAAACTATATTATCAAAGAGAAAGCAAACTCTACGAATAACAAGAAGCTGTAGCTGACACAGATAAGTTTTCCAATGGGGGTTTCATATACCAATATTAAAGTTAATACCATTGCAAAAGAAGGCTAAAGCTCAGATGTGTGATCGGTTTTATATATGTCCCACTATCAGGTTATAGACCATTGTAATTAATGTCTAATGATATAATAATGTAACAATTCCACCATTTGCAAGATAGTAAAGCAACTTGGAATATGAGATGAACCCGATAGTCAGGCTAAACAACGTTCCGTGGATTCTCTAAATGCATCAAATACCCATGTTCGAAACTCCACCTAAGGGGTCAGTGTCAAGTACCTGGGTTCATGTCAAGTAGATGCTATACCAATAAACAGCAGCAGAGAAAGGGAGGAAAAACATAACCTGAATTTTATAGACTCCCGCGGAGTATTTTTTATGACTTCCTAATCCAAAACCAAAAGCCTCTTCAAATAAAGACTTTACTGGAGAACATAAGCAATTGCTTTTTAAGTAGTACAAAATTGAAATTTTCAATCATACAGTAGAACCTCAGTTCCCAATGTTGTGGGGATACAGAAAGATATGTACAAAATTATAATTTTCATTTATACAGAATGTTGTTGGGATACAGAAAGACATGCAAAAACTTATAAAGAGAGAAATCAACGCTTATGAAGATAACTTGCCAGATGGCAAACAACTTACTTATATTGTGAGAAAAGGTACCTTAAAAGGGGTAACCCGGATGGTAAGGAACCCACATACTTTACTCTATCACCTGTCAAAATGATAATTTTGCAAAGGTACAATTAATGACACAAAGAATACAGAAGGAGATATGGAAGATAAACCCACAAAAGACGAACTTGCATAGAGGTTTGGGAGTTGGGTCAGGTGTTTGAGAACCAAATCAGACATAACATGTACGAAACTAATGATATAGAAGACGAGAATTAGATACCTTTCTTGAAAGTGTAGTTTTTGGATGATGCAGTTGATGCCTCCTGCTTGGGCTGGGCCTGAGAGCTAAGGAAGGATCCACCAGTAATATCGGCCTCAACACTAGAAGCTGGTTTCTTAAGATGTAACACAGCTGCCTGAGTACGTTTAGCAAACACACTTGCTCTTTCAGGCCTTGAACTTTCTTTTACAGAATCAAGTTCCTTCGCTGAAGGTGCCTGAATAAATTTAAGGTAAATTCCTAAATTGAAAGCCTTAATATGTAATTATGTATTAACTTTTACCTCAAAGGTGTCAATACTGCTGAGTGGGTTCATTAGCACAAACACAGAATATTAATAATGTATACAAGTAGAATGACAGCAAACAAATATATACTGAAGAAAGTATTCAAATGATTCAAGTAGCTTACGCCGGGCAATAGAAGAGAGTCCACTATGAGAAGTGCAGCACCAAAATGCTTGGCAAGGGCCTTAGCCAATGTTTCCTGATATATTTCCGAACCTGATGAAGTACACAAGATTTTCAAATTTCTGATGCATAATCAAATTGCAAAAGGTTGAAAAATCGTACATTACTTTTGACATAAATTTTAAGTGTGCCAAAAACATATATATAATTTTTAATATTCTCAATATAATTGTATAATATATTTAAATAAATCAAAAATGTTAAAAATATAATTTATAAACACATTTTTTGGGAGGTCCAAAAATCATTGCTGAAAAAACTAAAAATTTGTCAGTTAAAGTGGGATATATGTATAGAATAAGAGTTCTTGGGGTCTCCAGTTTTACAAAGGTTGGATACTGTTATCATGCAGAACCTATAAGCCTCGTTGTCGGACATTTGTGTAATGTGCAAGCCAAGCAATGAGAGGCATTCTCATCTATTTTTGCATTGTCATGTTGCTTGGGCTTGTGGAACTCTATTTCCAATGTGTTGGAGTGAGCGCAGCTTGCTTCATTGGAAGATGTGATGTTAACTAAATATTGAAAGCTCCAAGGAAAGGACGCAAAGTTACTATGGAATAATGGCTTCTTTTCCTGTTCTTAGGGGACTTGGGACTAATGTTTCACCTTTTATGGAGAGCTACTTGTCTTTCAATTTGCTAAAGTATAATCATTTTTTTTTGGCCTTAATATGGGTTTCTATTATGGGAGCTTTATGGGAACCATAGTGTCTAGTTGTGTAGATACAAGATACCAGAGGGCTCTTTTTCCGGTGTTCGCATCCACTTGTGTGCGGGGGTGGACTTCTTTCCCCAATATTCTTGTACTCTCTCGATTTTATTAATTAAATATCTTATTTTTATCATGAATAAATAAACTAAGAATTCTTGCAACAAGAGGTTTGGATTTAATACCTGCAGGGCCAGATAATAATAACCTTGGGCAGACGGTAGGCAGATCTGCAGCAAACTTGGCAAATCTATTACACCTCAAATGTATGTATGTGGAAGCAATCAGAACATTCTTTGTGGTCTCACTGTCAATTTAAAACCAAATAACAGTAATTAACACCAATCCACAAGGTAAAGTTTCTAGAAAGGGATGATTCTCCAGATCAAGTGAGCACTTCATAGATAGATACATAGATTATAAGACTTCAGAATATTATTGGGAGGGAGTATTTTCATCTAAAGTAGACCAAGTAGTTAGTGCAAGACTTCCATTTAAACAGATGAAATACAATATTATTTTATTTTTTACAAATTCGATGAAGATCAACAATATACAGAAAATTACTACACAAATTGCAACGGGTTGTTTCTCCAAAAAAAAAGTTTTAAAACTACTTATATGTGCAATTTACTACTTATAACCAAGAGGATGGATCAGACAAATGACCATCTAACCACACAAACAAATGTGCATATAACGCACATAAGGGAATTGAGCCCAAACTGTTGAAACGAAATTCAAAGATGCAGACATACCTACATTATAAATATAAAATCTCCATAATGAAAACTGTTTCAGGGAGGAATAAGTTCCTATAGCATAACTGTATTATATTCTCAGTTTTGACTGAGCAGTTGACTTGAAAAAAAAAAGTTAAGGGAGGAGGGGGAACAATGTAAAGAAGCACTAACATAGAAAATAAGAAATGCACCACCAATCAAGCTTAGAAAAAGAAAATGACAAAAAATAGAATTTGAAAGGAAAAACAAAAGGATTAATATAAAATAACGCTAACATAGACAAAAACAAAATTAGAAGGAAAGGAAATTGCAAAGGAACACAATACTTACAACACCAACATCCACAATTTAGTTGGTGAAATACTTATTAGTCATTTTTATTTTTTTTTATTAACATTTTTAAGAGTAATATGATTAGTTTAAGGAGGTAAATATGGCATTAAGACGATTTAGCACAGGACACTTATGTATATCTATTTAACAAGGGAAGACCGGTAGCTCCTACAACCCAACAATCAACTATTACTCAGCTTCTAATTTATTTTCTAATAAACTGCTATCATATAAGAAAACCATTGAGCCTTACTATAAGCACGTCTAGAAAAAAAAACATCAATAAAAGTCTGACATTCACATAAAAATTTACACCTTAAATAATATGGAAAACTTTCGAAAGAAACTTCGATGTTCTTGGATACGATGACTCTTTGTTGTAACACATCTTTGTATGCTTGACGACTCTTTGACAGAAAAATTGGAGGATCAATAGCCTCAAGTCTTCTGAATTCCCTTTGCTCGTCCAGAATTTTGGAAATGCTACCACTCAAATCAAACTCAGGAGCAGATGATCCTGCAAACATCCGCAAAAGCGGCCTTAATTCATGGGTTGCCCCAGGGACCTTTCCATTATCTGCATCAATAGAAGCATCCAGCCCAGTGCTATCAAGATTAATATTTTCGTTAGCAGCATTACTAGATGGAACAACAGCTTTCTCACTTGATAAAACACTAGCCCCATCATTCTCATCCATCGTGTCCTTCATCTCAGCATCCACGATATGATTATCTGATACTTCACAAGCAGAAGGAAGCGTAGGCAATCCGGATTGCATGCCCTCGTCATTATGAGAAGGGGGAGGAAGAAGGGATAAATCCTTTCGGAGATTTGATAAAGATGCTAATATTGATGCTCCTGCAACAGCAGAGGGGTCTCCAGATCTTGCCTCAAAGTGTAATCCCTTTATTGGACCACTATGTGCTTCTAATATGCTTACTGAAGGAGGCATGCCATCAGAAGCTAAATTATCGTTCGAAAGTTGCTGAAATATCTAACAATATGTTAAGGGAACTTATTCTACAAGGATGTACAGAGTGAAAACTAATACACTACATGTAGAAAAAAGAAAATATGCTAAAAGAACTTCTTTTACAAGGATGTACAGAGTGAAAACTAATACACTACATATAGCAAAAAGAAAATAAGAATTGACTGTGTAACCTTCATGCAAAAAACTGAAAAGAAAGCATTTAAAAAAAGGATACATAAGCATGTTTACCAGATGGACAGAAAACCACCTCATCACCTCCATTCAGAGGCATGGAGGTATGCTTAGGGTAAACCTTGCCATTTACTTTGACAAGGCCCTTTCCCCCAGTGATTGTAAGTAAAGTACGTGATGAATTTCCTTGCTAAGCACAATAACAAAAATATACAGAGTATCATAACCATATTGAGGCACATAAATCAAACAACTTCAAATTCAATACAATAATCAAGTAAGGATCATACCTCGGACTCTATGTGACTCAAATTACACAAAGTTTTACTAATGGATGGATCTCCTACCCACAAGTCGCATTGACAGCCTTGACCAACAGTAAAAACAGGACGTTGCATAACAATGTGGGGGTTCTGAAGTAGAAGAAAATTTTGAAGTGTTAATACATCAAAAAAAGTCAAAATTAAATGAAACGTGGATCGTTCCGGTTAGTGAAACTTCAACGGGAACTAAGTACGCTACATAATCTTAAACATGCTATGCTAGGACTAACTATATAATTAGGAACGTCAGGGACACTTTCAATTTTATATATATATATATATGTAAATGTATTTAGTCACATATATGAAATAAAATTAATGTTAACATTGTAAATTTGAAATAATATTTAATGCTAACCAAGACTATTATAAGATGAAATATGCAGCCTGATAGCCACTCAAATATGCAGCATACACGATATGCAAATTTATAACATACCCATTAGGCAACCCGCAGTCAAACATATATGGAATAAACCAATCTCAAATATGTTATGCAGCCATATATGGAATAAATTTAAGAGCTAAGAATTTGGGCAGCCACTCAATGACTCAAATATGCAGTGAGTGTCCTTGGCGAGTCACGGCGTGTCCTAACGTATCTAAGCTTTAAAAGAAAAAAGAAAAAAAGAAGAGTTCACAGATTGTGTCAAGTGTGTGTCCTAGCGAATCCGTATCTGACACGGATTCTTGACCCGAAGTGTCCGTGCTTCCTAGTTTAGGAGCACAAAAATCAATACGTAATTCGCTAGGTCAATAACAATATCTAATAACTCTTATCAGAACCCTAACAATCTCTAATTTATTCAGTATGATGAAGAGAGCGAGTTTGTGGTACTAACCCTGGAGGACGCTTTTACATGAGAAGATGTCCAGCTAACAAACAAGAGGATATTCAGCTTATCATCCAACATCCATGGAAACAAGGATAATTTTGAAGGAGGTGAAGTTGTCAGGCTTAGGGCACAGTAGTTAATAAGTTGATTAGTTGTCTCTAAAAGGTAGCTTAAACCATGTAATGGTAGTTGTTAAGGAAATGAGAATATGTTATTCATTTGATATGCAAGCACTAGTAGCTCTTTATTAGTGAAGTACTATTGTAAGAGAGGCATGAATTTTTATGAATGAAAGACTGAAATATTGAATTGAGCTCATGTTTTGTGGCTCCCTATTCCCTCTCCCATTTCCTCGTCCATCTCCATCTTTGTCTTAGTTTTCTGCCTGTACCTAATTCCTCTAGCTTCTTGTCAAGCCTCGTAGTTTTAACAGTTACATAAGGCTATTTTAGGAAGGGTGGTGATTAAATAATATGTAGGAGTGTGCTCTATGAGAGTCTGTAAATGACGTGTAGGACAACCGTGTGGTGTAGGATAGCATGAGAGTAGAAAATACCTTCCATATATTGTAATGAGATCATTTTATTAGAAAGTAATGAGAATATTGTGAAATAGAGCTGAGACCTCTCTTCTTCCCCAGTTCTCTACTTTTTCTGTCCATTCTTCTCTCCCTAATTCTGAATCAGTCTGTTAACCTTCTATTTTTATCAAGTTCAGTTTGTTCAAGCCTTGAGGGGCTTGATACTTATTCATCATCACGTTTTCCCCTTTAAGTTAGGACCATAAGAGGGTCATAACACCTGTACCTTTACTACAATTTAATTTATCAAAAGTAATGGAAAGACATCATAGGGAGACAAGCAGAAGTCGAAAAGGACAAGAAGATTTTCAAAAAAAGCAGAAGCGACAAGGAAAAATACATGTCCTCAATACACAACAACAACTTGAACACTATGAATATCAAAAATAAGTACACTAGAAAGCCCCCCAGCTTAAACCCAAGAAACCAACAAAGACACCTAAAATTTAACCTAATCAACACAAAGTTAATACCCTTAACCATGTTTCAAGATTAATATCCTAACTCTAAACCAAATGAATGACCAAACTCCCTACAATGTTTTTAATTTATTTTTTATAACTAACTCCCCACATTTTTTAACTTTCTAAATTCAGTACTCACGATAGAATACTAGAATCTACTAATTTCAGAATAGAGTATAGTATCTTTGTGCAGCCCTTGAACTAAATGACCTTGCATCTCTATATCTTTTTCAAGGAATACAATTCACTGAAACAAAACAACAAAAAAAGTTGTAATATCTTGAAAATAAAAACAAGCCAACAAAGGATAGATTCAGGTTCTCCAAAATGCCTATAAAGTCTCCTATCTATCCTTGTAAATTTACATCAACTTCAAAAAATAGAAGAGGCAGGGTATTATATAATTCCCAAAAAGGACAAATTGTCTTACAGGGTGACAATTATGTTTTTAAACATTTCCCATGGTTTATACAGAGGTCAGTGATCGTCTCTTAATACTACAGTTTTCCAGACAAGTTTTGAAGCTTAAATCAGCTTCAATTTGTAAAAGCTTAGTATAAGATCATGGAATTGATCAACATTCAAGAAGATTTCTGCAAAAGCGTATGTAGTTTACTTGGTATCTCGTCCTATATGTGAACATGTGGCGGCATTCAAGATATCTAAAGACGGTTACGGAGTTAAACACATTGAACCTATCATACTACTAAAAGTTCACCCTATGTTGTATGAATATTTTACCATCTCTAAGAGAGAAATCAAATATAGCTATTCAGCCACTTAGGGTTTCAGATAGGGTTTCTACTAAACACAAGGTAAGCAAAGAGGTACCAGATCTCAAAGATTAAAAATAGATTTCACCCATTACTTTTGGCCAACTAGCTTGCAGTAGAGACACTATAAGTGAAACAGGAACATACTTCTTGATAAGAGTACATAAATTAAAGAAAGGTTTGCCATGACAAATGCAGCTAATCACAAAATGCATAAATTAAGTACTTAGACTTTATGAATAAAGGATAGATAACCAAGTCATACCCAAGATTCAAATGAGTTTTAAAAAGTCGAAAAAATAGGGGAAATATACAATTAGACCTTCAAATTCAACATGCAAGAAACAGCAGCTTCTGTTTTACCAAATATCCAGCACGCCGTCCTTTTTTCTTTCTTTTTTTTTGTAATCAAACAAATAGAATAAAAATCTAAGTTGGAAGTAAAAGAAATAATTATAAATAAGTGGAGACTGAGGAAAGCTAACCTGAGAACACTGGGAAATAAGTTTTCCCCATGCGACCCCAACATTTCCTTTCAGTTGCCTTTTCTTGGCTCGATTGAGCACAGAACCATTTAACTTGCTCTTCTCCACGTCGTCAATTAAAGAATCAGCTGAAATTTTTCGTATAACCCAAACTCATCACCAATTCAGCACAATACAAAAGAGCAAAAATAGCATGCCAGAAAAAAGACCTCACCTAAAGACATGGGCGACACCAAAGGCTTACCTTCCACTCCAACATCTGTAGATTTCTCCGGCACAGCCGCATCCGACTGTTTTACAGACGGATCAGATGATCGAACCTCTTGCCCTCTAGATTCCCGACCGGAATCCTTCACCGGACTTAGGATTTCGGGTGGCGGCGTCTCGTTGGTGGAGGACGAAGCCTCAGCCGCCTGTTTCACCGGAAACAATCAAACTCAAACAATTCACACAAATCCATTCATGCATATATTTGTGGGAATTTAGATAAACCCTAACCGAAATGGAAAAAGAACCAACCTTTGATCGTTTGCCGTTGGGGAGAGGAGATGAGGAAGGAGAAGAGAGCGGACGTTTCGAGGAGGAAGAGCTTCGCCTGGTTTCAACCATCTTCCGTTGATCCGAAGAAAAATCAGAGAAGAGAGAGATGTATATAATATATAATATATATAGAGAGAGAGAGAAAGAGAAAGGAGAGATCGTGAATGATTACGGGAGATCAGTTGAGAAGTTGTTTCTTCGATGTTTGTTTGTGTATATTTATATTTTTGGGGAGAGAGACGGATAAAAAGGGGGGCGTTATGAAGCGGCAAGGAGAGGAAGGGACGGTTTGGATGAATGAATAATAATCTATTTTAAGTGTTGTGAATAGAAAAATGAATGATAGATTGGAAAAAGGTCAAAGTTGGGGATCTCATCTGTATTCATTATGCACTAGCGCCACTGTGGCACGTGTTTAATTCATAATCTTTATTGATTTTTATTAAAAAAAATGATAAACCCAGTCACCTGGATAAAAAATATTAGGGCAGATTTACACTATTAGAATATGTTTGCAATTAGTCAAAAAATATAATTATTAATTTTAATTATAATTAGTTTAAAAAAGTAGTTCGCATTTAATAAATAAAAAATACTCAAGTTAGTAATAAGTGAAAAATATTTGGTATAAAAAACTTTGTTAATCACTTATTTCAAATGTAAATTTTTAAAAATGAATGTTTTGAAAAAATAAATATGGTAATAGTTGAAATTATTAAAATAAATAAGGATAAATTAGTAATATATAGATTTGGCAAATAATCAAAAGCTCTAAATTGAGACTTCTAATTATTTTCATAAAAAATAATTATAAACAATTTTAAAAGTAATTTACCAAATACTTTTTGCTTCTTAAAATTGATTATAAACAAGTTTGATTGCTTATAAGTGACCGCAAATACCCTCTAACTGCAAACATCCGAATTATTGTAGAATAGACTTAAAAGGTCACTTATTATTTTCAAAAAATAAATAGATGTAAATTTTCAAGATCAAAATAAGCATTATATATTTATTTATTTTTAAACCCACACTACTGCAATGTAGTAAATTTAAGAATATATTTCAATCCTTGATAAGTGAATTTTATTCCTATTTATTATGTATTTTTATACTTAATTAGTTGTGAGTTTTTAGGTATTTTTAGCATTTTAGGTAATTTATTTATTATTATGTGTTTTTATTTTTTTTAGTAATTTTACATTATTTTTAATGTTTTTATTTTATTTTGTAGGAATTAATTAAAGCTTGGATGGCAAAATGGTAAATAAATCGCTCGATGGCATAATCGTAATTAATCATGCATGGTCTGCACCATGCACGCGCTTAGAAGAAACGGACGAAGCTGGGACGACGCCGTATTACAGAGCAGAAGCAGACTGACAGTCGCGCCATACGCGGGCATGCCCAAAAGAGAAAAACCTTCGCGCAATGCGCATGAATTAGGTGAGGGTTGACTCAATCAAAGTAGCGAAGGGCGTGTTTGGCTTGCTCATTAAATTCGCGGATTTTGTGCTTTAATTTGATTTCAAATTTGATTTATTTTTCACTGATGCTTAAAATTATTATTGTACTTCTATAAATACATTATGAGAGCACATTAACAGAGGGAGCAGATTATTAGATACAATTATGAGCTCTCTCTATCACCGGTTTTTCATATATTATTTTTATTATGTTTGGTTAATTTTCTTATTTAGTGATAGGGGATTTCAAACTTAACTATAATTAATAGTTAAATCAATTCAGTAATATTATTTATTATTCCGTATATGAAATTATTTGTAATCATTTGTTTTTATTGTTTTTCGATATTAAATTTGATTGGTTTGATTATAGCTCGTTAGATTAATCAAATTATTATTAATTGTTGGATTTATGAATTATATTACATGTAATTGATATTGTTCCTAATCGTTGGTAGTGAATAGTGATAGATGATTGTGGTCAAGTTTTTGTTTATTGCTATGATTATCGTGATATAAGTTAAACAGTCCGAGCTTATGAAATTGTTGCTTAGAATAATCTAATTTCCTTGTGATTAATGCTTCCATTATATTAAATTTAGAGAGTTTGTTATAGTTGTATAGTGGTTAAAATATAATGAAGAGTTTGTTTTGTTAGATTAAAATTAAGAGAATTTTTAGATAGCAGAGCTTGTTGTTACTTAGAGTTATTAGTTTCATGGAATAATAGAAAATATATTTTGATTGATTGAATTATTAATTGTAAGAGTGAGATTGAACCAAATAACTGAAGTTTTTAATCTTATTAATTTACTTTTGTTTATTTAGTTAATTATAATTAATTTAAAACCCTTAGTTTTAATTTACATTGCATAAAATTAAATTAATTATTTTATGTGGAATCGACCCTTACTTGCTATTATACTGATCTTGTGATTAAAAGTAATGATTAATTTTAGAGTGTTAACGACAACTACCAGTCCTAGTAGCTTACGAAGAGTCTGGAAAAAATAGGCAAAAAGGGAACAAATTTTTTTTAAGACAAACATACATTTTAATCTTGTAAAATGCGTTTGCTAAATCTATAATCAACTATATAATTAAAAGCTTAAAATTGGTTTGATTTGACCAATTTTTTTTTTTAACTTTTCTATTCATATTAACATAAATATTATCCAAATTTGTATAAATTAAACACTACCTAAATTTAAAAATATTCATATTTCTAATAGGAAAAAAAAAAGAATATTTTTTTCCTATTCAAATTTGTATAAGTAAATTTATAATAATTAAATATATACTATTTGAATTTGTAACGTATTCAAAAAAAACTCAACCAATCAATCAACTATATAATTAAAAGTACAAACTTGATTTCACAAATTTTGGTTCGCCCATTTTATTTCCTATTCAAATTAGTATAAATTTTATCCAAATCTATAATAAATACAAATTTTAAGTGCAATTTTTTCCTTTTGTATCCAAATTAGTACAAGTAATAGTATCCAAATTTATAACAATTAAATACTACTCAAATTTGTAATAGTATCCAACTTTTATTAAGTATATTATATAGTAGATTTAATAGATTATTTAACTAAATAAAATTATAGTGGATTTATTACTAACTAAACTAAAATTTATTCAAATTTGAGTTTCATAATTATATTCGGATTATAATTTAAAAAATAATAATTGTCAATAACAATTGTCAATAATAATTGTCAATATTATTAACTTAAGTAAAATTTAATAAATTAATTAATAGACATTAGCAACTATCTGCTCGTAAATAGAATTAAAATAATTATTTTCTTATAATTATAACTAAAGAAATTTACAATAATTCAATCAAATATTTAGCTTGATAATTTATCGAATGAATATCAATATATAATTCCACAATTTATTATTTAAATAAATATTTAGTAATTTAATAACAACAATTGTCTTCTCAAAAGTATATTTAAATCTTTATTTTATATTTATTTGATTAGTGTAATAATTGATCGAATAAACCTATAATATATAATTCAACAATTTATTAATTAGATAAATATTTAATAATTTAATAACTACCATTATCTGCTCAAACTTGTAATTAAATGTTTATCTTATATTTAATTAGTAATCATAATAAACCATGTTGCCCTTGCTTCGGTGAGTTAGTATAAGTACTATCAGAATTTGAAATAATTAAGTATTTTCCAAAATTTTAAAGAACTCATAAATAATAACAATAATAATAACCTAACCCATTAAAAAAAAGGAAAATGTATTTTGTTTTTATATATGCCAATTTTATTATAAGTTTTTTCTATCACAAATTTACGTAAGATAATATATTTTAACAAAAAAAAAATTAGATAATTTTTTTATTAAAATTTTATTATAATGTTAAAAAAAACTCTTGATAAATAATGTGATTTGATTATATTAGTATTAGTCATTAATGTTGTTATTAAATTAATATTCTAGATAAATTAAATTTATTAAAACTCAAAATTTTATCAAATTACGTGATTAATTGTATTAATAATAAATCTAAATTTTAGTAAAAATTGTAAATTAGCTAAACATTATAGTTAATTTATTACTAACTAATTGTCATAACTAAATTAAATTTATCAAACCTTAAGTTTCATAATTCTTTTTGGATTATAATTTTGACGAATTCATTCAATCTAAATAAAATTAAAATAATTATTTTCTCATAATTATAATTAAATAAATCTACATTTTATTTAAAATATTTAGCTTAATAAGTGATCGAAGGAACCTATAATATATAATTCAATAATTTATTAATTATATAAATATTTAATAATTTAATAACTACCACTATCTTATAAACAAATTAATTAAATATTTATTTTATATTTAATTAATTACAATAATTAATCATTATACATGTTGTCCGTGCTTCGCACGGATTTGGTGAGTTTATATAATTAAAAGTACAAACTTTGTTTCACAAATTTTTGATTTAGTTTTTTTCTTACATATTCAAATTAGTATAAGTACTATCCAAATTTGAAACAATTAAATAATTTTTAAAATTGTAAACAATTAAAATAAAAACAACCTAACCTATTAGAAAAAAGGAAGTTATTTTTTATTCTTATATATCTAATAGGAAAAAGGATCTTTTAAAATAATTTTTATTTTTATATCTACCAATTTTATTAAAAGTTTTTTCTTTCACAATTTTATGTAAGATAATATAGTTTAACAAATTTTATGTTGGATAATTTTATTATTAAAATTTTATTAAGATATTGAAAACTCTCTTAATTAATCTCATGATTTTATTATATTACTATTAGTCATGAATTTTATTATTAAACTAATATTCTAAATAAATTAAATTTATTAAAACTTAAAATTTTATCAAATCACATGATTAATTGTATTAATAATAAATCTAAATTTTAGTAATAGCTATAAATCAATTTAGAAATTATAGTGAATTCATTACTAATTAATTGACATAACTAAATTAAATTAATCAAACCTTAAGTTTCCTAAATCTTTTTGGATTAGAATTTTGACGAATTCATCCGAGCTAAATAAAATTAAAATAATTAATTTTTCATAATTGTAACTAAATAAATCTAAATTCTATTTAAAATATTTAGCTTAATAACTGATCGAAGGATTTTGTAATATATAATTCAACAATTTATTAATTAGATAAATATTTAATAATTTAATAATTACCATTATCTTCTCAAAATTTTAATTAAATATTTATGCTATATTTAATTTATTATCATAATAAACTATTATCCATGTTGTCTGTGCTTCGCAGTTCGCATGGGATTGGTGACCTTGTTTCAATAACAAAATACGCATTAAAACAAAATATCATTCTATAAAATTATGGATAAAGTACTGATATATGCACACTCTATATTAATAATTGCAAAACAAAATATGTGAAAGCGAGTGAATTACCCTTAACAAATTGGAAACCAATTAACAACTTCATTGATTATCCATTTTACCCTTAAGCATCTATAAGAAAAAAATAAAATTGTCAAAGTCAAGCAAGTACACCCTCAACACTAATAAATATAGCAATATTGCAAACTCTACATTGTAACATATTATTATTGGGAATTTAAGTCGGTAAAATCTAAATCCTATAACACATAATTGTAATATCCCAGATATTTTTAAGATTTTAAATAATATCTTAATTGATTTTATTAAAGGTTAAGGTTAAAACCTAGAATTTGAGAAGTAAGATGTGTAGAAAATGGGTGAACATTTTTTTTAACATAAGATATTTGTTAGAAAATTAAATGTGAAAATATTTTAACGTTGCTTGTAAAGAATTTATTAAGAAAATAAATTCAATTAAAAAGTGAAGGTGATTATATTAATATATATACCTAGAGTTGAGTTTGTTAGTCAAACAAGATCATGTGTGAAGTAAATTAAGTACTCAATTAAACTAATAAATTAATTAGTTTAAAAATGGAAGAAGAAGGAAATACATAAAATATAATTAATTAAGTTAATTATATTTGTTAAGGTTTAAAGTTATTGTGAAGCTAGAATGATTGTCTAGAATGACAATATTAAGAAATTAAATTAATTAAGTAATTAACTTAATTATTAAGTTGTTGTATAGAGTCCATTAATGGATTTAAGCAAGCCCAATATTTGAATGGTTGAAAGTCTTGTTGGTAATTATAGAGGTCCAAATAACTTTAAGGATCTAGCCTCATGAAGAGTCCAAGTAATTTAATTACTACTAGTGGACTAGCCCAAAAGAATTATAGATGTTAGCCCAATATGAGAATATTGATATAAAGTGGGTAATTAAATAATAAGCCCAAATGTTATGTTGATTATAGTCCAAGAGGTAATTAATATAAGTCAAATTAAATTAATTACCTAGCCCAAGTTATAAAGATGTGTGAGTTGTGTTGGGTAGCCCAAATAATTAAATAAGGGAGCCCAATGCAAAATAAACTAGTAGCCCAAATATTGAGTCCAAATTTAAAAGTCAAATATTGGTCAATATGTTGGGAGAATAAATTCAAGTATTGTTAAGTGTAGAGAATTAACTAATGTAGGGTTAATTGAACAACCCTAGTTGGTAGATAAGATAGAGCATTAACCAAATATTGGTTAAATGCTAGGTGGGTGAATTTGATGATGAGAATTAACTATGGATGAGTTAGTTGAGTAACCCTAGGTAGTAAATAAATTAAAGATTTAACTATGCATGAGTTAGTTGTAGGAAGAATATTATAGATACAATTGTGTATGTATATAATTCACCAAGGTAGAATTGGTAGGTAACCATGGGTTACATGTTGTAGAGAATTAACCATACATTGGTTAATGGTTAGTAGAAATTGCAAGTAATATATAAAGGAAAAATGGTGGAGTGTTGACCAAACATGGGGTCCCACTTGGAGATTGAGTAAAGATGCATGTTGCTTGTATTCAATTTAAATTGGTCAATTCAAGCTATGATGTAATTTAAATAAAATGTTATTGGTGAATATGTAGAGATATATATGTTGTAAGTATATGAAATGGTAGAGAGTTAACCAATGTTGGTTAAATGAATTAACCAATGGGTGGTTCACCAACCCTAGTCAATGAAGATGATTAATTCTTATGAATTTATGTTGTAGAGAACTAACCATTGTTGGGTTACTTGTTAACCCTAAGTGGTAATAAAAAAATAAAACCTTAACCAATGCTAGAGTTAAGTGTTAGTAAATATATAAATATATTAGATATATATGTATAATTGATTGTAGAGAATTAACCCTACTTGAGTTGTTTGGTGGAAAATGTGTGTATGTTTAATTGATGAGCTTGAACCATGGTTGATAGTTGAGTTATCATAGGTTACAAGAGTAAAGGCCTTAACCACACTTTGGTTAAGTGTTGGAGAAAGTTGCTTTTGTTTTACTCAACCTATAACTTGTAAGCAAACTTGATGTAGGTCAATCAACATGTCAATCCTCTTGTCAATCAATCCAATAGTAATCTCAATTAAGCCTCTAATTGACCAATGTTAGTTGATTAAGGAAAGTTGATGGTGATTAAGGATGTGCTATAAATATAGTGCTCTACACATTGGCTATGTTTGTTAGTCATTTGTCTAGAAAGTCTAGAGAGAAAAGAGAGAGCTCTTGGAAAGAAAAACAAGCAAACTTTGGGAGATTGATGATTCCACCAAGAAAAAGTGCTAGAGAATAGTCAAGGAGGAGTCCTTAGCAAGATCATATCAAGAAGAAGAAGAGCATCCATGTCCAAGAGGTTCAAAAGTGCTCTATCTATTCCTTAGTGCATTTTTATAATTTATATAAGTTTTAAACGGTCAAAATATATTTTTAATCGATCAAAAGTTATTTTGATGATCTAGAAGTCTAAATCTATGATATATAGGTAGATTCATGGTTTGATAGGTTTAAATCATGAATTGGTATAAGTGGTATGCAAATAAATGGAAGAAAATTCCATATTGTGATTACCGGTAAAACCCTAGGTGGTTCGACCTTTAAATTTCGTGTCAAACGTTTTCAAAAATGTGATTGAACCATGAAATATTGTAAAACAAGAAGTTAGGAAGACAACAACACTAAGTTGGTGTCATTTGGATGTGTAGAGTTTATTATATTCAAGTTTGAACCATTAAAATCAAGGATTTGTGATTTTAGTTTTCACTTTGTCCTTGTGAGCAGTTTTTGGTCTAGTTACGTTTGGAATTTGGATTTGTGATCTAAAGAGAAGTTGTAGAGGGGGAAATTCTGATGAGAATGGACTCAAGAATCACCCCAAAATATTTTAAAATGAAGAAGTTATGGCTGTCGGAGCGTCGGAGGTTCGAGCAGTCAAATAGTTGACTTTCGGACAAAATGGCTGACGCAGCCGCGTCAGGACTGACGCAGCTGCGTCAGAACAATCTGCTAAGCAGATTTTTCCAGCTCCGGGTCGGGTCGGTCCGGGTCGAGTCGGGTCGGTCCGGGTCGAGTTTTTTATGAAAATTTAAGTTGAAATAAGTGTAAAATGAATGTTTTGGTTATTAAACCAATATATATGAAATCCATTAATCATTAATTGGTAACTAAATGTTTAAAATAAAGACTAAAGTTAACACAATTAAAAAGTTAACTATTGGTATTATTTGAAGATTATTAAAATATTATTAAATGATCAATAATAGTAGTATATGATTAAAAAGTTATTGAATGATGAATAACATTTGTAAATGATTAAAATATCATTACATGGTTAATAATATTAGTGAGTGATTAAAATATTATTAAATGGTTAATAATATTAATGAGTGATTAAAATATTATTAAATGATTAATAATATTAATGAGTGATTAAAATATTATTAAATGGTTAATAATATTAATGAGTGATTAAAATATTATTAAATGGTTAATAATATTAATATGTGATTAAAATATTATTAAATGATTAATAATATTAATGAGTGATTAAAATATTATTAAATGGTTAATAATATTAATGAGTGAGTAAAATATTATTAAATGGTTAATAATATTAATGAGTGATTAAAATATTAATAAATGGTTAATAATATTAATGAGTGATTAAAATATTATTAAATGGTTAATAATATTAATATGTGATTAAAATATTATTAAATGATTAATAATATTAATGAGTGATTAAAATATTATTAAATGGTTAATAATATTAATGAGTGATTAAAATATTATTAAATGGTTAATAATATTAATGAGTGATTAAAATATTATTAAATGGTTAATAATATTAATATGTGATTAAAATATTATTAAATGATTAATAATATTAATAAGTGATTAAAATATTATTAAATGATTAATAATATTAATAAGTAAGTAAAATATTATTAAATGGTTAATAATATTAATAAGTGATTAAAATATTATTAAATGGTTAATAATATTAATAAGGAATTAAAATATTATTAAATAATTAATAATATTAATAAGTTGGTTAAGTTTACCGACATGTCCAACTAGGTTTGTTGGGCTAGGATTTTTGTCCGGAACTTAAGGGTTCGTTTATCGGACAACTAAAGAGTTAATAATTTGAAGTTAATGTCTTAAGTTAAGACTAATTAAAAGTCCTGGTAGCTAATGATTATGTCAATTTGTTATATAAATTGTAGGTTGAGCAAATGACGCAAATAGGCGTAAATGGTAGAAGCGACCAGGCAAGTTTTTCAGAACTTGCTCCTATGTGCATTAATATGCTATAATGTGATTTATATTGATAATATGAAGATATATTGATAATGTTTGTGGTAGATAAACAACATGTGGTATGACTACATGAAAACTATGTATAAGAATAAATCATGATTTGCAAAGTGCTAGTTGATGATTATATGTGATGCATGAGAGGTATGAAATGTTATTAATATGAAAATCATGATGTGAGATTAAGATACAAAGCATGTGTATTATGTGAATCATGTAATGTGTTATGTGTAACTGTTAAACTTGCTGAGCCGTCGTGCTCACTCTTGCTTAAACCAACATTTTCAGATAGTACAAGTATTTGAAGTCTTGATAAGGATCAAGAAACAGGAATGCATATTACATTCACTGAAGGTCTAACACGACCATTGTAGATATCAGTCCGAATTGGACAGGTAAAATGATTGTGTAGTATAAGAATTGGTTGGTATGTATTATGAGTCTTAGATACTCAAATTGATTGTAATAGAATGTTGTATCATGTATGATATTAAGACATACTAGGAATGTATAAAGATTGCGATTCTGGAATAGAAAGAGATGTTGTAAAATTGTAAATAAATGGTTATTTAGCAATTATAATATTGTTGTAATTCATGAAAAATAAGGAAAAGGTAGTACTCGTGTTGAACCGGATCCGAGGTTAAAGTAACTCGGATTTGGGGTCGTCACAATAATACACTGTTACATGTTAAATAATGCTTATAATTTGAAAGAAGAAAAATCTACATTCATCAAGTTTAGTTTAATCTAATTGCAAAAATATTTTGTTATATATTGTATATATCTTAAGTTAATCTAGGTTTAAGTTAAAAAAAAATTATTCAAGTTTAAAACAAATGGATATACCTTTAAATTAAGTAGGAGGTCATATATATTCACTTTTATTATGAAAATTAATATTCCTAACAATTTGCACTCTTTTTTCTTCTTCTTTTTTTATCTATTTGGTTTTTAACTTTACAACATGATTGATGATATTTATGTTAATGAAGTTACGCAATATATAATAGATTTAAGAGCAAAAGAAATAAATAAAGGAGATGTTAATTGATTATCTATTTATTAAAGGTAATTTAGTTATTTTAATATTATAAGGTGTGCATCATTAGGAATATACGTATATATAGATTCCAGTTTTCTTTAATTTTTAATTTAAATTTTTATTTGACATTTTTTTTTCTTAAAAACTTTCTTAACATTCCATAAAAAGAGTGTGTTTTGTAATTTTATGAATATTAATGTATTTTTGTTAACTGTATAGCCATAACAATAATAACTTGTTAGTTTAATAGAAATATTATGATAACAATTATAATGAAAAACTCAAGTCTTTTCTATTACTATAAATAAAAATAGGACATTTATAGTTGGAGCGCGTTTATTGTGAAACAAAAGAAGTAGTGTTTTTGTTAATAATAAAGTTTATTTTTTAATTTAGTATTTAAAAAAGTACAAAAAATCATTATGTAGAGCTTAATATCTAAAAGAGTTAATAAAAAAAAAGAAATAATAGCCATTTTAAGATGGAGATAGTAGTAACTATACTGCATCACACCGTTCTTGAAAGTTAAATGATATATTTTTCTTTGTTTTTATTCTTCAATAGACATTTGTGTATATGTAGAGATAATTGATATTTTTACAAATAAAAATATTAATTATATAAGGTTATTTTCACACAAATAGTAAGTGAGATTCACCTCATTTTAGAGAAATATTTTGTGAAACTAATATTTTTACTTGTAAAAATACCATTTTTTTTATATATATATCATCGAGTAAAAAAAATGATATTATTTCTGTCCTACAAAGATTGCTAATTTTAATTATCTTTATTTTTGTTTAAAGTTCCTACCATTTTTTATTTATTAAAAGTACCATTTTTTATAAAAAGTTTCAAAAACTAAGTGCAAAATATTACTTTGCGAGGATAAAACGTTTGGAACTTTGGCATTCGTAGAGGAAAAGAAAGAAAAAGCAATGCGAGAATTAGAGTAACATAAAATTAACTTAATGAAGATAAATTTAAGTATTACAGTTTATTCGTTCTAAATTATAATATAAATATTGTCTTTTAAACTTAAAATTGACATAAATTTAATTTGTCACGTTGTTTTATTATTATTGTTGTTATTATTATTATTATTATTATTTAAGATTATTTGTAAAACATATTGGGAAAATAAACGTCATGCCTATGTCACCCAATACTATATATTGTAGGCACCTTATTTTATACTTTTATGGCTTATTATTTGTTATATTTGAGTTTAATGAAACTCATTTGTGGACGTAACTAAAGTAAATGTAAAAGGTGTTCATTATTGTCCTTTATGTGGAGGATGTAAGAGTAATTTAATTGGTTCAAATTGGAATCATTTGACTTACGTTTATCAATATCTAAAATGAGACATTTGATAAGGTGTAAAATTATTTGTAAAAATTAGTTTGTTTTGGTTTCATATTGATTAAATAAAAGATTATTAGATGCTTTTATAAGTATAAGTGGTGTAATCTTATTTAATTATATGGAATGAAAAAAGAAAAGAAATGCAATATATTTTTATTTTGACAACTAGTTAATTTAAATATTTTAATGTGACTCTCCATTTTTCTATTTAAATTATCTCATTATTACTAATTTGCAACTTATATCATTATGACTAATGTGTAACTTACAACATTATTTATATTAATGTGTAATTAAAATAAAATTGATAATGTATATCTATATGTGTAGATACACACACACACACACACACACACACACATATGATAAATGGAGAATACTTATATTTGAAAAAGAAAATGTGCACATGAAATTCTCTCTATAAACATATAACTATCATAAATAAATATTCAATTGGAATACTTTGTGAATTGTTATCATAAAATTGTTCAACTTCGAAATTTAGTATAAATCCTAGAGGTATATCGCATGTAACTCATAACAAACCGATTGTTATGGGGTGATAAAATTACATAAGGCCAGATTATTCGAGTTATGTTTTTTGACTAATATCCAATTATGACTCTACAAAACTATGATTTTAACACCCAATTAGGGCTGTCAATTGAGTTTTGTGAGGCGAGTTTAATAGTATCCGAACTCGGTCTAATTTAAAATTATTGGGATTGATATGATAAGTTTGTTCAAGTTCCGCCCACGTAAGACAATAAGTTTCGGTGTTTTTTTTTTTATCGATTAAACACATATTAAAATATAGTGTTATTAAGATTGACTACTAAACCCAAAAAAATATAATTTAAAGTAACGTACTTAAAATGTTTGACATGTATCATTCTTTATACTAACAAAATTGAAGTTTAAATTAACACTATTGAGCTATTTTACAAATACTATATTATTTCATCTTAATCTTTTATCATTTAGTTGCTAAATTTTCTTATAAAATTGATAAAAGTGACCCCTTTAAAGAAAATAAGGTACTTTAGTTTTAGTTAAATATAAGATATATAAATATAAATTGACAGTGAAATATGTAATAATAATTAATATAAACAATATATATTTTTTAACACTATAATTTGGTAGTGCTTATGATAGACCGAATGACATATTGACCAAATTTAGCCAGATTTACACTTTAGTTCAGATTTTTTGTCTAAACTCGGTTCGATCTATTTTAAAATTAAATTTGAATGAGTTTTTAAAGAATCGAATGTTCGTTTTACATTCCTGCACCCAACTTTTGGCACACCAAGTCAGAAACAACAGACTAAAACAAGAACTCGTTCAAATTATCAAAGGAAAGTGGTAAGTTGGTTCAAATTGTCGAAGGAAAGTGGTAAGTTGGCCGAGTTGGCCGTACCAGATACTATGAGCTAACAAATTATCAAAGGAAAACGGGGACCCATTAATATGCCTTAAAACAGCAAGACTTTTACTTAAATTTTAAAGAGCATTCGTGCCTTTTTGGTAGCAACTAGTTGGACTTGGAGGAACAAATAAGACGGTCTCCAAGGCTTACAAAATTATTTTCAAAAAAGAATAAACTTAAAAATTAAATATATTTTTCATTAAAATTTTACTCTATACGTCCCGCAAAAAAAATCTTATTTAAAATTTTTAAAAATAATTTTTAATGTCATGGGATAATAATAAATTTACGATTACAAATTTGAAAGCATTGTTTTATTTAAAATAAGTATCTTTTTGTAAAACAGAAGGAGTATTAGTAACTTATATCAATATTTAGTTATAAAAAAAATCAATATTTAAAATTAAATTATTATTTTAGTGTGGGAATACTGCATCCTACTAAGTTAAAAAAAGAGAAGTAAGGATAAAGCTTATGACCTCAAGAACTTCCATAGAAAACATATTCAGTAACAAAGATAAGAAAATTACATTGCACATAAGTTACTTAATATACCCCCATTGAGGCATATATATATAGAGAGAAAGACATTAGGAAGGACATATATATTAATATATATCAACAACATGCTTAACATCACATTGTTTTTCTATCTTTTTCATTATTCCACATTAGACAAGTAATAATAGCACTATAGTATAGTATAGGCCTTCTTCCGCCTATTTAAGCCCAAACCCAGCTAAAACTCAATCAGAGTAGGTCTCCTCCACTTCAACATTCACATTAGTAGGCCCATTTTCAGCTCCCGCAAAAACCTTAGCAATCCTCTCAACGGGAATCAACGGCATATCAGACGCTACCTTATATCCTTTTTCCGCCAAATAAGCCACGGCTTGATTATATTTCTCGAACCAGTAAGCAGCCGTTCGGAACAAAATATGAGCCACCTGAGGAACCAGAGGAAGACTGATAAGCGACAACAAAGCCAGTTCGGCGTACAGCTCCGCTAACGGCTCGTACTTTGCGTACACTGTCTTTGAGATGTTTCTCACAGTGTCCACCAATCCGGCTCGCTGAACTTCGGAAGCTAAGGCTAGTGCTTCGCTTAAAGCCTGCTTAATAAACGATGGCAAGTGGCGATCCACCTCATTTATCAATACGGAAACCTGCAAGTCACGTGAACATTTAATCAGATCGCACGTGAATTCGAACGGGGTTTGATAATAAGCGCCAGTACAACAATCATACCATGCGATCCAAGAAGCTGAGGATCTCCGTCGTAACGCGGTGAAACTTGTAGTAAACCGGCCGGATGACGGGTTTGACGGTGTCTTCGACGGTCTGAACAACGGATTTTAACGGACCGGATTTGTATTTGGCGTAATCGTAGAGGGTTAAGAGGCAAACTTCGACATAAAACGCAGCCGCCAGTAGGAACTGATACTCGACTTTCTTAAAACAATAAATACTAGATCAATCATAATATATATGTAGGTATTATTCATTTGCAACAGAAAATTCTAGGCGTTAAATTTGTCTTAAAATCATTTCATTTCCTTTGAGAAGAAAGTTAATTAGCAAGGACGAGAATCGGAAAAAAAGAAGAAGAAGCTAATAATAATTATTAAAAAAAAGGAAATATAGGCTAAAGAAGATGTGGTTACCTTTTCCGCGGGTAGTTTTGCTTCTGATTCCGCCATTTTATTCTGGGATTAAGAGAGATGATATTTATAAGGCTTGGAGAGAGAGAGAAATAGCTATTACTGTATTAGTCAGGGGTGGCTCAAGACATTTTGAGGCCTAAAGCGATATTTTTAAATGAGTCATTTTATTTTTGGTACATCTTTTATTGATTTTTATGGTCAAATTGATCATTTTTCAAATCATTATATCTTAATATTATTTAATATATATAAAGCCTATAAACATTATAAATTACATAAAATTTAGTACTAATCTTAATATTTATTTTTTTTAAAATCTAATTATATATGTTTAATTTTTAATTTTAAAATTTGTCAA
The DNA here is from genome assembly GCA_947179155.2 of Hedera helix. Lineage (NCBI taxonomy): Eukaryota > Viridiplantae > Streptophyta > Magnoliopsida > Apiales > Araliaceae > Hedera > Hedera helix. The sequence continues at coordinate 58,911,094 of OX359264.1, read as the reverse complement.
ATTTGACTACAAAAATCAATTGAGAACTTTTATTTTGAGACGGAAGGAGTATTAATATTTTTTATTTAAATGAGATTTTTTTTATACAGTTAATTTTTTTTACGTATTTAATATTTGAATTGGACTATAGGTCCTAAAGAATTAATTGAGCTTATATTTTTATAAAATATTTTTTATATAAATTATTTATGATATTTAAAAATTTGGGGCCTTATTTCAAATGGGGCCTAAAGCCCATGCTTTTTTTGGTATAATATAGGGCCGGCCCTGTCAGGGGTGGCTCAAGACATTTTGAGGCCTAAAGCGATATTTTTAAATGAGTCATTTTATTTTTGGTACATCTTTTATTGATTTTTATGGTCAAATTGATCATTTTTCAAATCATTATATCTTAATATTATTTAATATATATAAAGCCTATAAACATTATAAATTACATAAAATTTAGTACTAATCTTAATATTTATTTTTTTTAAAATCTAATTATATATGTTTAATTTTTAATTTTAAAATTTGTCAAATTTGACTACAAAAATCAATTGAGAACTTTTATTTTGAGACGGAAGGAGTATTAATATTTTTTATTTAAATGAGATTTTTTTTATACAGTTAATTTTTTTTACGTATTTAATATTTGAATTGGACTATAGGTCCTAAAGAATTAATTGAGCTTATATTTTTATAAAATATTTTTTATATAAATTATTTATGATATTTAAAAATTTGGGGCCTTATTTCAAATGGGGCCTAAAGCCCATGCTTTTTTTGGTATAATATAGGGCCGGCCCTGGTATTAGTACTTCACCTGAAACGACCTCCCCCTTTTAAATATGTGGGTTGGGGATCTTCTGCGGAGAAGTCGATGAAAATCATGAAATATCTAGATCAAAATGGTCACTCGCCGTATCACGTTTCGCGTGATGGTCAAGGCGGTGCAACAAGTAACAAATGAATTAAACTAGCCCCTTTTCGGCAAGACACTGATTTAATAGGTATCGTAAAATTAGTATAGTTTTAATTTTATGTTATATTTAATATATAATTATTTATTATTTAAATGTGATAAATAAATGTTTTGATTTTGTATATTATATGTATATATATATATTCATATGGTATTTTATGTAATAATTTATTACACATAAATTTTTTATTGAAGCACTAAATGATCTAATAAATTAATAATTATTCTAATTTTTTTTCTTTATATATTTATTATTTTATATATTAATATATATTTATAGATGGTTATGGGGTTAATTAAAAATAGTATTACGGACACAAATTATATATTAAATTTATATAAATAATATAAAAAAACACAATAGGATGTAATGTATATATTTTGTTAAAATTTGCTTGGCATAAACCGATCGAAAATCCGGCTTACGTACTTCATAAATTAAAGGACTTGTTTCGTGTCTCAATAGCTGTCAGATGGCATATTATTATCGTTCGAAACGTGTAATCAACCGAGAATCATCCAAAGAAGAATGTTGGAGAAAAAAGCGCGATATGTTTTCTGTTGATCGATAAAGAAAAGTCCTAGCTATCTATATACTAATTTGTTTCATATATATATATATATATATATATATATATATATATATATATATATAACTTTTAAATTTAAATAAATTTGTCAAAATTACGTCATTTTGATAATAATGAGTGGCTATTAGTATCACTAACTTAAAAATAATCTATCAAAATGACGTAATTTTAAGAGATTGTGTAAATTAAAAAATTACACAACTGTGTATATCTATTTTTTCTATATATGTAATATTGTTATTATTAAACTAATAAGCATAATTTAAAAAATTTACTAGACTAAACACAAAATTACTTTTGTATAATGGATAAACATTGTTGCATAATTTTAACAGTCGGGGAAGTGAAAACAAATATCAATATATAATACAAAAATTATCACTTATTTTTTAATTATTCAGATACTCACTTCAAATAAAATTTTGACATTTTACTAAATATATAATTAGTAAAAGTATAAGATTATTAATGTAACAAACGCAATTTATTAAAATGATATTATTAATATAATAAACATAATTACATAAAATGAATTATTGACGTTATCGCTATTAAGCATATATAAGAAAATTACATACTGCACAAGTTACATAATTTATCGGATTCGGTTAGCATAAAGTTAACTTCATGGTAAGTTGGACAATTGATTAATACAGTGTTAACACGCAAAAAGAGAGAACATTCTTCGGTCTGCGTGTCAACACTGTATTTGTTCATTGTTCAACTTATCATGAAGTTAACTTCATGTTAACCAGATCATTACCTCTCTTGAGTTATAGACATTATAAATACACCATATAACAATAACATTGTTTTTCTTTGTCCTTACGATATTTCTTGCAGTGTCCACCACTCCGGCTTGTAGAACTTTGGAAGCCACGACTCGAAGCCTGCTTAATTAGTAGTGGCACGTGGCGATCCACTCAGTTATCAATTCGTTAACCTGCAAGTCACGGGATCATTTGATCAGATCGCACGTGAACTACGAATGAGAAACGATAATAAGCGCAACGCCAATTGCATTTTGTTCTTGTGCGGAGTCCAAATATGATTAAGCAGATTCTTTTTATTTAGAACATTCAAATTCTTAATTTTAATTATTTCATTTAATTTAATTTTGTTAACGCCTAAATTTATCCGAACGCTTAACCATCGTTAACAGTATTGAATTTGCACAATTGAACAACCGAAAGCACTTGACAACTTAGACTGTCGAGGGATAGATTTGACGTGCGAGTAAATATGAATTTCAAGATTTATTAACAATTGAGGTATTCAGTACTTAGTAGGCAAAAAAGATAAAATTTGCTTACATTGATTGTTAACTCTCATTTTATAGCTAATGTTTTCCTCTAACCGTTGAGACGTGTAACGACTATATTAAAGAGATAATCCATGTCCTCGTCAAGTCAGGTAACCACCACAACGTCCGGAGCGAGTGCATAGTGATAACCATTGTTATAACTGCTGCACTTATCCCATGTTTCGAAGTTTTAATCTTAGTAAAAGTAAGTAGACCAACAAATTTCATTATTTAAAACGTTTCTTTATAAGATACACGTTTGAGATTAAGAATCTGAATAAGTGAGTACAAATAAAAACAATCTAAAGAAAATCTTACTTCTCAAAATTATGAGTTCATCTTTACAGACCGAGCGGTCTCCATATCAAAATGTTAATACATAAAAATGTATTCAATGCTTACATATAACAAATGCAAAAACTAAAAAATATTTTTTTTTGATTTTAAAATTAGAGATATAATTTAATTTTAAAAGTCAAATAATTATATATTAAAATTAAAATTAATAGAAATTTATTTAATTTTAGTTGATATAATTATTATGATTAAATAATATAAAACAAAAAATATTAATTAAAAAAAATATTTTATTTTAAACTTTTATGAGTCATATCAATTTAAAATTTTAATATACCGTTGTTTGATCTTAAAAGTCAAATTATATCTCTAACTTTGAAATGGAGTTATTACAATACACGCTCACAAACAAGTTTTCCTATATTATTTGTATCCAAATGTTGAAGGCTTTAGTGACCAGGGCTTTAGCTAAGAACTCGAATGGAAGAGAGTAAAAAAAAAATTATGTAAAAATTTTCGACACAAAAAAGAAATATTAATGTAATACTAAAATATATATAAATAAAACTTTATATATTTTAATTTTTGATATGCATATGAACTCTTTTATGTCAAAACGTTTTAATATTAGAGTAAAATTATAAGTTTCAAAATACCTAATATTAGTCATAATATTGATCTTATCTATTTGACTTTAAAGTTAAGCTAATTTTTCAAAATTAACTTTATTTATCGGTCTTTGAAAATTATAATTAGACTTTCACATGTATTGAAACTTGAAAATAAGTTATATATATTTTCTCTCTTCTAAATTATAAGATCACTATTAATTTTTTAAAATGCAATTTGAGATATTTTCAAAATTTAAAATTAACACGATTCAATTAAAATTTTAAAATAATTAATCTTATACTTAGTAATACTTTTTAGGTAATTTATAATATTCATAATCGTATTAATATAAATTAGTTGAATTCATATCAATTTTGAGTTTGAAAATATTTGAAATTAACTTTATAAAAATTAATATTGATATTATAATTTAGAACGGAAAAAATATTGTTTTAGATAAAATATAGTATAAACTCATATTCTCAAATGTGATAGCCATAAATTTTGGGAATTATTTTAATAAAAAAAATTAGATAAGAATTTAATAAATAAAATTCTTATAAAATGAAATGGGTTGAATATATATAAATATGTGTGTTATATATTTATGTGATTTTTGTGGTGAATTAGATATGCATATATATAGGTGTGAAATATACATACATATATTGGAATAATGAGATTAATAGTTAATTTAACTATTAAATTAATTAGTTTAATTTAACTAATTTAGAGTGTAAATATATTAAACAAATTTAATATATTTAAGATTTAAATTAAATAGTGGTGTAATATATTGTTTTTGAATACAGAAAGTTATTTTCTTATTTTTGTTAATGATAAAAAATGAGAATTTTGTTACTATAATTAAATGTAACATATAATAGTATAATATTTAATATTATATTAAATGAATGTAAATTAAAATATGAGATGAGGGACCAATATTTGTTTAAATAAATATTGGATATCAAATTAGTAAATTAAGTTAATATTAATTTACGATTAGAATATATTAAATTAATATATTTAGTGTTTCAAATAAATTGTTGGAAACAATTTATGGGGCTAAGAAGGTAAATAAATGATACAAAATTAATTGTACAAATTAAATGAGTGAATTAAAATAGTTAATAGTGTAAAAATTAATTATTTTAAAATTTGATTGGTTATTCAAAAAGTGTTAAATTAATTATATATTAGCTGCATAATTAGTGGAATGATATTAAACATTATTATAAATATATCAATTTTCAAATTGAGTTTTATAATGCATGTATTAAAACATTTATATATTAAAAGGAAATATATATATATTAAAAGGAAATAAAAAGGATAAAAGTTTTCTTTTTTTGCATTTCATTTATCTTTTACAAAAAACTTCTTATCTCCAATTTAGTCGCACTATAAAAAGTTTGCTTGATTATTAGTGTTTGTGGCGATAACTAAGGGTATAAATGGATATAAACGAATTTGAATACAGTAGTATTCATACGGAAAAATAATTTCGCTATTCGTATTCGTATCCGGTATTTGACAGATTGTACAAATGTTATCCGTATCCGGTATTCGAATAATATCTGAATACTGATAATATCCGTTTTTGTTTATTTTATTCGAATAAACAGATTATTCGAATATTCAGGTATCCGAATTCGTTTATCAGTCACCTAATATAAAATTCATTCAAATTATTTACAAAAAATGAAGAAAAAAATTGAATAATTATTCATAACCAATCACAATTTAAAATTTAAACCAAACATATTAATGAATGAATCTTAATTAATTTATTTTTAATAAATATAATAATCAATGCTCTAAATTATAATTCAAATAAGTTTTCATTATTTTTGAAATACTAAATTCAAAATGAATGATCTACTTATTAATGTTTTGATGTCTATTAATAAGCAGATGTGTATTTTATGTATTAATTTGGAGTAATATTGTAGTGTGTATAAATATTTATAATATATAATTATAACATTTAAATGATATTTATAACACTTGTTAAATGATACATTTTAGATATATTGTAACATTATATATAACTAGAATAAGAAAAAAAATTAATGATTTTTAAAGTATAGTTCATTAATAAATGAATGTTAATTCATTTATTTTTAATAAATACAATAATCAACACTCTAAATTACAATTCAAATAAGTTTTCATTATTTTTGAAATACTAAATTCAAAATGAATGCTTTCCTTATTAATGTTTAGATGTCCATTAATAAGTAGATGTCCATTTTATGTGTTAACTAGGAGTAATAGTGTAGTGTGTATAAATATTTATAATCTATAATTATAATATTTAAATTATATTTATAACACTTGTTAAATGATGCATTTTAGATATATTGTAACACTATATATAACTAAAATAAGGGGGGGGGGGGAAATAATGAGTTTTAAAGTATAATTCATTAATAAATGAATGTTAATTTATTTATTTTTAATAAATACAATAATCAGTACTCTAAATTACAATTCAAATAAGTTTTTATTACTTTTGAAATCCTAAATTTTAAAATGAATTCTCTACTTATTAAAGTTTAGATGACCATTAATAAGTTTATGTCTATTTTGCGTGTTTGGAGTAATACTGTAGTATGTATGAATATTTATAACACTTGTTAAATGATTTAAATGATTCAAAAGTTATATTGTAACATTTGTTAAATGATATTTGTAACATTTATAACACTTGTTAAATGATACATTTTAGATATTTTAATTTTATAATAGTAAAAATTCATTAAATATACTTAAATCAATTTATTTCAATTTATTAATATTATAATAAAAGTGTTATTTTCTACTTTTTAGAAGTGAAATGACATATTTCAAAAATAATTTTCGTATGATAGTGAAAACTAATTATTATATAAGGAAAGTCACTTCAAAAAAATTATTTTGTTTATTATATATATTAAAGTTATTCGGATACGGATCCGAATTCGGATATCAGATTCTGGATATCTGCTATTTGTCGAATATATTTATGGTCGGATGTTAAACGAATACGAATACGAATACGCTTATACCGTATTCGTATTTATTTATTTACGGATGCATTTAACCGAATACAAATATATTTGTTTTTTTTCGAATACGAATAATATTCATTTTTTTTGGAATACGGATGTTGACGAATACCAATTTTCCGATTACCATTTATAGCCCTAATGATAGTAGTTTGCAATTTTTAGACCTCTGAACATTGTGTTTATGAGATAAATAAACATATATTAAACGAATAAAATCTTTAAATATATTTACACCACTCTCAATAATCAAGCATGACACTTAATTTTCATGCAAAATTAAGGATGTTTTTTTTAAAGGATAGCCGTCCCTTGAGTTACAACATATATAATTATCATTAACTTGACAAGTTTCATATAAAACTCTATATAGTTAGAATAAGAAACCCACATGGAATGAAAGAAAAAGTTATACACCTCCTCCGCTAAATTTAAGTTTGTATAAACTAGTTTTATTTTTAGAATAAATTACATAAGAATTGTTGACAAAACTAATTTTCGTTCATTTTGAAGTATAAGATTATTATTAATTTTTTAAAAGATTAATTAAAAATATGTTTAAATTTAAAAGTAACTTTATTTTCATTTAAAATTTTCAAAACAATAAAATTTATAACTAGTAATACTTTAATTTATAATATTAATAATTATATTTAAATAAATTAAATAAACTTAACTTAGTTGAGTTTAAAAATATTTAAAATTAATTTTTCAAAAGTGAAAAATTGATGGATCATGCATTTCAGCTAGGTTGAGAACGTAGCCACTTGTATTGGACTTGAAGCAAAAAAGCAATCCGCAAACCTTTGTTTTAGATTAATTAACATTATTAACACCACAATAATTACTAATAAATTATATTAATTTTAAATTTAAAATTGTCTTAAATCGATTTTTAAAAATAAATAATGATCTTATAAATTTTTATTCGATTTAAGTATTTTTAAAATTGCTGTTGGCACATACGAAAAAGTTGCTACTTTTTCGTGATTCTTAAAATTAAAATAAGGAAAAATAAATAAGATAATTTTAAATTTTAGAGAGTAACGCTAGTAACATACAAAAAGAAAGTGAGCCTGACGAGGTTCAGAAAAATACAAGTTTAAGATTTACAAGAGTTAGAAATCCAGCCCATGCTATGCAAGGCTTAACTAAATCACCAGCTATTGGATTCACCTCCCTAAAAGCCCGATAACAAGCCGCAACACACCCTAGCAACAACAGACACACCACTAGCCCGACCCAACTCGTTCCCAACCAGAACAAAACCGGATCCCACGCCAAACTCAGAGCCAACTGGCCCATGTACTTAGCCGCAGCTACGGGCTTTCGATGAAACCCACCTTCTGCCCAAACGAGCCAGGCCGATAGGCCCATGACGGCAGAGAAGGCCGAACACATCAAATGTAGGACCCACAATGGCGGGAACCAAAAGGGTTTTGATATGGTGTAGTAGTACCTGTGACTTCCACCGAAGAAGGAGATGTTGGCTAGGGTTAAAGACAGAGGGATGACTAAAGCAATGGCTAATGAACGGAGGCCACGTTTGGCCATGGCTGTTTTCTTCTGCCTCTTGTTATTCATGTTGTTGTCTGGTTGGGGTTTTTCGCCCGCTCTTGTTCTCTGCTTGAGCTCTTGGGACAACTCCATTGACATACAGGTAGAGCTTTTAGAGAGAGAGTTTTTTAGAGAGAGAATATTGTAGAGAGAATTAAGAGAGGGGAAGGGAAGGACATGAAGTGAAGTGAGGGAATGAGAGAGAAAGTAGGATATGTATGGTGGAGGAGTGACAGGTGGGCGAAGGAGGTGGGTGAATAGTGGATGATAAGTGTTCACGTGGAGGGCCAGCAGTGCACGCATGAGATTTGGTCAAAGATTGACGTTGGGAAAGTTACACGTAGCCGCGTACAAGCATGGTGATGAACAATTAATCTCTATTTTATCGTATTCGTATCCATAATACGGACCGGTTATTATAAATAGTAAATTTTATAATAAATTTATTTTTAAATCAATAAAATATTGATACATCGATGGTGAAAAGACTCATTAACTTATATATTAATATTTTATTAATTTAAAAATAATATTTTTTATGAAATTTACTTTATTATAATCGAATCTTTATAATACGAGTTATTCTTACAAATTTATAATTTATCTATTTATATTATAATTAAGCACACAATTTAGTTTCTTATTTTTTTTATAATTTGATTATACTTTTTTTTTTAAATTACATTATTTTTTATTATTTATATATTAATTTGGATAACAATATTATTTTATTTAATATTAATTTGTTACTTTAATATATATATATATATATATATATATATATATATTTTAATTAAAATTTATCACTACTTAGTTTATACAGTTTGAGAAGAAAATAAGTTTTTCATAAAAATCACTATACAAATTCATTATTAGTTTATATAATGATTGTTTATTATGTTTGTTTAGTTTATAATTTTCTCACAGTAATAAATTCATTATATAATTTATAAAATGAATTTGTTATTGTTTTTATCAAAATATAAATATAATTATATCTTCGTGTTTATCTTGGTTAATATTAATCAAATTGTTACTATACTAATAAAATAAAAGTTTAGATGCAATAATATATTATAAAGTAATTTTATGTGAACGAAATTTGCCCAAACACTATTACTCATTTATTGAATAATAAGAAAAGATGTAAAAAAATAAATAGATCATAACATCATGTTACTTATTATTATTTTATTATTATTAGTAAATAATATTTTATTATAACTTAGATAATATAATTTAAGAAAAGAATAAATTTTTCACAAAGATCATCTTATCTAACTTGAATTTGTTATTATTATTAAAATATATAAGTATAATTATATTTCTAAATATAAGATCATATAATATTAGGAGAAAACTATTTTCTTATTAGATCAGTTTACCTTATATTAAATTACTACTATTATTAATTAAAATATAAGTATAAATATACTATATTGGCCAACTATATGATTCAATTATTAAATAATAATTATTATTTTACCCAAAAACATATTTATAAAAAGTACAATAAAAATTCAACAATATAATATTTATAGAATTATAAAACCCCCTGCTTTGCACATAGTGCACAAGCTAGTGATATAATTAAAGTAAATAATTTGGTTCATTCTCCTTTTTTTTTTAGATTGGTTCAACCTTTGACTTTTTTCTGCAATAAGTTAACTTTTATGACTTATCAATTCAAATTAAAAATTAAAATTATTATCGTAATTTTAAAAAAAAAAAAAAATTAATAATATAATTTTATAAGAAAATAATTAAAATACAATTATCTTACTTAATATTAATTTATTATTTTTATTCAAAAATTAAAATTAGAATCGTAATTTTTTCAAAAAATATGAATTCATAATATAGTTTTAAAAGAAAATAATCAAAATAAGATCATCTTACATAATACTAATTGGTTTCTTATATATATATATATATATATATATATATATATATATATATATATATATATATATATATATAAATATTACAAGTTCAAGTAAAATTATATTACTACTTAGATAATATAGTTTGAGAATAAATAAAAATTATCATAAAAATTATTTACCTAACTTAAATTTGTTACTATTATTAAAATATAAGTGTAATTATTGTTTCGAGCATAAGTAAGATTTAAGTACGTATTATTTAGATAATATATTTGTTATTATTATAATAATAATAATAACATATTATAGTAATTGACCGAATGATTTAATTATTAAATAAAAAAGAAAAATTAATTATTCCCCTTCATTTAATTCAATTGAGTAAAAATATAAATTAGTAATATAGTTTATAATGAAACAATCATAAGATCATTTTACATAACCCAGATCATCTTACCTAATTTAAATTTTTTACACTTAATTAAAATATAAATATTGTAATTATATTCAAGTATAAGTAAAATCTTATTATAAGTTTAATAATATAATTTTTGAAAGAAATTATTTTCTTATTAGAACTATTTTACCTAATAAATTCAATAATATAATTACAAAAAAAATTAATAAAATATTTACAATATCATAAATTTATAATAAGTCCCTGCGCTTTGCACGGAATTTAGATGCTAGAAATATTATATATATCTATTAATATACTATAATTTAGTTCGTACTTTTTTTTGATATTTTTTTTCCCGACCTTTTACTTTCTTTAAAGTTAATTTTTTTCCCATACAATAATACTTTTTCTACGGTAATACTTTTCCTACTTTTAGTTAAAAAGTAATTTTCCTACATAGGTCAAAGCTAACCCATCTACATATACATATATATTATAGTGAAATTAAGTGTATTAGTGATAAAATATCTCAATAATTATTAATCTTCCTGACATCTCGATAGTTATATATCTCAATCTAGTGCACTACCCATGTAATAATTTAGTATGTTATAGTATTTAATGAATTTATCATTAATTTATTATTGTTGCATAATTTATTGTTAAAAATAAAATAAAATATTTATATAGTATATAATTGAATTTGTTGTTAAATAAAATACTCTATTAATTATACTATCTTTCGTTTCTTGCAGGCTACTCACACAAAAGGGTACAAATACCGAGTAGGTTGCCTGGGTCTTAAAATATTTTGAATTGTAAGTAAAAAAAAGTTCATGGCTCAAGCATAATTATTACTATAAATTTTTTTTTATTTTAAAATAAAAAATTTGAACATAGATAGCTAAAAAATAATTTAAAAAATCTAATTCATAAAAAAATATGTTAGTTCCCAGAGGCACACAAATGATCTAGAAGGGGGGGAGTTGAATAGATCTCTTAAAAATCTTTTTCTTTTAAGATTGAGTTCAAAGATTTAATAGCAATTAATAAACTTAATTAAGATTTGTTTGCACAGCGGAATATTTGTTTGAAAATCACCCCTTATAGATTTGTAAAACTTCTCCGTTGAGTTTAAGATTATTTTGAAAAAACTAATTCACAGTCATATGTAAATATATATATATATATATATAAGACAGAATGTAAATGACTGAATGTAAATGACACCAGAGAGTTTAAAGTGGTTCGGAGACTGAATAACTCCTACTCCACTCTTCTACTACAACGAGTAGGAAATCCACTAAGGTTTAGTCCTCCGGACTAGGACACTCTTGCCCTCATCAAGTCCAGCAGACTTGGCTCTTTTAGTCACATTAAGACTATGACACTTTTGCCCTCATCAAGGCTAATAGCCTTGGGACTGTAGACTAAGTCCAGCAGACTTAGAATCTCTTGTACCCTTAGGTACTCAACAAGTCCAGCAGACTTGATTTGTTTGTCCGTTGGGTTGTGCTGCTAAGTAGAACATTTTCTCTTCTTCATCTTTAGGTACTTAGTAGCTGCTTGTGATCAAACGTTGAATGCTGCTGATATTTATCGTTGATGTTCTTCTTCTTTCTGTATTCAGCAACTACTCATGATCACTCATTGTGCTGCTAGGCTTTTGCACTTCAGCTCCTTTGGTACTTGATAACTTCTCGAGATGAACTTCTGAGATGACTGTGATGCTTCTTCCTTTTGTTACTCAGTTGCTACAATGTATGTATCAAGTTAACGTTTAAGCTTCTCTCTTCCAGGTGCCTAGCAGCTCTAAACACTTTTCTTGTAATAGAGTTATTTATCTCTATGTCTCTCTCAATTCAGTGTGAGTGTTCTGATGGATCGTAGAGTCCTTCAGCATATTCATATTATGTTCCACTCTACGATCGGTTGTTGTCTATTATCATCTATCTCGTATATATTTTTTTCAATAACTGCAACAACAACCTTCCTTCTGTTCATTCTGTAAGCCTTTATATCTCTGAGCATATATTACCGTTGAATGAAATCCCGTTGGTTTCATTTGGCTTTGTGCAGATCCTAAATATCTTCAATGTTGACTTTCTTGCTGCTTGTGTCAGTGATTTTCCCTTTTCTGACACGTTCTGATATATTTGACCTGTAGCTAGACATGCACAAAAAGCCCGCGGCCTGAGGCCTGACCTTGATCTGGCCTGGCCCGGCCTGGTCAAAGCCTGACCTGGTCAAAGGCCTGGTCCGGCCTGCAGGCTTTAAACAGGCCACGATTTTAGAGCAAAAGCCCGGCCTGGCCTGGCCTGGGGAAAAGCCTGGCCCGGCCTGGCCTGGCCTGGTCAAAAGCCTGGCCTGGCCTGGCTAAAGTCTATCTCGATTTTTGGTAAAGTGACAAGAATACTGAACTGGGATACACTAAATACTAAATTGTATTTCTATTTCTCCTATCATATTATATTATAATATGATTATTAGTCTATGAGTGAATATTTAATTCAAATTGGGGTGATGGTGATTTGCAGACAACCCTATATTATATAATTATATAGTCATTATCACTGTGGGTCATTTCTAATTTTTATGCAACAGTACTAAAAATTATGAAAAATGGTGATTTTGATGGATTTTTCAGTATTTGGTCTTCTTGATTTGTAATTTTGTACACGTTCGTACAAAAAAATATGCAACCGACGATTTCGCGACTCCCTCATTCTCTTTTTCTTCTCTGTCTCTCTCTCGGTCTAGGCCTGGCCTGGCCTGGCCCGCAGGCCTCAACAGACCCTATTTTTTTTGGAGAAGCCCGGCCCGGCCTGGCCTGCAGGCCTAAAAGTCAAGGCCTGGCCTGGCCTGGTCAACGGAAAAAGCCTGCCAGGCCTAGGCCAGGCCGGCCTGGCCTGACCTGTTGTGCATGTCTACCTGTAGCTGTGACGCCCCCAAATCTGGGCCCACACAGCCCAAACTTGAGTCGTCAAAAGACTACAACAAAATTATTACAACAAAGCACAACGTATTACAATACAGTGTATAATAATACACAACTAAGTCTTCACTATTATTGCCACACTATTTTACAAAACGTGAAGACTATGATAACTATTCCTCGGACCCTCACTCCATTCCCCGGCTAGACCCTGTTATGTTTTCATTTCCTGTTGAAAAACAATGGAACAAAAGAAAGGGTGAGCTCAAATAGCCCAGTAAGAAATATCATGACTAAGATAATGACGAATAAATTATCATTAGCCTTCAACAGTTGAGTTCTTGATAGAATACAATAGAATACAAGGTTTATATCAAAAACTGCAGTTAAATTCTTAAACAATGTTCAGATCAATAATAGCAGCGGAATGAGCAATCTATTAGAAGAATAATGCAGATTATAATGTCCACTCGCTTCTCTTTTTCGTAAAAACATCATCAACTTTTATCATCTGAAATACCATTAGTCATGATAGTAAAAATTCACAGTTCCTGATCATAATCATACAAATCAACAGTTCATCTTTGCACTACGGGCCAAAGATATTTAATTTAGCACCAGCGGTCATGATTATACCAGATTCAGCCTTTGGTGATAATCATACCAAACAACAGTTCATCTATGCACTATGGGCCAAAGAGAACTTTCACCACGTGCCATAAAAGACACCGAACAGATGTATCGCCTTTAACCTATTATATCGCCTTTAACCTATTATATCGCCTTTAACCTATCATCTGTTCAACAAATATATCACATCTGTGCCCCCGGCCACAGATATTCACAACAGCTTGATTTTTGGATGATTAGAATGATATAAATGATGAACAGAAGAAATAGGATAACAATAAGTATCGGAAGTTTACTTTGTACAGATTCAAATAATGTCCAAATTGTCAACATGATGTGGAGTGAAATTTAAAAATGATATTCAAGATCCACAGTTCAGAATAACGGTTACAATTCAATAGAAAGGTTCACGTAAATAGGAAGGTTCAGTTGAAATAATAAAGTTCAACTATTATGGAACATATAATATTTTCAGGAATTATAGAAGCAATAGTTCCATAATAAATTTCGATTTAGGAGTATGAAAGAAAATAATATCCCTTACCGTAGCAGGTTTGATTAACAAAAGGTGAAGGAAATTAATACAAAGGGTTATTCACCAACAGGCGGCAATCCGCTCCGTAAGGTTATTCCCACAATTTAATAGAATTTGAGTACAAAGAGTTATTCACCAAACAGGCGGCAATCCGCTCCATAAGGTTATTCTCAGAGATTAATAATGAATGAATACGAAAGGTTATTCACCAACAGGCGGCAATCCGCTCCGTAAGGTTATTCCCACAATTTAATACATGAAAATAAAAGGCACGTCTTATGAGTAAGGAAGAAACAATATTATTTTCGAGAATCAAATAATGATAATCCCTTACCATAATACGTTTGAATAATGGAAGATGAAAAAGATGGTATCCCTTACCTCAACACGTAACTGGATATTGATTTAAATGAGGTTGATTAATTTGAACAGTACACGTATACTTATAGATCTTCACAAATACTCAAGATGACTTAAGCACACTTAGAGAGAACTTTCACAAGAAGTATTTAGAGAGAGAAAGAAAGAACAAGTAAGGAAGTTTATGAAAAATCCTTAAGTTAAGGCTTCTATTTATAGCCAAAAATCTTATCATTCCTTTAATCTAAACCATTTATTTAAAAAAAATCATCTTTTAATCTACACCATCCATTTAAAATTTTAAATTATCTTTAATCTACACCATTCATTTCATATCACCTAACTTTATATTATAAACAAATTAATTCAATTATTCAATAATAATTCACACTTTAATCTACACCATTCATTTCATATTACCGAATAATCACCTAACTTTATATTATAAACAAATCAATTCAATTATTCAACAATAATTCACACTTTAATCTACAACATTCATTTCATATTACCTAATAATCACCTAACTTTATATTATAAACAAATAACTTTATCAATTCAATTATTATGACTAATTGTTATAAATACAGTATAGCTAGCTCTTAGATATCAAGTCAATAAATAAATGAAATACAACTGTTAAAATAACATCATAATAGAGATAACAATAATGTAAAAGAAAGCATACGTTACTGTGTAATGACAATTATTGATTCAATAATGTGAATTACTGTGCATATGTTACTGTGACAATTATTAGGTTCAATAATTTTAAAAACAGTGCAGCAACAATTATTGACTCAATGATATAAAATACAGTGTAATGACAATTATTAAATCAATAATGCAAAATACTGTGTAACAACAATTATTGAATTGATAATATAAAATATTATGCAGTGACAATTATCGATGAAATGATGCGTAACAGTTACGGTGTCAATTATCAGACCAATAATATGAGACACTATGCAATACCGTGTGTTACTGTAGAGTACCGTGTGCTACAGAAAACACCAAAAACTACCGTATGCTACTATTCTTTTATCACCGGTATTTTAACAGTTTCGTTGACTATTTTTATTTAAAAAGATTATTTCTGTCGTTTTCTATATCCGACAAATATTCCGTTGTGGGGTCCACCAATAATTTGTTATTTCGGCGCCGTCGTACGACACGAATATTCCCCGACCAAACGAATATTCCCCGACAAAGCGAATATTGTCCGACAAAATAAAATTTGCAAATAACATCCTTAACTTTTAACTTGATCGATTTAACCACTTACTGTTTCAAAAAAATATATATGAAGAAAAATTAAATTTTGTATTTCATAAAATTCGGGGTCTTACAGTAGCTCAGCTTTCTCTGAATTTATAGCCGTTGCACTCCCAGTGTTGTTCATTCTTGGATTATAATTTCCTTTGTTCATTAATCTTCTGATACATCATTAAATACCTTCCTTGACTTTTAGAACCAACGGTTCTGATGTATTCGGAGATGTCCCATTGGTCTGACTTTATTCACCATCTTCCTGAGCAGTGGGTCCTGACTTATAGTCGTTTTAGGCACAAGGTCTTCTGTGGCTCTGACATCCATCTAATCTCTCAAGAGCACTTACTCTTCCTTGTATCTGGGTGAGAAGTATTCTCTTTTCTCTCATACTAAATAGCAGTTATCATTCTTTGCTGTTTATGGGTATCGTAGAGTGACTGTCTGCTTATCTGGACTCTACGAATTAATCTCCACTTGTTATTTAAAGTATGTTGTGTAAATGGTGGAGATGAAGCGTACTTCTCTTTTACTCTGCGATCTTGATTTTGTGAACAGGTCGTAGAGTTTGTCTGCAGTGCTTTTTGCTTTATGATATCGTTCTACGATCTTGTCCTTTTGTTCAACTCGTAGAGTTTGTGAACTGCCGTGCTTCTTAGTGAAATCGTTGAGTTGTAGTCTTTGTTGCTTCATCCTTTAATTCTACTCAACGATTGTTCCATGTGTAAAGCAATCTTCTGTATTGCCTTGTCATTCTGTTCCACTCTACGAATTCTTCTATCTGTGCAAAATTCGGTTGTATGTGAGCTCTTCAAGGTTTACTCTACGATCTTACTAGAGCGTGTGTATCGTAGAGTATATCTCTTCTTTGGTTCAGCGTTATCTGCAGGCTCGCTTGGCTGTCTGTTCGACGATCGTAGAGTTAAGCTCTACGATTTGTATTTGAACAGTTCTTTAACTTTACTTGTATATCCTGTAGACTTCTTGCACATCTGTCTCTCTTTGATGATCGTAGAGTTATCCTGGTAAGGAGTCGTAGAGTTAACTCTACGATTTATACAGAATCGTTGAGTCTTCTTTGAAAGAAATCGTAGTGTCCGTTCTACGATCGTATAGACTGATTAACCTAACGGATTTGATCTTTTCTAACTAAGTCCTTTCTTACATTATTACATCATTACATATTGAAAGGACTTTTACAGACTCTGACATACACAAATACAGCAATGATTCATTCTTATGCTACTCTGCTAATATCATACATCTTTTATGCAGAGTGACTTCTATTGAAAGATCAACCTAACATTTCTGATCTTTAAAATCTAAGTCCTTTGTACACATATATCTAAAAAAGGACTTTACAACATTTTAATCCGATAACTTTCATTCTCTTTAACAAGCAGCAGATAGTTTATAACAAGATCATATTTATGCTATACAAGTGTGTGCACATCACAGTATTTAAGATAGGTAATATATATCATACACCCACAACAATGTAAGCACATAATTAGATTAACATATAATCACTTTGTCAAATAACCTTTTAAACATTTTTAGACAAGCTGTGCACATAAACAAGTAAGCACATAATTACATTTAGAACATCTACGCACTTTTTCAGATTCACATTATATATCAATCATGACAATCAATCATGTAAGCACATAAACACTTATAATCAATCATGTAAGCACATAAACACTTTCAGAGTATCTAAGCACATAATCAATTGAGCACATAAGCACATTAACACATATAATTAATCATGTAAGCGCATAAACACTTTCAGAGTATCTAAGCACATAATCAATTAAGCTCATAAGCACATTATAAAATTACTTTGTCAAATAACCATATAAGCACATTTAGCCCAGTCATTTTTGCACAACAGTCATCATCATCAAATCAAACAACATTCAACAAAATATTTATAAAAAATTAACTTAAATAACAATTCTTTTTTTTTTAAAATGGAAATATTTATCATTAAAGTAAATAATTAAATAGTCAAAATTTGAAAAAAGCCCAAAATATTAACATGTAAAAATAAAATAGTCTTTTAAGTCAAAAGTAATATCACTTATTCTATTCAAAATATTATATGGTAAAATATTAAGTAAAAATAGATATGAAATTTAAGAATCAAGAATAAGACTCGTACTTTGCACATGGTATACTTCTTGTATAATTAAAGATACAAACTTAGTTTCACAAGTTTTTGCTTTAGCTTTTTTCTTTTCAAATTAGTATAAGTAGTATGTAAATTTGAAACAATTAAATACTTTATAAATTTGTAATGAATTAAAAAAAACACTTAACCTATTAGGAAAAAGAAAAGTGTATTTTATTTTTATACCTCTAATAGAAAAAAGGATATTTAAAAAAAATTATTTTTATATCTACCAATTGTATTATAATTTTTTTCTATCACAGTTTTATGCAAGAAAATATATTTTATTAAATTTTATGTAGGATAGTTTTATTAAGATTTTGAAAAATCTCTTTATAAATCATGTGATTTGTTTATATTAGTATAAGTTGTGAATTTTATTATTAAATTAATATTCTAAATAAATTAAATTTATTTAAACTTAAAATTTTATCAAATCACATGATTAATTGTATTAATAATAAATATAAATTTTAGCAATAGATGTGAATTAGTTAAAAATTATAGTAAATCCATTACTAACTAATTTTTATAACTAAATTAAATTTATTAAACCTTAAGTTTCATAATTCTATTTTCATTATAATTTTGACAAATTCATCTAATCTAAATAAAACTAGAGTAATTATTTTTGCATAATTATAACTAAATAAATTTATATTTTATTCAAAATATTTAGCTTAATAATTGGTCTAATGAACCTATAATATATAATTCAATAGTTTATTAATTAGATAAATATTTAATAACTACCATTATATTCTAAAAATTTTAATTAAATATTTATCCCACATTTAATTAATTATCATAATAAACTATTATCTATATATCGTAATAAACCATTATCCATGTTGTCCGTACTTTACATGGGATTGATAAACTTCTAATGTTGGTAAGTCCACATATTAATTCCAAGGAAATTACAAACAAATTAAGGAAAAAGTAAATAATCATATTGAGGACCGAGTGCTGCACCAAACTCTTCTTATATGAATATATGATGAATCATTAAATTAAC
Source organism: Hedera helix (assembly GCA_947179155.2). Taxonomy (NCBI): domain Eukaryota; kingdom Viridiplantae; phylum Streptophyta; class Magnoliopsida; order Apiales; family Araliaceae; genus Hedera; species Hedera helix. Next base: position 58,891,509 of record OX359264.1, on the reverse strand, counting down.
AAGAGTAAAATACAATGACACCCCTTCTAGATAATCATAACAACACTCACATATCCTCTAATTTTTTAAGTAACAATTAATACTAGAGGTGCATAACGGTCGGTTTGGTAGGTAAAAAATAACTAAACCATTTAAGTTGGTTATAAAAAATTAAAAACCAAAATCGTCCAAATTTTTACACCGTAATCGGTTGTCGATTTATTCGATTATCGGTTAAATCGGTCGGTTTAGTCGATTATTAAAATTTAAGCATAAAAGATAGAGTTGGTATGTCGCCAAATTTTAAAGTAATGTATTATTGGATAACAGGAAATTGGGCAAACAATTACTGAGAAAATAATATCCTTTACCAAACCCAAATAAAATTCACAAGACACTTATGAGTTATGAGTTTTGTATATAATACAAGTCGACAAACTTAGCAGAATGCTCCAACTCTTTAACATCTCTATTTTCCTTTGCTATTTCTTCATCTTGCTAGAGATCGTAAGCAGTGCACCAGTGATGCTAAATTGGCTTGGACTTTTGTCTGTCATGTCTTTCTCAAAACCTTGGAACTGCAAAACATAATTGACTTGAATTAGAAGGAAAGGAAGCAAATAACATTTTGCAAGATATGCACCATAATACGACAACATTTATGCACGTACCAAGTCCATTTGAATTAGAGAAGTTCTGTAAATCTATCACAAAAAAACATATAATAAATATATAAAATAAATAATTATTAGAAAAATATATAAATTATATTATAATATTAAGTCGTTCGGTCGGTTTTGATTTTTGAATAAACCAAACCGAAACCGACCAATTTAATTTTGGTTTTTCAGTTTTATGAGTTTCGATTTTGTGATTTTCGATTTGGTTTATTAACGGTTTGGTTTGGTGCAATCGATTTTTCGATTTTGTATGCACCCCTAATTAGTACCCTTGCAAGTTTTTAAGATTAACTAAATAGATAAAGTTACATATTTACCCTTGTATGTTATCAAATTTTAATTCCTAAATAATATATATATATATATAAATATATATATATATATAAATATATATATATATATATATATATATATATATATATATATATGTTTAATAATCCTTTTTTTAATACAATACATTTTAATTATAGTTTTATTTGTAATTAAGACTATCACATTCAAATTGCTGGTAACTTATAAAAAAATAATAATTTAGTTTACTTAATTTTTGGACAAGCGAAACAAATATTAAGAATTTTAAGTTAAATCATTAATGAAGTTGTTCTAATTAGAGTGATTGAGTATGTTGATAGTTTAATTTTTGGTGTTTAACAACAGAAAATATTATTTGAATTCTTAGTTTCGTAATATGATTTTTATATGTTAAAATTTTCTTGAGTATATGTTTAAATTTGGGGTGTTTATGATTTTGATTACATTTTTTAGTGTACAGTTAGTTTTGTTTTTGTGCAATGTTAACTAAAAGAAAATATAATAATATTTATTACTACCTCTATCTTGTAAAAAGATTTTTCTTTTAATATATATATATATATATTTTTATTTTTTTTATTTTTTTTTGAATAACAACATTTGTCATTTTTACGGTAAATAATTATGCTTAAGTGTGACTTATGTTTAGTTTAATATTTGAGAAAAATAATTAATATAATTTTTAATTATTTTTTATATGAACAATAAGATTAGTTCTGTAATAATAAGTTTGTTTTATGTAAATTTTAATGTTTGAAAAAAATAATTATATTTTTTTTTGCTTTAATTTATATTTTTTATGAGTATTAAAATTTTATTTTTTAATTACAAAAAAATATATTTGAATGTATATTACGTAAATTTTAATCTTTTAGAAATTTAATTGGCAAAAAGTGTATGACTTTATTTTCCAGATAAAATGAATATTTATTATTTTTTGACATTTATGTTATTTATTAAAAAAAATCATAATTTAGTTAATTAGATCAAGTTAAGTAAAAATTATAATATAAAAATTTATATTTAGTGGATATATTAAATATTATAACTTGAAGGGTGTATTACACATTTTATTAAAAATATTTTTGAAAATTAGTTGGTCAACTACACTAGGGGTACTGAATATTACATATTATAGACTAAAGGGGTACTGATTGTTACTTGAAAAACTAGAGAGTTTATGAATGTTATTATGATTATCTATAAGAGGTGTCAGTATATTTTACTCAATTAACAATTGACAAGTACAAACCAAGCAGGCAATTTGCGCCCGACTCGACTTAATTAAGCCTAACTCGAGTTTGTTAACGAGTAGAGCTCGAACAACACCTTTAACTCGTTAGTTAAACAAGTCGAACTGGAATAGTGTAGTGTTTGACTCGAGTCTAACTCGTTTAGACTCGACTTGAGATCGACTCAAGTTTAACTCGTTTAAGGCCGATTGGTTTGAACATTATTTAATTTAAATTTTATTATATATATATATATATATATATGTGTGTGTGTGTGTGTGTGTGTGTGTGTGTGTGTGTGTGTGTGTGTGTGTGCGCGTGTGTGTGTGTAACATACAATATAAAAATAAACATAATTAAAATAAAATTCTTAGTTATGTTTTGTATGAACTTAATTAAATTCAAATTATGTTCCTAGGTGGCTTAATTTGAATTTATTTATTATTTTTTCCCAAAAAAGATGAAAATAAATAAGTAAATAAATAAATGAGTCCGGTTTAAACTCGACTCGCTTAATTCTTTCTTGAACTCGAGTTATAAACAAGCCAAATTCGTACACTAATTTTCAAACTCGTTTAAAGTCCAACTCATTTAACTTTTTAAACGAGCTCAAATTCGGCCCGTCAAAACTCGACTCGGCTCAACTCGTTCATAGCCCTCCTAGGGCCAATGTAGTTGGACTTGATCATACTGTTTCTTTTCTCTACTTTGTTGTGAAAACTTTAAAAAAGTATTAATCTTTGAAGTGGAGAATGAAAGACAATTATTTATGGGCTAATTTAACATTACCTGAAACAAATTTCTTGTTTCAGATCACAGTTGACTACAAAATGAGAATTAAAGTTGTCTGCATTTAGTAGGGCATAATATGGTGTGGTTTGGTGCGGCTTGAAGCCTAAACCGCCCCCGAAATCGCTTAAGTGCGGTTTAATAAATTCAAAATCATATATGAAACCGTAAGGTGCGGTTTGGTGCGATTTTAAAATATGCAATACGGTTTCATTTGAGTGAGGTTTCGATTTTAAAACCAATTGAATATATACATATTGAAAAATATTTTTTCTTTTACAGAAATTTATGGCATTAAAAATATTTTTCTATTGAATGCTACCTATAAGGAACTAAAAAATGTTACATTGAGTAGTAACGACTCCTTAGGTTCAGTAACCCTTATAATGTAAACTGATAAAATGTGATTTGTCCAAAGATTAACAACTTAATCATCATTTACTTTATGAGATTCATGAATAAAGTAAACCATTCTCATTGACCAACGATGACCAACGATAATGTAGTAGAAATTTATATACCAACAAAAACGGAGTTGTCAAAGTTATAGCATTAATATGAAACAAAAAGAATATTTTTATAAGCTTAAGAAAAAATTAAATAACCATTTATGCAGACTATCACTTTAACATAAAAAGAATGTCCATAATAGGTCACCAAATACCATTAATAGAAACTCAAAGAGCAACTGAAATCACACAGTTTGAAAAAAATAATTATGATAAAGATGTCGTTTTGGTGATTGTGCGGTGTGATTTTTTAAATGCGGTTTTGCTCAGAAACCAAACCAAAATCGCAAATTCTATTTTTCAACTCACCTAAAATCGCTACATACGCCAGAATCGTTAGTGCAATTTTTGGTGTAGTTTTGAGGATAAATTATTTTTTTGCTCAGCCCTAACATTTAAAGCGTTAGTTTTGTATATTTAGGCGGCTTATGAGCGAGTTAATTAAAATTAATTTTAAATAAATTGTGTCTAAATTAACATTATCCTTGAATGCATTTAGACTCTAAAAATTCTAAAAACTCCAAACCAATCATGCACTAATAATATTTTCATTTTTCGGTTAGGCCCTCCATTTCAGCAAAAGAGAAAAAATAGAATAAAAAAATTCATCCTTTTATTTAACATGAACAAAATAGGATATTCGTCACATAAAATGCCTAATTATTTTAACTCGCTTACTATAATTTTGTTAGGGCCTGTTCGGCGCCGACTTATAAGTTGGTCAACCCAACTTATAAGTCGATTTTGTTAAAAAAGTGTTCGGGGCTGACTTATTTTCTAACTTATAATTTGACTTATCAGTCAAAAAAAATAAGCAAGTAAAACTTGCTTATTTTTTTGACTTATAAGTCAAATTTTAAGTTCCGGTCAAACTTTATGAAATGACAAAAATGCCCCTCCTTGTTTTTTTTTCCTTCTTCCTACTAAAGGACATTTTAGTAATCTTTACATTTTACTTAACTTATAAGTCATTATTAGCCGAACACATCCACAACTATTACTTATAATTTCCGACTTATAATTAAAAATACTCCCGAACACTTTTACTTATAAATCTACTAAAATTTTAACTTATAAATCTACTAAAATTTTAACTTATAAATCTACTAAAATTTTAACTTTAAGTCAAAAAAAAAAAGTCATTCCCGAACAGGCCCTTAGTGTGTTGAGGGTCACTTTTATTTACTTAAAAAGTTCTTATTTTTAATCGATAATTTTTGTTTAACAAAATATTGAATATAAAAAGAGAATATAAAATGATGTGTATGATTATAATTGAATCATTAAACTCATTCACATATAATAAAAGATAAAATTAATTATAATTTAACACATTATTTTATATTTATTTTTTTATAATCGTCATTCGTCTCCGAAATAGTACTCATTTTTAATACTCCTACTTAATAAAATGTAGGAAAAAATAGAGTAGTGGTCATATATAATTTAAGAAAAGATTGGGAATGGGCAAATTGGTAACTATACCAAGTAGATTAGAAGATGAGTGAGATTTACGCACAGTACGATTATCTCTATCCCTTTCTGGCAATTACAGTAGACGGAGGAGAGAGACCAAATCGGAGAACGGAAGTGAAAGAATGGTATGCAAATCCGCATAGATTAGTGCTCCATATCTTTGATTGGCTTCAGCTTATAATCGACCTATTTGGCTGCCCTTTTTAGTTTTTAGTTTTTTCTTTTGATTATTTTGTTTATTCGTTGCTGTTACTGCCCATATACTTGCTGTGATTTTGAGGGATTCCTTAGCATTTTGATGTAAAATTAATATTCAGTTCTAAACTCTTTTCAGGTTGTGAATATATCGCGTGTTTATCTGTGCATGTGTGTGGGTTTTGCTGTGGTGGTCGTTAATTATGTTAAGATGCTGTGTTGTTTCATTAAAAAGTGCCTCTGGAATGTAAAGAATAGTAGATTAGGATTTGAATACTGTATTTGTGTGGTTGAATCTGAATCAACAAACTTAGGGCTTTATATTCACAATGTGGCATTTAGACATGCCGATAGGCTCCTTTGATTGTGATTTGTTTGAACAATATATGATTGATCTGGTGAAATGTCAGCTTATAGAAGTGTGTGTTACTGCATTCTTATTTCTCAAGAACTGCTTTTGAGGATTTGACTATTGAGGAACAGTTCTGCGATCCTTCCAGATTTGACCGTAGTGTTATTTTTACTCTGTGGTTTCCTAAAACCGAGATGAGTGTGTGATCTATTGTTTTGAGGGACTACAATGAGATCAACAGAAATAGCGTCTACAACTTGTTTTGCTTTCACAAACACAATGCTTCTATGAGAAGTAGAAGCAAAGTTGTTGTTAATCTCAGTGGTTGTGCCCACACTCTGATTTGAGGGAGATTCCTCAAATCCTAAATCTGATCTGTTAGAAACTAATCTTTGACTAGTGATTAGGGAGTCCATAGAGGTCGAGTAACTATTCCTTTGCGAGATTGTTTTCTTTAGTTTCTCAATCTTGGAGACTAGAGTCGACTCTGTGTGTGCAGACTGCTCAATCGTAGATTTCAAAATGTTATTATCTGCTTCAAGCTTTGACAGGGAAAAAATATTTCTTTGAATTATTTCCAACTCAAGCTTTACTTGTTCTTTCTCTGCTTGAAGTAGAGAATGGTCTTTTAAAAGTACCCTGAACCACTTCATGTATTTTTGCAGATCAGACGTAATATCACATAAGGCAGTTCTAAGATCATGCATATCAACGTTAGGAGAGTTAAAGTCAAATAACTTTCCATTTTTTTAGGTTGTGAATATATCTCGTGTTTATCTGTGTATGTGTGTGTGGGTTTTGCTGTGGTGGTCGTTAATTATGTCGAAATGCTGTGTTGTTTCATTAATAAGTGCCACTGGAATGTAAAGAGTGGTAGATTAGGATTTGAATAATGTATTTGTGTGGTTGAATCTGAATCAACAAACTTAGCGCTTTGTATTCACAATGTGGCATTTAGACATGCCGATAGGCTCCCTTGATTTTGATTTGTTTGAACAATACATGATTGATCTGGTGAAATGTCAGATTATAGAAGCGTGTGTTACTGCATTTTTGTTTCTCAAGAGCTGCTTTTGAGGATTTGACTATTGAGGAACAGTTCTTGAGACATGATTCAAAACCATGTTTGTGTCACAGAGTTAAAGACTTTTGGTAGACTCATATAGATAAAAAAAAGCAGTTATTTTGTTTAGAATTTAATTTAGAATCTAGAGTGTAAATTTTAAAAATTATATTACAGAATATTGTTCTGAAATATATATTTTTAAATCTCTTAAAATTCGTGACATAAAGCCATAAACAAATCTAGAACAATGGCATTCAGAGTGGAATGAAGGGGCTATATTTTGTAACTGCTCTTTACTCCTAGAGTTGTCACTTAGCATATCCCTCTAGCTGTATATGATTCATTTTTACTGTTTATCCTTCCTCTGCTGTGCATTTGTTCTCTGGAAAGAGTAACTTGTTGATGTGCTATTGTTTTTGACACTCTGGATAAACTTTTAGAACTCAGAATGGCCATAAAGAAAAAGCAATGGAGCCTATTTAATGGGTGTAGTAGCTGGGCTTACAGTTGATATTAGTTTAATTGGTTATTGGTCCATGGGATTGGTTGGTTTTGTACTTTGGTGAATCTGGGTTCACTATATTCATCATTTCAGGATTTGGGACTTGGGAGTGGCCAGTCGAACTTGTTGTCCGGATGAGTTGCAGTCTTACACTGCTGCTGCAATTTGGTTGACTTTATTAATTTGTGCCTAGTTGCATTTAACACGACTTCTTTCCGAGTATGGATGCCTTGAAATTCTTGTCATGTGACCGGCATATTTGACTGGCGGTTATGATAATTGAACTCTTAATCTCGTAATTCTCATCTCTCTATTAAGAGTCATCAGACCACTGTGCCTATTTCCCTTTGAAATTTTATTATTTTATGTTACTCTCTCATGTGGCAAGTTTTAAGTTCTTGGAAATGATAGTTTGTTACTCCAGGATTGAAATTATAGTTTTAGTGGTTATTTGACTCTTTCCTGAGGACCTGTGTTGATATTAGATCACTAAATTGTACCTCCTGCTTCATTATGTGGATCATATTCATAGTTTATGTGATGCGCTTGGATTGACTATTTCCCTTGACAGGATGGACAAGATTCAGAAGATCCGAAGCAAAGCACAGCTGATATGACTGTTTTTGTGAGTTTTTTGATATCTACGTACTTATTTAAAGGAATTTGAAAATCTATGCCCCCCTACTTTTAAGCTGTGCCATAATGATAGTCTACTAGTGTCAGAGCATACCTTAGACGCTGGATGTTTTGTGGTCTTATCCTAGCGTTGTAATCATCTGCTTGAACAAAATTCATTTCAATGCACATCTCGACTGGAGATGGAATACAGCTCGCCCTGTATCAATTATCATGTTACGTTATTTGAAATGAAATAGTAGTGTATGCCAGGGTGTAGGAATTCCTTTTCAACTGACTTGTGATCAAGTGTGCATGTAAATGGCTAGATATTCACTTATTAATTTCCTTGTTTTTCCAGGTACAAAACCTTCTTCAACAGATGGTGAGTTGTATTGCAATCTTTTTCTCCCCTCTTTTGATTGTAGTTGTAATGTATAAAATTGTTTTTTCTCTAGAGTTAAAACTGTTACTGATTAATATACTGTTTTGCAGCAAGAAAGGTTTCAGACAATGTCTGAATCTATTGTTTCAAAGAATATCCTTTTACTCAAACTTAATTGAAATAATTGGATCACTATAGGTTCTGTGGTAACATGCTTGAACCGAAGCAATGGTCTTATGACTATACATTATGAATGCTTGATTATGTTTGCAGTATGCTAGTCGTGAATATTAATAGGTCTTTCTAGAGTGCTTTTGACCCCTTGAGCTGGAACATTATGTTCAATGACAAACTGTAACTCCTGGTATTGATTCTCATGTTTGCCAAGTTTCAAATCATTGTGTTTATTTCGGTTTTGAACCTTGGTTAATATTGAGATTGACATTTATATTAATATTTTCCTTAACCGCAATGTACTCGATGAAATGGGTGGCCGGATAAATGAATTGGAGCAGAGCATCGGTGACCTCAGAACAGAAATGGGAGCAGAGGGCTCTCCATCTCCATTGCCACCATCCAAAAAGGTAGATGAAGCAAAGCCAGAGGAAGGTTCTTCATAGATTTTCTTTTTTGAAGTGGATGTCATTCAGTGTTTCATATGGGTTTCGTTATGTGCCTGCCATTGTTTCCATTTCCCTTTTTGGTTACATATTGCGGCAAGTAAGCAGAACTGATGTACTTTGCAGATATGTTTATGTATTTACTTTGGATACTATCATCACTTGTTTAAATTAAATGAATGAATCAGTGAGCCTCTGCTGGACTTATTTCATTTGCACCACTGCAAGTTCTATATCTATGATTGAGTTATTGTAGCTGCCTATATTTGCAAGTATGTAATTAATTCTAATATTAAGTTCTCCAGTTTATGGCAGCTGGGATAGGTCATAGTCTGCACTATGGATGTGCATCAGAATGCCAAATATAGAATCTGTGGTTATGACCTTTACCCGACTACTTGGTTTTCCTTCGGAAAATACATATTATCCTTTTGGGTGTTCTGGAAAGGGTAAATATTTATCCATCATCACCTAATTTTTCTTCTTTCTCTTGTTTTCATAACGAGAGATATAGACACACCATGATAACTTGGTATGTTATCAAGATGATGTTTCCAGTATTTTTCAGATATAACCTTAAGTTTACAGGATCATGACTTAAATGATGGAGGCTACTCCCTTTATGTACTTTTGCTCATTTTTAAGCTAAACTATGTAGTTTTGCTTCTATGCTTGAAAGAGTTGTAGCATTGATGTTGCCTGGACTTTTTTTTTTAAATAAGAAGTTGAAGTTGGTAATCCATGTTCTTGCCCATGCCTTCTATTCTCCTTTGACATTGCAGGGGTATCCAGTATCTCTACTAGATGTCGAAAGATCTATTGTCTTACCAGGTCAAAAAGGTTATTTTCTTCTGTTTTGGATCACAAGGGTAGGATAAATTTTGAACCAAACTCCCTCAAAGTGTTTTGTTTTGCAAATTACTTTAAGCTTGGGTTCTTCCAGCTTATGATCTAGGAAGAAAATTAAAGCTCAAGAAAAGATGTTAACTGAGCATGAGATAGGATGAAAGCGTTGAATTAAAACATCTAATAAATATCAATTCATGTGGAGTAATCTAACTACCAATATCTAATAAATATCAATTCACCATTTGCGCTCTATTTGTAAAGCCAAAAAGGACAAATTCTGTTATTCAGTGAAGCACAATCATGCATTCAACAATATCATAAATTTTCAGCATAATCATCATATTTTCAATTTTACATGAGAATTAACTCCGGCAACGGGTAATGGCGCTGCAGCCACGGTTGTAGGGGTTAGCTTCAGCGCCTTGCTTGCAGTTATAGTATGATGCACCCCTCTGAGAGCAAGGAACACTATTCCTCTGCAGCGCTTCATAGCTTATGTAGTTGGAGGTTGCTAATATGCGCCGGTTGCTCTCAGAATCCATGTCGTATTCTCTGCCGGCCATGCACTCTGCTATGGAGTCCCTGCAGGCCGGTTTCATCGGCATCCAGTTGTTGCCGCTGGCGGCAACTGTGACCGATGATGGGATCATTAAAGCGGCAACGAATAAAGCTGTGAAGATGGTGAGGAGGAAGCCAAAAGAATTTGCCATTGTTGTTATCAAATGGTTTCTTCTTCTTCTTCTTCTTCTTCTTCTTCTTTATGTTGTTCTATGTGCTACCTTAGCTTAACAAGACAAATAGGGCGGGCGGGCTGCAGGCCTTTTGAAGTAGTTTTAGTTTGAAGGTAATGGGGTTGTTTTCTTGGGTATTCACCGAAAGGCCACTATAGTTGAACATTTATTTTATGAAAATATCAAATTATAAAAATATTAATTTCTTATTTATATCTAGGATTAGGTGCTACCTTTTTTTTTTTAATCTAAACAAATTAAATACGTATTATTTTATTGGATACAAGAAGATTAGGACAACTGAACTGTTCGTTGGAGGCTGTTGTGGCCAATTTGAATAAGTGCAAACGCTAGCTAGATGCCTTCTCAGATATTTTGTCAACCGAACTCCACTCCACTTGGGTATTTTATTTTTCCCCATCTTTTAAATCTACTTAAATTAGCAAGAGATGAGTCATGCTATGAACATTTTGTTCATCTCATTAAATTTCAAATGCTGCAATTTATTACGGAGATAATATATACGTCAAAAATGCTACAATTTATATGCAAATCATATATTGACGGACTTAAATACGATAAAAGCAAAATTTAAAATAAGACAATACAAACACTCCTTACGGTAATAAAAATGGTCGCTTACCAAAAGATATCGACTTCTGATTTTCTGATTAAAAGTAGGAAATTAATATTTCTACAAGTTAATTTGATATTTTCACAAGATCAAATGAAATTCACTCGTAAAAATATCAAATTAGCTCGTGAAAATACCAATTTCTTTTTTATATGTTTTGGGAAGATAAACTTGTTCAAATGTATGATTCACGTCTTTTCCTACTCTATTTTCTGTCCCAAAATATTTTTTACAAACCTTAATTTTATCAATTAAAAAGTATAGATTTAGTTTTTTTTTATTTAATCAAAATAAGCAGTAGATAAACATCTTTTTAGAAATTAAAAAAAGAAAAGAAGAAGAAGAAGAGGGGTGCAGTTTTTCATAGAATTTTAAATTTAAGAATCAGAAGAACTAAGATAAACAATAATAAAAGATTAATCAAACAAACTTAAAATGTTTACATTAGAAAAAAGACTAAATAAATTAATTTTAGGACAAAAACAGAATTAATATATAACTTCCATGGAGGTAAGATTTTCCTAGTGGCTATTGCTTATTTTTTCCAGGTGTTTGGTGAGAAGAAAATGCAACGGATTTCCTTTCGTACTAGTATATCTTTTTTTGGTATCCTTTTTCCTATTTTGACGATATAAAGAAATTGTAGTAGTTAAAAATGAAAGATACTCGACGCCTTCCACATCCCACATGCATCGTAGTTTATTCATATTATTAGCTGTAACTACGTTGGCGAAAGCTACAGGCTTCAAATTTCCAAGCTAATCAGTTTCTTGGTCCTCGGGGTATAAATGGTAATCAACAATTTCTTATCTCTTCATATTCGTATTCAAAATAAAACAGATATATCCGTATTTGATTTTAAAATATTCGAAAATAAACGGATATAACAGTATCCGTATTCGTTTAATATCCGACTGTAAATATATTTAGCAAATAGCGGATATTTGATATCCAATATTCAGATTCGTATTTAAAATTTGTATATGAATAAATTTAAATATTAAAATTCACAGTTTGAAATAACTTAATAAAAATATGAATAAGATAATTTATTGTATAAGAATAACTTTAAATATCAAAGTTCTCATGTGCCACAAAATTCTTTTATTTTTTTTAAGAACACGTAAAAGATGACATATTTTAATGATAATATTTATAATAATAATTTATTTAATTTTAAATGATATTATTATAATATATCATTTTAATTGAAATAAGAATATGAAAAAGGAACACCATGTATTTGGTTTCCGAATTTGAGAAGTTATTGTAAGTTTATGGATATTTAAAATGTATCATTTAACAAAATATATATATACTAAAAGAATAAAACTATAACTATTAATTTAATACAAGTGCTTTATTTTCAAAACATATGTACGTAAGATAAGCCTTTATGGATTATTTAACAGTTTAAATTTAAATTTATACATTTGTAAAGTATTCATAATTTCAAAATTGTCCCTTTTTAAATTAATAACCTTTTATTCCCCCCCCCCCCCATAATTTCCAAAATTTTGGATATTTATGTGTTATATTTTCCTATGTGCATGTAATATAATCATCATATATTAAGTAAAATAATTTTTTCAAATGATGATACTTATATAATTATACTCCATTTGTTTCAAGATAAAAATCCTCCATGACTTTTAGTCTTTTGTGGTTAAATTGACCACTTTTTTAGATATCAATAATAATCTTTATATATTTGCAAAAATATTCATAATAAATTTATACGACTGTAGTTTTAAACAGTAATCTTTCATTTGTTCAAGTTTAAAATGTAAACTTTTTGCAGAGTCATACTGTGACACCCCCAAATCTGGGCCCACACAGGCCAAACTTAAGTTGTCAAAAGACTACAACAAAATTATTACAACGTAGTACAACGTTCAACAATACAGTGTATAATAATACACAACTAAGTCTTCACTATTATTGTCACACTATTTTACAACACGTGAAGACTATAATAGCTATCCCTCAGACTCTCACTCCATTCCCCAGCTAGACCCAGCTATGTTCTCATCTCCTGTTGAAAAACAATGGAACAAAAAAAAGGGTGAGCTCAAATAGCCTAGTAAGAAATATCATGACTAAGATAATGACGAATAAATTATCATTAGCCTTTAACAGTTGAGATCTTGATAGAATACAATAGACTACAAGATTTATATCAAAAACTGCAGTTAAATTCTTGAACAACGTTCAAATCAATAATAACAGCGGAATGAGCAATCTATTAGAAGAATAATGCAGAATATAATGTCCACTCGCTTATCTTTTTAGGAAAAATATTATTAACTTTTATCATCTGAAATACCATTAGTCAAAATAATACAAATTCACAGTTCCTGGTCATAATCATGCAGATCAACAGTTCATCTTTGCACTACGGGCCAAAGATATTCAATATAACACCAACGATTATGATTATACCATATTTAATCTTTGGTCATAATCATACTAAACAACAGTTCATCTTTGTACTATGGGCCAAAGATATTCAATATAATACCAACGGTCATGATTATACCAGATTTAGCCTTTGGTCATAATCATACCAAACAACAGTTCATCCTTGCACTACGGGCCAAAGAGAACATTCACCACGTGCCATAAAAGACACCGAACAGATGTATCGCCTTTAACCTACCATCTGTTCAACAATTATATCGCATCTGTGCCCCCGGCCACAGATATTCACAACAACTTGATTTTGGATGATTAGAATGATATAAATGATGAACAGAAGAAACAATAAGTATCAGAAGTTTACTTTGTACAGATTTAAATAATGTCCAAATTATCAACATGATGTGGAGTGAAATTCAAAAATGATATTCAAGATCCACAGTTCAGAATAACGGTTACAGTTCAATAGAAAGGTTCACGTAAATAGGAAGGTTCAATTGAAATGATGAAGTGCAACTATTATGGAACATATAATATTTTCAGGAATTATAGAAGCAATAGTTCCATAATAAGTTTCGATTTAGGAGTATGAAAGAAAATAATATCCCTTACCGTAGCATGTTTGATTAACAAAAGGTGAAGAAAATTAATATCCCTTACCATAGTAAGTTTGAATAATGGAAGATGAAAAAGATGGTATCCCTTATGAGTATAAAGGAAAATAATCTCACTTACGAATATGAAAGAAAATGATATTACAAACGAATATGGAATAAAAGTATCATGTGATAATTCGTGTAGACAAATTATTTCCATAAGAGACAGATAAAAATGGTTATTCACCAACAGGCGGTAGTCCGCGCCGTAAGGTTATTGTCACAATTTAATAAAATTTGAATACGAAGAGTTATTCACCAAACATGCGGTAATCCGCGCCGTAAGGTTATTCTCAGAGATTAATAAGGAATGAATACGAAAGGTTATTCACCAACAGGCGGTAATCTGCGCCGTAAGGTTATTCCCACAATTTAATACATGGAAATAAATGGCACAAGAAAGAAATGATATTATTTTCGAGAATCAAAGAATAATAATCATTTTCAGTAAGAAAGAAAATAATATCCATTTATGATGATGAAAAGAATGATACCCCTTACCGTAATAAATTTAAGAGTGTGAAAAAAATAATATTCCTTACAGTAAGAAAAAAAAATGACATTCCTTACCTTATCTGGTGACTGGACATTGATAAAAATGAGGTTGATCAACCTATATATTTATAATAAAATTAGTAATTACCATATATAAATTTCAAAGTGTATGATAACTCGTATAATATGAACTATCAAAATTATATATACTTAACATAATTTTTGTAGTATAATATAACTACTTTAAATAGTTTTTAAAATAATATTCCAAAATAAATCTTCTAAAGAAAGCTTTTAAAAATAAATCTTCTTAAAGAAGAGTTTTGTAAAGGAAGATTTGTGAATACCGTGAAAAAAAGGAATTTATAAAATTACTACTCTTTAATAAAAGACTTACTTGAAAATTTTCTGCACTCCTTTTGGCTTTTAAACACTCAAGATAACTTTACTATTCTCAGAGAAAACTCATAACATTCTTATAGAAATTTTTTATGTTTTAGGTGTGATTTTTTCTATTCAGCCGAGCAAGCTATTTATAGGAGAAAATAGGGCACTATGTGCGGTAGGTGGTAACAGGCGTGATGCACTGTGTTAAAAATTTCAGCAGATGGCAACTGCTGCTTTTTTCCTCACCAAACTTCAGCACCCCAAAAATCCATACTAACTCTCATGTGGCCCCCACAGAGGGCCCACATGTTTACTATTTAAAATAGTAAAAATTAATTTTTTTTATATATAAATATATTTTTTATATTTTTCTTCTTGTGGGTCCTGCATATAAAATAAAATAATACAACAACAATAATTCAACAATAATGTAATAAACACGTTGCAGATTATTATTAATTTAATAATATAAATTACAGTGTATTTGTTACTGTGACAATTATTAGGTTCAATAATTTTAAACTACAGTGCACTAACAATTATTGAGTCAATGATATGAAATACAGTGTAACGACAATTATTGAATCAATAATGCAAAATATTGTGTAACAACACTTATTGAATTGATAACATAAAATATTATGCAGTGACAATTATTGATGAAATGATGCGTAACTGTTACGGTGACACTTAACAGATCAATAATGCAAATATTGTGTAATAACCATTTTATCAGTTCAATAATATAAACACCGCACAATACCGTGTGCTACAGTGTAATGTCATGTGCTACTACGTATTACCGTGTGCTATTGTAAAATACCGTGTGCCACAATAAAATATCGTATGCTACTATTATTTTATCACCGGTATTTTAACAGTTAACACCGTTGACTATTTTTATTTAAAAATGTTACTTCTATCGTTTTCTATATCCAACAAATATTCCGTTGTGGAGTCAACCAATATTTAATTATTTCGGCGCCGTCGTACGGCCCGAATATTTCCCGACAAGACGAATATTCCCCGACAAAACAAATATTGTCCGACAAAATAAAATTTGCACATAATATCCTTAACTTTCAATTTCATCAATTTAACCCTTTACTGTTTTATGAAAAATATATATGAAGAAAAATTAAATTTTATATTTCATAAAATTCAGGGTTTTACAACCTCCCATTCTTATGAAATTTCGTCCCTGAAATTGACGTACCTGACATTTCGAAAAGGTATGGATACTTTGATTTCATCTCAGATTCTAGCTCCCAAGTTATCTCCTCAATATCTTGGTTTCTCCATAAAACCTTAACTTAAGGTATATAACTTTTGAGCGTAGGATCTGCTCCTTCTTATCTAGGATCTTAACAGGTACCTCCTCGTATGTTAAATTCTCTGCTATAACGTCTGGTTCTAACTCAATGACGTGGTTTGGGTCCTTCACATATTTACGTAACATAGATATGTGAAAAACGTTATGGATGCGAGACATACTTGGTGGTAGGGATAGTCTGTAGGCTACGGTTCCTACTTGATCGAGGATTTCAAATGGGCCAATAAATCGAGGGTTGAGCTTTCCTCTTTTTCCGAATCTCGTAACTCCTTTCCATGGAGAAACACGTAAGAATACATGATCTCCAACGTTGAATTTCTCATCTCTCCGATGAAGATCAACGTAACTCTTTTGTTGTTCTTGCGCGGTCTGTATTCGTTGTCGGATCATTTGGATCTTTTCTGTTGTCAAGCTTACCAACTCGGGTCCCAACAGTTTTGCTTCTCTTACCTCATTCCAACATACTGGAGAGCGACACTTGCGCCCATATAAAGCCTCAAATGGAGCCATGCCTATACTTGCTTGGTAACTGTTGTTGTAGGAAAATTCCACCAATGACAAATACTTATCCCAACTTCCTTTGAAATCTAGTACGCAAAGTCTCAAAAGATCTTTGAGGGTCTGGATCATCTTTTCCGATTGTTCGTCCGTTTGAGGATGATATGCAGAACTGAATCGTAGCTCAGTACCTATAGCTTTTTGTAAACTGATCCAAAAGCGTGAAGTGAATCTAGGATCTCGATCAGAAACTATGGAAACTGGCATGCCATGCAATCTCACAATCTCATTTATGTACATACCGGCAAGACGTTCAAGTGAAAAGTTTTCTCGTATAGGCAAGAAATGAGCGGATTTGGTCAATCTATCTACGATCACCCAAATTGCATCTAAGTCTTAATAAACTTTGGGAAGACCTGTTACGAAGTCCATATTGATGTGTTCTCACTTCCATTCGGGAACTTCAAGTGGTTGTAATGGACCCTTAGGTACTTGATGTTCTGCCTTGACACGTTGACAAGTTAGGCACCTTGAGATAAACTCTGCAATCTCCCTTTTCATATTTTTCCACCAAAATGTATGTCGAAGATCTCGATACATTTTTTGTACCTCCTGGGTGAATTGCAAACAGCGTGTTGTTGTGTGCCTCCATTATGATTTTAAGCTTCAATTCAGGATCGTTAGGAACACAGAGTCGAGAGTTGACTCAAAGTATTCCTTTCTCGTCGATTCTTGCTTCGGGAATGACACCTTCTTGTACTTTCTTCATCATGTTCATCAGTTCCGGATCGGTAACTTGAGCAGCTTTAATTTTATCGATTAAAGTCGGTTCTACTCGCACGTGAGCAATCTTCGAGTGGGCCCCTGATGTCTTTAGCTCTATCACCATCTTTTGCAAGTCGTACAAAATACACTTTTGTGTTGTCAGCAATGCACTTGTACTCGTATAAGATCTTCTGCTCAAAGCGTCAGCTACAACATTCGCCTTTCCCGGGTGATACTGGATTGTGTGGTCGTGATCCTTCAACAGCTCAAGTCAACGTCGTTGTTGCATGTTGAGTTCCTTCTGGGTGAAGAAATACTTGAGATTTTTATGATCCGTATAGTTATCCACTTTCTCTCCGTACAAGTAGTGTCTCCAGATCTTCAACGCGAAAACGACTGCTGCCAACTCTAGATCATGAGTAGGATAATTTTTCTCATAATCTTTTAGTTGTTGAGAGGCATAGGCTATAACCTTTTCATGTTGCATAAGGACACAACTTAGACCTTTGCCTGAAGCATCGCTATATATGACGAATTCTCCTGATCTTGATGAAATGGTTAGAACAGGAGCTGAAATAAGTTTCCTCTTGAGTTCTTGAAAACTTTTCTCACATTCCTCGCTCCATACGAAATTAGTGCTTTTTCGAGTAAGCTGAGTTAATGGAGTGGTGATTCGAGAAAACCCTTCTACGAATCTCCGATAATAACCAGCTAGACCCAGAAAGCTTCAGACTTCGGTTACTGTCTTGGGTTGTTCTCAATTTAGTATTGCTTCAATCTTCGCAGGGTTAACCGATATTCCCTGTCTAGAAATCACATGCCCAAGAAACGTGACTTCCTTAAACCAGAACTCATATTTCTTCAACTTGGCATATAATTTGTTCTCACGGAGCTTTTGGAGTATCAATCTCAGGTGTTGTTCATGATCCACATGACTCTTGGAGTATATGAGGATGTCATCAATAAAGACAATCACAAAATAATCCAAATATTCTTTGAATATTCGGTTCATCATGTTCATGAAAGCTGCAGGAGCATTGGTTAGTCCAAAAGGCATGACTAAGAACTCATAATGCCCATAACGAGTTCTGAAAACAGTCTTTGGAATGTCCTCAGCTTTAACCTTTAACTGATGATATCTAGAACGGAGATCAATCTTTGAGAAATGTTGAGCACCTTGTAATTGATCAAACATGTCATCGATCCGAGGTAACGGGTACCTGTTTTTGATGGTGATATGGTTCAATTCTCAGTAGTCAATGCACAATCTCATACTCCCGTCTTTCTTCTTCACAAATAGAACAGGAGCACCCCAAGGTGATGCAGTTGGACGAATGAAACCAGTATCCAATAATTCCTGTAGTTGGACTTTTAACTCTTGAAGTTCAATGGGAGCCATTCGATATGGGGCTTTGGAAATGGGCTTAGTACCAGGTTCAAGATCAATACAAAATTTAATTTCTCGGTTTGGGGTAAGACAGGAAGTTCCTCAGGAAAAACGTCATGAAACTCATTAACAACAGGAATATCATTCAAGTTTGACGTGTTTTTGTTCAAGTGTTAGCCTGTGATGGTCACCTTGGTGGCTTGGTCCTATTGGATAATCAATACTTATATTTACATGTTAGACTTTTGATTAATTTTTTAATTAATTAAAAAATTAATCAAATTAACTATGTTATAATTCATATTATCTAATTGAGTTGATTAAATAATATTAAATAATTTATTTTATTTTATTGTAATTATTAATGATAAGTTCATTGTTAAAATATCTATGTCACATTCATGTCTGTTCTTGTTTCGAGTTTCATTAATTAATGCTTTTAATCATAATTACATTTAATTATGGGCGTGTTTTATAAAATATAATAAATTTACATTCAATACAAAATAAAATTTACTATTATTATATGTTTAAATAATTACTATTATTTTTATCAAGATTATTTTCAATTTTATAAATTGTTATGCTATTAATTTATAACATATTTGATTAAAAAATTTCAACCACTAATTATGCATAAAAATTATTAAATTATCAATAAAATTATAAAATAACAACAAAATAAGGCCCCAATAAACTCTTCGTGTTTAAAAAATGATCCACGGCCAAATTTTATTAATGCTGGAGTGATCTCATATTGTCATAAATACATATATATGACCAACACACGTGATCCGGAGCTAAATATGAATATATATAAGAGACTGATTTATAGTAAATAATTATTATGTAAATTAATTTAATAAATATATTTTATTATTTAAATAAGTCTAAGTATATAAATATAAGATACAAATTCAAACACTAAAAATATTTACTCTATAAAAAATTAGGGCATTTTATTGAAATTTGTGTTATGCTCTATTTTTTAATGGTGTATAAGTTATTAGTGTTTGAATTTGTGTTTTGTATTTGTTCACTTAGGCTTGTCCTTTTCATTGTCCAATGTAATATCTAACGTGCAAGATTAATAGGGATAAAACCCTTTTCGCTACTAAGAGTAGCGACAAGCAAAACCCTTTCGTTATTCTTAATAGTTGCAAAAATAAAATAAAATAAAGTAATGTTGCTACTCTTAATAACTGTATAAATATCCCCACTAATGCTATATTTAAATAGCTTAAATATATTTATTTGTATAAATAATTTATTAAGTAATAAAATTTAACATTGTCAACTAGTTTTAATGTATTTATTTTTATAAATATTTTTTTAAGTAATAAAATTTAAAATTGTCAATTATATTCAACGTATTTATTAGTATAAAAAATTTCTTAAATAATTAAATTTAACATTATCAATTATGTTCAACATATTTATTTGTATAAATAATTTCTTAAATAATAAAATTTAACATTATCAATTATTGTGACAATTTGATTATTTAAAATTTTAGCTCCATATTGTAATTAATTTTGATTTAATTAATATAAATTACATTATAAATTAATAAATACATTGAAACTATTTAAATATAATATTAGTGGGGGTATTTAAGATATTTCTCCAGACAGTTACTAAGAGTAGCGACAGGGATTTAATTTTTTTTGCCTGTCATTATTTTTAGTAGCGAAAGGGATTTGCCTACTGTTACTCTTAGTAGCGCAAGAGATTTAATCCCTATTAATCTCACCGGTTAGATCTCGCATTGGACGATAGGAGATGTATTTGTTAAAATAGTGTTTATAGCAACGTGTACTTGCCAATTCTTTAATTAGATACTTTGCACTTGCAGTTATATATTTTTATCATATTAG
Source organism: Hedera helix (assembly GCA_947179155.2). Lineage (NCBI taxonomy): Eukaryota > Viridiplantae > Streptophyta > Magnoliopsida > Apiales > Araliaceae > Hedera > Hedera helix. Next base: position 58,870,767 of record OX359264.1, on the reverse strand, counting down.
TTGTCATATTGGATTGAGTTAGATTTATAATTGTAAAAATCATGTGCAATAAATCACTAAAAATAATATTTATGTAGGTAGATCGAGTGTGTTGGCTTAATTCTATAGTTTATGCACTGTTCTATAGTTGCATGTTGAGTTGATTTGATTTATAATTAAACAAAACACGTGGTGGACTCATTGATGATGGTTTATAGATAGCAAATTAATAAATAAATTCGACACTGTGAAAACACAGATGATGGATGACTTGAAATAGACTTGTTGGGGTGATTAACCAATAAAATGTGTAGTATTGAGTATTGTGAAAATGAATTATAATATATATTCATTAACGTTGTATAACTTGTATGGTTATTCACAATAAATATTTGTTTTATTTTTGAATAACGTAAGTTTTAGTAGAACTCTGATAAATAATTGTTAAATCTTAGTTAAATATAGTAGTATATACTTGGTGAACAATTGTTTTGCTCATATAGATGTGTTTTTTTATGATTCACAGGTAAGCATAAGAGCGATAGAAATTATAAGATAGATAAAAAGAGTTGGATTCTATGGGTGACGTTACAGATAAATCGTGAAGTTATGTAGATTTATGGACTTAGGATAAGGTTTTCTTGATATTATTGGGGCTGAGGTTGTCGCAAAAATAATGAATGAATAATTAACATTAAGGTCCCTTTGGAGAAATTAAGGTTGCTCCATACATCCGCCACTTATCTCAAGAATCAAAAGTCCCAAAATTAGATCTTTATTATACTTGTAGTTGGGTTAGGCCTTGGATCATTTAAGCGCGAGTTCGTGGGAGTGGGAGGTTGAGAGTGGTAGGTTGTGCTATGGCAAGATGGAGGTCAGGCCTCATGCATGTCTCAGGCCGGTCTAAGCTTTACGTCAGACCATACCTTAGGTTAGGGCAAATCAGGCTATTTTGCGAACTGGGTCAGGGGCCGAATATTAACTTAAAATTCATTGCCTTTCAAAATCTTTAGACCGGGACATGTCTGACTATGAGTAGGTTATGACCTGACCGAGTTTTAACCAACCTAAATTCAAACCAAATCAAGACCAGGTTGCAGGTCACGGAGATTTTGTGCATGCCTAATCCTCCATATACAAATTCTTTCGGCATATTATATTCTTTGCTGGATTTACTTGGTATTGACACCTTCAATAATCTGTGTATATGAAGCAAGAGGATGCTGACAATGCACTTGATCGTCTCCCGGAGAATAAGAAAGTTGAAGTTCGCCAATGATCAGAAAAAGAAAAAAAAGACTTCTTGTAATATTTGAGAAATAGTAATACATATACATACATACATATATATATATATATATATATATATATATATATATATATATATATATATATATATATTTTAAACCCTTATTTTTTCCTAAAAATCTACTTATCAAAGGGGAGGTTCAGACATACTATTCTCACATTGATATTTGATACTGTCGACTTGGGATCTGCTATATAAAACAAAATCCAAGACTGCAATATATTAAGGGATAATGGACATAAAAATGTCCAATAAGATTTCGAATAGTTTTTGCCCAACTCATTTTTGCATAGCATGTTAAGACTTAGGACTCATTGAAGTACGGATAAGCTATCATAAATAATGTCTTACCTACTGTTTCAATAAAAATATAATAGCATATGGCAATTTAATTTTTTAAAGTAACTTTTTTGTCAAAAATTAAAGGATCCATTTTTTTTAATATAAAAATAGGAACTCCAATTATGCCTCCCTCTTTTCTGCCTCTTCCAATTTATGCCTCTGTCTACTGGAAAGAGAAAAAAAAAAAAAAGTCCGATCCCCGATGTTTTGCCTTAATTTCTCGCCGGAAGTTTACTATTCTTATTTGTTTATATATGCTACCTTCCTCCATAATCGATTGATTTCTCTCTCCTTTGATTTTTTTTTTTGTTCACTTATCTCTCTGTATCTCTTTTTTTAGAGGAGCAATGGACATTTTTTTCGCCTGTAATTCTTCGGAGAGAGACGGAGGAGCGTGAATTAGAGCAAAAGGAGGGAGGTACGAATTGGAAGAATAAGAGAGATGAAAGAGGTAGGACAAATTCGAGTTTCTTTTTAATTTCAAACTGAACCTTTTTATTTATTAATTAAAAAGTTATTTTAAAAATTTAAATTATTACATGACATAATCTCTTTATTAAAATAATAATCGAGACACTATTTAAGATAACTGATCTTGACTTCTCATATTGAGGCCCGTCCTTAAATGCCAATAGGGTAAAAGTAAAATAAAAAAATCTACTAGACTCCAACTAACTAAAAACTATGTACGAGCAATAAAAAATTGTGTAGTAATAAAAATTATGGGTTAATTTTGATTTATAAAATTTAGTTATAATTTTATTTAAGAATTAAAGTCATATTATCGATTTTTAATATGAATTAAAATTATATAATTATAGATCAAATATAAGTGAATTCATATTTTAAATTTTAAACTCACTATTAAAATCACATCTTAAATTATTTTTTGCCCGATAAAATTTTGAATTACATTTTTTTGGTATGTTGTATTACAAATAGACTGCAAATGTATAAGGAGCTATTATATTTATGGGAGGGTGTAATAAATGACTTATATTGAACTTAATAAAATTATGTCAACGTGATCTAATTAATCAAATGAACATGGTGCAGTAAAAATATTAAATTAATATGATAAGTGTATGTCATTGTGATCTGATTTAACTAATCAAAGCAAAAACGTTATCAAAATGTAATGTTGTAATTAATAAAATGAACATGGTGTAGTAAAAATTGTTAGGTGCACTCCACAATTAACCATTTGCACGCTTACCTTTTGGTTGTGAAAGGTGTAGTCACGGGTACGTTACACTTCAAAAAAAGTATCCCATATGTCCCAAATTAGGAGTTAAGTTTTCTTTTTTTTGGGATATTATCCTATAATAAGGATCTATTTTTAAAATTAATGTTGATCTTAAATATAGATTATGTTAAGAATAAAATTATTTTTACTATTGAATCATTGACTTGTAAATGGACTATCATTCTTGATATCCAAAAAAGGAAGTTGAATTCTTAGCATGTGTTCGAGTTGGACTAAAATGAGTAATATATATATACATAGACTGCCATAGGCCCATAGATAGAGTTGGTTAACATACGAATAGACTTAGGTAACAAGCTTGAAAACAGCGGTAGCCAAACAGTAAGGTTGACAAAATTATAAAATTGTCCGCCCAAGTACTATTTGGCGGATTGTTTATGGATCATTTATCGTTCGCAATTTAATTTGATACTATTTTTAAAATTAAATTACGGACGATGATCACTCTAGTCATTAAATTATAATTTGGATAGTAAATATTTATTTTAAGGTTATTACTATTTTTATAACTGTGGATATGAATATATATATACAGAAAGGTTCAATAGCATACATTTTAAGTGACATACCTCCTTAAATGACATACCTTTATCAAAACGATATCGTTTTGAAAATTCTTTTAAAAAAACGGATGACATTTTCGTAAATAAAAGGAAAGCAAGTGGGGCTGCGAAATGTCACATCATGTCATATTTTATTTTTATATTATTTTTGTTAATTTTTTTTTTCAAAACGTCACCGTTTTAATAAAGGTATGCCACTTAAGGGAGTTTGCTATTGAACCGTCCCCTCTCTCTCTCTCTCTCTATATATATATATATATATTGAAGTTAATCCAGAGTAATCGGTTGCTGGATAACAACAAATTTTTGGCTTCTGTCGTAATAACTTGTTGCGGTAGTGCCAATTTTTTTTATAATAGGCCCTGCTGCAACAAGCTGTTGCGACAGATAAATTTTATAAAAAAATTGTCTCCTATTTTGCTTACTGAAACAGTACTTCTGACAGTCGGTTGTTGTGGATGAACATCCTATATATATATATATAAGAGAATTGTAGGAGAGTTTTCACATGTTTTAGACTTGACTTTATGAAATATTCATCGAACTTTTACTCAATAAACGGAACGCATAAAAGCAAGAAAATATAGGGGCGGATAATGAAGTACTCCACCAACTGTACGTACATTGAGCAACAATGAGTACATGAGAAAACAGAATGCGCCAAGGTGATCGAGTCACTATATTCACTCAATGGCCACATGTATAATATACATGCACTGAGCTTGGCTGGCTTTTTGAGGAATCCTAGCTAGCTAGGCATGTAAGGCATGCATTCACACTGCGGAAAGAAAAGAAAAACCAATTTTGGTTCCTTTTTAAATAAAGCATCACCTCATTAGCCATGCATGTCCAATAGGCTGCTTCCATTATAAAGATATATGCTCTGCATCCTGCAAAAATTAACAATACACATACACACTCTTTGTCATTTCTTCTTGTCTTGATGTGGTGCATGTGTTTTTTTATGGTGTTGCTTTTGTATTTGATGCTTTTATCAGCCGTCCGGACGGAGAGATATTGGTGGAGCCAAGTGAAACCCCCTTATTAATCCTACAATATATAAGTGTGATGTACACTATCTTTGTTTTATTTTGCAAAGGTAAATAATTTTTATATTTTGGAGCGTAGGGAGTGATTATGCTCGAGTGTTCTTAGTTCTAATGAATCTATGTGCTAAACTGCTAAAAAATAATAATGCGGGAATTGTTAATTAATGCACTCTGTATTTCATCATTAATTTTACTCTCACATTGATATAAAATGGACCGTATGTAATGTCTTAATAATACTTGTAAAACCTAGAGTAGAAATAATTTGTCATAAACTTATGATTGACTAAGGTAACTCATCAAAACATATGTTCTTGGACAGTAATATCATCTCCCTAATAACCAAAGAATATAGATTGGGTGCGAATCTAATAGATATCATATATTAGAAATAGCATTTTTAATAATTATTTTTGTCACTTTTTAGCTTAATTTAAATTCAATAGTATACATAATTTAAATGAGTTAACGGTTTAATCTTATAGTCATTCCATACTAAGAACAAGAGAGAATGTAATTTGATTCGAGTAGGAATCATAAGGTGTTATTTAATTAAGCCTAAATTAGAAATTTGAAAAGGTGTTATGTTATTTGAAAACAACTTAGGCTATGTTTGTTTATAAAAATTTTATTTAGGATTGGACTATTTGTATTAATTTAACACTATTTCGGATTATATTTATCCCATGATAAGGGATTAATAGTCCTTTAAATAGTACTTAGACTATTTTTTATCATTCTTAAGGCTATTTATGAGGGATTATATAATCCCATGATGAATTTGGGATTAATAATCCCCCTCATTTTAAGCTATTAAAGGACTTTATGAGACTAATAGTCCAACATGAAAGGATTAATAATCCCTCATCATGGGATAAAAAAATCCGAAATAATTTTAAATGAATAAAAATAGTTTAATCCCAAATATGTATTTTATAAACAAACATAGCCTTAAGGTTTAGTCTTACATTGGAAAGGAACAATACTATTTAATACTATATTAATATATGAGTAATAATAATATTTACTTTTAATGCTAAAAAGAAGGCTTGAAAATAATTCCAACAACGTGACCACCCCCACCCACGACCCGCACCAGGTGCGAGTCTAAAAGTTGCATTAGCGCTTTAGTCTCATGTAATATACTAAATTTTATTTTCTTATTCTCCAATCTTGTTCTCAAAGCAGTGTTAGAGATATTTCAAAATTATTTTAGTAGGGGAAAATTAGCGCCGATCTTATTTTAATATTATTGTTATGCATTTGTCATTTTGATTTCTCATAATATATGCTTTAATTTCAAGCTGGAGGATGATATTTTGAAATCGACTTATGGACGCTAGAAAATTAAAATAAAATATGTTGTGGGAATATTGTGGATAAACAATGGATAAGGTGAAGTACAGATGGGAATCATATCATTTATGCTGTGCTATATCAGAAGTGAATAATGCAATATCCGTACGAATAATACCTCCAAGAAATTGAAGGTAATGGAGACAGAATGATTCGAGTGAAAGCACGCTGCTGATATTTGTGTGCTCCACCTAGAGCTACCTATCTAGCTTTTCATGGAATTAAAACACATCAAAATTAATTTGCTTTCTCCAACATTATCACAACCTTCCAATGGAGGTAACATAGGTCTCCCTGCATTATAACTATTGTCAGGCTAAGACCGTGACTACCTAGAGAGACAAAGATGAGTCCTATCGATATGAATAAATCTACATATACATATTTTTTATATTCTTGAACATTCTTTTTTGACAATTTTTTTTTTAATTCAAATTACATAAACACCTTTCATAAAAAGAAATTTTTGTTGCCAAAAAAGGATTATTTATATAAAGAGAGTGTATGTGTAGATTTATTCTATCAGTATACACACACACATAATGAAAAAGATATATAATGTATTGCTGATATTTTAATATCAGCCGTCAATATTCTTTATTATTATAATTACCAAATTTTTTAACCTCGAGTTTCAATATAAAATATGTATATAATAATCTCTCCGTTCAGTTTTATTTGTCTTAATTGACTTTTTATTGTCAAATTGACCAAATTAAAATTAAATTAATTTATTTTTAAGTTGATTATATATTGACACAAAATTATTATTATAAAAAATACATCGAATATACTATTAAGTCAAATTATTTTATTTCAAAATTTATAATTCATTTTTTTAATTATTAATTAGACATAAAAAGTTAATTAAGATAAGTAAAATGGAACTGAGAGAGGAATATATATATAAAGGCCTATGCATGTACGTCTACTTTTAAAAAGTAATAAAAGTGAAGAAACAAATCAGTAAGGCAGATGCGGCGAGGACCAACCTGATCTTGGATCGATAGGTACACTTACTAAAAATGTGGATAATATCTTCCGGACTGATATTTTCCTTTCTTTAATTTCTTGCTAGCTATCGGATAAAAGCGTTTGCTGACATCAACTCTAGCATCTCGAATTCTTCGTATGGTTGAGAATAATTGCTTCTTTTCAATTTCAAAAACTTATGCTCCAATCTCATCATTCATGACAGAAATATATGTGGTTCTATATATATATAGCTAGCAAGACCTAGTTAGCTGCACTATTCCTTGTATACCAATCTCGTTGATTTTGTTAAAATATATATGTTTGCTATATATATATATATATATATATATATATATATATAGATGTAAGAATTGCTCATCTATCTATAATATAAATGAAGCCGGAAGAGGAACTTGACAGTTAATTTAATTTGGTGTAACCGATTTAGTAAAACTTTTTATTTTACTATTTTAATTACTTTTTAAAAGATGAGAGTAAATATATCTTAAACTCAAAAACTTTCATTCTCTCTCTCCCTGCTCTTTTATGAATTTTTATTTTTTGTCCAATACTTTTTTATTTATTCTACCCATGTAGTGTGTGTCAGAATACTAGTAAAAAATAAAAGAATAATAAATTGATGTAAGAATAGTTTACTTTATATTTTTGATCGATGTTCCTTAGAAAATTCTGATCAGGTTTTGATCAATTGATCCTCAATGTTATGCCCCTACAACTTCACATGCATGCATGATTATAATTACAGGGAAACTTGTTATAGCCACTAGTGTTGCAATGGGCAAAAAGACTGGAGCAATCGGATATTTTTACCGATTAATTTTATGTTAACTGGATTCCAAACTAAGAAAGGTTTTCTATTATGTTTTACACGTCATGGGCATTTTCGATCTTTTTCTCATGAAGATGAGTGAGTACTGATTCCGTAAAGGAAAAATGTACTTGCCTTTTTCTAATGCAATAGCTAGTTTAGACAAGAAAGGAGCAAAACTAGCTACAGCTGCTGAATGGACAATTGATCATGATCATGATGTCGAACCGGATGCTAACAATCTCGATTTTGCGACTACTGATGATAGATATATTTAAGAATAGAATATGCGGGTGTCTGAATACGTCATATAAAATGATCTTTTGGAATGATGATATATGATATTTTGTTTGGGTATTGCATACACCCTTGATCAATAATGGCTTAATCCATTAATTTTTGGTTAGTTAGCTACTCATTACATAAAAACTTGACAAAATTACATCCTATTGCAGATTTCCCTTTTTTTTTTACTATTAGTTAAAGTAATAGGTAAGATTCGGGTTCTAAAAGTCCTTGTCTACATTCATCTAAGGTTATGTTTGATAAAATTGAATAATTAAAATCTGAATGATTAGTATATCTTAAATTTTAATAAATTAAATCATCTGAGTGAAATAGTATCAGAATTAAAAAAAACTGTTTAATAACTAAAAAATTGAGTTGTCTCTTAATGACATTATTTTACTATTTTAAAGGATAAAATTTTAGTTAATAATTTTAAATATTCAATTTAATAAAAGTGAGTGGATAATATTGTTGAATGCATTTATATAAAAAAATTACCGATTTTATATTTATTAAGAGGCTCTTAGTGATTATGATTTTATTTTATGTCTTACCGATTAAGATGTAAGCAAAATTTTAACAAATAATTTTTGTCTCTTATCGAATTAGATATGAGTTCATTAAGAGATATTAAGACCTAAACAAACACAACCTAAATCCTTCTAAGTGCTAGGTGGTCCCCTAACATCTCATTTGACTAGGAGCACTTAATCTTCTATCGCATTGATTTAATGAAGGTTTTAAACTCTGAAATACTTGTTTGTAATGAATTTGTTGTGCCTTCCAAGTTTTTTATTATTTGTTTTTTTATTAAAAAATTTATGTAAAATTTTCAATCTTTACATCTATTATATAGTTTATATAATATATGTAACTATGAACACAATAAACGATAAATAAATAGTATCTTGGAAACCCCTCGCCAACCTAGGTTCTTCAAGAGATTTTTGAACATTGGGCAAAAGATAGATGTGGAGTTTGTAGAGACTCCGTTGCTTCTGCGAATATGATTCGTACCACTTGAGTTAAAACTCATTAATCTTCTATTCTAAAATAAAAATATATGTAGACAAATGCTACGATAGGGTATATATGGATGGGCATGCATGACGCATGGTGTCACAATCTTGTCTTATTGTTCTGATGGAATTAGTTTAGTGTTGCTGTCACAGTTGTTGGTGTTGTAATTTATATTGTGCATGATTTGAAATCTCTCCAATGGTAATTTAGTAACATGGATGGCAAATTAAGCAGCTAGCCACTGTGATCTGGAAAAAAGAAAAGTTTTTTGTGGTGGGTACGTCGGCCCGGGTCACATTACATATGGAATCAAGAGCTGTGACTCCCTCTAAAAATGGATCAATTATATATATCAAAATAAAAGACTCCATTTTTTTCATAAACATACATTTAATTAACATGGCCATGACAAACTCTATATATAGACCACATGGGTTCTCAAACTATTCAACCAAAACAAGACACTGTTTTGATATATATTGTAGATAGCTCTCTAACTAATTAGCTTCAACATTTTTCTAATTATTATATATTCTCATATTATTCAAATTAATATTTTTCATCAATTATTTTCATGGACGGGAAGAAATTGGAATACAAAGGGGAGAAGGCATTGAAGGAGCTTGAGAAGCTTACCGAAAATGCCGATGAAGTTCAAGAAAATATATTGAAAGAGATCTTAACAAGAAATGGGGAGACTGAGTATTTAAATAAATTCATGTTGGGATCAAATAATGTTTTGGAGTTTAAAACGCGTGTGCCAGTTATTACTTACGAGGGCATCCGTCCTTATATTCAAAGGATTTGCAATGGGGAAGACTCTGCCCTTATTACTGGTCACCCCATAACAGAGATGCTTTGCAGGTCTGATCTCTTTCTCTACTCGTCTATTTGTTGCACCTAAATTGCTGCTTAATTAAGTAAGCTTAACCCCTTTAATTCTTAATTTGCAAACATGGAAAATTAATGATGGCCCATATATAACGCCTTTTTTTCACTTGAGATTCGAAATCATGGAGGCCACATGACTATGTAATATCTTAATGTCATAAGAATGCAGTTCAGTAAGAGGGAGCCTAGTGATAAATGTCTCTGAAAAAGCATATTATATAATTGCATGCGTCGTGTTTTGTTTAATATTATATTATGAGATCTCTGTCTTGTAAACTTAGTCACTACTTTACATTTGCAGCTCGGGGACATCTGCTGGAGAGCCAAAGCTGATGCCATCTATAGCTGAAGATCTTGATCGTCGAACTTTTCTTTATAATCTCATCATGCCAATTATCAGCCAGTTATGCTCCATAATTTTTCCTATGTAATCATGTGTGGTGTAATTGTGTCATTGTTTAATTTATTTTTTAACTACCCATGTTTCATGAAAAACAGAAAAAGAAAAAGAAAAAGAAAAAAGATAACAAAAAACCATGCCAATTATCTACCAGTTATGATCCAAATTATTTTTCCTATATAATAAAAAAAATGAATGTTGAGAGTGGGATTTGAACCCACGCCCTTTCGGACCAGAACCTTAATCTGGCGCCTTAGACCAACTCGGCCATCTCAACCTTTGAGATTGACTTGTTATGTAGACTTCAAATTCAAGACAAGATAAGGAATTATTGCTAGTTTCACAAAAGTCGTTCGTATGAATAGTAAGATATGTTCTTGATTTAAGCGAGTATTATGCAACTATCAAAAAGAAATAGTGAAAATAATAGTTCCCTTATTGTTACTTATATGCATAAATTTTTAAGAGCTTTTGGAAAATCATTATATAATAATCATGATCACCATGTATTTATATATACTAATTAATTATTCCTTCTACTAGCAGGTCTGTCCCAGGCCTTGATGAGGGCAAAGCCATGTTCCTCTACTTTGTCAAGGCTGAAATGTCAACCCCTTGCGGCTTACCGGCTCGGACCGTTCTAACCAGCTACTACAAGAGCAACCACTTCAAGTTCCGGTCACGCGATCCTTACACCGATTTCACTAGCCCTGACCAAGCCATCCTTTGCAATGACAGTAACCAGAGCATGTACTGCCAATTGCTAGCCGGCCTCGTCCACCGCACCCAAGTCCTTCGGCTCGGAGCCGTTTTTGCCTCAGCCTTACTCCGAGCCATCTCTTTCCTTGAACGTAACTACATTAACATATGCAACGACATTCGGACCGGCAAGCTGGCGGCCACCATCACGGATCCCGAATGCCGGTCCGCCATGTCCTCAGTCCTCGTGTCGCCGGACCTACGTCTGGCTGACGAGATCGAGGCCATATGTAGCCATGCATCTTGGAAGGGAATACTGTGTCACATTTGGCCTAGGGCTAAATACATTGAGGCAGTTGTGACGGGTTCCATGGCACAATATATACCGGCACTAGAGTATTTTAGTGAAGGAAAATTGCCATTGGTTTGTACCATGTATGCTTCATCTGAATGTTATTTTGGAGTGAATTTGAAGCCTTTTTGTGCCCCAGCTGATGTTTCCTTCACTTTATTGCCTAATATGGGTTACTTTGAGTTCATACCTTTGGGAGTGAATGGGACATTATTTTCGGACTTGGATGAAGATGAAGAGGTGCCACAAAATAAGCTAGTGGACTTGGTGGATGTTAGACTTGGTTGTTATTATGAATTGGTGGTTACCACATTTTCTGGTATGTTTTCTCTCATTGCAATTGAATTTCATATCATGATATATGTGAAAAGAAAAGTAAAACTTGTATATTCAGCATCTGTAAAGAGAGGTAGGATTGCGTACATTTAATCTTTTCCGTATCCGTACATGTATTCTTTTCCGTATCCGCTATTTACGGGAATGTTGCTCTTCTAAGGTATATACAATATTTTGTTCAATATTTGGTTTCTATGACCCGTTACATGATCAAAATATTTCATTAGCACTGCTCATTCTGATTAGCCATGCATGCATGTCAATGGGATCTGTTGCATTTCTCTTCTAACCATATATGTATAAATATGTATATCTATAGATTTATATGTCAACCAGCAAGCTGATAAAAGCCTACTTGATATCTTGAATTTGTTCATCAAAATAGCTTATACCAAATACATTCTTACCAAAACTGTCGCTAACTAAAATATTAATTCTCCCGCGGAATAATTACAGTATATAGTTTAAAAAACTAAATATGCACAACTAATTATGTGTACTTTTTTGGGTGGTTGATTGATCAGGATTATATCGATATCGAATTGGTGATGTGCTCCAAGTGAGTGGATTCCACAATCGAGCCCCACAATTTCGGTTCATCTGCAGGAGAAACGTCCTTCTCAGCATCGACAACGACAAAACCAACGAAGAAGACCTTCACAAGAGCATCACGGTGGCCAAAAGACTCTTAGAACCCTACAATGTTCTACTTGTGGAATACACTAGCTATGCTGACACCTCATCTGTCCCTGGTCACTATGTTATCTATTGGGAAATTATACATTGCTCATCATCATTATTGCTAGATACTAATAATAATATTGAAAATATCGTTACTAGCCAAGTCGATATTTCCAATCTGCTTTTAGATTGCTGCATCGCGGTGGAGGAGGAACTAGACTATAATTATAGGCGTTGTCGTACCAATGACAAGTCCGTCGGACCTCTAGAAATCCGTGTGGTGAAGCCTGGGACTTTTGAATCGTTGATGGACTTGTTTATCAACCAAGGCGGATCCATTAATCAGTATAAAACTCCAAGGTGCATCAAGTCTAATGCTGCACTCAAGCTGCTTAACTCTAATGTCAAGGCTTGCTTCTTTAGCCCCAGGGATCCTACATGGAACCCTTGATTGTGTTAATTGTTACGTAAGCCTTCAAGAAAACTCAAATAACCCGTTGACTTAATTAGTAGTGAGAGTTAATTAAGACTCTTGATCTTCTAATTAGCCTTTTAATTAAGTTTAGCTAAGATTATAAGGTAGGTTTTAAGGACTCTTATGTCATCAATGATTATCCTTGTCGTGGTAAGATCTTGTAAGGGCCATTGTTGATCAGCTTTGGAGTATATGTGGACCACTTTAAGCAAATTGCTTTTCCATGTGATGTGCTAAAACTTTTGGCTTTCTCTCCGGCTCTTTCTTTCCACTCATTATTATAAGCCTTGTGCCTAAATTAATATACACAACTTGCCTAAGATTTAGTGAACTAAGATTTTACATTCACGAATTTAATTCCAACATATAGATATGGAAAAAAATCATTTAATTTGTATATGAGATGACATCATACGATAACCATCACACTGAATAATTTATCGTGCGTCGTGCCAATTATTTGCATAATCTAATTAATGTTCGAGTACAATAATAAGTACCTAAAAACTGATATCTCCTCAATGATACACAAAACAACAGGGTTTCGACAAAAACTTTCACATCAACATGCGTCGTGCACACACGTATATGCGTTTAGGGTTAGCTCGGTGGCCTCGCTCGAATTGCGTTCGCCAACATGCGCATGCATTTTTATAGATTTCAGCAAATTTCAATGGAAATGATGGAATGGAATTCCAACATCAGCAAAATATAAATAACGCGTTTGTAAAATGCCAATGAAATTTGTCTTAAATAGATACATGCTACTCGCTGGAAACTTGTGGGAATTTCAATAGGAGCAAATGTTTGAAACTAATCCCAGTGCACATTCCCATGGCTAGGGGACAGTACTTGCCAAAGCTCAACTCTATTTCTAATGTACGACTTAATAGCATCACACAGATTAATGTAAATAGTGCCCATAACAAAAGAGAAGAAAATTGGAGAAGAGTCGCACGCTTCAGAGAAATTATTTGAATCAGATATAATTTTATTCTCGAGAATTACAAACCATTTACGCCTCTTGTAGTTCTGCAATACACAACACTGGCGATCACTGTTAATGATCATAACAGAATAAACTTAGAAACTGAATCCTACTTTAAATTAGATCATTAGAAAGGTGGAGGGAAAGAATGAAATTCCACCTAAGTAACAATCCCATTACTTTTGAAAAGTTGAAAGTAGAAGTCTACAACAGTATGATTGCAGCAGAGAGCTCATCTTCTGAACCTCATCAAATTTGTTATCTTGATGTCATGACTTGGACATTTCTATTGAGGTCGTGACTGCATATTTACTGCTCGATCACACGCTTGGCACCTTCCAAGGTATTTTTCAGCAACATTGCAACCGTCAACGGTCCCACTCCTCCAGGAACAGGAGTAATCCATCCAGCTACCTTACATGCTTCGTGAAAATCAACATCTCCCACAAGCTTATAGCCTGACTTTCTACTTGGATCATCTACGGCATTTGTCCCTACATCAATTACTGCAGCACCGGGCTTTATCCAGCTCCCCTTTATCTACATTCAAGATAGGCAAATAAATAGATGGTAGGTGAATAAACCAGTTAAAAATAAATTATATTGAAAACAGAAATAAGTTTATTTTGCAAGCAAGTTGTTTTAATCACATTAAAAGTTTAAAACTAAGAATTTTTTTTCCTATATTGAAATACTGAAGATATATAAGCCCCTATGCTTGATAGTTAAAATTTTCATCCTCTCTCAAACAACTTCAGATTCAGAACTGCAGGTACGTATTTCCAATGTTATTTGTAGTCCCTTCAACCAAGGCTCATAATATTAATAATGACAACTAGGACTGTTGTTCTTTGGGGACCTTGAAAGGGGTCAAACACCTATCTACATAAGACATACTAGTTGATACAAATTCAAGAGCTAGATTTCCATGTCACAGACAAACAAAGTGAAAGCATAGAAGCTGTGTTAAACATAAAACAAAGGATAATGAAATAGTAAAAAGCAACCACTAAAAAACCACAAATTGTGACTTGTTACCATCATTGCCTGTCCTGCTGCAGCAATAACTATGTCTGCTTCACGAATGATTCTCTCTGGATCTTGAGTATGTGAGTGGACTATAGTAACCGTGGCATCTGCCTTCAGAAGTAGGAGTGACACTGGTAATCCAACTATGTTGCTTCGACCCACCACTACTGCCTTCTTTCCCTTTATGTTAATACCACTTCGTGATAGAAGTTCAAGACATCCCTGTTGAGGAAACACTAGTTCATAAGACTTAAAAAGGAACACCCAAGTTACAAACTAGATGACATGTGGCAAGTCCCTCCACATAAAGATTTCTCCAACAATAGGAGGATCGCTGTTCGACATAATAAATTGTAGAATCAAAGATTTGAAACAAGCATATTTCATATGTTTCAAGACTAGATTTTTTCTTCATAAGTTGTATGAGCGAAGACTAGGTATATTGCCTTGGGAGTGCAAGGAAGAAACAGAGGATCTCTGCCTTTCATAGCAAGCTTTCCAATGTTCAGAGGATGAAAGCCGTCTACATCCTTCTCGAGGCTGATTTCAGTTAGGATTTTCTCTTCATTTATATGTTTTGGCAATGGAAGCTGGACTAGTATACCTGCAACAGCACACAAATCTCTTCAATAGTTTGCTTAGCCACGCAGATGTTTCCTTGGGATCTTTTGAAAACTAGTCCATGCTTTCTGACATCATAATGAATTTTCTTCACCATGCATAAACGAAGCAATATAATAGACATGAAGAGGACATTCCGAGAGAGAAAAAAAAAATGACAATCTTAAGTATTTATAAGGCCAAGATGTTAGTAAAGGTTCAATAAGACTATAAGAGCAAACAAACTGGATTTCATATATAATTATCTTGATTTTTGTTTTTTGCAATTACGAATATTCCTCAGTTTCGTTTAATTAGAATCTACTGAAGGTTACTGAAAGGATCTAAGTTAGATATAAATGCCTTAAAAGTAATAGAGATTTCCTAAAATTTCATATAAATACATGTTATATCTTTTTGATTATTTAATAATATTTAAAAGGTTGACAATAACATTCACGTGCAATAAGAGTAAATGGTTTGTAAAATTTTAAAACGTGGCTCAAGATTATGTATCTTATTCTAGTATAGGTTCAAACATTGTATTCAAAGATAGTTAATATTTATATGCTTCTCAATTTCAGCAAGCAGATTGATATTAATTCACAATATATGAGATTACAATCTAAATTCATAATTAACTCGATCGTCAAACATTAGAAGAAACTGTATCCAAATACAGAGTATATAGAAGGCATGATCAGATGTTCTACTAACGAAATCTTCATGTTTTCAATGCGTTGGATCAGAGGAATATACTTAAGATTCACAGAAGCAGCAACACAATAAATTACCCTTATTACTTCTCCAATTTTATTTCAAGAAAAAGGTTTTAAGATAAATAATAGAACAATTTATGAAATGCATTGCCTTTATTTTCTAGAAACATTTGACCAAATAAGTGTCTATACTGAAACATGGGTAGATAGATGATTACAGGAGGACATATTTAGGAGGAAAATATAGCATTGGACAGGATAATAAATATTCATGTTACTTGGAAATATTCCACAGCTTCACAAGTGACAATGAAATTGAGAAGCGTTACATAATATTGACTTATTATATTTTAATAACCGCACCGTGTACATCAGGATTTGCATTTAACTCCTGCACCTTGGCGATCAATTCAGCTTCAGCTACGTCCTCTGGAAGGTCCATGTCAAAGGACTTAATCCCAACTTCAGCACATGCTTTCCGCTTCATGCTCACATAGCTTTGAGAATCCTTCCTACCTTTTACAATGACTACAGCCAATCCTGGGACCTGAATTAGAGAGACAATTATAACTTTTGATTAGTGCACAATATTACCATCTTAAATCAAGAGTTCATACTAATAAAACTTCAAATCTTAACTGTTGATGCAAGCCATTTCGACATCCTGGCACAATGGCTCTTTTATATATATCATAATCAGACAATAATGTTAGTTCAAAGAAATTTAAGCCTTGGTGTCGAGTAATCTCAATGATACATAGCTAAAATCCAATATGTACTGTAAAGTACTTGAACACAGCATAATTGTCAGTCAGTCAGTCAATTGGACTATTTACCTAATTTTTTAGTGAAGACAATTGCATAGTTGCCAAGAATGAAGCCAACTCAAATCAAGAGTTCATACTAATAACACTTCAAATCTTAACTGTTGATGTAAGCCATTTCGACATCCTGGCGCAATGGCTCTTTTATATACATCATAATCAGACAATAATGTTAGTTCAAAGAAATTTAAGCCTTGGTGTCAAGTAATCTCAACGATACAAAGCTAAAATCCAATATGTACTTTAAAGTACTTGAACTCAGCATAATTGTCAGTCAGTCAGTCAATCGGACTATTTACCTAATTTCTTAGTGAAGACAATTGCATAGTTGCCAAGAATGATGCCAACTCAAATCAGTGCAAAATTTCATCTTCATGTTAATACTATTTTTGTTATATTTATTTAATTGATAACTAAAACCACAAGAGTGGATTTTTAACATTCTTAAGCTTTGAATTCCAAGTTTATTTAGGCATCAAACAGAAAACTAACTAATTAACGACGAATCAATAACAAATATAATGGAAAAAACTGGAAAAAAAAATCGTGCGAATGCAAAATCATATCAACACAATAAACCACATGCCTTCAGTAAAATCTTCGATATACATATACATAGGAGAAGAGATAGAGAAAACATGAAGAAAAATGACCTTGGAGTATTTTTCAGAGAGAAGTCGAACTTCGGAGGCAATTTCAGATCGGATTGTCTGTGCGATTGCTTTGCCGTCAATGATGGTGGCCTTCTGATCCGATGTGGCCGCCATTTTTGTGTATGAATTAGATTAATTATACTCCCTTACCTTTTCCTTCGAATTCGAAGAAGTACTGATAAGCAATTACTTTGCAAATATAACATCGACCCAACAGGAACTGGCACGAATTACAAGTTGACGATGATGGATGGGTGAGTCACAGTCAATAGTGGACCCAATTTGTTGAAAAATATCAAATAGTTAATAACATAGATAAGGCCACTTACAAGTCTTAAAGAGTTAATGGTTTGTTGTAACTTATTGTTGGGCTCATAGGACAAACTTGAGTCCGATTCAGTTTCTCAATTAGTTGGCTGACATAAGTTTTGGGCCTTAGAGATAAAAGTGAGAAAATAATGTCGTTAGTTATATGGATAGCGTAACCGAGGTCCAAGATCATATTAGGCTGACGTAGGATATTTCAGATAATAGTTTATTAATGCAATTCAAAATATGCAAGAAGTCCAATCAAAGTAAACAGTAATTCTTATTTAAATAATTCCTTTCATCTTGGCTGGTGACCAGCAGCATAACTTCCAAATACTTACATAATTCACTCACGACGACTAATGTATCTAGTAACAACTGATAAAACGCAATTTCATTTCATTAATTTTACAATAGATAGATCAAAGCCTATGTGTGGCTCCATGACCCCAAGAACATCATTGTTCTTAGTGGATCCTCTACGGCGCCGGACCTCCGGTTCCGTCTCTCCGTTTCCTTGGAAACTGAAATAATAGTCCCACCTCCATTTAGAGTTCCAGTACCGGCCATGGCCACCATAGCTGTGGTGTAGGCGTGCCGAAGCTTCTCTCCGATGGTCATCATGGATTCGTGACTCAAAGAGGTATCATCGGAGAGGTGGTGTGAGGTCTACAGACAGGGTTTAGGGTTTTTTTATAGACAGTGTCCAGTTTACAATGGCACGTGAGTGTGCTGACGTGGAAAATTTTCACGTGAGTGGTGGGTCCACGTTTTCTGTTAACGATAGGATATATTCCTCCTGTTTGTGGAAGACAGATTTGCAAAATAGTTCTTGATTTGGTGGCCCAGTTAATTATATTAGTCTCGTCCTTTTGCCCAAAAAAAGAGAAGCTTTATTTATAATTTTAAATATACTTTTTTACATGTTTATTCTTATATATATAATGAGTGTTTAATTTAATAATAATAACATAAATTCATAATCCAAAATTTTTGTTGTAAAACTTAAAAATATTATGATATTTTATAATATTATCAAAGAAAAAGAGTTTTTTTTTGTAGAACAATTTTTATTTATTTATAAATGAGGTTCTTTTTATGAAACGGATGAAATTTTATTATTTATTTTATTTTTATTTATTTATAAGATGTCTCATTTGAACGATTTTATTTTTTCCCCAGAAAGTGTAAGGAAGAATTCAAAATTTAAAAGAAAGAAATTGATTGTTAAATCTACAAAGTATCTCACATGAGTAGTAACATAGCATCTACATGTGTGTGAGGTATTTGTGAATTAAGTATTTTCACTTTATATTTGTGTATATAGTATTTTCATGATTCTTATTAGAGGTAGATATTGTAAAATTTATGTTATATATTATGATAAATTTATTTTGGCATTAAAAATTGAGGTATGTGAATACGCGGAATAAAAAAGAAATAAAAATAGACTCGCACATTATTATTCTATCTTATTACTTAGAGTTTCACGTTAGTTGCAATCCTACTACGTCACGAGAATTATCGGCATATGTATTATTTTTCATATTTTAATAGTCAATTGCCAAAAAAAAATGAGTTTATACTTCAATATTTTTTTAATATTGAAATGTAACGTAACAGTTGATTTTTTTTTTTAATATATAGTCAACACACTGAACACATGAATGGAAATTGAACAAGCATATTTTTCACCTTATTTTAACAGCATTAATTAATCCAATGTGCCTCAAAAAGGAGAATTCATAGTGCTAGGGTTTTTGGAGATGGTGCTTGAAATTTAAATTAACTTCTAAATATATAGGGGGATGTGATATGATAGAGAGACTTTGATTTTGATAGCAATCACTAACCATGCATAGGAATATATTTATCATGTATGTTTTTTCGTAATGAAGATGCTTATAAGGCTTGATCCACTTGGAGATAGCCACACTATAGACAATGACATCCATTGATAAATGAAAAGCCATATATACATATATAAAGAATAATACGACTTTAGGTGATCTTCAGAGGCCGCCTGTTCAATCTTGTCTGCTACTCATTTTCAATAGATAATATGCTTGTTTTCTTTTTCTCTCTTTTTAAAAATAAATAAATAAATATGCAATTGTGAATTTTATTTACTCCATCTGTTTTATAAAAAATAATTTTATTCAAATTTAATCTTAATTAAGTTGTGAAATCCTCGTATTCAAATTGTGGGGCAAATTCATTTTAATCATACTTAATATTGTTAGGATGTGGTATCAAACGAGAGCTGATCGAGTCTAGATCATAGGTCAAGTTTGACTATAATTATTGACAAACCAAAACCCATTATCAATGTTATTAAAATCGGTTCGGAACCGACGGTTCAACCGGGAACCGATTCCTTTTTCGGTCCGGTTTGGACCGGTTAACTAGTTTTGGTCAATAACCGGTTGACCACCGGTTCAACCGATAAAACCGGTTAATTGATCCGGTTTTGAAGTATTTTTTTTTTCAATTTTTTTTTTACCAATAATATAACATAATTTCACTATATTTTAGCCTACAAAAAATTAGATGTTTTAAAATTTTATTAATTATTAATAATATATATTTTTATATATTTATGACGTCACTGGTTCAATAACGGTTCGACTACTGGTTGAACCAGTGACCCATCTACCCAGCAATTTTTTCGGTTCGCTGAACGAACCGGTTCTGAGAACATTGCCTATTATAGATAAGACGAGACATGCTTAACTAATGTGTTTTGTACTTATTATCCTACAAACCTAAATATTTACATTATTTTGGTAAAGTATGTTCGGAATTAATATTATTATTTGAAATGCAAATTTAATGAGATTCAATAATTTATTTATTTATTTGAAAACAGGAACAACTACTAGACCACAGTCTTCTCCAATGGCGAGTTCCAAACTCAGAAAAACATCTTATACCTTTTGAAACCAGTGTAGATTATACCGTCCCAATTCATTTAGGTCCCGATTTATGATTTCACTTTTAAGAGAAAAATTATTTAATGGGCATGTGACAAATTCAAATAGTATTTTATGCCAATAAAAATTTTCTATTTTAGTGGTATTTTATTACTTGTAGTTATGGACCCATTGAAATAGAGAAATTTCATTGACCCAAGACACCACGTGAATTTACTCTAAGATCAATGAATAATCTCTTTTTTTAAAAAGATCACTGAATAATCTCTTTTTTTAAAAAGCCTAATTCACAATTCCTTAATTCTGTAATTTGAGACCTCAAGCCATTTTTCAAAATAATGAAAGACTTTTTGCTAGGAAGAAATGAAAATATTTCAGAACGGAAAATGAGATAAGCTTCACTTTTTGGTGCCCCTTTTCTATGGTGTACACACGATAAAAAAACATCTAAAGTTATAAATTAACGGATCATATCATTACATCTAGTCGCGTTACGCCAACTTTATATATATATATATATATATATATATATATGGGTGTGATTCAGGTTCATTTAATTCAATATGAAGTGTCCGTTTTATAATCAAATGGTAAGAATAAAGGCTATTACATAATAATTATTAATTAAGAGTCTTACAAACTGTTATGTGATGTCTTACCTAAATAACAATTAACTTTTTTAATTCTCAAATATATAAAAAGGGTTATTGCATTAGTCATGCGGTAAATAAAAATATCTACAACACAACTATTGTGCAGCAAGTAAGATGCTGCTAAAAAAAATTCTTTTTTCTTTTGCAGTTTATGGATTGTGATTGCTTGTCAAGATTGAAGCCTACACCTGATAGTCAAGTCTTCATTAGTGTGCCCAGAGATTACTCAAGGAAGCCCCTCAGTGGAGATAATCGTGTGATAAACTAGTTATACGTGGCTAGAATGACATGAAAAATTTCATTGAGAAAAGAGAGCAGTCTTAAATAACAAACGTAACTATCTATCATCTGCTTAAATTTCACTTGTGATTTTCCCCCTTGTTCTGTTGACATTGTTAGTGGAGACCTTATAGCTTACTTGGTATTAATTCTTGATGAAAACAGTTGCTTTTGTAAGTTGTAATTTGTCTGCAACCTAACTTTAAAAGCAATCATCTTTAATAAACACTTATGATTATAAATATTTACTGATGCACTGTTATTCGCGATCTGCTATAGATAAAAGATTTACCGTCCAATAGTTGTGCAATAGGTATTTTTACTTACCGCATATGACTATTATGTGGTACCCCTTTTTGTAAGGCTATTTAATAACTGTTATGTGATAGCTTTTACTCCTAAATATTTGATTATAAAACGGATGACTCAAATTTAATTGGATGGATGGAGGATCCCATCCAACTTTTGATATAGATCACTCACCATATATATATATATATATATATATATATATATAACTCAATTTGAAATAATTAGTCTTAGTTTGATCAAAGGTGATACTATAATGATAAATACTATTCTTCTTCTATTTTTAACATGATACATCTTTCAACAAAGCCGGAACAAGCATTTCATAGCTAAAATAAAATTTTCAAATTTGCCTTTTGACCTCTTTCCTAGTTCTCCCTCGCACCTTAAGATTGAACTAGAATGGTATAGTAAGCATAGGCTAATGATAATTTGAGCCAATTTGGGTTGGGGCTAACCATATTACAACCACCAAGTCACCACCAAAACGTTTAGGGCGCAGCAACCCAACCCCTCTAGTTGTCTACCAAATCCCAACTAGTTGTCTACCAAAGTGAATTCCACGTCTATGGTCCACAGCCCGGCCCCACCCCCATGCACATTCAAAAAAGACTAGTTACAAACAAACTAAAGCTAGCTATAAAAACTAAGTTTCATTGAATCCGAAGGTGGGTGTTTACTAATAATATCCTAACAAGAAAAAGCTCAAGTTCCGCCAAACAGATCATAGCCTGCTTTGTAAAAAAGGAAGAACATTTCCAAAATCCCAATCTTTTGGTCCTTAGGAAGACCATTTCCTATATACTCCCTTCGTGTTTGATACACTCAAAGTTGTGCTTGACGCATGCAATAATTAAATGGATGATAAATACTTACCAGCATACGTATCAAATGCAATTATTATGTTTGATGAATCGAACTTCGTGATAGCCAAATATTCACCTCTTAAAAATGAAAAAAATAAGTATAAATACACAACATTCAAACACTATATCTATCTTAATCATTAAAAAATAAAACATAACATTAAAATTCGTGTTATGTCTCATTTTTTAATAATTAAAATAAATATATAAATGTAATATTTGATTTTTGTATTGCTAAACTTATCTAAATAAAAATAAGTTTTTAGCAAACTATCGCATGTTATTATAGACAATACCCTTTCCAGTTCAACATTTTACCCAAAAATTTTACCCAAAAAAAAGAAGAAGTTATACACGAAAATTTTACTTATTTTCTCATAGTCAATTAATACACAGTGGGTAATGCATATAAAAAATATAATAATAATAACAATACCCTTGGATAACAGAAAGCTATTTAACAATAAAATTTCACAAAACAACTACTAGCCTCACAATCTATCTCATATTTTACACCAACCATTTTAAGGTCTTTTAGCTAGCTATTGCCTAAGAAAATGCAGCTGAAGGCATGCATCTCCCTTCCTCGAATACATCTATATTATATATGTACTACAAATATATTTATATATGTCACATGATGGAGCATCCACTTTCTTCATCATCACCGTCATGATCACGATTGTGATCACTGAATGTAGGGATTGGATCCGACGGAGGAGTTGGTGGATGGGCATACGGCTGCGAATACGTAGAATCATACACCGGAGGGGTATAATACGAAGAAGAGTTGGTCTTAGGATACACCATACTGTAACTGAGCCCGTATACTGGAGTCGTAGGCAGGTACAGGTTTTGCGGGTATGGATAGGCTAGAGAACCAATATTCATCGGCCCAACCGGTGATGGGTTCATACCCCAAAAAGATTCAGGCGTTCCGAGGCTTGCCGTTGCCTGCGCATTGTAACCGCCGCCACCATTTGATGTATTATTACTGTTGTGCCCTTTCTTTTTCTTCTTTTTACCACCACCCTTACCACTAGTTCCATTTTCATTTGACTGAACAACTTCCTCACTCTTACCATCTTCCTCTGTTTCACCGTCGGCGGGAGTCTCCGGTCGATACTCTGCTTTGTCAGTGCTACCACTATCTGTGGCGGGGTTTTCAGTTAAATCCTTTGGTTTATCATCAACTTCTATTTTGCCAACGGGTTGCTTCTGATTTTTGCTCTTCTTCTTTGACTTACCGGGTATTTTCTCAATCTGGTCTGAAATTTGGGGCCAAAGTTCGGCCCGTTTGCCGGATTTCAGGAGCTTTTTGACGAGTGTTTGTGCGTCCACATTTCCGGTAACTGTAACTTTGCGTTGCTGAGAATCAATCTCTGACATGTAAACCCCTGACAACAACAACGGAGTACTTAAAACATCAAAAAAGGAATAAACTGAAAGCATGACAGAATAATTCAGTGATTGATGTGTAAATATACAGTTCGTTATACATGAAAAAATTCACGGCTAACGTTGATAATAGCCAAACAATCCACCAAACAGTTGAGCATATATATAATATTTATAACTACAACGGTTTGTTTGACATCTCTGTCAAATAATCGAGTGGACACTAGTGTAAAACTGTCTGCGAAACTGTTTGGTAACTACAATTACTCTCTATATGTATATACCATCGATGGTTTGAAGAACTTTCTTGACTTTCTTCTTGCAGCCTTCACAATGGATTGAGACTTTCAAGACCCACGTCTGCAACAAACAAGAATGAGGAAATATACATACAAAATTAGTAATCTAGGACGAGGAAGGAAATAAATAGCGAAAGGGAGGATTATATATATAAAAAACGAGTGAATGTATATAAAATGAACTTTCTGAATAGATATTTTACCTGGAAATTCAAGGGTTCAATATCACCGGCCATATGAGAGTGAGAGATAAGGGAGAAGATTGTAGAAGGGGGTGAGTGAGTAAGTAGATTTTTGTGGGCGCAGAGAATTTAGGAGGGAGTGAAATGGAATAAGACGGGACTAAATACTAATTAAAACAAAGAAAAGTGGACAGAAGGAAAGAAAAGTATATAAAAAGGTGTGTAAAATAACAGAAGTGTGAGTTCCAGAAACTTGGGGGCCGTTTGTTTTTCGCTTAATAGAGCATTGAATAATTGAATTAATCAATTATTTAATATACTTATTTTTAATTGAATAATTAAATTAATTAAATTTTTGGATTAAATAGTTAAATTTATTTTTTTGATTGAATGGTTAAATTATAACTGAATAAATTAAAACTTTTTATAAAAAATATTAATTATTATATTAAATAAATTTATAATTATTTTAAATTTTTTCAGAGAGATAAAATAGTAAAAATATATTATTAAAATATTTCAGACATGTTATTTATTAAACAATTTTTTTTATTTAGTATTCAAAAATTTATTTTATTCAAGTCATTCAGATTACTTAAACATTCAGAATTATTTTATTTAATTTTTATCGAACACTCTTTTAGTTGTGAAAGTAATGTCACTTGGTAAAATCATTGCATCATGCCACGTGTCTCTTAATCTTTTCTATTTGCTAAGTACACGTGTCTCTTTATCGAAGTGCAAAATAACTATTTAAGAGTATGATGACAAAAAAAATTTATAAAAATTAATTTAAAAAATAATATGACAATGTGTAATAAATAAAACTAACTTACAAAATAATACATAATAATATATAATTAATTAATTATTCACTATAAATTCAGCGATAACAACGAATCCAATGATAACAACAAATCACAGTGAACCACATAATTTTATACTTATCTTTTGTAATTATTTTTTTATTACCAAAGTACCGTCAATTATTGCTATGCTCCGTGCAACTGAAAAGCAAATCAAGAAGGCCCCAAAAGTATAGTTGTACACGTAATTCTATGTAACTAGATAAAAATCATCTGATTTACTCAGAGAAGCGTCCATATCACGATTATGCAATACAACCCATGAATACTATGTTTAATAAGTGAGATAATTAGTGTGTAAATAGCTAGCATTTTTCCAGTTACCGACACTAAAATAATGCCGGTAATGGTAAATAGTAGTAGCTACAGACAAGATGGCATGCATAGTACAAAGGTTAATAATGTGATATTTGAAAGGAACTACTTGGAATTGAATGGTCAAGTGGCCATGAGTAAAGAAAGTGAGAAGATTCTGAAAGAAAAAAAAACTGGGCGGGAAAAGAATAGAACAGCCTCTTGGGATTGCTTCAGCTTCACTTTCCATATGATTTTGAGGTGCCACCTGTCGAATAATAAAAAATATCTTTTGGAAAAAGAAAATAACAGTAACAATACATTAAAGATTAAAAAGGTATACAAAATTAAAGCAATTTGACAAGACTCCAGTAAGCCAACTTCTGTGTCCCGCGCAAAGCGAGATTGTGGCATTTGTATAAAGCTTATTCAAGCAAAAGCAAAAGCCAGACCGATAAGCAACAATCTGGACCAAGAATGATAATAAAAAAAACTAGTCTAATTGTTTTTGCAACAGTACACAATTATATCCTAAAAATTTATTGTCAACAAGCTCGATCCATGTTTCCCATACATGGACACCAGTGATAAAATCATCCCAGCGTATCAGCATAATACAAATATAAAATCCATCATCTCTGCATTGTTCCCACAAGTAATTTATTCTGTTAGCACTTAGCAGTAAGAACTTCATTGCATCGGCTAAACACTAGACAGTAAATTAAGAATAACGAAAAATGATAATACAAGGAAGCTAGAATGCTATATTAAGAATAACGAAAAATGATAATACAAGGAAAAGCTAGAATGCCACAGATAACCTAAATGCCAACGAAAAAGAGCCTGTAAAAAATTTCATAACACTAACTAAACGGGGGATCTTAGAGCATACAATTTACACCTATAGCAACAACAGGTAAACAGTGTTTTCAAATACTGTGCATCTTACATGAGCTATTTAAACGACCTTGTATGCTATATATCATAGTAGTTTCAAGGAGCAGCATATTGCCTATAGACTCTAGTCTTCTCTACAGCATATGTAAATCCAAATTATATAATAGTATTCAATAGTAATAAATAATTAAAAATTGAAAGTGTAAATTATTTTAGAAATAAATGCCAGCAACAATTCCGCAAATGACATAGAGAGGCGAGTAAACATTATTTCCCAAGTTGAACCATCCAGAGATTTAAACAAATGAAGTCAAATCATCAAGATAAAAGAGTTAAGACAGATATGAAGTTATTTATAACAGCTAACATGATTCGAGTGTGTTTTAACTATGATGTTAATAACAAAAAATAGTCGCAAAGTGACCTATGAGAACAACGAGAAACTTGAACTTCTATTTTCCCCTTGATTCACTTCAGGAGAGAACAATAAATAGGAATATATAAAATTTGTTTCAACAAGGAAAAAAGTTTGATCATATGGTCTTATATAATGAATAACAAGAAATCAAATATTTGCAGATAACTAAGCAACTTCAGCAAAATGCTAGGCAAATCACTTTATGAAAAAGACAGCAATAGGCAGCTTCACTTGCTAAAGAAAATTAATTAGTGACCCGCACACAACTCTATCGAGAACAGAAGGCAATAACCAAGCCAGCAATAGGCAACTACACTTGCGGAAGAAAATTAATCATGACCTACATACTACTCAATAAAGAACAAAAGGCAATAACCGTTAATGTATAAATGGCAACAACCATTAGCCAAATCGTAAAGAAACAAAGGATAATCACTACGAAACTGCACTACTTTTCATTATTAATAAATTAAATATATGAGATACTAGGGATTTGACTATACCTAGATTTTCAGTGGTTAGGTAAAGCATTCAAAAGTTGATTTCCATCTTTAGTGTGACCAATTAGCATGGCAACAAGTGACACATAATAATGTTTGAGCACATGATGATTTAACAGCTCAATAATCAATACATTTCATGAGAACAGTTTTATGGTTCCTTAGTCCATACAAATGCCACACTGTTTAAGCTGGGATTTTATCAAGTGTTTATTTGCCTATCCTACAATGAAAACATCAGGTGATTAGTTTGGCAGCGCAAAGTAAGACTGCTGAACTTAAGATAGACTTGTGCCATTCAGAAGAGACACATCGTTCTATTATAAATTAATCAATACAGAGATAACAATTAATGGTATCAATTATGTGATTATGATGAAAAGCAGAGTCAAAATTACAAGATTAGTGTCTGAGTTGCATGAAAGCAGGAACCTCTTACGTTCAAGGGAAATCCAAGTTCGCCTAGAATAATACTATGTGAACTTTAATGACATAAGAAAAGGCATACAATAGGTTAAAGTAATCCAATTGGTTCATACCACTGAAAAGAAGTGTCAAATTGGGTGGGGGGGAACTTTAGCTATCAGAACTGTTGAACTTCCATCAAGCAATTAAAGTATAATTTTATTGATGATAATGGCAATACTGTCCTTCAAATCAGAAAAGACAAGCATTCGACAACCATTGAGTGAGGTGTCTAATGCAAAGATGTCTGTATTGCTCACTCAGTAATCAACTTTAGAAACCAGCAGGTTTTCATTAAATATTCAGCTTAGTCTAGACAACTATTTGTTGATAAGCCAAGATGAACATAATTCATATCAGCAGTTCAATATGGGATTGACATGCATGCTAAATTAACTCATAAGCTGTCACTTCTATACACGGAATGTCATAATTTAAAAGGAACCACTATATACATGTATAACTATGTAATTTAGGGGCTGAAAGCAGTCACTCTCAGATGCATTCTTGTTTCCTTCCTCACAAACTAAAAATAAACAATCGTTACCACCAAAGTAACCCCACTTTTTAAGTAGATAATTTCTCCGCAATATTTAAAAGGGTTTAACAGAATAAGTTCATTTATAAAGCATTATGAATCAAGTTTTTCACTGAAGATACAATTGTTATACCACATATTTTTGTAGTTGTAACTGATAACAACAGTTGATGACATTCAGTTTCCTATAGAGAAAGAATTACAACCAATCTAAGTGAAGCACAGTCATCAATAGCTATATTTAAAAGACCTATATTTAAACGATTTCAGTTTTCAATTAATTGAAGAATCAACCAAGTTAACTTGGTAGTGATTCATATTATCCAATTGAGCTGACTCGGTAGTAGTCAATGTTGCGTTTAATAATTACAACCAAATTAACTCGGTAGTAGTTAGTTGGATTAATTTTATTTTTTTAATTATTGATGATAGTTACGGAAATTTTAACATTGGTAAGTTACTCATGTCTGTTCGTTTTCAAGTTTTGTAAATGTATCTAATCATAATCACATTTAACATTAACCAACCAAAAAACACATGTATGCATTAGTAATAGTAATGGTGACAGAACGTTTGATTAAAACTTTTTCACATTCTGATGATATGCTTGAACAATACTAATATTTTTATATAGATTGCTATGATATCTACAAATTGATATGCTATTATTAATTACATATTTAATATAAAAATTCAACAATTATTATAGATAAAGATTATTAAATTACCCAAAAGATTTATACAATGACAAAAAAACAATGTCCTTATCTCGCACGGGCTAATAAACTAGTTGATATTTAACAGGGGGAAATCTCAACCAAAAAAAAGTTTGAGATGGACGTATTAGCTAAAGCTATTACCATTATAAAGCTTTCCTACATCAATAACACCAACAAATAATGACACAAAAGCACCCTGTCTAGAAAGCCAAAATTCGGTCCATGTCAAGGGCTTTGTGACTTGCGTTAGTACCTTCCGGAAATTTTCATTCAGATCCTCTAGAGATCCAGTGTTATCAATCACAATATCTGCCTTACTCCTTTTCAAATCCAAAGGCATCTGAGCATTAATCCTGTTTTTCGCATCTTGCATCAAAGCTCCGTCTCTAGCCATAAGCCGCTGAAGCTGTGTATCTGGATCAACCCATAGAACAATAATGGGATTTGTCCACTTGTCCATCTTGGCCTCGAACAACAAAGGGATGTCAAGAACAATAACCTTGCAGCCCTTCATCCAGTGTTTCAAAACTTACCAAAAAATACCCGATGATATATAAGGTGCAAGTAGCCTACAAGTATGTAATTGCCAAAATTCAAGACTTGAAAGATATGTATTGATCACACGTTATTCTATGACTTTTCATATTCAATCAACAGAAGCTGTGAACTACAATCAAAACTTCAACTTTTAGAAGAGACTAAAAGAACGGCGAACACACTTTCCCAAGCAAAAATCCAGTGAAATGTGTTTCCAGAGAAAATTTATATAATCCGTCGAACATCGAAATGCATAATAACTCTCCATACCTATTAAGGAGCTGGCACTTTGTGCAGGATCAGAAAACACTATATGACCTAGCTTTGACCTATCAACCTCTCCATTTGCCTGAAGTATGTCCTCACCAAATGCTGCCACAACCTTTTTCCAACCACCAGTGCCCTTCTTCAAGACATCCTGTGAAGAACCACCCCAACATCAATCAATTGCATGAAGAATGCCAATCATAAGGGAAGTAAAAATTGGAAGGGGGAGATATTGTGTTATTTTAATTATTATCACAAAAAATAAACTATTTTCATAATTCATTTTAAAAAAAAAAATTAGACTCTTTTTGTGGAATGGGAGGAGGTTTTTTTTTCAGCAATGGTGGTTTCATGCATGTTTCTTATTTTTTAACATTCTTCACACCTGAAATTTGCTTATGCTTCTCATTTTGATCACTTCAATTCCCACCTGGGTCTGTTCTCTCTCTGTTCCTTTCACATTATTATTTTCTGCTCATTCTGTTTTTTGAGCTTACTTGGGCTTCCCAATTTCAAAGCTCTTCTTCTATCTTCTTGTTTCCCACCAAGCTTTATTACTCTCTCTCTCCCCCCTTCTCCCCCCCCCCCCCCCCCCCCCAACAGTTAATTAGCGTACAGCAATAATCAATAATTTACTATACGAGTTTGTATGCAGAGTCCAAGGGTTCAATTGCATCACCAAGGAGCATACTTGAAATGTACAAAGAGAAAGATCACAAGTTGAGGGTGTTCTCTTTCTCTGAACTCAAAATGCCAGTAATAATTTCAACAAATTGTTAAAGATTGGAGGTGGTTTTGGGAGTGTCTATAAAGGTACAATCAAGCCTACAAGTGGGCTGGGTGATCCTTGTTTGATTGCCATTAAAAAGCTTAGCAAGCATGGATTGCAGGTGATGCTGATTAGAATATTTATTTTATCTTAGTCTATTGTATAATTAAATGAAGGATCTTTAAATATTCTGTGTATTTGTCCTACTATTCCAATTTTTAAAAATGTTTGCAAGGTTTTTATTGGCAGTTTTTCTTCTTTGGTTTTTCACTTATCACTGGTTCTTTTACTGTCTGGGACTGCAAAGGGACATTCTGGATTTAATTATTTGGCTTTTTCAAGAAGGGTAAAATATTTTTGCTTTGAAAAGAATTTAATCTTAACTGGCACATATGGCTTTTCTTCGTTCATTTAAGTGAAGAAACTAGAAAGACTGGATGCCCCCAAAAACCAAAACAAATAATTACATCAACAAAATTACCTATACACAATAACCAATTAAACTAATATCAACTGTCAGCCCAGCTACTTCACCCATTAAATAGGCTCCATTGCTTTTTTTATGGCCATTTTGAGTACTAAAAATTTATCCAGAACGTCAAAACAATAGCAATATCAACAACTTACTCTTGCCAAAGAATGAATGTACAGCAGAGGAAGGATAAACAGTAAAAATGAATCATATACAGCTAGAGGATATGGTAAGCATCAACTCTAGGAGTAAAGAGCAGTACAAAATATAGCCCCTTCGTTCCACTCTGAATGCCGTTGTTCTAGATCTGTTTATGGCATGAATTTTAAGAGATTTAAAAATATATATTTCAAAACAATATTCTGTAATATAATTTTTAAAATTTACACTCTAGATTCTAAATTAAATTCTAAAAAAATAACTGATTTTTTTTATCTATATGAGTCTACCAAAAGTCTTTAACTCTGTGTCACGAACATGGTTTTGAATCATGTCTCAAGAACCGTTCCTCAATAGTCAAATCCTCAAAAGCAGTTCTTGAGAAACAAGAATGCAGTAACACACGCTTCTATAAGATGACATTTCGCCAGATCAATCATGTATTGTTCAAACAAATCACAATCAAAGGAGCCTATCAGCATGTCTAAATGCCACATTGTGAATATAATAAAGCCCTAAGTTTGTTGATTCAGATTCAACCACACAAATACATTATTCAAATCCTAATCTACCACTCTTTACATTCCAGTGGCACTTATTAATGGAACAACACAGCATTTCAACATAATTAACGACCACCACAGCAAAACCCACACACACATACACAGATAAACACGAGATATATTCACAACCTAAAAAAATTGAAAGGGGTTTTGAACTGAATATTAATTTTAGATCAAAATGCTAACGAATCCCTCAAAATCACAGCAAGTACATTGGCAGTAACAGCAACCAATAAACAAAATAATCAAAAGAAAAAACTAAAAAAGGTCAGCCAAATAGGTCGATTATAAGTTGAAGCCAATCAAAGATATAGAGCACTAATCTATTATATATAATGTGGATTTGCAAAAAAAAACAAAAAATTACTTATACACTGACGAACAATCAGTCAAACGCTAAAACCTTGTACCAAATTGTATCTTCAGATTAAATTATAAATCAGGGGTTTGTCAATTAGCATTAGATTTAATGAACAATACAGAGTGGGAGAGCATACGCGAGCAACGAGGTCAGCGTCAACGACGGGGATGTCATGAGACTGTAAGAAATGAAGCTGTGAATGAGTTTAGTAGTGGTAAGGGCATTTCAGTCATTGGATTAGTTTAGTAATGGTCAATTGTGTCTTTTCCAATTTTCTTTTTATCAAAGTCATGTTTTGAATGTGAGATAGCATGTGCAGCACATGCTATCATTTTGGTTCCCTCTCGGTTGTGTTGCTGGGCTATATGTATTATTTTTGAGCTGGTAAAAGGCATGAATAAAATGAATGGATTGTTTCTTCCCTAATTCTTCTGTCTCTATCTAATTCTCCCTCCTTCTATCTCCCTCCTTTCTGCTTCTTCTCAAATTATTCTCCCATTTCTGCAAATTGTTCAGCAAATCTTCACTATTCTAGTTCAGTAACTGAATTGGAACCAACCAATTCATTACAATTGGTATCAGAGCTATCTCGATCCCAGAGAAAATCACAATGGAAAATCAAAATTCTACAAGCCTAGGAAACAATACTGAAAAATTTAGAGAAACAATGAAGGAGCTGTATAGTTCTATGGATGCAAAACTTGAGCAGTTCATGAAGAGAATCGAATTGCTCATAAATGCTAGGGTACCTGATTTCAGCACGACATCAAAATCCGAACCAGAGTATCATCGTAGAGTGCTAATTTGTGGTGCTACCCAAGAGGATGACTGCCTATGTGTAGCAACAGAGTCCATGGGGTCAGAATATGATGAAAATGATGATCTAGGTGAGGTGGTTTTGGATTGCGAGGAGGAAGCTGTCAACCAGAGTCAATTGCAGAGTCAAATACTCAGTCCAGTTGTAGAGAATAATGGAGATCTAATTGCACCTGAGGCTGAGAATTGTACTAATTTTCAGTCACAAATTGAAGCTTCAGCTCCACTGATTCCTCAAGTTTGGGATCAATCGATTCATCAGAAGGAGGAAGATTGTGTGTGCATTATTACTAATCAATACCAGCCGAAATACAATGATAGTGGAGGCAAGATAGAAATTCCAATGGTTAACGATTGTGGATTAATTACAAAACCAAAAGAGCAAATTGTAGGTTCCGCATTGATAGTTGCTGAATATGTGGAGGATAATGAGACACTAACGAGTGGTCCATCTAACTCTGGTGATGGCTACGTTTCCTTGTTGGTTCGTATGCTTGGGTTGGACAATGATTCCTTAGACAGAGAGCAGACTGTTGTTGCCTTT
Organism: Hedera helix; assembly: GCA_947179155.2. Classification (NCBI taxonomy): domain Eukaryota; kingdom Viridiplantae; phylum Streptophyta; class Magnoliopsida; order Apiales; family Araliaceae; genus Hedera; species Hedera helix. The sequence goes on along the minus strand of OX359264.1, from coordinate 58,836,730 downwards.
TGGAAAAATTCACTAGGAGGAAAGCAGTATATTGATGCCGTCATGCGATTCCATGCCTCCATTAATCTCGTTGTAAACCTTCTAAAATCAGAGTCTAATGCTACGTGTGAAGCAGTTGTAGGTCTTTTGAGGATGATATCCTCAGTTAATGCTTATAGAGACTCCGTAGCAGATAGTGAGGTGATAAAAGAAATGTCTGGTCTAATCAGTCGGTCTTCCTTGGCTTCAGTTGTGAAGGAACAAAGTATGTGTACACTATGGAACTTATCTGTCGATGAGAAGCTTCGATTAAAAATTGCAAACTCTGATCTCCTACCTTTACTTATTAAGTTCTTGGAGGATAAGGACATAAAAGTGGTGGAAGCAGCTGGAGGGGTTTTAGCTAATTTGGCGTTGAGCCACTTTAATCACAAGATTGAAGCAGGTGTAATCTCAAAACTGGCGAAATTCCTTAAGACTGATGAAGGATCCAAGGTAATTAGAAAAGAAGCAAAAAATGTATTACTTGAACTTTCTAAAGATGATTACTACAGAATACTAGTCATGGAGGAAGGTTTAGTTCTAGTTCCTTTGATTGGTACGACTGTCTATAAGTGCTTTAGAACAGCTTCCCATTCATGGCCTTCTTTGCCTGATGGTACAGAGATAGAAAAAAGTTCAAGAGGCCCTTCAAGGTTTGGTGTTTCTGAATTACTTTTTGGATTAAATGTTCAGGACAATAATTCCAACCTAGAGGAAGCAAAGATGAATGCTATTGACAGAAGAACACAGCAACAATTCCTTGACCTTACTGGGGCTATTGAATTGGAAGATCAAAATATATCTAATGGTGAATCCTCTTCTAGTCTGCGAATCACTGTTTTGCTATGGATGGGTGGTATAGCTCGGTTGGTTCTGATTCTTGGACTACAAGATAAGTCTGCTATTGCCAGAGCTGCAGAGTCTATTGTTTATGCATCTATCAGTGAACATATGCGGGTTTCATTCAAAGAAGCTGGAGCTATAAAGCATCTTGTTCAGCTAATGGATCATCATAGTAATACTGTTAGATTGGCAGCCATTCATGCTTTGGAGAGGCTGTCTATGAACAACGATGTTTACCAAAGAGATGAAGGAGAAGGTATTTTGTATCTTTTAATTAATTCACTAAAGATCTCAGAGATATCTGGAAGCGGGACAGATATGATTTTGAATATTCTTGCTCGGATTTTAGATCCTAGCAAAGAAATGAAATCAAATTTTTATGATGCGTCAGTTAATGGATCAAAAAATAGATGGGCTACAAAAAGAAATGTAAAATCAGTCAAACCGACTTTCAAACATATTCCTAAGAAAGGGATGTTAGTCCTTGATGCAGCTCAGTTTGATGGGATTCTAAAAGAGATTTCAGAGTTCAACAATGCTCTTCTATCTGATTGGGAAAAAAAGAATTTAGCTCTGGATGAGATGGGGCTACTATACTTCTTAAACATGTTGCTGATGGAAATGATACACTATTGGAGTTGCTTCAGAAGAAGCATCGTGAAGGTTGAAGAAGGTCAGTCTCAAGTTCTTTCCGCCGCTTTAGAGACTGCGGAAGAGGAAAATCTGGAAGTTAATTTGAAATTCAGAGCTTTAGTTGCCCTTGGGTCACTGATGCTTGAGGGTCTAATAAGTTCCAGTCAAATGTTGAAGTGCCGAAGCTGAAGTGTTAACACCGAAGTGCCGACGCCGAAGTGCTATTAATGAGAACACTAATGGTTTGTTCCGATATGCCATCCTCTGCCAAGGGAATGGCATTGTCCCCATTGTTGAGCTTGAGATTCTTATGGATGGGCTCCATGACATCAGAGAGTATGCTTATGTAAAAGAGTGTGTTCTTGCTGTTCTAGTGGTCAACAAGCTCAGAGGGTCACCTCCTGCAGCTGTCTCTTTTGACAATAGTCTCACATCCATGGTTGTCAATAAGGGGATAGAGAAGCAAGATGGTTTGGCCTGTGCAATATGCAAGGATTTTCTTTTATTTGGCACTGTTGTGAACCAGCTTCTATGTTTTCACCTCTATCACCATTCCTGTATTTTGTCATGGTTAAGTGCTCGGTGCTCATGTCCCCTTTGTAGGTATGAGTTTCCAACTAATGACAAGAATCATGTGAACAGGAAACAAAGCAGTATCAATAATGCAGCAGGAGTGGAAGTTTTGGGTCAATGGGCTAACACCTTGCCATCTAAAGCTACTTGAGAGGATTGGGAACAAGTGCACTAGAGGTTCACTCACTTCCAACCTTGAGGACAAGGTTTCTGTTAAGGGGGAAGGATTGTAAGAAATGAAGATGTGAATGAGTTTAGTAGTGGTAAGGGCATTTCAGTCATTGGATTAGTTTAGTAGTGGTCAATTGTGTCTTTTCCAATTTTCTTTTTATCAGAGTCATGTTTTGAATGTGAGATAGCATGTGCAGCACATGCTATCATTTTGGTTCCCTCTCGGTTGTGTTGCTGGGCTATATGTATTATTTTTGAGCTGGTAAAAGGCATGAATGAAATGAATGGATTGTTTCTTCCTTAATTCTTCTGTCTCTATCTAATTCTCCCTCCTTCTATCTCCCCCCTTTCTGCTTCTTCTCAAATTATTCTCCCATTTCTGCAAATTGTTCAGCAAATCTTCACTATTCTAGTTCAGTAACTGAATTGGAACCAACCAATTCATTACAGAGACTTGAAAAGATTAGAAACCGTACTCTTCCCTGTTCCGATCCCTCCCGTCAATCCGACGATCCTCATACTTTCTCTCTCTTCTTCAACTAATTCATCAAATTTCCAAATTCTGACCAAATTTCTTCCACCCGAAAGACCCGGCAACAGAAATTTGATGAATTGGTTGAACAACAGAGATTCCTTTTACTATTCATGCTAAAATTTGTCTTTTTGTTTTTTGTTTATTTATATTAAAGAAGAATTCATAAAGTACAATCGCTCATTGTGGAAGCGCATCTGGTGTAGTGGTATCATAGTACCCTCCCACGGTACTGACCAGGGTTCGATTCCCTGGATGCGCAATTCATATATGTTTTTGTAACTATGTATAATTTTTACAGTTTCAACTTATTCATTGGAATCGCCTCCTTGTTTTTCACGGTAGGCTTCACGGTGATAAGGTTTATGTCTTTATTCAACTTATTCAGTGGAATCACCTCCTTGAAGAATTAATTTTTTTTTTTAATAAACTTATTCAAATTATATAGTTTCAACTCAAAAAATAATTAATTTTTTTTTAATAAACATGTAGATTTAAAAGTCACGATCGGTGCGCTCACGAAACAATTGTAATCTTGATAAATTATTTTTATAATTTTAATAGCTTGATTATATATTTGTCATCTCTATTGTTTTAATCAATATAAAAATAATGTAAAATAAAAAAATTGTTGTAAGATTTGTCATTTCTAAAACTCAAATAACTCGCTTCAGAAAAATGTTTCAAAATAAATTCGAAAAGTCATTGACCATATACTTTAAAAAATAGGAGATTGTTACGGTCTAAAAGTAGGAATACAAGTAAATTGTCATGAAAACACACTCGCTTGGTCATTCTAAACATACCTTTTTTCTTGAATTTCATATAATTCGTTATACATTGTTAATTTATTTATTTTTGATTAAATAAAAATTTAGGCTATTTTCCGATTAGTGCGTATCATTGTTAATTTTTAAAATATTTTTAAACTCAAAATTAATATAATTCATTAAAATTTACAAAACAATAAATTTTATAATTAGTAATACTTTTTAGATAGTTTAAAATATTCATTAATTTATTAACTAAAACTAAATGAATTTATATCAACCTAAAATTTAAAAATATCCCAAGTTGACTTAAAAAGTCATTAATAATCTTAAATTTTAGAAAAGAGAATAGTAATAATACCATTCATATATGCAAACAGTTTGTATATGTTTTGAGCTTATATTCCCTATATTTTGTAAAAGTAAACAACGACCTCATACAACAGTGAGTTCCGGCACTAATACTTTGTAAGAATAAACCACCACCTCATACAAAGATAAAAATTACCGCAACAAAACAATCCAGCATGTTCCAATGTGCTTCTTCAACATATTTCACAACCATTTCCTCTTCAACTGTTGTACCTTATGGTCCATCCGGTGCAACACCAGGAAATATCATCACATTGCTTTCGACTTTAGAATATAGGACCTCCGTGAACTGTTTAAGGAGTTCTGGAGGAGAATATCTGTTAATCTCAACTCCCAAGATTTTACCCATGGCCACCTTAACCTCTCCTTCATACCATCAGAAAGCTATATATCTTTCATTGCTTTTGAATATTATGTGTTTAGAAGGCAGTTAATCAAGTAGAAATCTGTGAGAAATATGTTGATAGGATGACAATCTCATCTTTCGCCTTGATCCGTACTTCTTTCCTGCAGAGAAGATTCACAAAAACAATTAACCACCGACCATTCATAGGGCAACAGCAACAAAAAACTGTAGTTAACTAGCAGAGTAGAGTAAGGACAGTAGCAGTCCATTTCTACCACCTCAAATTTTTTAAACTTGAAATTGCTAGTCACTGCATAAGTTTAACTGAAGTTTGTCGACAACAAACCCTCAAACATACACAAGTCCACCTTTCAAAATCAGAGGGGAAGAATCAAGAACTTCTAGTTAGCGATCATGAAAATATATGATTAATATGGTACATACCAAGGCGGGTGAATGCGAATCAAATTCCCTACTTCAAGCTCAATGTCACTACATAATCTTGAGCTAAAGATGACTATAGTAGTCCCTCCAATTTTCCTTTCTATTTGGTGATTATCCACCCACTCAGAATTCTGCAGTAGCAAACACAATTCTACAAGTCACAAATATTTCATCAATAGTAAGTGGCAATAGTTCACATTCAACATGATATATATATATATATATATATATATATATATATATATATATATATATATATATAGAGAGAGAGAGAGAGAGAGAGAGAGAGAGAGTGTGTGTTTCTGAGAAAGTGAGTGAGAGAACATGGATGTGGATCAAAGGTTGACTTCCAAGAGAGAATGGCTTCTCATGTGGAAATTAAATTAAATGTAGCCAGCCACCTGAAGTGTTAACTAATGTTACTTGTCTGATTCTTCTCAGGTTGTAGTAACCTACTATGGGTTAGACACTCGCCTATAATTTCAAAATCTTTCAACGGCCTTTCCATGCTAGTGACAAACATGTAATTAATAGGCAAGAGAGAAAAATGCAATTTCCTTAAATTCTACGTCTCTTGGAAAAATTAAAGGTGATTTTTTGTATCTCAACGAATGATGAAGTTTTTAGGCTGAAGCACATGGGTGTCTCCCATTAAGAAGTTACACCAGAGACTAAATTGACAATGTAGGGATGTCACTTTACATACTCGCTCAATGATACGAAATTGATGTTATGGTCACATTGATGTTTTTAATGTCATAGAATTGCAAATATTTAACACTTAAGTGGTATAGTGGGAGTACACTAAAACATTAACTATAGACCAATAATTGTTGAGACAGCTGTAAGAAAGGTTTTGCACACTAAACTCGTCGAGCTTATAGTTAGCGATACCTCTTTCTGCTGGACGAAAGAACAAGAACAAACAGTCAGCTTAGCCTCCAGACTCCTTGACAAGATTCTCACATCAAAGTAGCTTCCTTCATGAATTAATAAAGAAGATAAATAGAATCAAAGGCAATTATTGGGTGAAAAGTTGGAGCTTATATATAAAGTATGAATTGCAAAATTTATATGGTTTTTCACTTCAGCAAGTATCCATGTTTTGGAAATTTCATGTTTGCGCATGATTCAAATTACACACCAACTAAAAATAGAAAAAAAAAACAAGAACAATGTCATTAGTTTAACCTTTTAAACTAACTTCTGCCTGCAATCTCTTTGTAAAATCCATCTCTCTTTCCTTCTCATTCTGTATTACACGCTGCAACTTTCCAAATAATCCAGTGCTGAAAATACCAGCACATAGAAAATCACGCATAAAAGCCTCAGTATATAGTTTTTCTCACTTTACACTAGCTCTTAGTATGTGTATAAGTGGATACCTCCAGTTCCACACTCACCCTGAATGTTTAGGCAATGCAAAGAGAATCCCCTCGTCTCTCGTAGAAGCAACACAAAAAGCTTCCTGAAAATGATCAGCCATACTCTTCTGCTTGGTTTCAGGTATAATAAGCTTGAGATTTTGATGACCATCCTAAGTAAGAAGACTGAACAGCTTGTAAGTGAACTAAATGTTGCCAAATGTGGTAAATGATTGTAAATAATAGAAACACTCTTGAAGAACCAGTACAATGAAGAGATACCTCATCATCACTTGATTGCTCACCGTCCAAGTCCTCAGGGGTTTGGGCATCATAATCCATGTTCCTATCTTCCAATGGAGATATAGTTCTCTTGACAACAAGCTGCAACCTTCTTCCTTTTGTTCTACTAAGCTGGTCAAATAACAGATAACGATTCAAAATAAAAAAGCGTGACACAGGAAGTTATTAAATTAGGCAACTGACCACTTTAGAATTCCCTCGAAGAAGACGCTTGTTTTCCTGAAAGCTATCCAGAATCTCAGCCATTGAATGCTTGGTATGATCCTGTCCAACTGCCAGTTCATTTTGCACTGCATGAATATCTGACTGCTCTAACTTTCCTCCCTGGAAAAACTCTATTACATCGGACATCGACTGTTCTACTGTTCTGTGCTCAATAGACTCAGATTCTTCAACTATTGACATAGCCTTGGACGACATATGAGTCTCGTTAACAGCCCCAGAAACATCTTCCTTATGTGACTGGAAATGGAAAGAAAATCTAGGCTTCGTTTTTCCTCGACCACCTGCAACAGTTAATTGTCAAATTCAGTAGAACATAATGGATTTAAAGAATGAAATAACACAAACAAAATTAATAAAGTGAGTAGCAATTCTTCTCTGCAACATATATTTGATTAGGTAGAGTTAAGCTAGCAAAGTAATCATTTACCTCCCGGAGTATGCTACTTCTATCTCTCTATCTCTCCCCCCCTCACACACGCACTCTCTTCACACATAATGCGCACACAATAATAATACACCTACCAATTTATCAGTGGAAAGTTAGTAAGATCATACATTAAGTTCACAAATTGAGAGTTTGAGGCTACCGTTAACAACACCTGTCAATAGAAGTGCAGAAATGACATCAATATGAGTTAATCAATCATAAATGATGAACTACCTTTACAGGATCGGTTAACTTTTGAAAAGCCAGCATGAGATGAAGAACACGCAGCATTTTCGTTCAGATGAACTAGTGCTTCGACTTCTCTAGTTGCTGCAGACCATGAACATTCCTCATCCTTCCTAGTGATTCCAAAACCAGGAAAACTACCTTTATTCATACTTTCATTCCTCAAGGAGATGGATTGAATTGGGAGCATGTTGTTTTCCTTTACCTTTAAATCAGAGGTAAGGCAAAGGTTTTAGATTAAGAACGCAAAATTGTAATGAGGCTAACATAACATGTTATTGTATACCTCATCATCAGATATGATTTCTTCATCTGAACTGCAAGTATATGCTCTCCTCGGAAGGCAGGCGAAGTCACCCTGCTTGTTGAAGACTGATATACCAACCTCATCTTGAATACAGATTCCTGTTTCCCTCTGATCACAGGGACATATTGAGAAATAAAACATCCCAATGAAATTTAATTACTCGATTCCATTGTGTGCAAATTTTTTGCTTAAAATATATCACCAAAATTTACAGCCATAATTTTAATTAACAATTCAAAAAGCATAAAAAAGGAGCATTTCGAGTCATGTAAATACAATAGTACATTCATAATAGAGAAGTGAGACTGTTTTGTTTATTCTCTAGTGCTGACTTGTTCAGCAAAACTTAATACGAGTATATTACAAATTTCAATTTTTTTTTAAAACTAACCATTTGATTTCCAAAATAAAAATCTGTTATGGGAAATATGTATAATCGTGTAGCTTCTGAGACATAATGATTACTTCAAAAATTATAGCATACCTTCTCAGAAGTAAAGGTTGACCTGGTAGTATGTTCGAGTTCATGAGAATCTGCACCAGATGAACACTTCTATTCAGAAATCCCGCCACCCGGGTGCATGTATGATTTTTTAAAGTGTTGTAGTATATAGGAAATCCAAATAAAAAAAGGCATAAAAGGACTACCTCTAAGTATCTCAAGCTGCGAAAGAACTTGTACTCGCCCCTGTGAAAGTTTAGACTTTGTTTAAAGAGAAGACAAAGACATCTACAAGTGATTTATATAATTTGCAGCTCTGTCATGACGAAGATGCAAAGTCAAAGCCTTCAGCACTTGGGAATAATGAATTTCACTTGGGGAAAGGATTCCACTAAAAACAAGTGTCATTTGCATATAAAAATGAAAAGTGGTTTGCCAAGATCGACGTTGCTCAATGCAATACTAGTTATGCACATCACTCAAAATTATTACTTTCAATAAATTGAGATAAACTTATTTACTACATATTATGCCTCTTTCCTTTCTTTTTTACTTTCCCCCTCTTTTTCCATAAGTTCTATTTCCATAAAAATATTAAGAAACCATTGCACACAAATTTCCATAAATACATAGAAATAAACCAGTCAGTCAGTCACTCATGGGATTATATCACAAACAGAAAGGGTGGATGAATAAATGATCCCACAATAATATTAATTGGATTAGAGAACGGACCTTCTTCTCTGCAGAACCGCCTAAAGAAATACAATCTCCTGGCATGGGATCAAACAAATCTTCGTCTTCCTCTAATAGAGTAAAATGTCCACACACATAAAACAAATAATAAATAATAAAATAAATAAATAAAAACAACAACAACTAAGAATTGATGTCTGCTAAGAGAGAAAATGTATGAAAAGTTACTTTCATAACCTTACCCGAAATACTCTGATCAGAATCTTGATTTTCCTGCACATAAAATTTGATATAACATTAAATGCTGGCAGTCGGCAGCTAATATTGTCGGATTTTTATCTCCGTTTGGTTTATAAGAGAGAGCAGGAAAAACCTAATGGATGAATGCTAGTGGATAAATGAAACAATTGCAGGAAAAAAGTAAGCTACTGATTAAAATGAAGAAATAGCAGCCTGTTAATTCAGTAGCTGAGTTCACTTCACTTCTCTTTCAATTTTTATCCGGCAACCAAATTGGAGGCTAAAAGGTAACGAATAGGCTAAAAGTTAACAAATGGAATGGAATGGAAGTGCAATATGGAAGTAGATATCATACCGTGAATTTGTTGTTCTTCCTCCACATCTTAGGTCTGGAAAATTCAAACTCAAACTTTAATAAATTCTTTGGTCGACTGAGAAGTGACGGATTTTCCTCATAGTATGGAGCTCTTTCTCGGACCCTAGCTAGGCTTGGTTTAACAAGGCTAAGTCTAAAATTTCAAGTTTGGTCAAACTAGTTTGGGTCAGGCCGATCTTTGCACTAAAACTACAGGATCAAGTAAGGCCTCCAGATTTAGGTTGCGTTTGTTTAGATATTAATAATTTTTAATAAATTTATGTTTGAACTTGAATTAATAAGAGGAAAAAATTATTTGTTAAAATTTTATTTATTTCTTTACGTCTTTTAATTGATAATATATAAAATAAAATTTAAATCATTAAGAGTTGTTTATTAATAATAAAAAAAATTGGTTAATGTCTTTTATAAAATATATGTAACAATATTATCCACTCATTTTAATTAAATTGAATATTTAAAATTATTAAATAAAATTTTACTCTTTAAAATAATAAAATAGTGTCATTAAGAGACAACTTATTTTTTTAATTATTAAACAATTTTTTTAGCCTGCAAGCTTCGAATCAACTTTCGAGCTTTCTCAAATCCACCTTTTTCTTTTCTCCCAATATTTGAAGTTTTAATAAAAATTTACTCCTATTTTACTTCAAAAAATGTACAAAAGTAAAATAAAATAAAGTTCAAATAAGTTAACTATTTACTGTTGTGAAATTTAAAGCTATATATTATAAATCAATAGAGATAAAAATAAATGTGTAATTCATGAATTTGTATTATAAAAAATAATATAAATATAATAAGTATAGTTTTAAATTTTTGTGAACCAAAATATCCTCTGTACTAAACTTTATACACCTATAGAGACATAAAATAATTAAGTTGTAAATAAAAATACAGAAAAACTTTAAAAAGTCTAATTTTTCATACTCTTTAAATTCAATTTTAGGCTTCAGCCCGTTCAGGCCGAGACCAGAATTCAGAGCAGGGTTGTTATGTCTTCATGTCTATTCAGGTTCTGTATAAGGGCCAACCAAATCAATCTTACGAAGAATAATTTATGCCTGTTTAAGGTCCCCAAGTTAGATCAGGATCGGATTTGAATCAAGTCGATATTTTTCAAACTTTTTTCAAGCTAGACTGGTTCAAGCAAATCTACTTCAAGCAGAATATGGAACCTTACCCAAGCACGACCCCTTCATAGAAAGGCTTATGGAGTATATATACAATGGGTAAAGTACACATTATAGTACTTTTTAAAAAGTAAATAACAAAAAAGTACCTCTTAAAAGTATTTACAAAAATAGTACTTTTTTAAATATATTTTTAAAATTAGTGTTGTTTTAATTGAATTGAAATATATTGGGTGATGTGACGAGAAAAGCGGTTTATTACGTATTTTGTGTTAATTTGAATTGTCCGGTATATCCTTTTTTGCTGAAACCTTTATCATGCAAGGTTGAAATCTGAAGCAAAAAACCTCTTCTTCTCTCTACAGATTTTCGTATGCAATATAACTATTCCATTTAATGTTTTCCGATTATCTTTTAGAATTTGTATCATTTGGCTTGTCATTGCTAGTTATCGTTGTTTTCTCAATATTGTAACCGTACTTGGTGTGATCGAAAGTGGTTTATTAAAGTCGTTGATAGTTGCTCCAGGTGAGAAATTGTTTTCTTCATTTTATTGTTTTTTTCATTCATAGGATGTGTTTGAAGAGGAAGAAATTTGAGAAGATGGTTGACAATAAGAATAAGGGTAATGGTAAAAGAATTACTAGAAGTATAGATGTTGATTCAAAAATAGATGAGAAGAAATTTGGTAGTGTGGCTAAGTCTTCAAAGCAGGAGAATAAAGGAGTGGTTGGTTCCCCTGTTAAGGAAAATGATTTGAGGAGACATGTTCTTAAGAATCATAAGAAATTTACCGAATCGGAATCTGATTTTGAAGTTTCGACGAAAAAAATTAGGAATGATTCTGAAGATGATGTTGAAAACGCTGTTAGTAAGAAGATTATCCCGAGACAAAAACATCTTAAGGTATGTGTTTCTAATTGTCTTTACAATTTTTAAATCATTCTTTGTATATTAATGATTATGTTTTGTGAAATGCCTGTTGTTATGTTTGGATATATTATGAATGATTATTTGTTTAAAATTGTTATGTTATTTCAATAAAAATATTTGGTCATGTTACCAGTTACAATTTTACAACATGGTTACTACTATACTAAAGTTTGGTAACTGTTATATAATGGTTTTGTTAACAGTTACAGTTTGGCAACTTGGTTACTTCTATACTGAAGTTTGGTAACTGTTATGTACTGTTTTGGTTATTGTCTTTATTTTGACAAATTGGTTATTGTTAATGCTATATTCTGTTTTAGTTACTAGTTATAATTTGAAAAATTGTTTAGCATTATACTATGGGTTGGTTACTGTTCTAATATGTTTTGGTTGCTAGTTAATGTATATTCATATTTTTAGTGTGCGATTATTTTGATTGTGGTATGTTTCCCTCCAACTCTAGTATTGGTAACTGTTATATTATTATGTGGTTATTAGTTACTTTTTTTTTTTTATAATTTGGAGGTGCAATAAATTTATTTTGGCAACATGATGATTGTGTTTGTGAACTGTTTTTGTTATGTTTGGTTACTTATGAATGTTTATTTGTTAAATTATTTTTTTAACTTATATAGTAAGCATTTGTTAATGTTATATTATAGTTTGGTTAATGCTATAACCTAGTTTGGTAATATTGCATACTGTTTTGGTTACTAGTTAATGTATATTTATATTTTGACTTTGATAGTATTTTGAATGTGGAATGTTACCCTCCAATTGCAGTTTTGGTAAATGTTATATTATGATTTTCGATTTTAGTTGCTTTTTTTTAGAATATGGATGTTCAATAAATTGATTTTGGCAACATGATGATTGTGTTTTGAAAACTGTTTTGTTACTTATGAACGTTTATCTATTAAAATGATTTTTTAATTTATGTAGTAAGAATTTTTGTTAATGATATAGTATGGTTTGGTTACTGCTATACTCTATTTTGATAACTGTTGTATATTATTTTGGTTACTAGTTAATGTATTTTCATATTTTGAGTTTGATAGTATTTTTATTATTTTTTATGGTTATCTTTTTTATTTTCAGATTTGGGATTTGTATTATGAGGAGATTCATCATAATTTCACTGGAAAAGTGATTTATTGGTGTGACATGGAAGTGCCAGTTGTAATTATAAATAAATTGAATGGAGTTCAGCTAGAAAAGTTTAAGATGACCTGTTTTGGGAAGTTTTTAATTTTTGGTGAGCCGCAGATGTTTTTCCAATTAATACATCAGGCACTGGTCAGAGAAGTTTATCAGAGGGACAAAGGAGATATGTGATTTTTATTTGGTGACAAAAGGTTAGATTTGATTTGCCGAAATTTTGTTTAATTTCTGGGTTGAGTTGGGAAGGAAATGATGATATTTCTTTATTTAAGGGCAGGAAAAATTTGTTAGTTAGAAAGTTTTTTGGAGATAGGATGGTCACCCGTAACAGTATAGGTAGGGTATATAGGGGGGGCTTGTAAGACCCCGAATTTTATGAAATACAAAATTTAATTTTTCTTCATATATATATATATTTTTTGAAACAGTAAGTGGTTAAATCGATAAAGTTAAAAGTTAAGGATGTTATGTGCAAATTTTATTTTGTCGGACAATATTCGCTTTGTCGGGGAATATTCGTTTGGTCGGAGAATATTCGTTTGGTCCGACGGCGCCGAAATAACAAATTATTGGTGGACCCCACATCGGAATATTTGTCGGATATAGAAAACGACAGAAATAACCTTTTTAAATAAAAATAGTCAACGGAACTGTTAAAATACCGGTGATAAAAGAATAGTAGCATACGATAGTTATTGGTATTTTCTGTAGCACTCGGTACTCTACAGTAACACACGGTATTGCATAGTGTCTCATATTTTTGGTCTGATAATTGACACCGTAACTGTTACGCATCATTTCATCGATAATTGTCACTGCATAATATTTTATATTATCAATTCAATAATTGTTGTTACACAGTATTTTGCATTATTGATTTAATAATTGTCATTACACTGTATTTTATATCATTGAGTCAATAATTGTTGTTGCACTTTTTTAAATTATTGAACCTAATAATTGTCACAGTAACATATGCACAGTAATTCACATTATTGAATCAATAATTGTCATTACACAGTAACGTATGCTTTATTTTACATTATTGTTATCTCTATTATGATGTTATTTAAACAGTTGTATTTCATTAATTTATTGACTTGATATCTAAGAGCTAACTATACTGTATTTATAACAATTAGTCATAATAATTGAATCGATAAAGTTATTTGTTTATAATATAAAGCTAGGTGATTATTAGGTGATATGAAATGAATGGTGTAGATTAAAGTGTGAATTATTGTTGAATAATTAAATTGATTTGTTTATAATATAAAGTTAGGTGATTATTAGGTGATATGAAATGAATGGTGTAGATTAAAGATAATATAATATTTGAAATGGATGGTGTAGATTAAAAGATGATCTTTAAATGAATGGTTTAGATTAAATGAATGATAAGATTTTTGGCTATAAATAGAAGCCTTAACTTAAGGATTTTTCATAAACTTCCTTACTTGTTCTTTCTTTCTCTCTCTAAATACTTCTTGTGAAAGTTCTCTCTAAGTGTGCTTAAGTCATCTTGAGTATTTGTGAAGATCTATAAGTATACGTGTACTGTTCAAGTTAATCAACCTTATTTAAATCAATATCCAGTCACGTGTTGAGGTAAGGGATACCATCTTTTTCATCTTCCATTATTCAAACATACTATGGTAAGGGATTATCATTATTTGATTCTCGATAATAATATTGTTTCTTCCTTACTCATAAGACGTGCATTTTATTTCCATGTATTAAATTGTGGGAATAACCTTACGGAGCGGATTGCCGCCTGTTGGTGAATAACCTTTCGTATTCATTCATTATTAATCTCTGAGAATAACCTTACGGAGCGGATTGCCGCCTGTTTGGTGAATAACTCTTTGTACTCAAATTCTATTAAATTGTGGGAATAACCTTACGGAGCGGATTGCCGCCTGTTGGTGAATAACCTTTCGTATTCATTCATTATTAATCTCTGAGAATAACCTTACGGAGCGGATTGCCGCCTGTTTGGTGAATAACTCTTTGTACTCAAATTCTATTAAATTGTGGGAATAACCTTACGGAGCGGATTGCCGCCTGTTGGTGAATAACCCTTTGTATTAATTTCCTTCACCTTTTGTTAATCAAACCTGCTACGGTAAGGGATATTATTTTCTTTCATACTCCTAAATCGAAATTTATTATGGAACTATTGCTTCTATAATTCCTGAAAATATTATATGTTCCATAATAGTTGAACTTCATTATTTCAACTGAACCTTCCTATTTACGTGAACCTTTCTATTGAATTGTAACCGTTATTCTGAACTGTGGATCTTGAATATCATTTTTAAATTTCACTCCACATCATGTTGACAATTTGGACATTATTTGAATCTGTACAAAGTAAACTTCCGATACTTATTGTTATCCTATTTCTTCTGTTCATGATTTATATCATTCTAATCATCCAAAAATCAACTTGTTGTGAATATCTGTGTCCGGGGGCACAGATGTGATATATTTGTTGAACAGATGATAGGTTAAAGGCGATATAATAGGTTAAAGGCGATACATCTGTTCGGTGTCTTTTATGGCACGTGGTGAATGTTCTCTTTGGCCCGTAGTGCAAAGATGAACTGTTGTTTGGTATGATTATGACCAAAGGCTGAATCTGGTATAATCATGACCGTTTGTGCTATATTGAATATCTTTGGCCCGTAGTACAAAGATGAACTGTTGATGTGCATGATTATGATCAGGAACTGTGAATTTGTATTATCTTGACTAATGATATTTCAGATGATAAAAGTTGATGATGTTTTTCCTAAAAAGAGAACCGAGTGGACATTATAGTCTGCATTATTCTTCTAATAGATTACTCATTCCGCTGCTATTATTGATCTGAACGTTGTTTAAGAATTTAACTGCAGTTTTTGATATAACCTTGTAGTCTATTGTATTCTATCAAGAACTCAACTGTTGAAGACTAATGATAATTTATTCGTCATTATCTTAGTCATGATATTCTTTACTGGGCTATTTGAGCTCACCCTTTCTTTTGTTCCATTGTTTTTCAACAGGAGATGAAAACATAACAGGGTCTAGCCGGGGAATGGAGTGAGGGTCCAAGGAATAGTTATCATAGTCTTCACGTTTTGTAAAATAGTGTGGCAATAATAGTGAAGACTTAGTTGTGTATTATTATACACTGTATTGTTGTACGTTGTGCTTTGTTGTAATAATTTTGTTGTAGTATTTTGACGACTCAAGTTTGGGCTGTGTGGGCCCAGATTTGGGGGCGTCACAGGGCTGTTTTTTATGATGATGATGAGGTTGTTAGAATGTCTGGTGTATTCTTGGTGTTCAATTTTTTACTGTCTACTGTTTTGGATAATCATGTTGATGCAGTATTGTTTAATTTTATATCATATGATAACATTGATAGTTATCCGTGGGGCAAAGTTGCATTTGAATAGACGAAGATGTCGTTATCACTTGCTTTGAAGGGACACTTAAAGAAGGGTAGGAATGTGAGTGTTGTATATAATTTTTACAAGAAAAATTATTATAAATACTATAAGTTGAATAGGTTGCCTTATGTTTTTCAAGTATTTTTATTTAAAACCATTCTTACTTTAAAGTCCCGTGGTTTCTGTATTGACAATCGTATGTCAGAAGTTAGATTGTGTAGGTGGACGGAATTAGGAAAAACTCCAACAAAAGAGAAGATGATTGATTTAATTTTTGGATCTGGACAGGTACGTGGGTTAATATAAGCATTATTTTTGGCCACCTTTTATGTATACATTTGGTTTGTCACATTAATTCATAGTTTTTGTTAAACTGTCATGATTCTTTTTTTGTTCAACATTATATGAATGATATACTTACTTTTTTTAATCTGTTTTAGTTGAGGATTGAAATGATCATTCCTACGGATGTTGAGAAGAACCAATTGAATTTGGGTGATTTTCATTATATCAATGGCAATGATGGTGACTCAGTTGTTGGTGATACGAAAAAGGATACAAATAAGAAGGGTGAATATATTGGTCTTTCACTTTCTGATGTCAGAAACATAGTTGATGAACGTGTAAGTCCTTTGGAAGAGAAGGTTATTGAAATTAAGAAAGGTGTCGAGAAGTTGGGGAATGATTTAAAACGTGAACTACAATCTTTTCATATCGATATATGTAAGGAAGATTATAACACAGTTTTTACGTGGACACCATACTGTTAATGAGGGTGGGAATGAAAGTCATGTTGATGATGATGATATTTATGAGGAGTGCGGTAATGTTGGTAAGGATTCGAATGATGGAAAAAGTGAAGATAATGTTGGTGGCATGCGTGGGATTCACAATGACGGTGGAGACGATGACAAGGTTTAACATATATACTATTTTTTATTGATTTTTTATGTTTAGGTTATACTGATTATTTATTGTTTTATGCTTTTACAGGTTGGAAAGAGCAACGAAATACCAATTATGAATATTTTTAGTGATTCTGTTGGGAAAGAACTTGTTGTTTATACTCTTGTTGAGGTTTGTGTTTTTTAATATTTGTTACGATTTTATACTATTTTGGTTACTTCATTATAGTCTTGTTTTATTGCTTAATTAATTTTTTTTTTTGTAGTTTAAATTCTAATTGTTACCAAATGTTTTGTCTACTGATCAAGGTCGGTAAAATTGAGCCAGGGAGCACTTTAGTTTTGGATGAAATGATTTTAACTACATAGGACATTGTCCAAGTTGTTGAAATAGAAAAAAATATTTTTAAACCATCTGGTAGACCGGTATGTTCTTCTGTGATGGGAGCCGCTTTGAGGTCTCCATATACAACAAAGTTCGGGGCTGTCAGTTCATCGTATTCCAATGTGGTTCCTACAAACGTACGTAAAAGTTGTTCTGTATTTCCCAATGTTTGTATGAGTATGCTATCAAAATGGGAAGACGCATTGTTCGATAAATGATTTAAAATTGAATTTAATAATAGGAAAAATGTATTTTTTTTAGTTCACTTTCATTTTTTTTATTTGTTTAAAAAAATATGTTGTATGGTACTTATATGATTTTTATATTGAAGGATTGAAAAATTTTCTAGAGACAATGACAAGATTGTACCTGAATTATATTTTGACAACTTGGTTATTATTATACACTGTTTTGGTTACTGTTCAGGAGCTCATATCATGGTCAGGCCACTATCCAGGAGTCTTTAGTTTATAAAACCACATTTTAGAGTCTTTAATTTATAAAATCACATTTTAGATGATATCGTAACAGAACCAAGGATAAATTCAAGTACAATCTTGTCATTATCTCCAGAAAATTTTATACAAATCATATAAGTACCATACAACATATTTTTTTAAACAAATAAAAAAAATGAAAGTAAACTAAAAAAAAAATACATTTTTCCTATTATTAAATCCAATTCTAAATCATTTATCGAACAATGCGTTTTTCCATTTAGATGACATACCCATGCAAATATTGAAAATAACAAATTTGCATACGTTTGTAGGAACCACATTGGAATACGATGAACTAGCAGACCCGAACTTTGTTGTATATGGAAACCTCAAAATGGCTTCCATCACAGAAGAACGTACCGGTCTATCAGATGGTTTAAAAATATATTTTTTATTTCAATAAATTGGAAAATGTCTTGTGTAGTTAAAATCATTTCATCCAAAACTGAAGTGCTCCGTAGCTTAATTTTACCAACCTTGATCAATAGACATAACATTTGGTAACAATTAGAATTAGAATTTAAACTACAAAAACAAAATTAATTAAGCAGTAAGAACAAGACTATAATGAAGTAACCAAAATAGTATAAAACCGTAACAAATATTAAAAAACACAAACCTCAACATGAGTATAAACAACAAATTATTTCCCAACAGAATCACTAAAAATATCCATAATTGCCAATTGGTGTTTCATTGTTCTTCCCAACCTGTAAAAGCATAAAACAATAAATAATCAGTACAACCTAAACAGAAAAAACCAATAAAAAATAGCATATATGTTAAACATTGTCATCGTCTCCACCGTCATTGTGAATCCCACACATGCCACCAACATTATCTTCATTTTTTCCATCATCCGAATCCTTACCAACATCACCGCACTCCTCATAAATATCATCATCATCAACATGACTTTCATTCCCACCATCATTAACAGTATGGTGTCCACGTAAAAATTGTGTTATAATCTTTCTTATATCCTTACATATATCGATATGAAAAGATTGTAGTTCACGTTTTAAATCATTCTTCAACTTCTCGACGCATTTCTTAACTTCAATAACCTTCTCTTCCAAAGGACTTACACGTTCATCAACTATGTTTCTGACATGAGAAAGTGAAAGACCAATATATTCACCATTCTTATTTGTATCCTTTTTCGTATCACCAACAACTGAGCCACCATCATTGTCATTGATATAATGAAAATCACCCAAATTCAATTGGTTCTTCTCAATATCCGTAGGAATGATCATTTCAATCCTCAACTGAAACAGATTAAAAAAAGTAAGTATATCATTC
This sequence comes from Hedera helix, assembly GCA_947179155.2. Taxonomy (NCBI): domain Eukaryota; kingdom Viridiplantae; phylum Streptophyta; class Magnoliopsida; order Apiales; family Araliaceae; genus Hedera; species Hedera helix. The sequence goes on along the minus strand of OX359264.1, from coordinate 58,817,637 downwards.
ATATAATGTTGAACAAAAAAAGAAGCATGACAGTTCAACAAAAACTATGACTTAATGTGACAAACCAAATGTATACATAACAGGTGACAAAAAATAATGTTCATATTAACCTACGTACCTGTCCAGATCCAAAAACTAAATTAATCATCTTCTCTTTTCTTGGAGCTTTCCCTAATTCCGTCCACCTACACAATCTAACTTCTGACATACGGTTGTCAATATAAAAACCACAGGACTTCAAAGTAAGAATGGTTTAAAAAAAAAAATACTTGAAAAACATAAGGCAACCTATTCAACTTATAGTATTTACAATAATTTTCCTTGTAGAAATTATATACAACACTCCGATTCCTACCCTTCTTTAAGTGTCCTTTCAAAGCAAGTGATAACAACATCTTCGTCTGATCAAATGCAACTTTGCCCCACGGATAACTATCAATGTCACCATATGATATAAAATTAAGCAATATCGCATCAACATGATTATCCAAAACAGTAGACAGTAAAAATTTGAACACCAAGAATACACCAGACATTCTAACAGCCTCATCATCATCATAAAAAACAGCCCCCCTATATATCTTACCTATACTGTTATGGGTGACCATCTTATCTCCAAAAAACTTTCTAACTAACAAATTTTCCCTGCCCTTAAATAAAGAAATATCATCATTCCCTTCTCAACTCAACCTAGAAATTAAACAAAATTTCGGCAAATCAAATCTAACCTTTTGTCACCAAATAAAAATCATATATCTCCTTTGTCCCTCTGATAAACTTCTCTGACCAGTGCCTGATGTATTAATTGGGAAAACATCTGCGGCTCACCAAAAATTAAAAACTTCCCAAAACAGGTCATCTTAAACTTTTCTAGCTGAACTCCATTCAATTTATTTATAATTACAACTGGCACTTCCATGTCACACCAATAAATCACTTTTCCAGTGAAATTATGATGAATCTCCTCATAATACAAATCCCAAATCTGAAAATAAAAAAGATAACCATAAAAAATAATAAAAATACTATCAAACTCAAAATATGAAAATACATTAACTAGTAACCAAAATAATATACAACAGTTATCAAAATAGAGTATAGCAGTAACCAAACCATACTATATCATTAACAAAAATTCTTACTACATAAATTAAAAAATCATTTTAATAGATAAACGTTCATAAGTAACAAAACAGTTTTCAAAACACAATCATCATGTTGCCAAAATCAATTTATTGAACATCCATATTCTAAAAAAAAGTAACTAAAATCGAAAATCATAATATGACATTTACCAAAACTGCAATTGGAGGGTAACATTCCACATTCAAAATACTATCAAAGTCAAAATATAAATATACATTAACTAGTAACCAAAACAGTATGCAATATTACCAAACTAGGTTATAGCATTAACCAAACTATAATATAACATTAACAAATGCTTACTATATAAGTTAAAAAAATAATTTAACAAATAAACATTCATAAGTAACCAAACATAACAAAAACAGTTCCCAAACACAATCATCATGTTGCCAAAATAAATTTATTGCACCTCCAAATTATAAAAAAAAAGTAACTAATAACCACATAATAATATAACAGTTACCAATACTAGACTTGGAGGGAAACATACCACAATCAAAATAATCGCACACTAAAAATATGAATATACATTAACTAGCAACCAAAACATATTAAAACAGTAACCAACCCATAGTATAATGCTAAACAAAATTTCAAATTATAACTAGTAACTAAAACAGAATATAGCATTGACAATAACCAATTTGTCAAAATAAAGACAATAACCAAAACAGTACATAACAGTTACCAAACTTCAGTATAGAAGTAACCAAGTTGCCAAACTGTAACTATTAACAAAATCATTACATAACAGTTACCAAACTTTAGTATAGTAGTAACCATGTTGTAAAATTGTAACTGGTAACATGACCAAATATTTTTATTGAAATAACATAACAATTTTAAACAAATAATCATTCATAATATATCCAAACATAACAACAAGCATTTCACAAAACATAATCATTAATATACAAAGAATGATTTAAAAATTGTAAAGACAATTAGAAACACATACCTTAAGATGTTTTTGTCTCGGGATAATCTTCTTGCTAACAACGTTTTCAACATCATCTTCGGAATCATTCTTAACTTTTTTTGTCGAAACTTCAAAATCAGATTCCGATTCGGTAAATTTCTTATGATTCTTAAGAACATGTCTCCTCAAATCATTTTCCTTAACAGGGGAACCAACCACTCCTTTATTCCCCTGCTTTGAAGACTTAGCCACACTACCAAATTCATTCTCATCTATTTTTGAATTAGCATCCATACTTCTAGTAATTCTTTTACCATTACCCTCATTCTTATTCTCAACCATCTTCTCAAATTTCTTCCTCTTCGAACCCATCCTATAAATGAAGAAAACAATAAAATGAAGAAAATAATTTCTCACTTGGAGCAACTATCGACGATTTCAATAAACCATTTCCGATCACAGCAAGCATGGTTATAACACTGAGAAAACAACGATAACTAGCAAAGACAAGCCAAATGATACAAATTCTAAAAGATAATCGGAAAACATTAAACAGAATAATTATATTGCATACAAAAATCTGTAGAGAGAAAAAGAGGATTTTTGCTTCAGATTTTAACCTTGCACGATAAGGGTTTTAGCGAAAAAAGATATACTGGACAATTCAAATTAACACAAAATACGCAATAAACCGCTTTTATTGTCACATCCCCCAATATATTTCAATTTCAATTAAATTAAAACAACACTAATTTTAAAAATATATTTTAAAAAAGTACTCTTTTTATAAATACTTTTAAGAAGTATTTTTTTTGTAATTACTTTCTAAAAAAATACTATAATGTGTAATTTATCCAAAATAATATTCACATTAACGAAATAATCCCGATCAAATTTGAAATCCTGCCGCCATTTCTCTCTCCCAAAATTGCAAAAACCCATAAACCCAAAATCCATTACTGACACAGAGACGGGGAGAAAGAAGGTGCAATGAATGATGAAAAGAAAAACCCTAAACAGGAGCAACGATAGTAGTAAGAGAGAGAAAAAGACGAAGAATAAAATAGGAGGAATAAACAAGGGCCCATTGGTTCTTTTAGCGCCGGTTGGGCTTCTACTCATAAGTTAGTAAATCTAACTTTAACTTACTTATAAGTAATTAAGTTAAAAAAACTGTTTCGGAACGATTTTTATTTATTTATTTACAAGTAAAAAAAAAAGTAAAAAAAAATAAGTAAATTTTTGTTGTTTAAAAAAAATAACTTGTCGGTCAATTCAAATAAAATAACAAAAATATCCTCCTTTATTTTTTTTAATATTCTTTTTATTAAAAGATATTTTAATAATTTTTATATTTTACTTAACTTATAAGTCATTATTAACCGAACACATTCATAACTATTACTTATAATTTTTGACTTATAAGTAAAAATGATGCCGAATACTTTTATTTATAAATCTATTAAAATTTTAACTTTAAATAAAAAAAAATTTATTTACGAACGGCCCCTCAATTTATCAAATCCCTCCCACCTCTAAAATCTTTTCGATTCCGAGACAGATGACGCAGCAGCAGCATCAGAGTTAAATATTCCCTCATCGTCGCCTGAGAAAAGTTTTATACTCGGTCAGTATTTCTTCTGGTAAATTTCCCCTTTACATTAATAATTAGCTACCAATCTTGAAATTCGAAACCTTTAGCTTGCTTATGTGCATTTTTACGTTTGTTTGGGTTGATTATACTCCGTCTGCCCAAAACTGAGACTTTCATTACGCTTTGTTAACCACTGGCTTAAATTAAGGGTATGCATCGGTACAAAATCGTACCAAATCCGTTTGAATCGGATCGGACCAATAACCGAATTGAGCTATAACTTTGTATCGAAATCGGAATCGGTTGCATCAGTACACGGAACAGGTTATACCCAGGATATACCAAAAATTAATAATAATAATAATATTATTATTAAAATCAATGAAAAATTGGCAATTAATTCCATCACCGTCAGTCACTAGGAAACAACCAAACATGATGATATGCAAGCAGGATTCTGGATTCATGATATGCACAAGCAGAAACATCAAACATCCTGCATGATCCATACATTACTTGTCAAACAACTCAAATAAAATAAAAATAATCCTAAATAGAAGAAGTCTTTTTACATAACAGAAAGAGAATTAATGTTAATGTTAAAGAGAATTATGAATACCAATTTTCTCTCCTCTCCTATGTAAACATTACTCCACCCAAAACAGATCTTACCTTAATTTGAAAGAAGAAACCCAGCTGAGAGAGAGAGAGAGCGTGACTTGATCGTAAATATGGCAGAACATTTGGCATCGATATTCGGGACAGAGAAGGACATGGTGAATTGCCCTTTCTATTTCAAGATCGGAGCTTGCAGGCTCGGGGATCGGTGCTCCAGTCTTCACACCTAGCTTAGCGTCAGTCTTTATGGGTTGCGTGTGAGGCGTGAGTCTAAGTCGAGAGATGAATAGCAGAGAAGTGAGAAGAGTAAAGTTGGTATGTACCCGGTAGTGTCTCTGACACTATGGAGTCGGTAGATATTTCATATTTGGATTTTGGATAAAAGAACTGAAAAACAGGAAACAAATCAACCGGTATTTTGGTACGGTTCGGTGTTACCTGAATATCCAAAAGCCTATACTGTAATCGGTAAATCCGTTATATCATATCGATATTGAACCGGTTCACTCTGTATTGAATCGACGATTAATTCAGTCCGATTCAATATAGTCAATAAATTAAAAAAAATCAAAAATAATGCCCAATCTTAGGCTTAAATATAACCTTTCTGATGACAATTTTCTAATCACAACTTTCAGTCCTAGATTTAATATAAAAAGAAACCAGTGTGACATTTTCAAACCTTAACACGTGTAGAATATTTAAATAGACAAATTAGAGTCTCATTTCAAGACTGATAAGTATAACCGAGTACCCTTTGTCTTCTATTTTTTTTCTTTTCACATATCTAACAAATATAGTCAAAGTCTCAAGCTTTTTCTGATTTTGTCTACTTTTGTTTCAAGAAATGAGTTGATTTATGTTGTACCCACAAGGCTGCTTGAGTGTCATTGAAGTAAATGATTCAAGCTGCGAATGTGTAGAACTCCTAGTTTATGTTTTGCTATTTAATCATTATTTGTTCTGAATGCAGCACCCCTGACTGTATTACTCCCAATGCGCCACTAATCCCCAACAGTCTATATTGCAATAAGGTGATGCTTAAACAGGCAAAAGTTCTTCCTTACTTTCCAATACTAGTTTTCACCAACTTTCTTATTAATTTTGTATGTTTCTTTTGTAGGAAAACACCCCATGTCCTAAGTCACCAAGGAAAATAAAAAATATTACAGGAGAAGGGGAATATTAGGTCGCCATACTTCCCGATGTCTCTTAGTTCGTCATTTAGTCTGATGGAATATGGTGTCGAAGGCCCAAAGGTCTATTTGGATCCAAAGGTCCGAGAAAGATTTTTCCGAGACTCGCATATTCTAACATTGTCCCTCCACTCTTTGAACTCATTTTAATTTTAATGGGTTGAAGGAATACAAGCGTGCAGGGGTGTCACAAGTTGAGAACCCGCTTTTTGAACGGATCTAGAGAACTTCAAAAACCAATTAAGTCCATAATCTACGCGGACACTTTGGCAGGACAAGGAAGGTGCAGTTTGCTAGGCCATTTCTGAGCTCGTGATTGCAGGCAAGAAGGATTATGGGCCAAATGGCGTGGGGCAGGATAATATTGGGGGTCAGTTTTTGTAAAGAAATTCTCCAGTGTTTTCTTTCACCAAGTTTTTGCTTCACATGGTGCTTGTTTGTAAAAAGGGTACAACCACCCTGGAGAATTGTTCATTGTGTACTGTACAGTTATAAATTTGGTAATGTTATTACTAGTGCAATGCTAATGGAGAAGTGCTTTTATTGTTTCGACTCTTCTATTTTCCTCTTGTAATATGATGATGCATTATATATATTTGATATTTCAGCCATAGTGTTATATAATGGTAAAAATAACACCGACAAAAAGATACTAATACCAAGTTTTGGTACTAGACTTTATTTCAAACACAAGACCATGACCTTTTTTTTGTTGATATTTTCATAAATAAAAGTGATAATTCTATAAAGTTTATCTTGTATGAATAGTGAATGAATTTCACACTCATATAATAGAGAATTTGTCAAAATATCAAATTACTTTTAAAAATATCAACTTTCTTTTTTTTCTGTCCACACATTCAACCACTTTTCCGTCTACACATTCAACTACTAGTTTAAACATGAATTTGCACAAAAAAGCATCATTGGAGAGTACTATAATTATGTTGCTATTTATTTATGTTTTTTGAAAAGAAAATTTACGGTGAGGTGTAGTTTAGAATGTTGTATGAATTCTATAGTTAGCGTGATTGTTTTCGAATTTGCTTTCGCAACTTATATCTATAAATACCTCCTTCAACTTGAAAATATGAGAGAGTTCAATTTGATTTTCTACTTTTGTCGCGCTTGAAATGAAGAAGATTTGCATAAGACCTACTTATGCAAATCCATAAGTAGGTCACCAAATGAACTTAACCAACCCAGAAAGTACCTCTTCTCGGTCAAAAAAAATTAAACAGCAAAACCATATAGGCCAACACTTGGGTTGTATTTTTTATTTATTTATTTATTTAAATTTTGACATTATTGACTCCAAGCTCCAGCACCCCCCCCCCCCCCCCCCCCCCCCACTTAAAAAATAATGCTCTCTCCTTTTTAAAATATAAATATATAAACGAGTGCTTGATTTCTCAATTAAATAATATATCTTCTTCAACATTTATATTTTTGATAAATTACTCTTATATTCTGTCCAAAACAAAGGGAGTAAACATTATTGTCCCCTCAAACTTCAAAGATGCTCAAAAAATCATAAATAAAGAGGCTACCCTCTTAGAAAAACCTGTTGATTTGGTGGAAACCAAAGTGTAGGATATATTCCTCTTTGTAATATTGCATTACTCATCACTAGTAGCCGTTTTAGGAAGCTAAACACAAGCATACAAATCAATTATATATATTGCCACCTATGTAGATTGAAAATTTGCATACAAATCACATCACTTTATCCTTGTACAATTTGAGTTACGAGTATTCAATTTTTACACAAGAAAAACAGGCACATCCACTTGTCTTGATGCACGAATATGCTATACTTAAATGCATATCCCTTCTTTTTTTTTTGGGCATTCTTATGATCTGATTCTTAATGGATCCATCCAATAAAAAGACTATGTCATATTAATAAAAAGTTAGCGTTCAAGTATTTTATCGAATAATTCCGATTACGGCATGGCTTAATCACTTAATTGCATTTAGATATCATACTTGGCCAATCAAACAAATTATAATATATTCTAAATTAATCTAAACAGGATATATTTTGTATTTTGAATTATTTTTTTGGCACCACCTAGGAATGCCAAAAAAATTTAAGAATCTAGTATAGACAAGCGAGAAAAAGTTGAAGGAAACATGCATAAAATAAGACAAGGAAAAATGAGTCAATGACATTGTTACGATCATAACGATTTTCTTCAATTTTTTCACCAGTAGCTTGGCAGTATTCAATGAGACTTGTGTGAATATTTAAATGTAGAATAATCATGCATGATATCTGCATTATCCGTGTGAAACCTAGATCGATTGAGTTGTTTTTGTCTTAAAATTAATTGGGTGTTTTATTTTTATTCTTTCTGAAAGTGAGAAAGATTTTTCTCTCTCCTATTAAGTCAATTTCTTGCCACGTATTGCTACTATTTACATGTAGCCGTCCTTACAAGCCAAACAAAGCAAATAATCCAATAAATTATTGGCTGTTATACCTCTTTGTTACCACATGACTTCAAGTTTACTATGCCATACAAACAACACACATCGAGGAAAATGAAATGTAAGAATTTTAATTTTTCTATTTTAGTAATTGAAAACTCGTTGGATTATTAATTTCAAGCTAGCTAGAGAAGTGGATAGAAAGAAAATGCCATTTTAAGTATAAAATGGAAACCAATAAAAAAATTAAATAAAAAATAGAAGAAGAAAGAAAATGAAATTTCAAATCCTTTTCTTTCGGTTAGTTTTCAAATCTCTTTCCCTTGCATTTGTTAAATTGAATTAATTAATGACTGACGGATTCATATCGTTTTTTATTTTTGAGAAAAAAGTAAAAAAGAAAATATTGAAATCAATTTTCATGTCGGGTGTCTCTATCATTCGGCTGGCAATAATTGTAAAGGGTGTGGGATTAAAATAGTCATATGTTCAGACACAAAATTTAAATAAAAAATTAAATATTATATTTATTTCAACTATTAAAAAATAAAATATAATATAAATTTTAATACTACGCCCCACATATTTTAATATTATGAACTTATACTTATTCTAACATATATAGTAATCCAATTTTCCATCCAATTATATACTTAACCAAGGGACATTCCAAGGAGTTAAGACTTAAACAAGGATACTAAACGCGACAAAATATGATTGCTCAATAAATTATTTGTTTGGTTTATTCACTCTCCAAAGGTAGTTTCCCTACCAAGTCCCCTAAATATAATTCATTTACCCATATTGTTCGAGATGACGAGAACAGCTACATTACTTATATCTTTTTATTTTTTTTTATTTTTTCCAGATTCATTGTCTCCTTTGTAGTAGTCTTTTAAAGAGAAGAATATAATAACTTTGAAGGAGGTTAGAAAAAGAAAAATACCACTTGGGTTATTCTGATTTGGTGGAGAAAGTGATTTTTTTTCTTTTCCAGGCCTTTGGAACAATAAAGTAGGCAGAAAGTGATTTTTGTTTTGTCAAAAGGCATTTACTAAATTCATTCTGCTTATTAAATTAATTATAAATAAATGTGATTATTTAAAAGTGATTCCAAACACGTTTATATTTAATAAGTATTTTTGGTAATAATCAAAATTGATTATGATAAACGCATCAAAGTGTAAATATATTAGTTGAATAACAAACATTCCTTTAATTTGATTTATTGTATATATATATATATATATATATATATATATATATATATATATATATATATATATATAATAAAATAGAATTCATTTTGAATCTAAAAGTATAAAGACAGTTCAGATTCTTCTAACTTAATCTAATGATTCACATTTCATCTCACAATTTTTTTTTCTCCCAAACCAAATTTACCCCTACACTATAATAATAATAATAATAATAACAACAACAACAACAACAACAACAACAACAATAATAATAATAATAATAATATTTAATTTTTTTATATTTCATAATTTCCTTAATAATAATACAGATAATAATAATATTTTTATTTTTTAAATTTTAATCTAATTTTTTGTTGTGCTGTGCCTTTAGTTACGGACAATTACTAGTGTATATATATATATTAAAACATAACTTAATTAATTATGTGATTGTTCTATATATATCAATTATTTCTTTAGGTTTAAGATTATAAAAGGACAAAGGTTTAAATACATATATGCTTACCACTAAGTAATCGTATATCTAAGGTCATATATAAATTAATTAAATTCTTTTATATTTTTGTAAAATTATATAGTCAGGAGTCTGACTAACTTAAAAGGAAGGAATACATGAATTTGGTCTATCATCTATTCTCTTATGTAAAGATAAAAATAATTTGTAATTTACAAATTTAATTTGATTTAATTTAATTTCCGCTTTCTCACAATTTAATTTAAAAAGAATTATAGTATAGAAATTTCATTAGATGGAAAGCTAGCTCTTGTCATTTTTTTGGTACGTACAAAGGAAGGAAGGTGGTGGGTATACTATTGGACAAGAACGAAGAGACCGACGTATGGGGTCTACGTAATGGGTGCTGTTTTGGACGGTCAATATTGACTCTTAAGACACCGTGATCATCAGCATCGTCATCACGGAAATCTCACTTTTCTTCTGTCTACTGCTTCTACCTTTATCCGACCTACTTTTCGTTCTCTTTCACATAATTTATGTGCTCGTGACTTGTGAGCTTGTTTATATATATATATATATATATATATATATATAAATACTAGTATTCGCCACCATGTACAAATTCTAATGAGAAAAAAATAAATAAAGAATCAAATGACTAAATGCTCTAGACCAGGCCGGTCCTGAGAGTTTGGAAGCCCTCTTGTCAGAAAAAAATAAGAGCCCTCTCTCGCATATAATTTTTTTTTATCAACACCAATATATAAAGCACAATTTATATCAAAATTTATTATTAATTAAAATAACAACCTGCTCTTTTTAAAGTATACATATACACACAAAAAAAATCGTATTTAATAAAATAAAAATAAAAATTCGTGGATCCTCCTAATTTGGGGGTCCTGTACAGTCGTCCCTTCTGCACCCCTCAGGACCGGCCCTGCTCTAGACACTCTTAAAAGGCCGAACAGGAGAAGAGTGCATGACTGTTGACTTGTTCTAGTACGTATTAGATAAAATTTTCAAGAAAATTAAACATATCAACGTACACTTTCCAAATAATTCCAACAATAAAATATGAAATTAGTTGGTCGATCGACGTGAAGGTACGGTGTTTCAGTTTTCCAAATCTCTTCCATGCATCTTCAACTATTTTTTTTTGACATCTAATGTACGTCACTTTGCTATAAAAATATGATAAAGTTCATGACACCTATTTGTTTCACGTATTTTCTCTATATGTATATTACGCGGAAGACACACGTACGAAGTCTTTGACTTGGAATTTTAATTTGTGGTGCCAGGCACAAATGTAAGTTAGTTGGGAAAGAAAAATAAGGTCCAGATAACATTAATCTATTCTAATCTTAGTCGAGGAAATCAACGGTGTACATAGACTTCTCTCTCATACAAGTTCGTTTTTTCCTAGAAATTTCATATGAGAGATTACAATTAATGACGATGACAAAACAAAGTCCATAAGTTTTGGAAATTAAATATTTAAGAATTCACGTGTCTTTAATTTTAATCCTGTCAATAAATAGCCCCTAATTACTCCATCTCCTGATCCTCCACACTCAAAACTCTCCTCTCTCTCTCTTAGCAATTAGCAAGAACTGTGATTGATCTGGGTAATAATGTCTAATAGTACCGATGATCATGATGATAATGCACAAGGGGATAAAAGAGCTAGTACTGACCATGATCAAGTGGAGGAGGAAGAAGAAATTTACAAGCAACAAGTACTCAACGGAAAGACACCTTCTTGGCAAAAGCTTAAGCGATTAGACTCATTGGATGTCGAATCCCGTAAGCTCCATGCCCATCACTCCCACGCCTCCAAGGTCCCAAAAATCTTCTCTTTACTTTTATATGTATGTATATATGTATAGAGAGGGAGAGAGATATATACATTCTTTAAGTATATATATATATATTTTGCTATATATATATATATATATATATATATATATATATATATATATATATATATATTTTGCTATATATGTTTCTTTAAGGGTACTGGTACGTATTTTTATCGCAAAAATTGTATTCAGTGCAGACGCTGCAATATATAGTTGTCTATATACAAGAATTTTTTTATACTTGTGTAATTTAAGTTTTTGTTTTTAAGAATAAAAAACAGTTTGATTTAATTTAATGAAGCATAGAAGACTTCAACTATTGGATTATACTAATGAAAGTTATTGTGTTGAATAAATTAGGGTTCGGAGTGGTCCGTGATATTGCAGCTCGCATTTCAGAGCATTGGGATAGTGTATGGAGACATAGGAACGTCGCCGCTTTACGTGTATGCCAGCACCTTCCCAAAAGGAATAAAGCATGACGATGATATACTTGGAGCACTGTCTTTGATCTTCTACACCCTCACTTTGATTCCTCTAATCAAGTATGTTCTCGTTGTCTTGCGAGCAAATGACAATGGGGATGGTAAGCTCATCATCAATTAACCTCTGATCTACTATATCTTTATTTCCTTATACTCTGTATGTCCCATAAAAAATTTAAAAAGTTTCATGAATTTGATTGTACATCATATAAAATAATATAATATTTTTAAATTTATTTTTTATAATTTCATTATCATCTCCACCGCTAAACTAACACTAACACTCCCAATTATTTAGGCTAATTTTAGAACGAAAATATATTATTAAAATTGGTAAATTTTGGGTGCGACTTTTTTTGTGAAAGCTAGATATATAGTACTGCTCACTTTGCCCGTACCGAAATTAGAGTCCTGTTTGATCACTTCTTTAAGACTAGAAAATGTTATTGAGGAAATTAAAAACTTTCTGGAAAAACAAAATTTACGTGTATATAAATCCTACATGCTTAGTTTTAGTTTAGGGTTTGGCTTGTCTTCATTTGGAGGACATACCAATCTTCATTTTAGTATATATTTACACACATTATTACTATATATGTTGCATACTATTCGAACCTTGTAGGAAAAAAATGTCTAAAGTGGGAAAAGATCAAATGTTCCCTGCATATTAATTAAAAATAAAATACCCTTCTTCTTTTTTTTACAAAGAAAGTCAAACTTTTTTGTATTTTCAGGAACGTAGTTTTTATACTGGTACATGTCAAAAGAAAAAAAAAATGTTAAAAGAGTATAAATCAAATATATTGCAACCCTTAAAAATTAGAACATGCATGTGTTGTTGGTTTATTTTAGGTGGAACTTTTGCTTTGTACTCTTTGATATGCCGATATGCAAAGGTGGGTCTGATTCCAAGTCAAGAAACGGCAGACAGAGATGTATCTAATTTTGAGCTTGAGTTGCCTAGTAATCGACTGAGGCGAGCATCAAGGCTCAAATCAAAGTTAGAGGAGAGCCAGTTTTTCAAGTTCTTTCTCTTGTTTGCTACCATGCTTGGTACTTCTATGGTCATTGGAGATGGTGTTCTCACTCCTTGCATGTCAGGTGCTTCACTTAATTATTTTTTTTAAAATCTCTTTTAATCCTTTTATTAACTAGTCTATCTCTTTTTTTTTATTATTTTAGCACACGACCTATAAAAATTTTAATTTCTGAAATATAGAGTCATTCTTTGGTTGAGGGAGAAAGTATTATACTGTTTTCAACCCATATTCAAACGTGCCATGATGTTGCAGTAACGATTTTAAACTGGACTATATATCTTGGCCATTTTTGTTGAATATATATAGTTTTAAGTATGCATGCCAACAAGAAACTCATTTCCTCTTCATTGTAATCACTTTACTCGTTACAAGCACTTACACGCACAAAAACACACAACCCCCCTATATATATATATATATATATCTTACTTTGAAACTCTTTCTCGTACGCTCCAAATCACTTGGCAGTTTTATCGGCTGTGATTGGAATCCAGGAAAAAGCTCCGTCCTTCATGACCGAAGGTACGTACCACACCCGCAATATCTTTCATCTTTGATAAATATATTTTATCTAATAAAGTTGAGACTTTTTTGTCCAATAAAAAGTGTCAACATTTGATGGTTTTATGTAAATTAACAAGGCAATTTAATTTTATTAAATTTTAATTCTTAAAATAATTTGGAGAAGACAGAGATATGATAATTAATTAATCATACAATGGTGTGGAGCTCTTGATTAGTTAAACAAAAACTCCAACAATTTTTAACTATGAATCTTCCATATCTCTAGGAAATAATTGAGTTTGAGGTGCATACGGATATTTAAAAATTCTATGTCAAATTACATTAATGTGTTGTATATTTTATCTGAATCTCTGAAAGAACAAGGCTATTTTCGTATTTCACTGAACTTCTGAATGCAACGACAAATGAATGATATTAAAAAATTATTTCAGGTTAATTGTATTTCCAATCATAAAAAGTTGTTAATAAGACCCATCATGTAACTTAAAACTAAATAAAAATAAATAAATAAAGTCTAGGAGTATATTTTTATGTATCCTAAAATGAGAGTTGGTGAAATAATGTAAGGTTGTAATTAATTTCAATATATTTATGTACAATAAATTGGCTTCAAAATTTACGAGTTGAGTTCCATTGTCGATTGTATAATTAAATTTACTCAATTAATTAACTTTATAAGAGTGTAAATATTTAAATTTCGAACGTGTTTATCAACTATATATACGCTTGTATTCACACAAATATATATATACAAGTCTTGGAATTAACAAGCAAAAATAATTTTTTCTTGCTCCACAGATAGAATTGTATGGATCTCAGTTGCAATACTGGTTGGCTTATTCATGTTTCAAAGATTTGGAACTGATAAAATTGGCTACACCTTCGCTCCCATTCTTTGTATTTGGTTCTCATTCATTGCTGGCATTGGCGTCTACAATTTCATCAAATACGATCCATCCGTGGTTAAAGCTATAAATCCCAAATATATCATACATTATTTCACTAGGAACCAAAAACATGCATGGATCTCGCTCGGTGGCATTGTCCTCGCAATAACAGGTGCTTGCACTATCCATATATATTATATATGGGTGAGATCTGTTGTAATTAAATCATCTGTGTTTCTCTGTGTCGAGACTTATGACGACGGTTTTTAGTATCTATGACGACGGTATATACCGTCGCCATAGCTCTATTTTTTTATAGTGCTAAGGCGACGAAATATACCGTTACCATAAATCTCGACATAGAGAAATATAAAATTTTGATTATAGAGAATCTCATATCATATCTTACATGTTTTATGTACTCTTTACACGTACATGCATGCATATTAAGATCGATTTGTCAACAACTCACATCCATAAGCGCACATTTTAAAATTTTAAAATGCAGGCACCGAGGCATTATTTGCGGATGTTGGACACTTCACAGTCCGATCCATACAAATAAGTATGTGTACTGTCATTTATCCGGCACTCGTCCTTGCATACACTGGTCAAGCCTCTTTCCTTCGCAAGCACATACTTGACGTGAAGGACACTTTCTACAAATCTACACCAGGTAATTATATATCTTCAATTTACTTATATATATACTCACTAGCAAAGTTGCCCATTAAACTTAAGATTGTCCAAAAAGTATATTTATTATATCAAAGTCAATTTTAATTAGTGACTAATTATTCATGTAGCTACAACTGTTGGCACAATACAGGTCCCATGTTTTGGCCAATGTTTGTGGTGGCTGTTTTGGCGGCAATCATAGCAAGTCAAGCTATGATCTCTGGAACTTTTTCTATCATCCAACAATCTCTCTCATTAGGGTGCTTCCCACGAGTAAAAATCATTCATACATCGGCCAAGTATGAAGGACAAGTCTTCATACCTGAAGTTAATTATCTATTAATGGTTGCTTGTGTTGCGGTTACTCTTGGATTCAGGACCACTAAAGAAATTGGCAATGCATACGGTAAATATTCACATTTTAGTCACACAAGTAAATTATATAAAGATTTCAATCTCTACAACAATTTAAACTACTGCTATGTTTGGCAACAAATTGTTATTGAGCACCATTTTTTTTAACTGAATTTAAATTCTAAATTCTATGGAATTGCAAATGTGTTGTGAATTCCAATCCAAAACTCGAGGATAATATAATGACTTATTTTTTATATATGCACAGGGATCGCAGTGGTGTTTGTAATGACACTCACATCATCATTTCTAGTACTAATCATGATAATGATATGGAAAACGCATATATTTCTCGTTATCTCTTACGTTCTTGTCATTGGCACAGTTGAGCTTCTCTATTTGACTTCAGTCCTTTATAAATTCGATCAGGGAGGGTATCTACCTTTAGCATTTGCTATGGTTCTAATGGCGATAATGTACATTTGGAACGATGTGTATCGAAGAAAATATTACTATGAGTTAGATCATAAGATTTCTCCCGAGAAGCTAAAGGAAATCGCGGCGGATACTAATTTATGTAGAATTCCAGGCCTTGCTGTCTTCTACTCGGAGCTTGTTCATGGCATTCCTCCAATATTCAAGCATTATGCGACAAATATACCTGCGTTGCACTCCGTCTTGGTTTTCGTCTCCATCAAATCGCTACCAATTAGTAAAGTGCCAATAGATGAAAGGTTTCTTTTTCGTAGGGTATATCCAAATGACCTTAACGTGTTTCGTTGCGTGGTGAGATATGGATACACAGATGTGCGCAACGAAGAGGAGCCATTTGAAAGGCTGTTGGTGGAAAGGTTGAAGGGTTTCATAAAAGAGGATTTTATGATTTCTTCAATGGTGTGCCATAGTCGAGAGCGTTTAGATCAAAAAGTCGAAAAAAATGAAAGGGGAGATTGTGTAAATGAAGAAAAAATTAGTGATCAAGTTGAAATTGAGAAGCAACAACAAAAACTGCAAGAGGCAATGGAGGGGGAGATTGAAGTGGTGGACAAAGCATGTAGAGCTGGGTTGGTTCACTTGGTGGGAGAGCATGAGGTGGTTGCAGAGAAAGGAGCAAACATAGGGAAGAGAATTATGATAAATTATGCATATCATTTCTTAAAGAACAACTTGAGGCAAAGTATTAATAAGGTTTTTGATATTCCTCAAAAGCGTATGCTTAAAGTGGGAATGACGTATGAGCTTTAGTAATTAGTAGCTAGACTAAATAAGACCCGAAAAAATAAAGAGTAACAAAAAAAAGCACATATATTAGCTTTGGTATGTGAATTAAATGTATGGTCTATTTCTTTATTTCTTATTTCTATTCTCACATTGTGGAGATTCAACAAGTATAATGGGGCGAAGTTCTAATTTACTATTTTTTTTTGTTTGGTTTTGTTTTATTCACTATATATATATTCACTATATATATATATAGTACTACATGACTAGCTAAAATGTACTTGGTTCAAATGTTGTCTACCGTCGAGTTTCATCTTCTCTCTTTCTTTCTTTTGTCCATCTAAAGAATATATGAAATGGCTAAACCTTAATAAGGACTTTATTTTTAGAGGCCTGGATATCCTCTCACTGTTTTTTCTGTATTTACTAAGAATCGAATCTATCAGTAAAACTTTCAAGGACCTAAACATTTGATTCCTCCCCTAATTGTGGGAAGATCCTATCCAATTGAACATATACTAACTAGATTAAACTGTGATCTCGAAATCTGGCTAGAGTCCTCAAGTTTTTCGCTTTGTTAGATAAAACTTCCAACTTTGGTAATACAATTAGGATTATGGGCTGAAACGAAGCTCAAGCCAGGGATTGAAAGTTCAAGTAAATGCTAAATTGATATATTTTGTTCGTCCATCCAGTAAGAATTTTGACAAAGTGCAGAGACAGATAAAACGAGCTTAGCTATTTTGGGCAGCCAGAGGTAAAGAATAACTAAGGTCTACCAATTAATTATTGTACATAAATACCATCCATAATCCTCAAAATTTGAAAAGAATCACAAATACGATTTAAAAAGGTTAATATATCACATAGTTCTCAAAGCTAGTAGCAATAAATCAAATATCATACCAGTGATTTTTAGAAGACAAAAGCACAAGCGATGCACATAGTTTTCAAGCTATAAGACACCCAATTTAAGACCCTCAAACCTAAAGATCTTGGTCATTGCATTATAGCAAATTAAGTCAAAGTTCAAAAACTAGAACGTATTCTGTTGTTTCATATTCTTAGACGACCCTAAAATCTCCCGGAGAATGAGGTGTTACTCATTTTTGCTTTATCAAAGTAGAATAGATTTGGGGAAATGTACTCATTATATATATAAAAAAAATGAGTGAATGTATATAAAATGAATTTTCTGAATAGATATTTTACCTGGAAATTCAAGGGTTCAATATCACCTGCCATATGAGAGTGAGAGAGAAGGGAGAAGGGAGAAGGTTGTAAGGAGGGGGTAAGTAAAGTACATTTTTGTGGCCGCGGAGAATTTAAGAGCGAACGAAAGGACAACTCTATAAATACAAACATAAAACATAATTTTTTATATAAATTTTATTTTAATTATTAAAAAAATAGTGTTTGACGTATTAAATTTCACTTTATAATAATAAAATAAAATTTGTGTTTAATTATTTATGTAAGTAGACTTATTCGAAATGAAATAGAGTAAAGGGGTGTATGATAAAAACTGAATGAAATAGTTCTAAATGTCTAGGTAATTTGAATGAGCCGAATGAAATAGATTTCTGAATACTGAATGAAAAAAGTTGTTTGATAAGTGATACGTCTGAAATATCTAAATAACATATTTTTATTATTTTACCTATCTGAAAAAATTCAAAGTTATTGTAAATTTATTTTATATTACTTAATATAATATTTAATATATTTTTTTAATTAATTTTTTTTTATTTCATTCTGTCAGAACTTAATCATTCAGCCAAAAAAATTAAATTTAATCATTCAGTTCAAAAATCTAATCGATTTAACTATTCAATCTCATTCAATTTTAAATAAACGTATTAAATAACTAATCAATTTAACTATTTAATTTTATTAAGTTCTAATTAAATAATCCCTAAGACGGGACTGAATGCTAATTAAAACAAAGAAAAGTGGAGAGAAAGGAAAGAAAAGAATATAAAAGGTGTGGTAAAATTACAAAAGTGTGAGTTCCAGGAACTACTTTGGTAATCACTTGGTAAAATCATTGCATCATGCCACGGGTCTCTTTGTCGAAGAGATAAATCTAAAAAAACAAACTTTTTATATAAATTTAAATGTAAACTTTATTTATATTATTAAAAAATAAAATTCGATATAATTTTTTTTGTTAAATTTTATTTTTTTAATTATTTAAATATAAATATGTGTTTGAGTTTGTGTATAAAATTTATACACTTAAACTTATTCTTTATCAAAGTCCAAAATAATTTCATTTGAGAGTATTGTGACAATAACAAAAGAATTTTATAAAAATAAACTTATAAAATAATGTGATAATGAGTAATAAGTAAAATTAATTTGCAAAATAATGTGACAATATGTAATTAATTAATGCCACGTAATTTTATACCACTCTTTTGTAATTATTATTTTTATTACCAAAGTACCATCATTATTGTCATGCTCGGTGCAACTGAAAAACAAATCATGAAGGCCCCAAAAGTAAGTTTTACGAGGGCAAAACTATGTTTTACGCCATTAAATTTGACATATTTTACAGAATATATCAATAAATTTTTAATTTTTAAAATTATACTAATAAATTAATTAAAATAATAAAATTAGATTATTCTGTCAAATTAGACCAACAGACATTAGTCTAATTTCAGATATGGCTTTTTTATTATTTTGAAAATGATGTGGAAATAACTCATGGCTTGAGCTAAAAAGAAATAAAAAATAAAAAATGTTAGTTATGTGACAAAAAAAGTAAAAAAAATTGAAAGTGAAAAAAAATCAAAATATTTGAGTACATTAAGGGCCTGTTTGGCGCCAACTTAAAAGTTGGTCAACCCAACTTATAAGTAGGTGTTTAAAAAAATACTATTCGGGATTGATTTAAATCTCAACTTATAAGTTGACTTATTAGCAACAAAAAAAAAAGAGTAAATTTTACTTATTTTTTTATGGTGACTTATAAGTCATTTTTTAAAAGTTGGTCAAACCTTATGAAAGGTCCATTTTGTCCTTTTTTATTTTTCTAATATTCTTTTTGTTGAAAGATATTTTAGTAATCTTTACATTTTATTTTAACTTATAAGTAGGTGTTTAAAAAAAACTATTCGGGATTGATTTAAATCTCAACTTATAAGTTGACTTATTAGCAACAAAAAAAAAGGGTAAATTTTACTTATTTTTTTTTGTGACTTATAAGTCATTTTTTAAAAGTTGGTCAAACCTTATGAAATGTCCATTTTGTCCTCTTTTATTTTTCTAATATTCTTTTTGTTGAAAGATATTTTAGTAATCTTTACATTTTATTTTAACTTATAAGTAGGTGTTTAAAAAAAAACTATTCGGGATTGATTTAAATCTCAACTTATAAGTTGACTTATTAGCAACAAAAAAAAGAGAGTAAATTTTACTTATTTTTTTTTTGTGACTTATAAGTCATTTTTTAAAAGTTTGTCAAATCTTATGAAAGGTCCATTTTGTCCTCTTTTATTTTTCTAATATTCTTTTTGTTGAAAGATATTTTAGTAATATTTACATTTTATTTTAACTTATAAGTCATTATTAGCAGAACACATCCACAACTGTTATTTATAATTTTCGACTTATAAGTAAAAGTGATGCCGAACATTTTTACTTATAAATCTATTAAAATTTTAACTTCAAGTCCAAAAAAAAAGTCACTCCTGAACATGCCCTAAAGGAGAATAACAAAAAAATCTTCAAAAAATAAAACAAAAATAGATCTTCAGATCTTCATCAAAATAGATCTTCAGATCTTCATTAAAACAAAAAGGCCACTAATCCCAAGTCATTTCGTGGGGATTTGAGAATATATATGATCAAACCTAAACCCCTCCTCACTGTGACGCCCCCAAATCTAGGCCCACACAGCCCAAACTTGAGTCGTCAAAAGACTATAACAAAATTATTACAACAAAGCACAACGTACAACAATACCGTGTATAATAATACACAACTAAGTCTTCACTATTATTGCCACACTATTTTACAACACGTGAAGACTATAATAGATATCCCTCGGACTCCCACTCCATTCCCCGGCTAGACCCAGCTACGTTCTCATATCCTGTTGAAAAATAATGGAACAAAAGGGTGAGCTCAAATAGCCCAGTAAGAAATATCATGACTAAGATAATGACGAATAAATTATCATTAGCCTTCAACAGGTGAGTTTTTGATAGAATACAACAGAATACAAGGTGTATATCAAAAACTGCAGTTAAATTCTTGAACAATGTTCAGATCAATAATAGCGGCGGAATGAGCAATCTATTAGAAGAATAATGTAGACTATAATGTCCATGCGCTTCTCTTTTTCGTAAAAACATCATCAACTTTTATCATCTGAAATACCATTAGTCAAGATAATACAAATTCACAGTTCCTGGTCATAATCATGCAAATCAACAGTTCATCTATGCATTACGGGCCAAAGAAAACATTCAATATAGCACCAGCGGTCATGATTATACCAGATTCAGCCTTTGGTCATAATCATACCAAACAACAGTTCATCTATGCACTACGGGCCAAAGAGAACTTTCAATATAGCACCAGCGGTTATGATTATACCAGATTCAGCCTTTGGTCATAATCATACCAAACAACAGTTCATCTATGCACTACGGGCCAAAGAGAACTTTCAATATAACAACAACGGTAATGATTATACCAGATTCAGCCTTTGGTCATAATCATACCAAACAACAGTTCATCTATGCACTACGGGTCAAAGAGAACTTTCACCACGTGCCATAAAAGACACCGAACAGATGTATCGCCTTTAACCTAATATATCGCCTTTAACCTATCATCTGTTCAACAAATATATCACATCTGTGCCCCCGGCCACAGATATTCACAACAGCTTGATTCTTGATGATTAGTACAAATAATAGTGATACAATTGATGAACAGAAGAAACAGGATAAACAATAAGTATCGGAAGTTTACTTTGTGCAGATTCAAATAATGTCCAAATTGTCAACATGATGTGGAGTGAAATTTAAAAATGTTATTCAAGATTCTCAGTTCAGAATAACGGTTACAGTTCAATAGAAAGATTCAGAAAATAGGAAGGTTCAGTTGAAATAATGAAGTTCAACTATTATGGAACATATAATATTCTCAGGAATTATATAAGCAATAGTTCCATAATAAGTTTCGATTCAGGAGTATGAAAGAAAATAATATCCCTTACCGTAGCAAGTTCAAGAGTGTAAAAAAAAAATGACATTTCTTACCGTAGTAAATTTAAGAGTGTGAAAAGAATAATATTCCTTACCGTAGTAAGTTTAAGAGTAT
This sequence comes from Hedera helix, assembly GCA_947179155.2. Taxonomy (NCBI): domain Eukaryota; kingdom Viridiplantae; phylum Streptophyta; class Magnoliopsida; order Apiales; family Araliaceae; genus Hedera; species Hedera helix. The sequence goes on along the minus strand of OX359264.1, from coordinate 58,795,653 downwards.
GAAAAAAAATGAAATTCCTTACTGTAGTAAGTTCAAGAGTGTAAAAAAATGACATTTCTTACCTTAACACGTGACTGGATATTGATTTAAATGAGATTGATCAACTTGAAAAATTCCTGCACTCTTTTTGGCTTTCAAACACTCAAAATAGCCTTACTATTATCAGAGAAAACTCATAAAATTCTTATAGAAAAATTCTATATTTTAGGTGTGATTTTTCTATTAAGCTGAGCAAGCTATTTATAGGAGAAAATAAGTTACTATGCGTGGTAGGTGGGCTGAAAAATATTCAGCAGAGGCTGCTGCGCAGCCTCCACCAACCCACTTCAGCAAATTCACATTTCTCACATTTCATGTGGGCCCCACAATGGGTCCCACATGTTTCTTACTATTCACGTACTATTCACGTCACTATTCACGTTACTATTCACGTTACTATTTCAAATAGTAAAATTAATTATTTTTTTTTATTTTTATTTATTTATTTATTTATTCTTCCTGTGAGTCCAACATATAAAATAATGCTACAACAATAATTCAACAATAATGTAATAAACACGTTACAGATTATTATTAATTTAATAATATAAATTACAGTATATTTGCTACTGTGACAATTATTAGATTCAATAATTTTAAAAACAGTGCAGCAACAATTATTGAGTCAATGATATGAAATATAGTGTAATGACAATTATTGAATCAATAATGCAAAATACTGTGTAACAACAATAATTGAATTGATAATATAAAATATTATGCAGTGACAATTATTGATGAAATGATGTGCAACAGTTAGGGTGTCAATTTCAGATCAATAATATAAGACACTGTGCAATACCGTGTGCTACTGTAGAGTACCGCATGCTACTGTAGAATACCATAAATTACCGTATGCTACTATTCTTTTATCACCAGTATTTAAATAGTTAACACCGTTGACTATTTTTATTTAAAAAGGTTACTTCTGTCGTTTTCTATATCCGACAAATATTCCGTTGTGGGGTCCACAAATAATTTGTTATTTCGGCGCCGTCGTACGGCCCGAATATTCCCCGACAAAACGAATATTCCCCGACAAAAAGAATATTGTCCGTCAAAATAAAATTTGCACGAAACATCCTTAACTTTTAACTTTGTCAATTTAACCACTTACTGTTTCATGAAAAAATATATATGAAGAAAATTAAATTTTATATTTCATAAAATTCGGGGTCTTACAACCTCCCCTCCTTATGAAATTTCGTCCCCGAAATTGACATACCTGACATTTCGAAGAGGTAAGGATACATAACTGTGGTCACAAAATAATTGTTAGTTCAAATAAACTGACTCATCACTTCATGTCCCTATGTTCAAATCAACTCATTAGATAATAAAATCTAATTTAGGTAGGACACACTAGTGATTGATTCTATTCGTCTCTCCCCTCCTAGTTCTACCCCAGATCTCCATTAAAGACCATATCCCTAAGCTCTGATGCCAACTGTGACGCCCCCAAATCTAGGCCCACACAGCCCAAACTTGAGTCGTCAAAAGACTATAACAAAATTATTACAACAAAGCACAACGTACAACAATACCGTGTATAATAATACACAACTAAGTCTTCACTATTATTGCCACACTATTTTACAACACGTGAAGACTATAATAGATATCCCTCGGACTCCCACTCCATTCCCCGGCTAGACCCAGCTACGTTCTCATATCCTGTTGAAAAATAATGGAACAAAAGGGTGAGCTCAAATAGCCCAGTAAGAAATATCATGACTAAGATAATGACGAATAAATTATCATTAGCCTTCAACAGGTGAGTTTTTGATAGAATACAACAGAATACAAGGTGTATATCAAAAACTGCAGTTAAATTCTTGAACAATGTTCAGATCAATAATAGCGGCGGAATGAGCAATCTATTAGAAGAATAATGTAGACTATAATGTCCACGCGCTTCTCTTTTTCGTAAAAACATCATCAACTTTTATCATCTGAAATACCATTAGTCAAGATAATACAAATTCACAGTTCCTGGTCATAATCATGCAAATCAACAGTTCATCTATGCATTACGGGCCAAAGAAAACATTCAATATAGCACCAGCGGTCATGATTATACCAGATTCAGCCTTTGGTCATAATCATACCAAACAACAGTTCATCTATGCACTACGGGCCAAAGAGAACTTTCAATATAGCACCAGCGGTTATGATTATACCAGATTCAGCCTTTGGTCATAATCATACCAAACAACAGTTCATCTATGCACTACGGGCCAAAGAGAACTTTCAATATAACAACAACGGTAATGATTATACCAGATTCAGCCTTTGGTCATAATCATACCAAACAACAGTTCATCTATGCACTACGGGTCAAAGAGAACTTTCACCACGTGCCATAAAAGACACCGAACAGATGTATCGCCTTTAACCTAATATATCGCCTTTAACCTATCATCTGTTCAACAAATATATCACATCTGTGCCCCCGGCCACAGATATTCACAACAGCTTGATTCTTGATGATTAGTACAAATAATAGTGATACAATTGATGAACAGAAGAAACAGGATAAACAATAAGTATCGGAAGTTTACTTTGTGCAGATTCAAATAATGTCCAAATTGTCAACATGATGTGGAGTGAAATTTAAAAATGTTATTCAAGATTCTCAGTTCAGAATAACGGTTACAGTTCAATAGAAAGATTCAGAAAATAGGAAGGTTCAGTTGAAATAATGAAGTTCAACTATTATGGAACATATAATATTTTCAGGAATTATATAAGCAATAGTTCCATAATAAGTTTCGATTCAGGAGTATGAAAGAAAATAATATCTCTTACCGTAGCAAGTTCAAGAGTGTAAAAAAAAAATGACATTTCTTACCGTAGTAAATTTAAGAGTGTGAAAAGAATAATATTCCTTACCGTAGTAAGTTTAAGAGTATGAAAAAAAATGAAATTCCTTACTGTAGTAAGTTCAAGAGTGTAAAAAAATGACATTTCTTACCTTAACACGTGACTGGATATTGATTTAAATGAGATTGATCAACTTGAAAAATTCCTGCACTCTTTTTGGCTTTCAAACACTCAAAATAGCCTTACTATTATCAGAGAAAACTCATAAAATTCTTATAGAAAAATTCTATATTTTAGGTGTGATTTTTCTATTAAGCTGAGCAAGCTATTTATAGGAGAAAATAAGTTACTATGCGTGGTAGGTGGGCTGAAAAATATTCAGCAGAGGCTGCTGCGCAGCCTCCACCAACCCACTTCAGCAAATTCACATTTCTCACATTTCATGTGGGCCCCACAATGGGTCCCACATGTTTCTTACTATTCACGTACTATTCACGTCACTATTCACGTTACTATTCACGTTACTATTTCAAATAGTAAAATTAATTATTTTTTTTTATTTTTATTTATTTATTTATTTATTCTTCCTGTGAGTCCAACATATAAAATAATGCTACAACAATAATTCAACAATAATGTAATAAACACGTTACAGATTATTATTAATTTAATAATATAAATTACAGTATATTTGCTACTGTGACAATTATTAGATTCAATAATTTTAAAAACAGTGCAGCAACAATTATTGAGTCAATGATATGAAATATAGTGTAATGACAATTATTGAATCAATAATGCAAAATACTGTGTAACAACAATAATTGAATTGATAATATAAAATATTATGCAGTGACAATTATTGATGAAATGATGTGCAACAGTTAGGGTGTCAATTTCAGATCAATAATATAAGACACTGTGCAATACCGTGTGCTACTGTAGAGTACCGCATGCTACTGTAGAATACCATAAATTACCGTATGCTACTATTCTTTTATCACCAGTATTTAAATAGTTAACACCGTTGACTATTTTTATTTAAAAAGGTTACTTCTGTCGTTTTCTATATCCGACAAATATTCCGTTGTGGGGTCCACAAATAATTTGTTATTTCGGCGCCGTCGTACGGCCCGAATATTCCCCGACAAAACGAATATTCCCCGACAAAAAGAATATTGTCCGTCAAAATAAAATTTGCACAGTGTATAATAATACACAACTAAGTCTTCACTATTATTGTCACACTATTTTACAACATGTGAAGACTACGACAGCTATTCCTCAGACTCTCACTCCATTCCCCGGCTAGACCCTGTTACGTTTTCATCTCCTGTAATGGAACAAAAGAAAGGGTGAGCTCAAATAGCCCAGTAAGAAATATCATGACTAAGATAATGACGAATAAATTATCATTAGCCTTCAACAGGTGAGTTCTTGATAGAATACAACAGAATACAAGGTGTATATCAAAAACTGCAGTTAAATTCTTAAACAACGTTCAGATCAATAATAGCGGCGGAATGAGCAATCTATTAGAAGAATAATGTAGACTATAATGTCCACGCGCTTCTCTTTTTCGTAAAAACATCATCAACTTTTATCATCTGAAATACCATTAGTCAAGATAATACAAATTCACAGTTCCTGGTCATAATCATGCAAATCAACAGTTCATCTATGCACTACGGGCCAAAGAGAACTTTCAATATATGCCATAAAAGACACCGAACAGATGTATCGCCTTTAACCTATTATATCGCCTTTAACCTAACATCTGTTCAACAAATATATCGCATCTGTGCCCCCGGCCACAGATAGTACCAGCGGTCATGATTAAACCAGATTCAGCCTTTGGTCATAATCATACCAAACAACAGTTCATCTATGCACTACGGACCAAAGAGAACTTTCACCACGTGCCATAAAAGACACCGAACAGATGTATCGCCTTTAACCTAGTATATCGCCTTTAACCTATCATCTGTTCAACAATTATATCACATCTGTGCCCCCGGCCACAGATATTCACAACAGCTTGATTCTTGATGATTAATACAAATAACAGTGATACAAATGATGAACAGAAGAACAGGATAAACAATAAGTATCAGAAGTTTACTTTGTGCAGATTCAACTAATGTCCAAATTGCCAACATGATGTGGAGTGAAATTTAAAAATGATATTCAAGATCCACAGTTCAGAATAACGGTTACAGTTCAATAGAAAGGTTCACGTAAATAGGAAGGTTCAGTTGAAATAATGAAGTTCAACTATTATGGAACATATAATATTTTCAGGAATTATAGAAGCAATAGTTCCATAATAAGTTTCGATTTAGGAGTATGAAAGAAAATAATATCCCTTACCGTAACAGGTTTGATTAACAAACGGTGAAGGAAATTAATATCCCTTACCATAGTAAGTTTGAATAATGGAAGATGAAAAAGATGGTATCCCTTATGAGTATAAAGAAAAATGATATCACTTACGAATATGGAATAAAAGTGTCATGTGATAATTCGTGTAGACAAATTATTTCCACACGAGACAAATAAAAAGGGTTATTCACCAACAGGCGATAATCCGCACCGTAAGGTTATTCCCATCAATTTGAATACGAATAGTTATTCACCAAACAGGCGTAATCCGCACCGTAAGGTTATTCCCACAATTTAATAGAATTTGAACACGAAGAGTTATTCACCAAACAGGCGATAATCCGCACCGTAAGGTTATTCTCGAAGATTAATAAGGAATGAATACAAAAGGTTATTCACCAACAGGCGGTAAACCGCGCCGTAAGGTTATTCCCACAATTTAATACATGGAAATAAATGGCACAAGAAAGAAACGATATTATTTTCGAGAATCAAAGAATGATAATCCCTTCAAGTAAGAAAGAAAATAATATCCATTTATGATGATGAAAAGAGTGATACCCCTTACCGTAGTAAGTTCAAGAGTGTAAAAAAAATGACATTTCTTACTGTAGTAAGTTTAAGAGTATGAAAGAAAATGAAATTCCTTACCGTAGTAAGTTCAAGAGTGTAAAAAAAATGACATTTCTTACCTTAACACGTGACTGGATATTGATTTAAATGAGATTGATCAACCTATATATTTATAATAAAATTAGTAATTACAACATGTAAACTTCAAAGTGTATGATAACTCATATATTATGAACTATCAAAATTATATATATTTAACATAATTTTTGTAGTATAAAATACCAACTTTAAAATAGTTTTAAAAATAATATTCCAAAATAAATCTTCCAAAGAAAGCTTTTAAAAATGAATCTTCTCAAAGAAGAGTCTTCTAAAGGAAGATTTGTGAATATCGTGAAAAATAGGAATTTATAAAATTACTACTATTTAATAAAAGACTTACTTGAAAAATTCCTGCACTCCTTTTGGTTTTCAAACACTCAAAATAGCCTTACTATTCTCAGAGAAAACTCATAAAATTCTTATAGAAAAATTTTATATTTTAGGTGTGATTTTTCTATTCAGCTGAACAAGCTATTTATAGGAGAAAAGAGGTTACTATGCGTGGTAGGTGAACTAAAAAAAAAAAAATCAGCAGAGGCTGCGCAAACGTTTTTAAAAATTTTCAATACTTGCACAGTAACTTTAAAATTTTCAAAAAGTGAACAGTAATGAACAGTAACTTTTGTCGGCAGATGAACAGTAACTTTCCCGAGATGAACAGTAACTTCCGTCAGTGAATAGTAACTTTTCCGGGAATGAATAGTAAATTCCGGGAGTGAATAGTAACTTTTGAAAAATAAAATTTTTTATTTTTCCTGTGGGTCCAACATATAAAATGAAATAATGCTACAACAATAATGTAATAAACACGTTACAGATTATTATTAATTTAATAATATAAATTACAGTATATTTGCAACTGTGACAATTATTAGGTTCAATAATTTTAAAAACAGTGCAGCAACAATTATTGACTCAATGATATAAAATACAGTGTAATGACAATTATTAAATCAATAATGCAAAATACTGTGTAACAACAATTATTGAATTGATAACATAAAATATTATGCAGTGACAATTATTGATGAAATGATGCGTAACAGTTACGGTGTCAATTATCAGAACAATAGTATGAGACACTGTACAATACCGCGTGCTACTGTAGAGTACCGTGTGCTACAGAAAATACCATAAATTACCGTATGCTACTATTCTTTTATCACCGGTATTTTAACAGTTAACACCGTTGACTATTTTTATTTAAAAAGGTTACTTTTGTCGTTTTCTATATCCGACAATTATTCCGTTGTGGGGTCCACAAATAATTTGTTATTTCGGCGCCGTCGTACGGCACGAATATTCCCCGACCAAACGAATATTCCCCGACAAAATGAATATTGTCCGACAAAATAAAATTTGCACATAACATCCTTAACTTTCAATTTCGTCAATTTAACCACTCACTGTTTCAGGAAAAAAAATATATATGAAGAAAAATTAAATTTTATATTTCATAAAATTCGGGTCAAAGAGAACTTTCACCACGTGCCATAAAAGACACCGAACAGATGTATCGCCTTTAACCTAATATATCGCCTTTAACCTATCATCTGTTCAACAAATATATCACATCTGTGCCCCCGGCCACAGATATTCACAACAGCTTGATTCTTGATGATTAGTACAAATAATAGTGATACAATTGATGAACAGAAGAAACAGGATAAACAATAAGTATCGGAAGTTTACTTTGTGCAGATTCAAATAATGTCCAAATTGTCAACATGATGTGGAGTGAAATTTAAAAATGTTATTCAAGATTCTCAGTTCAGAATAACGGTTACAGTTCAATAGAAAGATTCAGAAAATAGGAAGGTTCAGTTGAAATAATGAAGTTCAACTATTATGGAACATATAATATTTTCAGGAATTATATAAGCAATAGTTCCATAATAAGTTTCGATTCAGGAGTATGAAAGAAAATAATATCCCTTACCGTAGCAAGTTCAAGAGTGTAAAAAAAAAATGACATTTCTTACCGTAGTAAATTTAAGAGTGTGAAAAGAATAATATTCCTTACCGTAGTAAGTTTAAGAGTATGAAAAAAAATGAAATTCCTTACTGTAGTAAGTTCAAGAGTGTAAAAAAATGACATTTCTTACCTTAACACGTGACTGGATATTGATTTAAATGAGATTGATCAACTTGAAAAATTCCTGCACTCTTTTTGGCTTTCAAACACTCAAAATAGCCTTACTATTATCAGAGAAAACTCATAAAATTCTTATAGAAAAATTCTATATTTTAGGTGTGATTTTTCTATTAAGCTGAGCAAGCTATTTATAGGAGAAAATAAGTTACTATGCGTGGTAGGTGGGCTGAAAAATATTCAGCAGAGGCTGCTGCGCAGCCTCCACCAACCCACTTCAGCAAATTCACATTTCTCACATTTCATGTGGGCCCCACAATGGGTCCCACATGTTTCTTACTATTCACGTACTATTCACGTCACTATTCACGTTACTATTCACGTTACTATTTCAAATAGTAAAATTAATTATTTTTTTTTTATTTTTATTTATTTATTTAT